>JAXDDW010000066.1:0-1200000 GCA_034670385.1 Hoplostethus mediterraneus
GGCAAGCAGGCCACACGCAGATTGAGGAGCTGAAGAGACAAATTGAAGAGGAGGTTAAGGTAAGAAATAAATACAGATCCATTCATATTGGTAAAGTGACAATTCTGTACACTTACTAAACTGTACTTTTACAGGCCAAGAATGCCCTTGCCCATGGACTTCAATCAGCCCGCCATGACTGTGATCTTCTGAGGGAGCAGTTTGAGGAGGAACAGGAGGCCAAGGCTGAGCTGCAACGTGGAATGTCCAAGGCTAACAGTGAGGTGGCCCAGTGGAGGTCCAAGTATGAAACTGATGCTATCCAGCGCACTGAGGAGCTTGAGGAGGCAAAGTGAGTAAAATCCAAAACCACAGTGGAGGCTCATTTAAGGATTTTTCTTTTTATTATGATTATTATTATTAGATAGTTGAAGCTAGTAGGTAGAGAGGTAATTTGTGGTAGTGCATACCACAAACACTGGGCAATACAAAAATTTGGCAAGATGTATAGTGGCTATGGTGTGTGTGTATGCTTTTTACTTTATAGGGTACAGGGTATCCCTGTGACATTAGGTATACATTTTTATATACATTCAAGACGTGTAATTCATGGTTTTAATCAATAAAATCTTTAATAATATAAAGCGAAGGTTTAATTTTTAAATTACTAAATAAGTTAAATATGTATAAGTTAAATATATATAAATTATACAGCTTTGTTTATATAATTTGTGCATATATATACGCACATACATACACACACATATATGTACATACACTCAGATATACACACGTATAAATGTGTATACACATAGGCCTACATACATATGCACATATACACATTTATACAGGTTACACAAATACAAGTTAAAGGATTGTTCATTCAAACTTACTTGCTTCCATTTTTGTGTGCAGAAGTTTGGGTTTGAAATCAGTTTGGATTGTTTAGTAGTTCCATAGAGTGTTTCATGTAGAAACTATATTCTTTGGCTGTCAGGTAATTTCATCGCCAAATGTGTGCTTTGTTTTTAGACAGCAAAATAATAATAAAAATATTTATTTTATAAGATCTGTTATAAGATCTGAATGTTGCAAAGAGATTATTTTCTAAATACTTACATTTCAGGAATCTATGTGTATATCTACTTCTAAAAGTAGATACTTGAACTATTTCTTCTCTCCACCAGGAAAAAGCTGGCTCAACGCCTTCAGGAGGCTGAGGAGCAGATTGAGGCTGTGAATTCCAAGTGTGCCTCTCTGGAGAAGACCAAACAGAGACTCCAGGGTGAGGTGGAGGACCTGATGATTGATGTGGAAAGGGCCAATGGTCTGGCTGCCAACCTTGACAAGAAGCAGAGGAACTTTGACAAGGTAGTATTTTTTCCTTGTCTGCTAATGTCATACGAAAGTTAGAGTGAGAAATTTCTTTATAAGTTAATCAATATAATTGTAAGATGTGAATTATGCCCATTTCAGGTCTTGGCAGAGTGGAAACAAAAGTATGAGGAGAGTCAGGCAGAGCTTGAGGGAGCTCAGAAAGAGGCTCGTTCTCTCAGCACTGAGCTATTCAAGATGAAGAACTCCTATGAGGAAGCTTTGGATCAGCTGGAGACCATGAGGCGTGAGAACAAGAACCTGCAACGTGAGTTTTGGGCATTTAACGTTAGTTTTCATTCAACACGTGTGTATTTTAATTTGAATGAAGTATATAACCTATATTTCAAGGCGTAGCAATATTAAACTCATGCAACCCTCTGCAGAGGAGATCTCAGACCTGACTGAACAGATCGGAGAGACTGGAAAGAGTATTCATGAGTTGGAGAAATCCAAGAAGCAGGTTGAGACAGAGAAGGCTGAGATCCAGACAGCCCTTGAGGAAGCTGAGGTAAAAAATAATTCTGATTCTGAATTCTGAATTTAATTTGTCAATCTGTGTATTTTTCTTTGTACAGCATTTTTTAATATGTTATCAAACATTGGAGACAGGACCAATATGATATTCAAAAGGTAAAATGGCTGTAAATTACTATTTTGACATCATTAGGGAACTTTGGAACATGAAGAGTCCAAGATTCTCCGTGTTCAGCTGGAGCTCAACCAGGTTAAGGGTGAGGTTGACAGGAAATTGGCAGAGAAGGATGAGGAGATGGAGCAGATCAAGAGGAACAGCCAGAGGTTGACTGATTCCATGCAGAGCACTCTGGACTCTGAGGTGAGGAGTAGGAATGATGCCCTGAGAATCAAGAAGAAGATGGAGGGAGACCTGAATGAAATGGAGATTCAGCTGAGTCATGCAAACCGCCAGGCTTCTGAGGCTCAAAAGCAGCTGAGGAATGTCCAGGGACAACTGAAGGTACATCACATAACATTTGTACATACTCTTGTCAGTGTAGCAACACTATGTTCTTTTTGATACTAATTCCATATCACAATCTTTTAATATCAGGATGCCCAACTGCACCTTGATGATGCTCTCAGAGCACAGGAAGACCTAAAGGAGCAGGCTGCCATGGTGGATCGTAGGAACGGTCTGATGGTGGCTGAAATTGAGGAGCTGAGGTCTGCTCTGGAACAGACAGAGAGAGGCCGCAAAGTGGCTGAGCAAGAGCTGGTGGATGCTAGTGAACGTGTTGGTCTGCTTCACTCTCAGGTACACAACCTAAATTATTTCTTCACCAATTCAAAAATGTATTCCTTTTTATTAATGTGCTTGAATCCTTACAGTCATTGCTAAACTGGATTTTTGTTTTAGAATACAAGCCTTCTGAACGCAAAGAAGAAGCTTGAGACTGACCTGGTCCAGGTCCAGAGTGAAGTAGATGACACTGTTCAGGAAGCAAGAAATGCAGAAGAGAAGGCTAAGAAGGCCATTACTGATGTAGGTTTAAATTGTATTTTTTTTTTTTTTCATTACATGTTTTTTTCTTTGACTTTTTTCTACAACAAACTACATTTGTTATAATTTCTAGGCTGCCATGATGGCTGAGGAGCTGAAGAAGGAGCAGGACACTAGCGCTCACCTGGAGAGGATGAAGAAGAACCTGGAAGTCACTGTCAAGGACCTGCAGCACCGCCTGGATGAGGCTGAGAACCTAGCCATGAAGGGTGGCAAGAAGCAGCTCCAGAAACTGGAGTCTAGGGTAATAATAAACCCAATATGTTAATATATACGTGGTTGAATTGATGTAGGACCATTACTGATTTTACTGACCTTCCTCTCTGAAGGTGCGTGAGCTGGAGGCAGAGGTTGAGGGTGAACAGAGACGTGGAGCAGATGCTGTTAAGGGTGTCCGCAAATATGAGAGGAGGGTGAAGGAACTTACCTACCAGGTACAGTCCCACTGCAACTGATACATCCAAAAGCATATTAAACATACTTATTACTCAAGATTTCTACACTTGCATATTTGCTTTCTATCATAGACTGAAGAGGACAAGAAAAATATTACCAGACTACAGGATCTGGTAGACAAGTTGCAGCTCAAAGTGAAGGCCTACAAGAGGCAGGCTGAGGAAGCAGTAAGCGGCAAACTTCTTGATATTAAATCATAGTTATCTCAAACAATCTAGACCAACAGAATTTTCTGATATGTAAACACTAAACTATCTCTATGCCATTCCAGGAGGAGCAAGCCAATGTTTATCTCTCCAAGTGCAGAAAGATTCAGCATGAGCTAGAGGAGGCTGAGGAGCGAGCTGACATTGCTGAGTCCCAAATCAACAAGCTGAGAGCTAAGAGCCGTGACTCTGGCAAGGTAAATTAGGCCATACTAATTCATTGAATGTCATTGAATACTGTAATGCAGATGCCTAATATAAAATAAATAGGACAAGTAAAAATGTATAGTGATCAAAATCTGTTTAAAATTAACAAAATTATTTTTTCTTTCTTTTACAGGGAAAGGAGGCAGCTGAGTAAAGCACACTATCACTGACAGTCCATTTTCATCATATAATATGATGACCATAACAAGGGGACTTTCAATTGTTCAATAAAAGTATATATTGTTTCACTTCAATCACAGTTTCATCTTGATATCATTTTTGTAGTAAGAATAAGATTTGAATCATTGTTTATCGACAAATAATGAGAAATGAGAAAAACAGATACAGTCTTTCCAGACACAGTTATGTCCTGTAGTGATTGACATTGTTAGTTACTTTATGTGATATTGAGCCTCCTATGCCTTCCTATGCCCTCAAAGCCCCCTTCTAGTATCCTCACCAATAATTTCAGGCAAGTTATTGAATGAAATTGTCATAGAAAACAACAGCTTCATTGGTTGATGTATCTATCATTTAGTTCAGATACCATTACCAGTACCATTAGTTGAGATGAGCTCTCACATCAAACCATTTCTTTGATGCCAGAGGCAAAGGCTGAAACTCACGACTAATGTTTCAACAAGTTAGGTGCACAAACACCTCCCGTAGACTACTTGATATACTATGCATTTCTGGTACTAATCAGAACTGCACTTACGTACATACACTTAAACTCAGTAAGTAAAGTAATGGACAGTAGAAGCCTTTGCGAGAAAGATACAGCTACATTATTGAGCTGTGCATTGTTTGCAATAAAGTGAGGGGTTTGTAGGAATGGAATGGAGGAATCTTATACTCCGGATTGTACTGAGATTTGGTGGGGAACCCTGTCCAGCTTGGCAGGGACAGAGGAAGAGAATCTTCTCCTTGGGGCTGGGGTAAGCTGTGGCTGCAGGGACAGGTGATGCTCCAACAGGGCGAGGATGGCACGTGCAGATTATGCAGATGGAAGATGGCAAATTATCGTGTCAGCCCAACTGCATGGCCTGACACGGGCCATGGGCCCCCACATGGGCCCCTATTACCCCCACATTGTTGGGGGGGATTTGTTAAGGGTGTCCGCAAATATCTCAAGTTATATATAATTTACTAATGTACAGAACTAATAGGACTGGTAAAAATAGTATTGCAACCAAAAAACGTTTGAAATAAACCTCTGTATTTTATCTCTTGGAGGGAAAATAAGCAGCTGATTAAAGATTGTTATCATAAATTCTACTCGGGCATATCCAGTAGGGGCAATGAAAAACTCTAGATGAATCCCCCTCTGTAACGCTCAACATGAAGCTTATCACCAAGAATACTGGGATGATTGAACCTTTTAGCTTGTAACAACCCAACCCAAGCACTTCAGAAACCATGCTGTACAAACAAGAGGTTAGAAAAAATGGGTGCCTCAACAGAGACCACATTATTTCTACAGAGAGAGGGTGACATTGCTTTTTGTTTAATGCCCTGTTCAACAACTGTTTAACCTGTTCAAGAATTCAAATGGTATTGAAAATGAATGGCTATAAACCAGCATTCTTTGTAGTTCACCAAACAAATGTAGTAATAGATTTCAAACTTTCAAGCCAAAATATTGCTGACTGTAAATTAAAAAAACACAAAAGGTTCCAATGGCAATAAATAATTTCATTTAATTTCAAGACATTCAACTCCTTGTTTTACCACAGCAGAGTATACCACAGCATGACAGCATCTGGAAATAGACATTATGGCAGGGTGTACATTTTTCCCTGTTAGCTGTTACCATGCCATCAGGACATCAAAGTGGGTAGTGGGTGGGGAAAGACTGCAGGGGGGGACTGTGCCTCCCACCAATCCGGGCGCGCTACGCCCTCCCGCCCCGTATGCACCAGACGCACAAGCTCACAGACAATTAATTGCGCGTGCAGTTTTGCATGGAACTGACGCCCCGAACCCACCAGACGCACAAAGGCGCAAATAAACTTGCCTTGCACATACTGTATATACATATTATGGGCCAAACAGGAAATATTTGTTGAACTTTGATATATATATATAATGAACTTTGATATACATACATCAGATTTAATATATATACAATGAACTTTGATACATCGGATTTGATATACATCAGACTAGCTATTCAGCACCACCGTGAGCGATCTGAAAGTTTGACGAGTAAAGTTAATGGCTGAAAGTTCAAGGGAAATTTGATATATTTATATTATACTTCGAACATTGTGTTTCAATCAGGCATTGATCTAGCCATCTTTTCAACACCAATGTGACAGATGTATATTTGTCAATACTCTAGTGGAGCGGAATGGCTGGGAATGGAAGGGAGCCTGTACAATCGTTAAATGACAATAGTTTTCTAGAAAATATAGCGATCGCTTGCTCCAGGACACCAAATGTTACGGCTGTCGGCAGGGCTGTGCTTGGTACTATCTGCCAGAATAAAGTGATTCCTGAATATCTGCAATTAGATCTGCGAAACTGACTGAAAGCGGGGGCGATTGTACAGGTGTGTTGTTAATGGTAGCTCCTGTTGCATGAGGCATGAATACTGCAGCAGAGCTCCGAAGGTGGCTTCCTCCGTTGACTGAAAGCGGTGGCACCCTGCCGACAGCCGTAAGATTGGTCTATAGAGCATAACAAATAGAGCATAACAATGTTCTATAGACCAGTGGGCTTTCAGTCTATGACAGATGGATTTGATGTTAAGAATGAAAGGTTAATTTATATTTTATTGTGTTCGAGCTGCTTGAGGAGAACATTGTCACTTTTGTGAAGAACAAGCTGAAGAGGTTAAAGACGGTTCTGAGTCCAGATTACCCAGAATGCTTAGCGATGCAGAGGGAGGAGGAGGAGGTGGAAGGTGAGGCAGAAGAGCAGAGGAGCGGCAGCAGAGAGGCACTTCTGAAAATCACCCTGGACTTCGTGAGTAGATTGAAGCAGGAGGAACTGGCAGACTCTCTGCAGAGCAGTAAAATAATTTTCAATGAGATGTATTCAATTCCATATTGGAAGATGAATGAACACAATTCCCAGGGATCATCTGGTGAAAGTACTGATTTGTTCATGTGGTTGTTAAATTCTGAACACAGTCATACACATTGTGGCAACTATATCCCAGGGAGGTAGACCCAGTGGGGAAAAGAACCTTAAGCCAGGCAGGTTTCCAACAAAACAGGACAGTTTATTAATAACTGGGTGGGGAGCAAACAAACTAAGGTTCTTCCCAGTCTGAGGTATATTCCACTCCGGCGACAGATCCACTCTGGACAGTCCTGTACACACAGGGGCAGACAGTCAAAACACAGTTCATGCAAAGGTACGCAATGCCTTACTCTTCCAGTTCAGGGTTGAGTTGGTGCTCGGGGTTCTCCTTCCATTCCCTCATTTTCCCCTGGTGTCTTTCCCTCTATATAGTCCAGCTGTTGGTAATCGGCATCAGCTGGGTTCCCTCCACCTTCTCAGCTTGGCAGGGGCAGGGGGGATGTAGTCTCCCTTCGGTACAGTTCCCAGCTGACACCTGTTCTTAAAGGACTGCAGACCTTGTTCATGGCTCCCTCTTGTGGTGGTGAGGGAGCAGTGTCGTGTAGAGACACCACAACATTAATAAAAAACAAAAACAGTTTTGTTACTTTTCACATTGGGCTGCACAGTCAGGACCTGTCTGTCCACCACTGATGAGTTGAATAGTTACAATGGAGTTGGGAAATGTACAAATTCACCAGGAAATGTTCTCATTTCTCATTTTTACCTCAACATCCACTCATTGATGTTATTTGTTGTTTGTTCATTCAGAAACTCTTACACCAGTGTGCCAACATCAACTAAAATGGAGAAGTTTCTGTGTTTGTTTGAGGGGATCGCTGAAGCAGGAAACCCAACACTTCTGAATCAGATTTACACAGAACTCTACATCACAGAGGGAGGGAGTGGAGAGGTCATTGTTGAACATGAGGTCAGACAGATTGAAACAGCATCCAGGAAACCATTGAGACCAGAAAAAATAATCAAATGTGAAGACATCTTTAAACCCTTACCTGGAAGAGAGAAACCAATCAGGACATTGATGACAAAGGGAGTGGCAATTCTTAACACATAAGTTCACTCTGGACTGGGCTGGACATAGTTGGACAAAGCCAACCACGATATAAGTCTATTGAGTCAATCAACATGAGTTTGTCTAAATTATGGATCTCCTTAAGAGACATTATTGTGAAGAAAATAATGAAATCCACTGTTTCTCATATAGGTCAGAATATAACATAAAAATAAAATGTTGAAGTTTGATGTAATCAATATATCATTGACAAATTAATTGTGATACCTTGGTCTTAATCACAAGTAAGGGTGAAGAGAGAGCTAAGCCACAAAGCAAAGCTTTCGATTTACCATCAATCTTTGTTCCATATGGCCACAAGCTTTGGGTAGTGACTGAAAGAATGAAATTGCGGATATAAATGGCTGAGATGAGGTTTCTCTGCAGGGTGGTTGGCCTCACTCTTTGTGATAGGGTGAGGAGCTCAGTGATCTAGGAGGACCACAATGTCTGCTTCTCCACACTGAGAGGAGCCAGTCTTGGTGGTTCTGGCACCTGGTAAGGATGCCCCTTGGGCACCTCCCTTTGGAGCTGTTCTGGGCATGACAGACTGGGAGGAGACGCCAGGTAGTGCCAGGACACACAGGAGGGACTACATCTCCCAGCTGGCTGAGGATAGTCCAGGAAGAGCTGGAGGAAGTTACTCGGAAAAGGACTACACTGCTTGTCCTGCTGCCACCGTGACCCAGACCTGGATAAGCTGCTAGAGAATGGATGGATGGATAGACCTTGGTATAATTACTGTTAACAAATGAGACCATGATCAAGACAATTGGTAGCCCTTATCTCACGTTTCACAACTTTAAGGCTACACCAGGTGATTTCTTTGGTTTGAATGAATTGCAGATTCCATGGCCCTCCATGGCACATGGTTGCCTATTACTAGTTTATTACCCGTCAAACTGAATTTGTAGCGTATTATACTTTTCCCCTCTTGCCTCATGTGGCCTGAGCCTTGGTAAGCCTACATTATCAACAAGACAAGGGGCCAAATGTATAAACCATGCGTACACACGAAAAGTGTACGTACGTCACTTTCCACGCAGGAGTCCAAATGTATAAAAATCCACGGGCGGCGAAAAAGTGCTTACCGGTACGCATTCTGAACACCATGCGTACCATATGCATTTTTCGAGTTTGTATCCAAAAAAGGATCAGAAAAGTGTGAATTTGGATGACATTTTATTTGGAGCTTTTGTCTTTCACTACATTGTGTTAGGATGTAATCTATAGTTTAAAAAAAACATCCACTATGATGCGTGAGTGGTTAATAAATTTTTTTGACAAGCCTTCATTTCGTTCCATCTTGAGTAAATATGTTTGTCACTATGCTTTATGATAATGATCTTTATATAAATAAACAAATAAATACATGATCTGTATATAAATAAAGATGATTATTTTGTAGCATATTATTGGGGATACACCTTCAGGTGTGACCAGTTAACAGGTCGTTAAAACGTCACTAAAGACTGTAGCCGTGCGTAATGGCTGTTCCAAATGATACGATGGCTGCCTTGGCGTTGCTGGAAGATATTGCTATTGCGCAATTTAGGCGAGAACGAGTCTTCAGAGACCGTACTGATTCTCTGGTCCATGATGATGACTGACTAATGCGCCAGTGGATTTCCAAGAGCTGTTCTCTTCTAATTGTGTGCTGAACTGGACCCTGTGTTGGGCACGCTCGGAGAACCCTGTCATCCCCGTCCATCTACAGGTATTGACAACAATCGGGTTTTTAGGGACGGGGACGTTTCAGCTGAAGCTTGCTGACAGTTCAGGGATATCATGCCCATGGCGTGGGGTGGCATCATTTCTTTGAGTAATAAATACACCAGGTTCCCTTACACAGCAGCTGAACAGGCCAACATCAAAAAGCAATTTGCAGCGATGTCCGGTTTCCCAAATGTAATATATGTCTATAATATTGTTTTGTATAATGAGCCACAACAGACGCGCTGTAATGTGGTGCACAGCCGTGCGCTCTGTGGTAGAGCGTTGCATTGGGCTTTTAAAAGGGAGATGGTTTCGGTTACTTTCTGCCATTCAACTTGTTTCATTTGGTTGGTAATACCAGAGCTTAGGCTTCTAAATAATACGCGTTTTCTTCTGTCATTTTAATCAACCATTATTTCAAGATCACAGTCGTAAAATTGCGCTTCTTTTCTTCTAATTCTTCTTAAATGCTTCCGCCGTTTGTCCTCAGAACTAAACTAAATGCTGGCCCTTTATATGCAAACCAGGCAGCTGGGGGTGTGTTGAAAGCCATTTATAGTAAATTGTGGGCATGGTCAGAAGGCTCACGTGCACGCAATTTAAGGATGATTGCGATGTATGAAGAAAAAACACGTGGGAACAGACGTACGTGGGGTTTTATACATCTGAGCTATGCATTTTTCCTGTTTTGTGCGTACACAGGTTTCTACACCTAAATCTACACAGAGTTTTATACATTTGGCCCCAGGTCTATCACTCTTGTTACTGGTCGGCAATAGATGTTGATAAAAGTCATAGATTACCTTAATGCCCCTTTAAAATTGCTCACAAGAGTTTTCAGTTTATCTCTGTGTTGTTATTCCAATACTTTTGTTGTTCTTGGTGTATAGTTACTTGTTTTGTTTTGTTTTTCTCTGCCATTGGCAAACAGCAGTTATCCCACTTTGGCTTGTGTTATTCATTTTTTGATCTCCTTTTTGGCCTAGGGCTAGGCCATAGGGACGGCACCATATATTGCTGTGTTTTTCATATTGCCATCCCCCTGAAGTGTGCATACCTGATGGTATGCGTATTGGCAATTTTGTGAGGCACAATGTCAACTTTAAAAATGTTATACAGACTTGTGCAGGGATGGGTGGGTGGTGCAACAGGGGGTGTGTCAATAAAAAACAGGGACTTCCTGGACCCTGGGCTGATTTGATATTTACCATCATTCCATTTCCTGGAAAACATCTAGTCAACAGGCTTGTGCCTGAGAAAGCCTTACTGACAGGATCAGAAGAGTTGTTTAGGTGAATGTTGAAATCACCAATGATAAGAATGTTATCAATTCAGGTTAACTTAGAGAATTTATCTAGAAAACAAGAGCAGGAGCCAGGAAATGTTTAAAAAATGACTATTGAAAATTACTTAATGATACTAGCAAAACATAATGGAAGTGAAATTCACATTGACCTGATTTCTCACATTGTATACAGCATTCTTTAAATAATCAGATCATAGCTGAATAGATACACATTACACATTACAACATTCTCGACTGTCCCCATATGAAGCGCACACAGGCCTATATTCAACCTATTTACGTAGGATCTGTAGTGTAACTACTGTGAAACAAATTGAGTTCTTGAAACAATATTTATTGCCAACTATCAAAGTGTACCTGTTATCATAGTATCAAAACGGCTTGCTATCTATCCCACAACGTAGCTTTACAACATAGAAACTACAAAGTGGTTCGACTCAATGCTGTCCTTCATGAAATGCTGATATGCTGCTCAACTGTCAGTTGGTACAGTAAGTACAATTCAAATATTTGTGTTACAAGTAGGACAAGATGGGAATATCTTAAGTGACTGTCCAAGGAAGACACAATAATTAAAAATATTTCTTGTCAAGACATGATACCTACCTTAATTATTGCTACAAATCTAGTCATTCATAGCTAAGCACATTACCATCAATCTTCTGGTCTATTTCAAGCATATGGACCATTTTTCAGCATCCATTAGATGGAATCTCAAGTTGTGTATTGAGACCACCTTGCCAAAATCTCGTCCATGAAACACTTGAGTCATACATCAAACAAAAACATCAAACAAAATGAGCGTAATTGATAATGATTTCTGGCTCAGTACTGAGCACAAGTTGGACAGTAGGCATTGGAGGAAACTGAAACCCTTGCTTAGGTCTACCAAACCCAGAGCAGACTGATGCAAGAGCCAGATGGTATTTGATATTTTAGGCCCAGATTCACTAACTTGTGACTAAACTCGTGAAGCTCAGAGCTGAGCCATCTAATGGATGCAGAACATCCATTAGATGGCGGGAATCAAAGAGGCACAGGATTCTGCAGGCCACAATCACTTGGCACCTGGTTTAACTAAAATGCATGGTGAAAAGGAGGTAGGAAGATGATCACTTGAGATGACCTGAGATTTTGAAAGTTGGATAGAGTGATACTCTATTCAGTTGCCAGTTCAAATCCCAGCTTGGAATTCTGGACAGGAGAAGTGTGCTCTTCCCCCCTACTGTCAAGGTACTTGTGAAAAAAGCAACTCCCAATTTTTCCACTTGAAAAACACTCTGGTCATACTGGGCAGATCCCAAGTACAAATGTCTATAAAGGAATGAGTGTGAAGCAGCATGTTGTGGACATAGAGTATACACATCAAATCTTCCCTGGGTAAACACATTTTTTTTAAATATACAGTACTGTGCAAAAGTTTTAGGCAGGTGTGAAAAAATGCTGTAAACTAAGAATGCTTTCAAAAATATAAATTATAATTGTTTATTTTTATCAATTTACAAAATGATAAGTGAGCGAACAAAAGAAAAATCTAAATCAAATCAATATTTGGTGTTACTACCCTTTGCTTTCAAACCAGCATCAATTCTTATAGGTACACTTGCACAAAGTCAGGGATTTTGTAGGATTATAGTCAGGTGTATGATCAACCAATTATACCAAACAGGTGCTAATGATCATCAATTTCACATGTAGGTTGAAACACAGTCATTAACTGAAACCGAAACGGCTCTGTAGGAGGCTTAAAACTGGGTGAGGAACAGCCAAACTCTGCTACCAAGGTGAGGTTGTGGAAGACATGTCACAGGTCATACACCATGGCAAGACTGAGCACAGCAACAAGACACAAGGTAGTTATACTGCATCAGCAAGGTCTCTCCCAGACAAAGATTTCAAAGCAGACTGGGGTTTCAAGTTGTGCTGTTCAAGCTCTTTTGAAGAAGCACAAAGAAACAGGCAACGTTGAGGATCGTAGACGCAGTGGTCGCCAAGGAAACTTAGTGCAGCAGATGAAAAACACATCATTTCCCTTCGAAATCGGAAGATGTCCAGCAGTGCCATCAGCTCAGAACTGGCAGAAACCAGTGGGACCCAGGTACACCCATCTATTGTCCGGAGAATTCTGTCCAGAAGTGGTCTTCATGGAAGAGTTGCAGCCAAAAAGCCATACCTCTGACATGGAAACAAGGCCAAGCGACTCAACTATGCACGAAAACATAGGAACTGGGGTGCAGAAAAATGGCAGCAGGTGCTCTGGACTGATGAGTCAAAATTTGAAATATTTGGCTGTAGAAGAAGGCAGTTTGTTCACCGAGGGCTGGAGAGCGGTACAATGAGTGTCTGCAGGCAACAGTGAAGCATGGTGGAGGTTCCTTGGAAGTTTGGGGCTGCATTTCTGCAAATGGAGTTGGAGATTTGGTCAGGATTAATGGTGTCCTCAATGCTGAGAAATACAGGCAGATACTTATTCATCATGCAATACCATCAGGGAGGCATATGATTGGCCCCAAATTTATTCTGCAGCAGGACAACGACCCCAAACATACAGCCAATGTCATTAAGAACTATCTTCGGCGTAAAGAAGAACAAGAAGTCCTGGAAGTGATGGTATGGCGCCCACAGAGCCCTGATCTCAACATCATCAAGTCTGTCTGGGATTACATGAAGAGACAGAAGGATTTGAGGAAGCCTAAATCCACAGAAGATCTGTGGTTAGTTCTCCAAGATGTTTGGAACAACCTACCAGCCGAGTTCCTTCAAAAACTGTGTGCAAGTGTACCTAGAAGAATTGATGCCGTTTTGAAGGCAAAGGGTGGTCACACGAAATATTTATTTGATTTAGATTTCTCTTCTGTTCATTCACTGCATTTTGTTAATTGATGAAAATAAACTATTAACACTTCCATTTTTGAAAGCATTCTAAGTTTACAGCATTTTTTACACCTGCCTAAAACTTTTGCACAGTACTGTATATTAAGGAATTAGAACTTACAGACTATAAAACCAACAGTAAATGGGACATTTAACATGCCACAGTACCTGGGAATATAGAAGCTATCACATTTAGATCTCTTATAATCATAAAAGGACCACTATGCAGCAGTCTCATCACACCAATATTTGCATTTGTTTTGTTAGTGCCTATAGCTTCTGTTCTCCTGCAAGGATGCCCTGGTAGATGTTCTCCGTCAAAGGAATATAGCACTTCTGTGGGTAATCCAAGAAATAGAGAGGCTCAGAGATTGTTGAGGGGTTGAAGCCACTCCGCACTAGCTGGAATTTCTGCTGCTTAAAGGTGCTAGTCATTTCCATGAACTCCTGCAAAAAAAAAAAAAAAAACATGATAGACAGTGATGACATGGAATGTAATTTCAGGGTATCTGCAGGTCTAAAAAAGAAAAGACACATTAACAGATGTAACACTGGAAAGGACCAACAGTCAGCTGTTTGAAATATGATGAAATATCTCAACTTTCAAAATGTCCTCACATTACTTTTCCAAAATTCCCCACATCCTTTTCTAGTGTTAATGGGACCCCCCCCCCCTTCAACCTGCCTAGTATACATCTATTTTAGTTAGTGATTTTCTACATTTCCCAGGTTGCCTTTCGACAACCTCCAGAGACAGGGAAACAACTTGTTGCACAAAGCCATTGGTTAAATGTAATAGAGAAATAGATAAAGCCATAATAATAGCAAGCAAGCAAGTAACCTTGTCCAATTGATTGCCTTTGTAGCTGTGAATTAGTTTGCCATCACAAATTGTCTCATTTGTTTTTCACTGTGGGAGACAGGAGCAAATATTCACTACTGCTGAAAAAAATCTTACGACACATAGAAATAGCATATTTAAATGAAGTTAATTAAAAGGTATTGCCTTTTAAGATTTGATGTTGTTGAAAAGAGTCAATATGAACAACAGATTTTGTATTTCTACCTGGTGATGGTGATACCATTAACTACTGCAGATGTTGCAGGTTGTATAGCTTATACCAAAAAACATTTGTCTCGCATATCCTCCAGTGTAAACATCTTAAACAAGTTTGTTTAGTTAAAGGAGGAGAGTTTGTATGTGTACTGTATGTGCAGATCTCATGGATTGTATAGAGTAGCTGTATCAGGATGTAGACAACTGTGCCACCCACAAAGCATTAAACATAAAACTAATGCCCACGGCACTAAAGTTTGTTATCTAGAATCTACATGGCATTAACTAACTGGCAAAAAGAACCAAAATTATGAACCATCTCAAAAAATGCATGTTTACTTCAAGAAACCAAATTATCAGAAACTGAACTTTTTTTATTTTAAGTTAAAAACGCAACACTTCAATGAGATATCCTTTGCTGCATATAACTAAAAAAAGTGTCTTAATTTTGATTAATAAAAACATACCATAACTGGAAGTATGTTATTATCAATGGAACAATTAATAACATTAATATAACAATTACAAGTATCTATGGCCCAAATAAAACTGACCCCACATTCTTTGTTTGTTTTGTTATTATCCAAATGTCTGATATGTCAATTACAGTTGCTACTTTTCACCGTCCTCGTTTTCCGAGCTGTTTCTGTAGCGACCCTTTCCATAATGTTGTCAGACATTTGGATAATGACACGAATAACAATCTGAGCCCGTCCGTGACAAAAACAAGCACTTTTAGTGGACATACTTTGACCGGCCGTGTATGCCTTTACGGATTACGTTGCCGCCATAGAGCCGCCGTTACGTGACTGCCGGTTGAGGCGATGGACCGGAGAAATTCAGAAACTTTTGGGATCTAATTAAAGCTATGAAAAGCGATTTTGTGGACATAGAGGCCAGGTTGAAAAATCCCGGAATTACCCTTTAAACGACAAACATCCAACTAAATAGCCAATAAATTAGACCTCAGCAAAGAGCTTTACTAATAAAGGTTGACTTTGCAAGCATGCATTTCACCACCTGGGGGCAGTAGTGTCACAGTATTACAGCATTATTGTGGGAAAGCCCTACTTTAAACTGTTCACTGATCTATTTAGCATAATATCTCCACCGTTGATTAAGTGTGAACCCTACAGGAGTCATTGTAAGAGTAATGCATTTATCAGAACAAATTAAAGTTGTCAATATACTGAGGGTTTTTTTCTCCTTACCTGAAGCCTTATGAAAAGGGGACGAGCATAAGCAGGTAGATCCTTCAAGACGTGGTCAAACAGTTTCTTTCCATCAAATTTATGGCCTGGCCTTACAATTATAGCAGCCATTCCTGCTCTCCCCTCATTCCCTGTAGTCAAAATGGTTCTCTGTTACTTCATGTCATCGCTCTACAATTCATTAATTCATTACTAATAATTAATTCATACTAGGTGAATTAATTCATTACTAAGTGGTTCAAAGGATTGCAGTTATAGTTCCAATTGCAGTCTTTCATGACTGCATCAAAACATGTTCCTTTCCTTGTAACTAAAACAACAAATCACTGATACATAAATTGCACAGGTAGACACACACACACACTGTACACACACATACAAAGTACCTGGAATTTCAACCCCATATACATTGGCCTCTTGGATAAAGTCCACCAGTCCAAGTGTTTCTGTCACCTCTGTTGTTGCCACATTTTCACCCTTCCATCTGAAATCAGACAATAATTTGCTTTTAATTGAACTGCCATAAACGTTGTAATTATGCCTGGTGTTACATCAATGTACTTTTAGTGGATAGGATGCCGATAAGCATTTTATCCCCATAAGTATGTTTGATTTTCAATTTCACTTGAAACAATGTCAAGTGTCAACTCTCAGTCGATCTTGGGTTTCTTGTTGGATCCAGGGATGAGAACCATCAACCTTTCGTTCATTATTCACGAGTAGAGAACAGAGGCTGTGGTGATGATGTTTCTACAAAAATGACATCTCTATGAAACATCATTGCTGCAGGTAGAGGGAACACACGTCGACTGTGAAAGGAGGCCCCCGCCAACCCCATGGCATGGACAAAGACAGGGGATCGGCGATATATGTGATGACGATTGTTTGACAGGAAATTGTACAGTATTCCCAAACCTTAATTTACATCTTGCATTAACTTTAATTTATCCATATCCAAACAAGATATCCAGATACAGAGACGCAGATCTAATCCAACTGTACCTGAAGGTGTCTCCCACTCTGTCTTTGAAACAGATGAAGTCCTCCTGGTCTTCAGCCATCAGGTCGCCTGTGTTGAAGTAGGTGTCTCCCTTCACAAATACGTTTGTCATCAGCTTTTTCTCGGTCAGCTGTTTGCTTCCGGCATAGCCGAAGAACGGGCTGGTGGCACCCACCTTGGACAGTAAAAGCCCCGTCTCACCTGAGAAGTAACGTGAGAACCAAATCATTGAAATCATTGTAAATGCTCTTTTCCAGTCGAGTAGGAAGTTACACATTCTTGACAGGCAGGTACGTGAAATTATGTGGAAATGTTCATGAGTTGTTGGCCTGCTCTTACCCTTTTTCACTCGTTGACAGAAACCATGCTCATCTTTTACAAGTTCATCTTTCACCATGTCATACTTTACCAGGTCATACTTGAAAAGAATCTGCACAAAAGACAAAAAAAGAAAGAAAATAGGTAAAGCCATGTTATCACCATTGTACTGGGATAGTAATTAAAGCACTCTGATTAAAGGAACAGTTAATCTCAAGTCTTCAATTTCTCAATCTCTCAATTTTTCTTTCAATTTGAGCGAATAATAATATGGCACATGTCTAAGTGCACAGGGAATTATATTGTGGGGAACATCTGAACACCAGTGTGCACACAGTGCAAAACGTGTGTATTATACTAAAGACAATGAGGTATGGGGGGTTCAGGGGTGGGCAGTGTACCGGGATAACTTTTGAACTATTATTATTATTATTATTATTATTATTATTATTATTATTATTATTATTATATTATTATACTTAATATAATACTTTTTCTCAGATTTCAGGCAGCAAATGTCCCTGTCCTTTAAAAGCCTCCATAACAAAGCATTCAGTGTATTTGGATTTGCCAACTGAAATGTTTCAATATTCCCTGCTATGCTTTTCCACTATCAGGCACATTTTCTCCAAAGCCTTGACTGACAGGTGCTTCAGCAATGCCCAGTGCTATCTTCTCTCATGCCCCAGTTCAATGCCCTGCACACACAATTCAAACTCTTGCAGTTTGGTTTCACTGCTTCACAATTTGGCACCTCATACTCAACAGTTCTTTGCCATAGAATACAAAAGGCAGCTCTAGTGTGCATATCTGTCTGGGAAAATGTAGGTGGGGAAAGGGAATGAGTAACAACCTCACCTCCCTCAACAACCACTGTTGAAGTGCCCTTGGGAAAGGCACTGAACCCCCAACTGCTCCAGTGGAGCTGCTCAGTACAGTAGAGGACTGGTTGTAAGTCATAGGATAGTATTGACAGTAACTTGGTTGATGGAACAATAGACGTGAAATAATAGTTTTTTATAGTACAACTGGATATAATATTGGTACCTTTCGATATATTATGACTAGTGATTCAAATATATTAGTTGGATATGAATGTTAGTTAATAAAAATCAAGCAAAGGACCAGCAGCTGACAATGCCAGTTGCAAGTTTTTAGCAGACATATTCTCGATTATGAAACCATTAACGTGGCTAGCGAAAGTAGTGTTGTATTTCTGCGATCCTGGGTGTTTTGGTATTCTTTTTGAATTTACCTACCGCCACCTCCTGGTATGGAGTTATTTCCTTTCATGCAGGTGCAGAACGTATGTCGGCTGTCAGCTGGCCTTCTGCTGTAGTCTTTGTGGTGTGTTAAAGTGCAACTTTTACAAGCAACGTGAGGCAACGCAAAGCAATCTGACAGTTGGGCCTTGGTTGCCACTAGTTCTTTGACGTCGGCTTGGTGTGTCTGGGCCTTTAATGGTATCTTTTATCACAGCTATGCTGATGATACACAGCCTTAGCCCTCATTCCAGCCAAACAATTGCAGCAAAGTGACAACTCTATGATTTTATGTCTGTGGTTAAACATTGGCTGTCACAAAGCTTTCTCCAGTTTTTATTAGTCCCGATCAGATAACAAGTAAGATTCATCATTGCATTGGTCCACTAGCTTGCAACTTCCTTTGAAATTTCTGAAACTTTGGCCTTCAGAAACTCTAAAGGTGACTAATTAGCATTTGTTAATAAAAACCAATAGGGGTCGCTATCTGAAAACTATCACGCTGGTTTCACACTAGCATTCGTCAATTAAACCTTGTCAGTGGTCTCCAACCATGCACCATCAAGACCCATGTGTATCCAGGTTTTCATTCCAACCAAACATTATAAGCAGCTGAGTACACTGATTAACACCATCAACCAGAGAAATGAGCTGCTGTAATGTTTGGTTTTAATGAAAACCTGCATACTCTTGGACCTCCATGGACTGTGAGTGAAGGCCGCTATAGATATTTGGCCATTTTGCTACTCTCCCTAGAAGGCCAGCATCCTGGAGTCGCCTCTTCACTGTTGATGTTGGGACTGGTGTTTTGTGGGTACCATTTAATGAAGCTGCCAGTTGAGAACCTGTGAGGTGTCTGTTTCTCAAACTAGAGACTCTGATGTACTTGTCCTCTAGCTCAGTTGTGCACCCGGGCCTCCCTTCTCTTTCTATTTTGGTTAGAGCCAGTTTGCGCTGTTCTGTGAAGGGAGTAGTACACACCGATGTATGAGATCTCCAGTTTCTTGGCAATTTCTCCCATGGAATAGCCTTCATTTCTCAGAACAAGAATAGACTGACAAGTTTCAGAAGAAAGTTCTTTTTTTTTCTGGCCATTTTGAGACCATAATTGAACCCACAAATGCTGATGCTCCAAATACTCAACTAGCCTAAGGAAGGCCAATTTTATTGCTTCTTTAATCAACAGTTTTCAATGATCAATTAGCCTTTTAACATGATAAACTTGGATTAGCTAACACAATGTGCCACTGGAACACAGGAGTGATGGTTGCTGAAAATGGGCCTCTGTACAACTATGTAGATATTCCATTAAAAATCAGTCGTTTCTAGCTATAATAGTCATTTACCACATTAACAATGTCTAGACTGTATTTCTGATCAATTTAATGTTATTTTAATTGAAAAAATTGTGCTTTTCTTTCAAAAATAAGGACATTTATAAGTGACCCCAAACGTTTGAGCGGTAGTGTATGTCAAAAAAACGTTATGGTCAGTGTTTCAGAACTTCTATTTGTGGGTCAGGAGGCTTGGACAGCAAGACAGGCCTAAGAATAGCTAAAGTAAGACCTAAATACTCTTACCCACTCTTTTGTAACCCTGCTGATTAACAGCATCTTTAGAGATTACTATAAGGAGGGTTAACACCTATTACGGCCACATAGGAAACGTCTGTTTGTTTACCCTAACAACTTGGTTAAATCCCTGCTTGCACATCCCTGTACTGCACAGACCGCTGCAATATCAACAGTAACTATGGTTAATGTCTTTCCAACCAATCATCCACCAGGCTGCAGAAGCAGGAACTAGAGGCACCCAGTGCTCTCACTCAGAAATGCCTGCATAAGGTCAGCTCACTGCACCATTTAATCAATGTCTCTCATAGTTTATCAACTCCTGACCTCATAACTGCGCCCTGGCTAATTCATGAGCTAAAGTTGCTCCAGTCAATGAGCTATTCTAAGCCGTCTACCCCTCCCCCTTCACTCAGGAAATCAAGTAGCCATGTGCTCTTCACTTAGTGGTTAAAAATCCGCTCAATCTTGTTCACTGGTTCTGCTACAGTTGACTTGAAGATGCTGCAGATTGATAATTAGATGCAATGCTAAGAAAAGTGAGGAAAACATTAAACTAGAAAGCATTTATTCTATAAATCTGGCCCATAAGAACAGTGCAGCATATGTCCTTTTATGTGAGAAGCAGATTCACACCTGATGCAACATCATTAAAAGGAGGTTTGAAGGTTTTCCAGCAGACTTGAGACTCCCCTGTTTGATCAGCTACCTTCATCTCTTCTATGGAGAATACAATAATGTTAGGCCACTTGGCTTTCTTGTTAACTAGGGCCACTGGACTGGAGGCAAACTGGAGGTATGTATGTAACATATTACATACATACATAGAACTCTTTATAGAATGTGCTGTATTACAACATTTGAGTGCATTGATTTTCTTGCAATCCTAAAAAGATTTTGCTCTATACATTGCCAATAGGTTGCTGTCAGTTAGTCGTTTCACACTCTGATAGCTCATGGTAGGTCTACCTTACGCTGTTAACACATTATGGCTAATAATCTAATTATCTATAGGAAAAATTAAGGGGAAATGTCCTTCTGGAACCCAACCCAACCATTGGTGATCAAATGTATCTATATTATTATCTGACCCATATTAGTCTGCCCCATTTTGGCCAGGCTCTAGTAAAAAAAAAAAGAAAGTGAAGCGAGTCATTACATTATTGTGACTCCCTTGTACTGTAATTCAGAAGGCTCTATGTAGCCCTACGAGGAAACAAAGCAGCTTTGAGAAGTGAGGCATGCTCTCAAGCATTGAGGCCCACCTCTGTGTAACCTCTGGGTAAACTATGATCCTGGTCGGACTCTTTTCAAGATGACATAACTGAAATCATCTCCTCTCTATGCCAATTTGTTTTTTTCCCCCTGTTTTTTTCTCTCTCCTACATGCCTATTGGGCCAGAGGTGAACTGGGAAGCATGACAAGGATTCATTCCCTGGTAGTACTCATAGCAAAGTGGAAGCCAGATGTGTTAGTGCAGCTCCACGCCTTCCATAAATACTGACAACTTGTCTCTTCGCTGAAATAGTCATCACACGGGACGGCCTGGATAAGTGGGAGTGAAAAATTGAAGGTGGGGTGTTGGCTTTTTTTCCCTCCTTCTAATCTTGTAGGACTTAAATGGGTTTTAAGGAGGTTTAACCAGGCAGTCACCTTGTAGAAGAAGTTGGAGCGTCCCACAGCTCCGATCTTGCCGATGTGGTTCATGAAGCAGAGGTTTCCCTCAGTTGACCCATAGATCTCGCACATGCGAATATCTCCGAAGCGCCGGCGAAACTCCCGCCAGGTGTCCTGCCGTAGCCCGTTGCCCACACCCATTCGCACCTTGTGAACTTTGTCCCCCTCCGCCTGAGGGAAAGAGCAGTGATGTGACAGACACCGGAACAAAATTAGGTATTACATTTTGCGATATGTCTAAATGCTTGCCCTAGAGAATGTAAGCAAATCAAGCGTGAATGTGTTCATTCACTAATGATTTCAGTGATGCAATGTGCTTTGAACCAGCAATCACAGTACATAAACAAACCAGATTCAGCACTGAGCATTCTCAAAAAATAGTTTGAGTGTGTGTGTGTGTGTCTCACAGAGAAAGAAAGGAATACCATGAATGCATATGGGTGTGAACGCATAGAAAGAAAGACTGAAAGTATCCAAACAAAGGGAGCCTTTTACACCACCACATTTCATACACACAGTAACTTCCAATAATTTCCTCCAGCCTATAGGGACACATATGACAAGACCGTATAATACCACAGTAATCATTTGTATCATGCTGGATGCAGGACAAAATTGCAACCATAACAGGGATCAGGGCAGGATACACACCACTGTTGTTCTGTTAGCTTGAACAAGTCTGCTCATTCTCCTCTGACCTCATTAACAAGGTCTTTTTGGCTCACTGGATGTTTTTTCGTTTCTCCACAATCCTCTGTAAACTCTAGAGACTGTAGTGAAAATCCCAGGAGGGCAGCTGTTTCTGAGATGCTGGATCCACCACGCCTGGCACCAACAATGAGTTGCAGCCACATGATTGGCTGTTTGAAGGAGCAGGCTATTTGCGTTAACGAGCAGGAGTACCTAATAGTGGCCGGTGAGTGTATATGCACACCAATAGGACACATAATTAGTGCTTGCGTGTGTCTGTGCACATCATAAATGCATCATCGTTTACCCATCAGTGGTGAGGATGGCCATGGTCAGCCTTTCACCCTCATGCAGTAGGGTGAGAGTAACAGAGGGAGAGTGGACAAAGAGTACTTTGAGTCCAGCCTCAGCAAGGGAATTACTCTACCCTCATACAGTGTGTGTGTGGGTGGGTGGGTGGGTGTGTGCCTACAGCCACCATGGGAAGACGCAAACACCAAAACAAAGGCACTGCTTGTCTCTCGGCCATGAAAATGCAACACAGTTGGCCGCAATGTTTTCTGGACGGTTTCGAAGTGGCTGTGACGGCAAAGGACTCTAACCAAAGAGGGGGGGAAAATGTTAATTTGAATAGAAATCCTCCCTAAAACACTTTACCACTGTTGAAGAGCTATTGGTGAAGTACCTTGCATTTCTGGGTAAATTTTTCTTATTCCTGTGGATAACTTGCCAAATGTAGACAACATGACATCAGTGGAGTTTGATACCAGAAAATCTCATTGATCTGAAACATCAACGGTAAACGTCTTTCTAGACAGACGTTCAACAAGGCTTCTTTCTAGACCGACGTTCAACAATCATACAGGGAGAAATCCATCGGAGAAGAGGAAGAGACACCAATTTCTCCACCGACAGTCGCCTCAATAGACCAGAATGCAATGCAGCCACAAGACATGTGCATTTTGAGCAAGGCCCTGATCGCAGACAACGGCCCAGTGTTCACAAACTACTTGGCTACCTAGCTCTATGTATAGGCTATGTGACACTTGGAGAAATATTGATGAGATATCCTTGGCGGCAAAGCAGAATTTCATCCGATAACCAATTTATGTCAACAAGAAATAAGCATAGTTTTGATGCAAGATGTAAATTGTGCCAGCTTGCCCATGTGCATATGCTCGGTGTTATCTTTCCAGACAAAGAGGTTCTGAAGATTACCTTAGGCTGGTTGCAGAGGTATCTGCAGACTTCGCCGATATATTGGAAGATTGTCACGTCATATTTTCTGCAGTCATTCCAGAACTGGGAGGCGGAGAACTTCTTTTTCAAGATGCAGGTTGCACCTAGCATGGTACAGACAAATGTACAGTCACGATTAAATCAAAATTATTGATCAAATATTGATCAAAACATCAATATAGTAACTAATGATTAACAGATAAATCAAATAAAGTCAAGCAAAAGACCCATAAACTCCGCCCCATCCTTTTTCATATGGGGTGCATATGTACTTCATTTATAGAGATATAGTAATGTGCAAAAGTCGTAGGAACATGTTAAAAAAAATCCATAAAGTGAAGATGCTTTCAAAAATAATGCAATGAAAAGTTTCTAAATATACTAAATGTAATTATTTATTTAACAAAAAACAAATTTATATTAAAAAAAAAATGTAGGGTGTCTAAGACACCCTACACTAGATTTGATACAATGTATCAAATACAATGTATCAAATCTAGTAAAGCTTAAGGCCAAATACAAATATAAATGCTTTTTAACCTATTTTGGGGTACACTGGATCTTTTTCTACCTAACATTTACCATTGATAGATAGCTGAAAATTATTGCTCTGGAAATATCTTGACTTGTGATGTCACATTGTCTATGTCTGGCCAGTTTTCCACAGGGATATGAAAAATATACCATCAAACAACAAAATGGACCCAATAATGCAAGGTACAACACCAATAGTTGTTTTTTTTCTAGGGTAGATTTCGATAGTGCCATTGTTCAGAAGAGCGAGTAACCATGTGGCCTCCCTAACCAGCATGCCAACCTGTTGCCCCGAAAAACATCTGATTGTACACTGCAATTATGAATAATGACACTATCTGGGACGAAGCTCATTTAATAGGTTCTCTGAATGGATGCACCCTCTCCGCAAAACAAAAAGGTGGAATTTAGAACAAGAGGCCATCTGTGTTCCTCACATAGCCTTATCACAGTCCTTCAACTTTACTGAGGTACAAACTATCAAGTATTGCATGCTCTTTCGGACACTAAATCAATCCAGTGCAAATAGGACACACAGATAATTTCTTTCATGAATTTAAACAGCTGAAACTGTTGGGGCAATGACCTCTTTGAGGTTTGTAAGAACACCACGTCCAGGATGCTGATCTCTAACACTGAAGGACGTTGCACTGTAAACTTTGGTAGTACTTGGTACAGTTGTGGGGAACAAACAAAGATACATGCTTTTCCCAAGCCCTTTTTCTGCAGGTACATTCTGTGCCACAACTTGTCTTGTATGGAAGCATATAGTTAACTTCATTCAAATTGGAAAATTAAAATGCAATCCCACAATAGCATTTTCATTTTCCACAATGCATTAATCTTATTTGGGGTTAAAACTGAGACTATTTAATTATTTAAAATGTCAAATTTGGTGATTTGCAATTTATATGTACACAACATGAATTTAAGAGCAGCTTCACCTACAGCGCGCAAGGAGCACACTGCACAGCGCTCCACCTCAATATAAGAGATCTATATAATATATATAAGAGATCTGCAGGCTGTATATGCACTCCTGATATCACCTTCTGCGTTTCACAGTCACAAGCTCCATATCTCCAATAGGTTGTGACCCAACAAAGAAGAAACCCTTTCAATATGATCAGAAGCAGGATGATGATAATAAAAAAAAAAAAAGAGACATGCCTGGTTTACCAGTATCATACAGATGTGTTTCTTCTCTGTGTCTTATATTAATATTGAGATATTGCAAGGTCTATGTTCATGTGCACAACGCCACAAAAACAGCGCTGCGTGAACTTCACTCCAAAACCTATGCCCGCCTGTTGCGCCACCCCGCCCACCCAGCACAGGTTTGTCCACGAAATGACCAAACTGACGACGGTGGGGAAAGGTTGTCATTGCGCCTCACGAAATTGCCAGTGACAGTGTGACAGTGTGAAATGTGACAGTGAATGTTGATTGTGTTGCATGAAAATAGAGCCCCTTGAGTCTTACCCATATTTATGGTTCCTCCAATGCCAACCATGGAGGCTGCACTGTGATAGAGTGGCAGCGGTATGTACACCACATCATCTTCAGTCCCTCCGAATGCCCAAAAACCTGCTGCTGCCTTCAAAGTCTGTAGGTGGGTAATCACTGCAGCCTTTGGGAGACCTGGGGGAAAAAAATACCTTTTCTTATTTCTTATTAAACAGTTACTGGTTTAATAAGATAATAACTATTTTTCATGCACAACACACAATCACTATTTCTCCTTTATCAGTACTATAACAAGTACAAAATGTGACAAAATATATCCCAACTTGAGAGCAAGCATTAAATGAGCTCACTTGGTAGGGCAGTGAACTTTCATGCAAGTTTCCTGTGACTGGTAAATGTTTCAGAGTTTGACTCTTGAACCCAGCCAGCACAGAATGTTTACATTACGCAATTTTTGGTGTTTTGCTTACTCAGTTGGTTTTGGCGATGTGCCTATAATATGTAATTGTAATATGTAAAATGTATGTAATATGTAAAAAATAATCACATGATGGCTCCATCGACATTTTACCCCTATATATGTACTGTATATATATCAGGGCTCAACAGCCCGGTTGCCCTCGGCAACCAGAATGAGTCAATTGGCAACCGTTTCATGGCCTCTGCTTGCCACCTTTAGCAAACAACTGTTCATTATTTTTTAATATATAACAATAAATAAAAACCTACAAAACTGGAAAATCGAATTTAAATGAAAGTCAACATTTTATTTGGTTGCCTCCGTAAAGTTACTACTGCACTAACACTACGTTTGTGCGCAACACAACATTTTAGCCGTTGTGCAGCCACTTTCCACACACTCACGCATCCAGCCTGTTGCAATGCCGAAACAAATTAAATTGTTTGACTGTGGAGTAAAAATTGCACGAAAACAGTCCCTCTCTCCCTCTCTCTCCCTCTCTCTCCCTCCCTCTCTCTCTCCCTCTCTCCCTCAACATTAAGAGATACACATTCTTTATCTCATAGTTTCATTATTAAAACGTGTGGTATAGTTACATAAGATATTCATTGCACCAAATACAGGCCATTGGCAACCATATTGTCCATTTTGGCAACCAAAAGCTGATGCCTGGTTGCCAAGCCTGGCAATGTAATGCTGTGTTATCTGTTGGTGTCTTTGTTTGGCTGAAGGGGATTCAAAGTCCAGCACAGACAAACCGCTTGAGGTTTACTGACTCTCTTTTCACCAATCTGGTTGCAGCTTATCACAAATTATGCATTTGTTACATAAAGATCTTACCTACTGCAGCTTTAGAGCCAGTTAACAAGGTATTTCCCATACTAAAGCATATCCCAACTAATGAAAAAAGCCTATAATTCACAAAAACAAAAGACATCACCTAAACCCTGCTGCTGCCAGGCACAACAACAATAAACTTAAGTAAATCACCACGACATAACATGTCCCGTTTGGGGATTGGTTGCTCGAAGAATACAAAAACATTTTTACTATTACAGGGTAAAATATATATAACTACAGAGGGCAAAATACTCACCAGTTGTTCCAGAAGTGAAGATGTAGAGGGTGGGAGTTTTGAGGCAGGTGGCGGCACGTAATGCCACTGGTATAGGCCGGTCAGAGGCCGAGTCAATCTTATCCAACAAGGTGTGGACCTCTGTGTGGTCACTGTGGCTCTTCATGGCCCATACCTTAATATTGTCTTCCTGCAGGCTGATTAAGATGTCGTCTAGGCATTCCACCAAGTCTGAGGGGTATAAAGAAATCCAAGCCACATTTTATGTAGTACGTTGCTTGCACAACTTGACTACCCTTTAATAATAAGAATAAAAACCTTACTTGCATCATCAAAGAGGTTACAAACACTGCGGATAATGGTGTTTGAGAGAGAGTCATAGTCAATGTAGATGTTTATCTTTTTTTTAGTCCACTACAGATTTCCACTGAAATCAGTGCATGAAGTTTCATTTGGATGTTTCATTTTGTTTTTATGTGTCTGTCTCTGTGACGGGGGGAAATAGGACACAGAAAGCGCTTAGTTAATTTTTTGAGTTCAAAATGTGGTGGAAAACGTGATAATGCAATATGGTTACAGCCCTCTTAGAGAAAAAAAAACGAAACCAATAAGAAAGAATAATAAGAACATGTACTTCTTCAAGGATAGCATGCCATGATGACTGCATGGTGTTACTGTTCAAGACAGGAAAAAACTTTAACAGTGGCTGAAACTATACACCATGCCGACAGCTCCAAGGCCTTGAATACGTCATACATTACAATATAACAACACTTTTTACCCAGGCTCGAGAAAATATTACTCCTGCATACATGTGTTGACGTGTATTTGCTTATGTGCATATAGATATAATATATTTCTAACTAAATGGAATAAATGTCTGCAACATAAAACAAAAAAACAGTATCTGACTTGTGCTAGAATTTTACTTTACCTCTACCCATAGTTGTCACAACCACACAGCTCTTTGCCAAGCAATTCCCAGGGCAAGTGCTCCCTATAGGCTGAATAGGCAAATGCCTAAAGGCCCTCACTGATTCTTTATATCTCTGGGACCTCCACTTTGACCCCACAACTGGTAGAAAAGCTTCACTAGAAAATACAAATTATGTTGACACTTCCAATAGGAACAGTTCCTATGGTACCACATGTATTGCTATTCATGTCTATTACTGTTATTACTGTTAATATCTATCTCCTGGGACACTGGGCATGTAGTGAGGGTATGTCACGCTTGTATGGTTTAGGGCCAGTGGCTGGATCTGTCCTCCTGTCACATGGGTCCAGCATAGTGAAACCTATTAGCTGTATAAAAAAAAAATTTTTAAGTTTCTCCTGCATAAAATGGGGGTCAATTGAGTATGGCCTAAGTGCCACAGTGGGTCCAAATTTGATTTTGTATTTTAACTTTATAATGATGAGCAAAAATCAAGCAAAAAAATGGCAGAAATCTATTTGGAAGACAAATAGATAATGAAAAAACAAAATATAATATAATATAATATAATCACAAAATGTCAGAAAGCATTCAGGAGATTATAGTTTGGTAAAATAATAATTTATCATATTGAGCAAATAATAATATGCTTAAATGTATTAGTTAGTTAATTGTAGGGATTTACTTGTAAATTGGATCCTGTCCTTCATGCTGACTATTTGAATATAGGTAGGAGGGTCAACTGGTAAACTTGTACATCATGATCATAATCTTACAATTCTCCATGAAAGTCAAGAAACTACATGTGACACCGTGACAAAGTTATGTTTTACCTGCGCCAACAATAAGAGTTTTTGCCCCACAGCAGCTGAAGCAGTGCAGCAAAGATCTGGACCTGATGTTTGTGTTTAGAAACGCCACAGAGCAGCCCAGCTTGGTCAGCCCGAACCAAACGCAAATGAAGTCGGGCTCGTTGCTCATTAGCAGCGCGACGGAGTCTCCTTTCCCTATGTTGCCTCGCTCGAGGAAAACATTGGCGATTTTGTTGCTGCGCTGATCGATGTCCCGGTAGGTGTGGGTCACCCCTTCATAAATGAGGAAAGGCTTGTCGGGGATGCGCTCTGCCTGCTGGACGAACTTGTCCATCACAGTGGACACCCTGGACGTCAGTTTGAACACCTCCAGCCTGATGCCGTATCTGATTATTTTCATCAGGAAGAAAACATCCCACCAAAAGTATGGAAAACATAGTTTTTGCAAAACACGCAGGGAGAAAATACCAGCGGCAAGGGCTGACAGCCACCCCAAGGAGACAAACATGACTCCACGCTCCCAGACTGCCGAAAGACGCTCTGGAGGGAGGAAGTGCGGACACGCGAGGCGTCTGCAACTATGAAGACAGTGACATGTCTTCAGGTGACAAGTACTGACTGAATTTGCCTACGTGATGTCAAGCCAGTAACACTCCAGTTGAGTCAAGCCCGACAGAATGGCACGGAGATGGTGCCTTCAGAATAAAAGCCAGAAACCCTATGCTATAGCAAAGTCCCTGCATCTAATTTTATTTACCACCAGAACATCCACATACCGCTTAAAACAGGGGTGTCCAATCATGTGCCATGGCGGGCCGAGAGTATGCAGGTTTTCACTCCAACCAAAGACTACAGCAGGTGATTTCACTGATTAGTCCCTCCTCTCTGGTTGAAGGTATGGTAATCAGTGAAATCACCTGCTGTAGTCTTTGGTTGGAGTGAAAACCTGCATACTCTCGGCCCTCCATGGCACATGATTGGACACCCCTGGCTTAAAACCACTAAATGAATGTGACTAAATATAATTTGGTCAATGTGATAAGTTATTACAAATTGTGGAAGAATTTACAGTGGTGGCCAAAATTGTTAGAACACCTGACAGATCTGAAAATATTGACCTTTTCTTGCCTCCAAAACATGATTTCATTTCATAATGTTCATGAAACATGCAGATGGTTGCTCTGAGCACAACAAATATCAGATGAAGTGAGTCCTACTGTTTTTATCCACTTTTAACTTTAATATTTGGTATGTCCACCTTTTGCAGCAATTCAAAAGAATCACACAGCTGTGTCCTAAGACTCTTGCATCACCATCAATTTAACCACGATCACACCTGACAATGATTACACAAGTAATTTGGCTTCTTCTGTGAAGGAACATGATTGTGTGACATTGACAGTGAAATAGGCCTAGCTTGTTTTTTTGTAAGGAAAATGATGTAAATCTCCTTATGATGGCTCTATTCTATGGTTTATAGAGCATAATGATGACTTTGTATATATTTCATTCATTTTATGGGTATTTTAATGGCCAATTGAACAAAAACAACTGAAACCTCTTAAATGTAGGCCAAGTGTTCTAATAATTTTGGCCACCACTGTATGTATCATGTGTTGATTCTGTATCCTTGTGTTGATTCTGTATCCATAGTATAGCGTCTAGGACCTTTTAGGTGTGGAGTGAATTAGGTGTGCATGTGTGGGAACGTTCTGGTCCAGAAGTTTGTACACTAGGTACTGACTTAGGGCCCTGTAGGCCTAAGTCAGGATTCGTATAAACCATACTAGAAGGCCGGTCCCATGAGGGGCACGGAAAGCCTTTGCCCAGGATGCTTTGACACAGCACACAATGTTCAGACCAAACCATTAGAACGAACTTGCAGATGTGTAGAAGCAACTCCCCTTGTTTAGAAGCTACTGTGTAGATGCTTTGTTTTGCTTAGCTTTATAATCTCTGTTCAGAGGCTTCTCTGGCAGAGATCTGCATACCTTACCATGTGTGTGTATCTCTCCTGAGCTCAGTATTTTGTGTGAATAAATGTACTCAAGTAATTCATGACTCAAAGACTTTTTGTCTAGATCTGAATTTATTCAACAGAAATAGATCACCAAACTATCAGCTTTGAGGTAACATTGGTCCTAAATGCTCCCCTATGTGTTTTTTTACATGTAGCTCACACATACAGTTCTTGTATTTTTGCTTGATATTTTCTCTCCCTTAAAATGATAAAAAATACAAGATCAAATTTAGACGGAGAGTGGTAAAGCTTGCCATACCCACCTAACCATCACCCATATCAAAATACTCATTGGAAATCATTAGATCAAATATGAAGTGAAGCTACAGCATTAAAATAGATACTGAAGTCATAGTTCATATTCATATCAAGTCCTATCATATTTAAAGAAAGGGTGTCTTTTAGATGGGTAAGTTTAAGGCTAAAATATTGTTATGTTATGAAAAGGACGTTTTGGACAGAAGGAAAAAACAATGGTATTTTTATTTATTACATATCCACCCTTAAATATATAATTTTCACTGTGGTACTTTGTACAACTCAGCAAAAGTTGCAACTCAAGCCCATTATTCTGAAGGGCAAAACACTGCCACACTTCCTGTATGATTGTTACTGACTAAAAACAGCTTTACAGCCTGGCTCTGAACATCATAAATCATATGACTCTAGTTGTAGAGAACAGTGGGAGGGTCTCTGCAAAAGCGCATTTCTTCACTCGTTTTAAAAAAATACTTCAGTAAAAGATGCTGATTCCCTATGTAAATAATTCCTATGATCAACTGCTTTTTTATTATAAATAGTGAACAGTATCCTCTGTCTATATTTCACAGATCTAAGCTGTTCACAAATAGGAATTGTTTTTTCCAAAACTGATCTCTGCTGGAAAGTAATTAATCATTCATTCATTTTTTTTTACCCGCTTATTCCTACTAAGGATCATGGGGAGCTGGAGTACACCTCCAACTGTTTACATCAGCTTTACCGTATCAAATAGTTTGTGATGTTATATTTACTTATTTATCTAATATTTAGTTATTCATCTTCAAATCCCAGAGCAAGAATTTGAGCAGATTGTGGCCAAGAGCCATGTTGTAATTGACCTAATGTGATCATTATGATTGAATTACATATTGCTTAACACTGTGAAGAGGTGAGGCATGACTCACTGTGGAACCAGGAAGAGCAGTTAGATCAGTTAGTTCACATTCTTTCTTTGTGGTGTTTAAACAAAGTGAGCTGCAGCTTATGCAAAGGAAGCAAGGAAGGAAGAAACCCCCATGGCATTTCATGTTCAGCTAACATGAACAATGTTCCAGTTTCAAGCATCTTAAGCCAAATCAAGTTATAGATGGCAATTTTTCAGATAAAAAGAAGTGATACTTCTTATTCCATTTGAGTTTTCAGTTTGTTCCATGTTATCTGCAATACACTGTGGGGTACGCAGTGGAGTACAATCTGGTACACACTAACCCGACACAAGGTCACCATTAAACGGTTCCCACAATAACTGAGAAAACCTGTGAAACTCTAGACAACCACAAATGATTCCTACTAAAGGCCATGAGGGTGTTGCAGCCTATCCCAGCATGCATTGGGTGGAAGGCAGGAAAATCATGCTGGACAGTCGATGTCAGCATCAATATAGATAGACTGGCAACCACTCAAACACATTCACACCTTTGGGCAATTTAGAGTCTCCAATCCACTTGCATGTTTTTGGACTGTGGGAGGAAACTCAGGAGAACATGCAAACTGCCCACAGAAAGGACTGGGAATAAAACCCACAAACTTGGTATTAAACACTGTAAAACCACTAGAAAGTATCTTATAAAATGCACAGAAGCATTTTGTTGTAACATGTAGACTTCATCCGTACATGCTAATTACAAAATACACAAGCAAATTATAATCAAATGAAAATTAGTACTTGCAAAATTACATGCAAAATTAACAATCATCTTGCAAATTGTCATCTCAAACAGATTGTACTGTACCTCCACCATCTGTTAAACTGAGGAACTACATGAAGGTTACAATTTGATGAGATTTAGCACTCCTGACATGAAGGAACAGAATAGCATGAAGGTTTTTTTCACAATGGAAGAAATTAATGCAAAGGAAATTAATATCTTAACAGCTGAATAGAAAATCCACTCACACTGCCCCACCTCACAGAAAAACATAATTAAAAAATGTACCATCATTTTTACACTTCATAAACATTACTGTTGTCTTTGTAGTGGCCCTGCACCATTTTCACAAAGCTCTTGGATACTATTTTATTTTATTTTATTTGAAAAGAAAATAGAAGAAAAGTGTGATAAAATGCAATGACACAAACACAGAAAGATATGCAATTCTTATTTTGTACAGATATGATACACACAACACAAATAAGAGGCTTAGTAACAAAGGAAAAAATAACCAAATGAACACCAAACAAAAAAGAAAAGAAATAAAGAAAAACTAAGACACAAGACACTGGTTTGGATTATAGAATATTTATGACAAAAGATTCTATAATGCATATTTATGGCAAAACAACATAATAAATAATAACAACAATAAAATCCATAAAATGACAATGGAAATAAAAATACAAATGAATCAAAATAGCCCTAAATCACAAACCACCAACCACAACGGCACTGTACTGTAAATACAAAATATTTTAAACAATATGGACTGCCATCCTGGACCTGATTCTGTTTTCCCTTGGCAATCACCTATCAGCAATCAACTCATTGTTCCATTTTTCCTCCAAACGCAAGCAAACATCAGGAGAAAATAAAATTACAAGACAGCAGACTGAAAGTTGTCCAGATTAAACTTCATTTACGTAGAATTTGAAAGTGTACTCATCTCGCATCTATACAACAATGTGGAATCGACCAGTTTACTGGGAATTCACAAAGCTAGTTTCAGAAAGAAAAGAAGCCATCGCAAACAATGATAATATCGTTCAAGACTACAAACTCCAAACCAAATATGAAGTCTGAGTAACATAATTCAAAATGTTGACAAAAAAATTCCAGTGACACAATTTAGCCCAAAATGAAACAAAGGTGTATATACTTTTGCAGTCTAGATTTTTCTTTGATTTAAATTGGATCTACACCTTGGCATACTGTAAATGTCTAGAGTTTTGTCTACAATCTGAAAGAAAAAAGCAAAAAAAACATAATAATAATAATAATAATAATGTTTCGTGGCTGAAAAAAGGGTTAACAAATCTTTGACTTTGAATGTAGGTATGATCAAGGGAAAGATGGGACTACCCTGACATACTAAGAACAGCTTGGCATGGTTGTATATGTATTTTGAACTACAACAAGAAACTTTTGGATGACATCAAAGCCACTGTTAAAGCCATGCACATACGGTGCCTTGGAAAAGTATTGAAACCCCTTGACTTTTTGCACATTTTGTTGTGCTATCAAGTTATTTCAAAACACATTTATTTGGGAATTTTGGTCTGAGTTGTATGCAAAGCATTCTATTCTATCAAAGTGAAAACAAAATTGTTGAATTTTTTGAGGAAGGATAAAATAACAATAACAGAGAAATCGAGTTTGCATAATTGTTGAACACCTTTGCTTCATTCGAAGGAAGTTACCACACTAGCAAAAAATTTTCAACATTTGGGATTACCGTTACTCAGATGTCATATTTAGATTGTATTTAGCAATTCTGAACGGTTTCCTGTCCAACGTTCTTGATAAAAAGGTGAGGCCAAGTCCCTTCACTAGATCTTATTGGAACTTAATGGGATCTTAGGGTGTAGGGTGGACTCTCCATCAGAATACTGAAACACATAATGGGCTATATAGTTCCTTTATGGATGACATTACATTCCAGTTCTTTAAGTTTTAGAGAAAATATAAATCATCAATTTCCTATCATCAGCAGCTGCAGTTTCAGTGGATGTTTCCAGTCAAGTTTTACTACAGAAATCAATGGAGAAATTGGAGAGGAAAAACTGAGTAACTATTTCAACTTTTGTATTTTCAATGGGTGGGTGATGATTTATCTTTTCTCTGAAACTTCAAGACCCCGACTTTGTCATCCATAAATTACCCATATATCCCATACTGTGTTTCAGTATTCTGATGGAGAGTCCACTCTACACCCTAAGATCCCATTAAGTCCAGTTAAGCTTGCAAGGCACTGTATATGCACAGCTGTGAATAACAAGAGCTGTTCATTTTTGGACCAATGAGGAAGAAAATGCTGTTTTGCCACTTAACTTAGTTTCATATATTTTACAGTTCAGGTAAAAATAAATTTGTCAACTCCAGGAGAAAATGGTGTCAGTTCACTAAACCCTAAGGGTATGGCAAACTCCCTCCAGCTAATATAATTTGACCCCCAAAATTTCCAAACTGGAGCAATGACGATTGACAAGATGTTATTATTTGGTCAATGTGGTGAATTCTTAGATGTAGATCACCAAACTGCCACAGAGGAACATGGTTTTGAATGCTCCCTGGTATCTTTTTTTTTTTTCAGATCTACCATCCAAAATTCTGGTGATTTTTGCATGATCTTTGCTCTTTGCTATAATAATAATACATTTAAATAATACATAAATATAATATATATAATACAAAATAGACAACTCTAAATATAATACTACAAGATCAGGTTTGGACTCATACACAATTGACACCCATGAATAGGACAATAAAACAAGAAAGAAAGGTGGAAAACAGCTGTTTTTAGACCTAAACAGCAGCTGCTTTCCATTGACCTTTGCCCCATTTTCTCTCCATGTAAATGCTGACACAGCTTCATATAATTAAAAAAAAAGAAAAATATCAACATAATCTATATCTATATCTGTGCATTAATCTCAATAAGAGGACATTGCTCTGTAATTGAATCTCCTGCCTGCTATGTCTATTCCAAATATTAATCTCCACTTTATCATTCTTAAATTCCTTTCTGTCGCTTTTTTTCCTCACCGCAGCTCATTGGCTGCGAGTATGCTGCTGTGAAATTGCATAATAAGTGTCTATCCCACGATGTTGACTGCAGGTTTTCTAAGGGCATGCGCGAGCGCAGCCTCTAGTTTTTTGGACTAAAGCACTCAGAAAGTCCTCAACGCAAAAGAGGCACCGCTCCGCGTGAAGATGATAACATGGCTGTTGAGCAGCGTCTCAGCGGGACTACTGGCCCTTCTTCTCTACCAAAGGACGACGTACCCCTTCTTCTGGCAGGATTTGATTTATTACTTGAAACTTCTGAGGTTCGGGAAGGCGCTGAAGTCTCGTATGCGCGAGGGGGTAATCACGTTCCTCGACTGCTTCCTCTACCGAGCGAGGGAGACCCCCGACAAACCGTTCATAGTCTATGAAAACCGAACCCTCACTTACCGGGACGTGGACAGAAGAAGTAATCAGTTCGCGAAGGTGTTCAGGGGGGAAGGGGGTTTGAAACGAGGGGATATCGTGGCGCTCTTGATGTGCAACGAGCCCGACTTTATTTGCGTCTGGTTCGGACTGTGCAAACTGGGCTGCGAGGTCGCCTTTCTCAACTTCAACATCAAATCTGAATCTCTCCTCCACTGTTTTCAAAGCTGCGGAGCCAAGTCGGTGGTCGTTGGCGCAGGTATTGCGCAGTTTTCCCTGGTGTTCACTTTGCGTGTTGACTTTGCTTTGATTTATGAAGCCCTTTTTTCAGGAGCGTTCAAAAGTAGTTGTCACACAATGTCTGCAGTGTTATGTCTACTTAGCCACTCCCCATCTTTGTTATTATAGAAATGGGAGTGGCTATAACTCCCCTACACATTATGACGTATTACATTTTGTTGTTTTGCCAGAAAATAACGTCCACATATTCGTGATTTATGCACTTGCCTAAGGTTACCCTTCTGGCAAGTTTTGATGGTTTTCTGTGACCCTCTTTATTTAATGGTATCTTTGAGTGTGTTTCAAAGTGGGGTCCCGAGACTTCCAGGGGTCCTTGAAGGGGTTCCAGGCATCCTTGAAGGTATTCCAGGGCCATGGATGGTATTTCAGGAGTCCTTGAGTGGGTTCCAATGATTCTCCAGCAAACATGAGGAATAATTATTACTATTAAAAAATGTTTTTACATAATTTAAATAACTAGAAATGGTCCCAATTAGACATTGTATAAGAATGAGTGTTGTAAGTCTAGATTTCACTCTTACCGCTATTATCTCCCCACATACAGACAGTGGAGACATTTCTACAATTCAGTACTAAATAAACAACAACCAAAATATTCCCACATGGGTCCCTGGGACTAAAACCGTATTTTGTATTTGTCATGCCAATGTCAGGAAATTTCAGTTCTTCTAAAATTATTGGTATCATTGCACTTAATGATAACACTAGTATCTTTCCCATATAACAATTAAGCAATTGAAAAATTAAAGACGGGCCTGTTTCCCTTCCCGATGGACGTTTCCTAAGATCTAAAGTGCTGGTTGCTGTTTTTATTTAAATTTCATGGCATTGCACACGATTGGGAGAACAGCCAAAAGAGCTGTAGCTGAGGAAATGATTCAGTACATGCTTCACACCCTTTTACTTGCCACATAATGAAAAGGCTAGTGATATTTGCTATGTAATGACCATAATGTTGCTTTTTTTTTTGTTTGACTGCTTGAATGCCTTAAATGCTAAATGGATTTTTGAGTTGACTACATGATAAAATACAATCTGTCCAATTTAACAGCATAAATTAAGTATTATCAGTGATCCAGTTTTGGAAAATGCGTTCCATGTAGTGATTACATTCAATGTTATCAATTCTACTGATATCAGACTTGACTGGCAGGGAGCAAAGTACCACATAGCCTATATATTGTCATGGTATACAACCCTGTACGATATGATTAGAGTGATTGCTCATCCATATTCTTTCAAGGTAAATGACCAAGCAAACCTTTCACTTATGTGACCACTTATTTTCTGTATACACTCCTTGTTCCTCCTTTATTTACTTACATTGTGGTTCACTGCCTTGAGTGCTTGACCCCATAACCCAAGCTATCCATTTTTATCCTTGTACAGATTTGGTGAATTCCCTAGAGGAGGTGCTGCCCAGCCTGAAGGACAACAACATTGCCCTGTGGGTTTTGGACCACAGATCCCTCTATGAGAGGTTCAACAGTTTACTGGATAAGGTGGAGCGGATGTCTGGAGACATCTTAAACGACCTTCCTGAAGTTGACATCATGTCTAACTTCGTCTTCATCTTTACCTCAGGAACTACTGGTACCGAGTTATCATTTTATTTCTTTATTTTGGACCAACTAGACCATAATATTGATTGATAAGTGGAAAAGTAGACTTACAAGCATAAGGATGGAAATAAAGGATTTTCCTAGGTTGTTTTGTGCATAGATAATTCCCCTTAGAGTTGACCCATCTCAGAAAAAGCCAATGACTCGAGGTCCCATCAGGAAGCCACGGTGTTAAAATCAACCTGGACCCAAGCAAAAGTACGGCCAACAGCCTCGATTAGTCCAAGTCCGAAGAGGAACAGCTCAAATGTGTGGCACATTGGGATCTAAAATCGATCCCAATGTGCATAAATGCCCGGTGATCCTCCTTTTCTTTTGCTCTGTGAAGTCGGTAATACCCAGACCACACGCTTTCAAGCAGTACATGCCACTTCCAAGTAGTCGGTGAACCACAAGCTTCCTGTAGAGACATTGTTTGGTGAAACTGAATTTGAGAGATGTAGTGTTTTCCCAGCCAGCTGAATGGGCCACATATGACCCTGAACATTTTGAACGTTTGGTTTTCCGTGTATTATATTCATGCGTGTAAAAACTGTCAGAATTTCCCATATCGCTGGAGTGACCAATGCTCTTCTCTTCTAGGTCTTTCTAAGGCTGCCCGCATCGGTCATCTGAAAGCCATCATGAGCATGGCCTTCCTTCAGTTTTGCGGAGCCAGATCTGACGACAACATCTACATCACTCTTCCCCTTTACCACATGTCGGCCTCTTTGTTGGGGATCGGAGGATGCATACAGCTCGGTAATGAATACACATACTCCAGTGGATATATAGCTTGAGCTTTAGCGTTTGAGCTGCACTTGTTGTCGGTGCTCAACTGAGTCCGCTCTAAAAAGAAATGGAGCCAGTTGCATAAACTTCAAGACTCATCTAAGCCCGTACTGTATAATTTCCTGGTTTATAATGTTAGACTGTCAGCTCCAGAAAAAATTAAGACTTATTTTGAGCCAGAAAAGTCAGAACCTCCCACCGGGCTAAACGGTCATACAGCAGCTAGACATACAAAGTTGTTTTTGAAGTTTGGTGATACTCTATAGATCCCAGAAGCAGCACCATTTGGTAGGGATTCAGTGTCTTGCTCGAGGGCACTTCAGCAGGGTAGATGCTTGCTGTTATGGAGGTCTTGAACCTGGGCCCTCCGATTGAAGGACGTCTCCGTATTTCTCAAATCTAGTCGAATTTTATTGTCTCAACACTACGCTATTGCAATGATTGGCAATTGATCGACAGTGATGTCAGCCAAATTGTCAATCAATCAATTTGTCAATATTTTCTCCATGTGAATCGAAACTTTACAAATAACAAAATAAATAAATAAATACTCGTTCAAAATGCGATCTATAAAGGCAGCCATTTCCATTCAAATTTTACCCCGAATTCAAAGCATATACTGTATATGTAAGCCTGTCTTAGGTTAGCAACCAGTAATGTTAGTGCAAAAGGCACATTTAACTGTCTACAGCATTTTAAATTGAGTCTATCTCTATGCAACTGGCCCCTGGACTACTGTTCCACTTTTTAAAATATCTCTGAGCCACTTTAAAATGATTGTGCTTCATATATACATCATGTTTTCATTTTACCTTGACTAGCAGTACTTAAATTCTTGTTGTGGGCAAGGTTAGATACTACATATTTAGATTACCTCTGAATATAGTGTTTCCGACTAGGACCAATGGTGGCAAGTTATCACGCCCCATCCCATCGCCACAGCCCACATACAGTCACATTACAGGGCAGTGGTCCCAAAATAAACGTACAGAGCCACTTGCTGGCCGGGTTACCTACAGTCCATCACAAAGTCTCATCTCAAAAACAAATGTGTTTTTGGGTACCGTTTTTAGACCGAACGGCTTCAGCTAGCTGGGTTTTCCCACAGAGTAACTGCAGCTGTAGAGAAACGACATGGCTCCGTAAGACCCTGACAGGCGTCACACAATTCCCGGAAGAGCACCCATTCATTTTCTGTACATTATGAGGTCCTGGGGAGGGGCTGCAGGAAACCAGAGTGACTGTGGATATCCTTTTTGCCATCACTCTCTCACCTTAAAAAATAATACCAGGAAAAAGGGCTTGCCTAGACCAGAGGCCCTATTGAAATAGTTTACCAATGACAAATTTGTATGAACACTGAGTTACATAATTATAAAGGTATGAGAACTTTCTCTAATATAGTAGAACGTTGAAAATAAAACAGGTATATTGCATTATTGCAGTGTGTTGTCTGAAGCTGGTCTAAAACATTCTTTACCTTTTTTTCTTTTCCTTTTTTTTGGCCGCCCTCTTTGGATCGCAGGTGCAACTTGTGTGTTAAAAAGGAAGTTTTCTGCTAGACAATTTTGGAAGGACTGTGTGAAATACAATGTCACTGTGTTCCAATACATAGGAGAGCTCTGTCGATACTTGGTCAACCAGCCCACGGTAAGATTGGTGCTTTAAAAATGGCATTTAAAACAAGAAGTCAGTTTCTGCCCCCTGTCCTAGATTTTTAAAAAGAATTTAAAAATTTTGAAAAAGAAATTTGAATGAGACGTTTTGTGGTGACTATACTCCTTTTCCCCAACATGGCAGTCGTATACAGTACAACGCCCATTGGTGTGGATAGAAATGCTGTTATTTCTTTCACTGTTCTACCTTGGTCCCATGTTGTCTACCCCCCTTTCTCATAGAGCGGAAATCTGACCGAAGTAAATTTTCCATTCATTTTCTCCATAGAAATTTCATAAATTCTTGATTTAGTTTTATGGTTTGAACTGAACCAATCAGAATCATGAGCTCATAACAAGTACAGTCTTATACCCTGGACATTTTTATTCATTCTTTCATTCATACCCGCTTACTCCTATTCGGGGTCATAGGTGGCTGGAGCCTATCTCAGCATGCATTGGGCAGAAGGCAGGGAAACACAGGTCGTAGTCCATCACAGGGCGAACACATAGACAGACTAACGCACTCACATTCACACCTATGGGCAATTTAGAGTCTCCAATGCACCTGACTCGCATGATTTTGGACTGTTGGAAGAAACCGGGGTACCTGGAGGAAACCCAGCGAAACACGGGGAGATCATGCAATCTTGCTGTCAGTCATGTTTGAAAGTTTGTGAACCCTAGTAGGGTTGTCATAATTTCATATCAGAATTTATTTCAAACACACTTTAAAAATCAAAACATCACTTTTTCTTTTTTTACAAGGCCAGATTTGCCATGTCTTAGGTTGCACTATCACAAAACCTTTCTTTTGTTCCCACACTGCTTTGCAGCACTGGTGCAGTAGCCTAATAGTCCAAGTGTCTGTCTATCAAACATTAGGCCACCGATGAGTGTCTGTTCCTCAAATTCTAATCTTGGTTACTCCTAGATTAAAATCAGAAATGTCATTAGGGCTGAACCACTGCTCTTATTGTCTTGGTGTATTTTGCTGTTGTGCTGGCTTAATATCACTATTAGGGGTTCAGCTCCATAGGGCTGAACTACTACTGTTTTGTTATGAATTAATTAGGTTGTTCAAGCCCAGAGGGTTTATGGGCTTCGACTAAAACTTGTGCTTTATGACCCTGATTGTCCAGATTGTGGCGCTATAATTCAGTCAAATGCTGCTGTAGATGTTTAGAGAAGCTGAAATCTACTTGGGCATTTTTCAGTCAGTCCCAACCCAGAATACTGCTGATTTGATGTCCTATCAGGTAGTTAATTGCATTTACCTGGCATCCCAGGTCTAAATCTGTCCCTGTTAGAATGAAAGCAGACCAGAGTTGGGAACCACTGATCTACTTACTCTTTAAAGCTAAATATTGTATAAGTACACATTAACCTAGAGTGAGAAACTTTGCATCTTGTCTACTACATACAACAATCATTTAATATACCTCAGGCTATTAGAATTAGATGGTGATAGAAAGTGATGCTGATGTTGATGCCTGTTGCTTGGCAACAATTTAAGCATGTTTCTCACCCTTTGTAGCACACACGTATTTCCCTTGCAGATGACTACTGTGTAGGCTGTAATTACCTGTATTCACCCACCTGATTCTACTTACCTGCTTGATTTAATAATGCGAGAGGAGGTTAATTTGTTTTTGCATGTACACTAATTCTGTTTAAACTATTTTCATTTTAGTACATGGACAATTTCCTCTAAAAACATATGCAATTGATTAAGATCCTTTATTTCAGTCAGGGGATCACAAACTTTCAATCATGACTGCATGTGTATATATGAAAAAATAAATAAAAATGGCAAGGGTACAAGACCTTGTACATAACGTTTAATAGGCAATACAGCACTGTTAGTGATGGCCTTGATTCCCTTCCCATTTTCAACAGTCAACGAAATAATAGTGATTTGTAATAATTTTCTTCTCCTTATCCCTAAAACGACATCACGTCGGACAGTAAAACCATGGTGAAGCAGTGCCAATCATTGATACAGGTTACTAGCTGACTTAATTCTCTCTGGTCTGACTACTAACCACATGCTACTTTAGTTTACTTTAATGTTTCTATGGTAACAGTGACCTTTCTGATGAGGGAATTTGCTAAAGCTTGTGGGTATTGTAGTATTTCACAAAGAACAGGAAGTTGAAATCAATTTGATGGCTCATGGAAGATCTACCTTACACTGTTAACACATTATGGCTAGTAATCTAATTCTCTATGGGAAAATTAAATGGTAAATTTACTTCCGGGAACCCAAACGTTTCAGCTCTATTCTGTTTCCCTCTTACTTTAAACCTGACCGAATAATATCGACTCCAGCATTTTTCTTCATTTCTTAAATTAATTCTGCACTGTTTTACATTGAGAATGATGCTGCTTTTACCATTGCATGTAAATTTTAAGTATTGTAACTCGTTCCAGGTTCCTGAGGAGAGAGCTCACAGTGTTCGGCTGGCGGCAGGAAGTGGTCTCAGGTCAGATGTGTGGAAGGAGTTTGCCAAACGCTTTGGGAGTATCAGGATTAGGGAGGGTTATGGTTTGACTGAGGCCAGCCTCGGTTTCCTCAATTACACCAATGAGATTGGACCGATCGGGAGGGCGAGCTATTTTAACAAGGTCAGGAACGAAACATCCACAGAATTTTAATCGGGACCACTTTAAGTGCACACAATTCATAACCCCACTGGAAACGTTGTCTCGAATCACTCTGCATTTCATTATATCCTATGTCTGTAGAGATACAGTCATGCTTGAAAGTTTATGAAACCTACAGGGAGCGTCATTATTTCATATATTATAGATCAATAACCTTTTATAATCCTTACCTAAGCCTCTAATCTTTATGAAGACATCCCAAATAAAGAACATGCACCATCCCCATGTAATATACCATATTAATCAGCCAATCGGAACTATTGTCATGGATATAGATTAAGTGCGACACATTACATTGTTGTTGTTTAAATTTTAATGCAGCTCCAAAAAAGAAACACTTTTAACTTGCATGCACCATTGTATGTACTTTAGCCAATTAAGAGGAAAATCAGACGTGGTGTGATTGTTGTTGCCAGACGTGGTGAATCCAGCATCTCAGAAACAGCTGGGATTTTCACCACTACTCTCTAGAGTTTACAGAGAATGGTGGAGAAACAAAACCATCCTGTGAGCAGCAGTTCTCTGGCCGAAAAACACCTTGTTAATTAGGTCTGAGGAGAATGGGCAGACTGGTTCAAGACACAAATGCTCCAATAACAGCTCTTTACAACAGTAGTGTGCAGAAGGGCACCTTGTTGAATCCATGCTGCCAAGAATTCAGACTGTTCTGGAGGCAGAAGGGGGTCCCACCTGGTACTAGATAGGTGTATGTTAAAAAAAAGTGGCCATCCATATAAATATCCATATCCAATATCCATCCAGAAATATCCATAATATTGATTTGAGTAAGTGAGTGAGTTGTGAGTGACAACTAGAATAAAAGCGTCACTATCCTTTAGTCACATCTAGTGGCAGTGGTGGGTAATTTAGATGATTTAGGATTCTGTGACTATCCTATTTTTATGTGACTCAGTCCATTTTCAGTGATTCAAACTATATTCTGTGAAACTCCCTGATCGCGGAATCGCAGCACATCGGGGGGAGGGGCTAATTAATGCATGATGAATCGGGAATAATTCAATGACCAATAAGATTAGAGTGGAGGGTTTGCATTAATAGGTTGAATTTGCTTCTTTTATTTCTCTCTCAGCTTGCTATGCCTTTTGAGCTCTTAAGCTGTGATCCCCAAACATATGACCCAATCCGAACAGACTCTGGACGATGCACACGAGCACAAATAGGTATGGTGACAATAAACATCAAGTTCATCAACATGACTATCTTTTGGTGCACATCTGTATTGCATTGAGAGAGAGAGAGATCATGTCAATGTGCATACTCAACATACTTCATGTATTCAGGAGAGACTGGTATCCTGGTGGCTCCCTTGTCTGCAATGAACCAGTTCCTGGGTTATGCTGGTAACAAGGTCCAGTCAGAAAAGAAGCTCCTCAGGGATGTGTTCAAGGAAGGGGATGTCTACTTCAACACTGGAGACCTCCTACTCCACGACCACAGGGACTTCCTCTACTTTCGCGACCGCATTGGAGACACCTTCAGGTACAGTTCACAAAAGTTCTTCATATTCCAGTAGGCTAGTTTGAGTAGGAACTCTTTGGGTTGGAGGAGAGGAACCAAATACACAATTGAAAGGTTTTGCCTTTGCCTGTTATTTAGTTGGTGTCATTTGTGACTTATGATTGGTGGCAAATATCACCGGAATGGGTTTTATTTTGGTTCCTGGGTCGCAGTATGAATAACAATATGAGCTTGTTTTACCTTGTTCTGCTGAACCATTCACTGCTTGGTGACTGATTGCAGGACAATCCGTTATTCTGACAGCCTTTACATTGCCTTTCCGCCGAGGCCTGTCGCTTCCTCCCACTTTTTCGCCAAATGAGCTTGCAGTCCAAGTGAATCCACACAAAGAACTCTCCTAATTCTGTTCTCTTACTCTTGGCTGTACCTGAATGCATTGTTTCTGATGGGGTTCTGTTTTTCAGGGCTGCTTTCATGGTATACCATGACGAGGAATTTAGCCATCAAAGAGGCTTGGGTAGTGGGCACGTCATTGGATCAATTGCTTGCGATCAGGGGAATGTTGAGTGTTCAGGGTCACAATGCCACATTTGTCTGCCTGTCCTGTGTCCTGGCAGGGTGAGGGGCACTCAAGTAATGACGCAAGATCACTTAATGAGCCATACAGTTCCTTAATTTTCTCACAGAGGAGTGGTTTATTTGTATTCACGTTCCGGTTACCAGATCTTCCTCCCTACTTTCTCCCAAAACATCAACAGTGGGGTCCAAAAATCTGAGCCAACTACTAACCCTTTTGTTCCATCATTTATCAAAAACTAATACAAATTTTGAGTCTAATTATATTTCTCCAAACAAGAATTTTTACATAATAAACTTACAAATTGCCTTTTTGTTGCTCTGAAAGTTCAAGAATGGATGGTGAGTGCCGCTTGGATATGCCATCATGAACTCTGACCCTCTGGGGCCTGCATGTCATGAAATCCACAATTCATCTTACAATATTAACATCAAGTCAAAGTTGGCCACAATTTATCAGTGGGGACCTTTACTGCTTTGGTCAATCAGGCTCCCTCTCCTTCAAGCTTTATTCAGTGCTCATTTCTGTGTTTATAATGTAATGTCATGTGGGATGGGTCAGTATGTGGCATGGTAATAAAATACAAATACATTCATTCATTTATTCTAAATGGACCTGTGCTCAGCCCAAGTCATGAATTTATAAACTAGCTCAATAGTGTCCCCTAGTGTTATGTTTTGAAATTACTGATAGTGGTAGTGCACGTTGATTATCCAGTTCTTATTATGTTCTTTGCCAATAATCAATACATAATTTTTGTAAAGTTGAAAGATACTTTAATTGTTTCTAAAATTGTCCTGCAGGTGGAAAGGAGAGAATGTGGCCACCACAGAAGTCTCTGAGATTTTAGGTAGTCTGGATTTTATACAGGAGGTCAATGTCTACGGAGTGACCATATCAGGTCTGTGGTAAATGATCACTATAACCATTTAGAATACTGCATATACTCATGTATGATTAGAAAAATGAAAGTGAGAGAATGGCCGTTTGTTCTTGTTCATATAATAGCGACTTTTTCCAAACCTCCGTAACAGGATACGAAGGTAGAGCGGGTATGGCAGCAATCGTCTTGAAGCAGGATCACATATTAGAAGGTCCAAAGCTCTACAACCATTTAGTGAAAAGGCTCCCTGCATATGCTTGGCCATGGTTTCTCAGAATACAGGTAAGGTCCGTACACATGCTAATTGCTTCTGTGTCATTTAAATGGACAGCATTGACACATATTTTCTATTTTCTCTCCCTCCCTTTTGCTCAGACATCTCTAGACGTGACCGAGACCTTCAAGCAGCAAAAGGGAAAGTTGGTCCGGGAGGGTTTTAACCCGGAAATGGTGCAGGATCCTCTGTATTTCCTGGATCTCTCTCAGAGGGACTACTGCCCCCTCACTCTATCTCTGTATGGAGACATTGTCTCTGGAAAGATCTGTCTGTAGACGGTGCATGGCAACTGGACAGTGAACTCAGGTGGACCGAAAAGAGAAATGTATATCTGAACAAAGATATGACAAAGGATATTTCCTCATAGAAGCCACAAGTGGCATGGCCAGTTTACATTATGTTTTTTTTCTGTGATGTTTCTGACCAATTTCCTAAGTTGGCCAATCAAAATGTTGGAAACTTAATTTAAATGACTCCATGTATTGTTTCTTTCAGGGTCTGTCTAGAAGGAAAACTTGACAGGAAAACACGTTGGTAACAGGAAGCCTGAGTTGCAGAATTTGAATTGTCAACAATCTGGTCATTCATTTTCATACTCTATCATACATAGATAGTTAGTTACTTACTTTATTAATGCCTGTGTGAAACTGGGGCATCGTTATAGGCATATGATACAGTATTGTAAAGATAAAGAGATAGATATTAATGCTAAAAATATATAGTAGCAATGCAAAAATGTGGGTTTTATTATGTTGATGATAGTAAATATTTTGTATGTTTGGGTTAATTCTAGGTTTATTTGTTTAAAGATTTTTTTTAAAAAGAACTTAACCACCAGCAAAACAGAGTGGTATTTTAATGCTATGTGATTTTTCTTACACTGATTCAAAGTATGTACAATATACAGCTTTTATTCTGGGAGCTCACAGCGTGTATGTGAATTCCAAAATGTAATGTACATTTCTTTTTTTTTTTAAATTCTGACGTACATTTTTCAATATTTCAAGTATTCAGCTGATTATCTAAAATGTAATTTCTTGCTATTAAACTAAGGTGAATGTGTTTAATAGCAAGTGTTTTACATTTGTACATTTGGGTAACTGGTGTACAGCAAAGAAAGCTGGCATTACCAGATAAAACGTACAGAGCAGAGCAGGAAATTTGACAGAAATTGCTACTCACCTTTTATAATAATCTCCACAAAGTGAATTCATACAGAAATGGTAATAGTCTGCTGAGTAGACTGAGTTTGCAGAGATGTGCAGAGTGCATGGACTTTGCAGATATGAACAGGAAAATATTCACCTAGAGATGTAAAGCAATGAGGCCAGGGCCATTGCACAGTGAAATAAACAGTTCTGCTGCCAAGATGGTCAGTCATGCTGGACTGATACCGCTTGCCCAAACCCAAAGATTTGGGAACAGTTGGTGGTCAGGGTGGGTGCAATCAGCAAAATCTTGCTTGCTTGCATAGTTGTTCTGGAGTCCTGCAGGTCCTCGATGGAGGCGAAGTGACAGTTCACTCCTTCACTCACTGGATGATGTACTGCAGTTTGCCTCGGGATGAGGTAGGTAGACAGATTTTCTTCTGGCTGTGTAGAATTGAACCAATGCCGCTTATGTGAGGTTGAACTATCCTGCAGCGTCTTCTTGCTCATGGAGGTAATGTTCTCGTCCTGGTCAATGGTAGTTCCCAGGAATTTGAATGACTCAATGCTGCCAATGGTCAAGCTACAGGATTTCCCCCAGTGTGTCAGAGATCAGGCAGACCTCATGTGCTAATTTGGTTCCTCAACTATAGCCTGGGCCCAAGTATTTCAAAACCTTTAATCTAGATCAGAATTATCCGGATAGGATTAAATCTCAAAATTGGGTATTTCAAAACCAGAGATGTGATCCTGATCCTACAAAATTGGGATACGGATTTGGTAATCCAATCCTACCCAGAATCCAGATCAAATGTTGATTTTGGGTATTTCAAAACTCTATGGTGGAGATTAGGATAGGTTTGATGCTAAAAATCAGGATGATCCTGATCCCACTGGAAGGGTGGATCCAGCATGGATTCAAGGTGGATGTAGAGACATGTAGGACACATGGCACATATTTAATCATTCTTTTATTCAATGCTTGCATATTAAAGTAACACAGACCATGCCAAAACAATATCCATTCTAGATTAAACTATTAACCAATAAAATATTTTCAATTAGAACACCAAAAAACCTCCACGCTGTTATAAAAATGGGTAGGTGCAAAAACAAGAATTTCACATTTCTTCCTCCAAAAGTGCAATGCCAGCATCTTTCAGCCTCTCTTCTCAGAGGCGAATGCGAAGTTTGGCTTCCCTCTGTTGAAACAAGGTCAGTTTAATCTGCTCCTCAGCTAGAGAGATCTGTTTCTCTGCCCTCTCAGTTTCTTTCCTCACCAGATCCCCATAGCCATCTTGACTCTTTGGGTCTTTTTCCAGACGTTGCCTCTTATGGGGTGGTTCTACGCCTGAAGAGCGAGGGTCCTCTTGCTGTTGTTTGTCAATGACCAGGGGGTCTTCAGGCTCTGCCTCAACAGGAGTTAGGATAACAAATTGTTCTGGAGTTTGAGTCTCAGTCCCACACAGTCCAGACTCACCACCTTGTGAGACTGACTGAATGCCATATAGAGCCTGGGATCTTTTTCCACCAATGATGTCTAGAATGACATCAGTGAACTCCCCCCGCTTAAAGGGTTTTGAGACTCACTGTGGTCTTTTGTGGCCTTCTGTTTTAAATTCTTCCAGCGCAGTTTTACCTGGTCCAGGGTTCTTAATTGACCACTCCCTGTGGCATTTACACTCTTGGTGATGTCAGTCCAGATCTTGTGTTTCATCTTGGCTGTTACCGAGGTGTCAAGTTTAGCCATCATATTGCCATAAATTGCCCTTACACCGTCCAGCAAGGCATGTGTTTCAGCTAGGGTATCTCTACATCCACCACAAGGTTCCTCACTGTGATGGAAGGGGTGATCATTCACAGCCCCAAGTAGATGGCCCTGACCTACCACTGGCAGCACTGCAACCAGATGGAGCAGCTGGATGGTCAATGCGAGACGCTCTAGTGAACCATTATTTTACTTAGGGTCTTTTGATCAATGAAAACAGTAGTATCCTGACAAAACAGTATTGTGTTTGACTTTTTTTTTAATCCTAGTGAGACATTTAATATACATACTGTGTTAATGAAATGTTGTATTACTTTGACCAACAGATGCCGGCCTATTCAAAGACTGCAAATCTAGATTCTGTAATCCTGATCTTGTGGTATCTGGATCAGAATGATCCTATCTGAAAAGATTTTGAAAAACCAGGACAAAACCTATAATATCACTTTTATCTGATAATTCTGATCTAGATTTAAGGTTTTGAAATACTGGGCCCTGGATATTGCAGAAATAAATCAGAAGTACAGTCATGCTTGAAAGCTGGTCTGTTTGGTGTTACCATACAGGAGAAAGTAAAACACTATGCTGTGATCTAAGGAGACCGCAGAGGAGCTCAGGAAGTCATATCAAAAAGATCTGGGCCAAGATCAGTCCACTGAGAGACATAAAAAAGAAATGTAACACATTTAACATGACAGTGTCCTTCTAAAACATCATCAAGGGCCACAAGATAAATATTAACGAGACCCCAAACCTTACTGAGTTGGTAGAGTTCTGTAAGGAGGAGTGGGAGAAAATCCCTGAAAGAAGATGCAGGAGAGTGTTGTTGATTGAGGGAGTTCACATATTTTTGCACACATTGTGGCACCTTCAGAGGAAAAGCCAGGTGTTACAAGTCCATTTCGAGGGCAGATGCAAGCAGTGGCGGAGCCAGAAGGGTGTCCGGGGTGGCACTTTCTCATGTAGCAACAATCATTTATGAAGAATAATCTGGGGGGAAAAAATATTTTTACGTCATTAAGATTCATATGAATGAAAGATGAGTAAAATATAAAAATGAACAGAATAAAAGCGCGGGTTTACCTTCCGCTCCATCCCTGCGCGTGCCTGCATTCTCACCAACATTTTTTTCCAGAATGATGATTTCTGTCTCTCAGTTGCTCGTGCAGAAAGTTGACCACTAATCACCACCTTTTGTAAATTAAGGTTTCCTACGCTCGTGCCATCCTCCGCCCATTCTCCGCTCCTCCCCGTAGACAATGTATGGAAATCTGGTAGTCTTCGCCTCTACTTGTAGCTGTCAGTGGATTTTAAGCAGAGGTGAGTTTTAGCGACAGAACAGGCTAGACTAGACCCTATAAGTGCGCTCCGCAGACACCCCCTCTCCTGCTTTTCTTTTCCATGTCATCATCCTTTCTTTATTGTCCTAGCGATTCGTTTTGGATTTGGATTACCTGACCACCGATCAGCTGGACGAGGAGAAATATTTTTTTTTAAAATGTGCACCAATGGCATTTTCCCGTGGCTGGTCGGGCTGGTGGCGCTGATTAGTTTTGCGACGGGAGAGGTCGCGGGACAGGGTCTTGGAAGTCATGGGCAAAGTTTCAAGGTGGATGGAGATTATTCCTCTGCGGGTTTGCAGAGGAGGAGAGGAAAGCAAGAGTCCTTACGGGGGTAAGAATGTAAAGACGGCGAAGGTGTAATTACCTTATTTAGCGCACACACGCAAATATATTTCATTATACTTGTTTTATTAAATTAGTAATCTGTTTCAGTACAGGTGGTCTCGTGCGAGGTGTTAATGCATGATGAAATACATGGTTATATGTGTGACGATGTCAAATATACATTCTTATGCTGACTTTTAACAAAATTTAAAAAGTGCCGTGTATCTTTTAATATTCTGTTCTTACATTAATTCAAAACAGTATGATCTCCCCTCTCCAGTGCTCCCAGTTATTCATCAAGACTCAATATTAGTTCAAGATGTGATTAAATGCCCATTTGTCATTTCGTGTCTAAATGTGCAGCTCTTCATTTATTTATTTGTATTTGCTGCTGTAATGACCCAATTTACCCTCTGGGATCAATAAAGTTCATCTCCTGTTTTATGTCTTCAGTCTTATTCACATGCCTTTCTTCCCAACAGGCCAAATGTATGTGGACGTCATTTCCACTCCTACTGTTGTCCAGGCTGGAAGACCCTGCCCGGAGGAAACCAGTGTATTGTGCGTAAGTATAGCCTATAATGCAGCCATGGATAGATATAATAGATAATATGTCTTTTGCCTCTGGTAGGGTATGTGGAGTTGGTCAGTAAGAGCTCCAGAGCACTGGAAGCAGTGCTCTTGTTAAATAATGCCAATCGTTTCTTCAAGGTGTAACACATGACTTAAGAAATGGGACCATTAATTCTAGTAATTGTGTGCTATAATTGATACTATGTTACTGAGTGTGAAGAGCTGGCCACTTTACAATAGGGAACATGTGTATGCAAATGATTCTCAAACTATCTGTGCATTAGCTATGAGCAAGACCACTTTAGAATGGGGAACATATTCTGAGTCACAAATATTTAATTTGGAGTTATTTGGACACTGATAACACTTAAAACTGATAAAAGCTATTTATTAAGCCTTTAAATGGGAGAACAGCTATTCTTGTGGTGCTACCACTTTACAAGGCCCCCATACAGCAAAATGTAACTGTGCCGGATCAGGGCCGGACATTGGACACGATTTGGTGCAGATCTACTAAACGTGTCCGCACCGGTGTCTTTATTCACAACGGCCCAATACCGGCACAGATTTGGATTACTGATCCGGAACAGATTTTGGCCGGTCACGGCCCAGTACAGTTAACAAAGCTATGACATGTGGTTTGGATCTGGCACAGATCCGTGATCCGTGCTATGATGTGTGGTTTGGATCTGGCACAGATCCGTGATCCGTGCTATGATATGTGGTTTGGATCTGGCACAGATCCGTTATTCATATTTTACACCTGGGCTAAATATGAAATCCACACACAATTTCTTGTCTTCAAAATCATTTATTTATTTATAATCATTTATTTTATCAGCTGAGGTAATCGGTAATCCACAAGAATGTAAACAGAGCAACACTGCATTACCTTAAACAGGGTTCTTGCACCATTTTAAAAGTCAAATTTAATGCTTTTTAAGACCTTTTTAAGACCTCAACAAATATAATTTAAGACCCAAAAATGTCATAACAATTTCTTTGGTAGAAAATACTCAATTTATTGTCTCCTACATTGGAAATCAAAACAGAACAGAGCCAACATAACATACATAAGTTACATACATACATAACATACATAAGTAACATACATAAATTTAATACCTACGAGCAAATTACGGTAAATTTGAGACAATTTAAGACCTTAATTACCCGGATTTTAATTTAAGACATTTTTAGACTTTTTAAGGACCCGCGGGAACCCTGCTTAAAACACAACAAGTTTACTGTTAAAAAATAAAATACATTTCGGACCTTACACAAACAACACAGCCAGTTGCCAATACGCTAATACCGGTATGCAATATATTTTTGCCGACACTAGATATCAAACTAAAACCAGAGGTTAACGTTACATCAAATGGAGTTGCTGTGAGCTGTAAAGTCACCACTCAGATCACACAGATGGCTATAACATTATAACATAACACTAGCACATAGCTAGCCTCTGTACTTCAACTGTTAGCGCACCCTCCTAGCCTGTCTGACAATATCTAACGCCATCACACAAATGAGTCAAGAAAACTAAGTTAGCAAACTTTATGTTTAATCAAAATATCAAACAGAATAACAATATGATACCAATCATTTTAATACTGTTTTATGTACTTACCAAGAACTCCGCCACTGGTTGCTGGCTCTCTTCTCAGTGTCCACTCTGCTGGCTGCTCTTGGGAAATTGTCAGTTAAAAGAAAAAAATGTGACGGTTAAATTTTGAATTTCCGCGCGTCTGGTCTGCGTATCCGTGCCGAATCAGTTCCTCACATACCTTAACGATTGTTGATCAGCGCGCTCCACCCAAGTCCGGTGCAAAGCTGGTGCAAAGGCGCTTGGCAGGTGTGACTGCTAAGCGAATCTGGCGACTTGTGGGCGGATCCGGTACAGTGTGGACTGCTGTCTGGGCCCTTACTTGTAAATGTCCAACAACCTCTTTACTTATTGTTAGTAAGCACTAACGAGGAGGTTACTGAGAGAAAACCCTTTGTTAATGGCCTATATAGTATAAATAAGTGTTACCGAAAAATAATATAAATTTGTGTAGGAGCCAAAGCACCTTAGACATGTGCGTGTTATTATTATATTCTAGTGATGTTGTTTACATTTACATTATATGCAAAGTTCATAGGGAACAGTAGCATTACTATATACAGTAAATTCATTCATTCAAGTTATTGCAATATAAATAATGTTTACATAGGTGACATGGGTTAAAAGCTGGTAACGTTGTTTACAATAGATGAGCATAGGAAGCCTTTTCTGCCTTTGTATTTATGTTTGTAATATTCTGGCTTCTGTCACTTTAAGACAGGTCGGTTTCATACTTATGTGCATTGATTCATTAGTTACCCTTAATGTGCCGGTTTGGCAGCAGTGTTTAGCGGGGAGCAAAACAGTTTTCTTACCGTAGTTGTAGCGTGATTTATGGGATTACTTAACTTTGCGATGGTTTGAGCCCAAGGCTAACTTGTTTAAGGACTTCATGGAAAAGGCTGAAGCATGGATGAATGAGGTTCATCTACGTATTGCTGAGTCTAAGAAGCACAATGAAGAGTTCAAGCCTTCAGATAGTGTATCAGCTGTGTCTGTCGCCTCCCGAAAGCTAGGGTCTAGAGCATCCTCCTCAGTACATTCAAATGTGTCACCATCTGCATCAGCTGCTTGTCTGAAAGCCTAATTGGAGAGAGCTATGTTCCTAGCCTGAGCTTCCGCTCTACAACAAAGATGAATGCTTGACGAACAAGAAGCTAAGCTAAAGTTACAGAGAGAAGAGCTATAGTTACAAACCGCTTTAGCAGCCTCAGATGCTAAATTCAGGGTACTAGATGAGTTTGAGGGTCTTCAAGTCTAATCTAGAGCACCTAGTGCAGATGAAATTAATTCTCACATTGAGGCAGCTAAGCCCCTTGAACTGCAGGCTCGCAGGCAGCTAAGCCCCTTGAACTGCAGGCTTGCAGGCAGGTTGATCCTATTCCTCTCGACACTGGGTCATTGGTAGAGACTGAACATGCTAGCGGTAGCATCCATAGGGCACTTGTTAGAGCTACGCAGCCAGAGCAAGAGGCGATAGGGTCCACACAAGCCATCATAGAATTCTTGGTGAGACAACAAAAACCTTCTACTCTGCTGCCTCAGAACATTCCTATATTTAAACTCTATGGAATATAGGCTATTCATCAGGGCCTTTGAACATGGAGTGGAGGACAAGACAGATAGTAACAAAGACTGGCTGTACTTTATGGAGCAGTACAGAGAGCTGATATGAAGTTGTCTTCACATGGAACCGGAACATCGGACTGTTGCGAAGCAAAGAAGCTTTTGAAAGAGCATTTCGGAAACGAATACAAGATCTCGGTGGTGTACATCGATAAGGCACTGACCTGGCCAACTATTAACTCTGATGACGGAGAGGGGCTTCACTCGTTTGGCCTCTACCTCACTGGGTGTCATAACGCTATGGTAGACATGGAGTACATGGAGGAGCTTGACAGCGCAACCAACATGCCTGCTATCATTGCCAAGCTTCCGTACAAGCTGAGGGAATGGTGGAGAAGCATAGCCTGTGTTATCCTAGACAACAGCAGCGTAGAGCCAAGTTTAGCGACCTTGTGGATTTTGTAAACAAGCAATCCAAAGAAGCCTTGCACCCCCTGTTTGGTAACATAACGGATGGAATCAAGAGCCTAGCTAAATATTACCATGATGAAAGGTCGCTCAGGAAGAGTGGCATTCGGAGAGGTTTCACCACAGCTGCGTAGTAAAGAACCAAGTGGAGGAGAAGCCAGCCAATAGGAATTCAGTCTGTGCTTTCTCTAAACCTTGTTCTGCCAAGGAGAACAGCACGCCATGGAGCACTGCAAGAAAATGAAAAAGTCTCTTCACAAGGAGAAGATGCAATGAAAAGTTAAGCTGCCAAGACTGCCAACTGACACACCCTACAGTTTTGCATATAAAGGCCAAGGCTACGTCTAACAAAGCGAAGCACAAGGGCGAGCCATCGGGTGATGGTGAAGATCAGTCAGTGGTCATCAGTGCGGATGCACTGATGCAGAGACAAGGACCTGCAGAGCCACTGGGGCCGGCAACATTGATAGCATCTTGACAATTGTTCCGGTCCAGGTCAAAGCTAAGAAGGACAACAAATTGGTGACAACCTACATGTTCCTCGACCCAGGCAGCAAGGCCACATTCTCTACGGAGAAGTTAATGGCGGTGCTCGACCTCACTGGCAGGAACACAAGTATCCTGCTGAAGACCATGGGAGGGGGCAATTCCAGCGCGTAAACAGAACATCCCACGGCAAGAGGACATGGATGTGGAAGTGGCCTCATCTTATGGCGGGTTCAGACTACACAATATCAGGCCGATTATAGCCTGATTCGGCAGACGTAGGGCATCGGGTCGAGTAGGGAACGACAGGGTGCGACAATCGATCGTTTTATGTTGTGTACTGTGACATAGTGGACGACAACCGACGCCGGATCTGGGATGCCTCACGACGTCCCGACAAAAGACTAGCATGTTAGAATTTTTTTTTGCAGTCCACGACGTGTTCCGTCTCGTCCGTGAAATTTACCAATAGGAGCACAGAGCGCTATAAACAAACATGTTGAAGCGAAAGAGAAATTAAGTTGTTGGTGCCACTAGGTGGAACTATGAAACAGAGGAAAGGTTTGTAGAGCTCTGGCTCCTGTGGATGGCTAGCCTAGCCAGCTAGCTACATTTAGGTTTCACTACAGGCTAAAACATGGTTATTTTTCACCTCTTTGAAGGATTGACAACCCATACTGTTCTTTTCCCAAGGACGGGTCCACAGTTGTTTTTCTTATTTTTTGTCTTTTTGGAACATTTGGAATATCATGCATACCGCTTCAGACGCCATTGTTTGTTTACATTCTCATTGCCTAGCACCTGCTTTCCAATGACATCACGCACGTCAGCAAGCGATTATTGGTCGGTGATCAACGTGTAGTCTGTCAAGTCTGTCGGCCAAGACACGGCATGAATTTATCACTCTATATTGCCTAATCTGACACAGTGACCATCGTAACAGACAAAAATATTGTGTAGTCTGATCCTGGCATTAGTCAAGTGCATCTCCAGAAGATTCAAGCAGAGATAGGTCTTCTGATTGGGACTAACATACCCAAGGCTATGGAACCGTGGCAGGTTATTTCCAGCATAGACGACGGACTGTATGTGGTGAAAACAAGGCTAGGCTGGACCATTAATGGACCCCTCTGAGAAGACAATGGTCATGGAACAACGAGTAGACTCGTACAGGTGACAGCCAACCGCATTTCAGTGGCGACGCTGGATGAACTGTGGAGTCAACAGTTTAAGAACGACTTTCAAGACTTTCACAAGTGTCAAGATGACCAGCTGGAAATGTCGAGGGACGACATTCAGTTTATGGAAATGGTCTCACAGTCTGCTAAACTCGTGGAGGGTCATTACAACATCGGTCAACCATTGAGGAACAGTCAAGATGCCGAATAACCGAAGAGTGGCTGAACAGCGAGCCTTCAACCTAAGGAGGAAGTGTCATCACCAGGTTCAGGCAAGAAGAGGTGGCTGTCATGGCTGACGTGGAAGCCATGTTCCACCAGGTCAGGGTGCCAGATCAGGAAGCCAAGCTTCTCAGGTTGACATCAGTCATCAGTTGGTAGAGCACAGAATGGCGGTGCACTTGTTTGGCGTAACTTTGTCTCCCAGCTGTGCTAGCTTTGCTCTTCGTAAGTGTGCAGAGGACAGTAGGGACCGATTTGAAGCCACATGAATCGACACAGTGTTGCATTATTTCTACGTCGACGACTGCTTGAAGTCAGTCAGCTCAGAAGAGAGTCAGATTTTACCATTTGTAGCAGGATGACACCATACGTCTCAGATTTTTACAATACAGGTAGGAATAGGTAGAAACGGGTTAGATAAGCATCCCAGTAACTTTTCCCAGGTGCAGATTCAAACATGTGGAATCCAAATGAATGCTTGAAATCCATCCAGGGACAACCTAATCCCTACTGCAGGCTCACCTCCACAACCGCTATGTAGTACAAGTTCTCTATGTTCCAGAGGTTTTAGGAAGCTACATTTTGGAGCATAGCTTCTTCACCTGGGAAAAGTTTGTTCGGATGCTGGAAACAATATCCTACCCAGTGAACAGGGCAAATTTGGATGCCATCAATTAGCATTTTATTCAAAGATGTAATGATATTCCTATGAAATAAAGTTACTGAGATGCTAACCCATTTCTACCTATTCCTACCTGTATTATAAGGATCTGAGATGTATGGTGTCATCCTGTTACAAATGGTAAAATCTGACTCAAAAGGAAGCTGTGTCTTTGAACCACGACTTGAGAGCCGTCCTTGAAACAGGAGGATTCCGGCTCACGAAATGGGTAAGCAACAGCCGGGCGGTGGCCCTTTCCTATCTGGGGATAGCAAAGAGAGAGGCTTAGATTTGAACCTACACGTGCTCCCAGTCGATTGACCTTTGGGAGTCCAGTGGTGTATCCAGTCTGATAACTTCAAGTTTAAGATTGTTATACAGGACAAACTACCCACCAGAAGAGGCATTCTCTCCACCGTTAGCTCTATCTATGACCCATTGGGTATCCTAGCGCCTGTGGTTCTGACAGCAAAGAGGATCCTCCAAGAACTCTATACACTGAAACTAGGCTGGGACGATGTAATTCCCGAACATCTAGCTCAACAATGGTCCAACTGGATGAGGGACCTCCATCTGTTGGAAGACTTTGGAGTGGCTCTGTGTTTCAAGCCTGTAGGCTTTGGCAACATTCAGCCAGCTACATCACTTTGCAGACGCTAGCGAAGAAGGCTACTGAACAGTGAGTTACCTGCTACAGAAGAGCAAAAGCAACAAGCTTCAATGTGCCTTTGTAATGGTGAAATCCAGAGTAGCCCCGCTTAAGCCGATTACCATCCCACACATGGAGCTAGCAGCAGCCGCCATGGCAGCGCGCATGGACAGAACATTGAGACACTGCACACTGCAGCTTCAGCTCGAAAAAACAGAGGTCAGACAGCATAAGTGTGCTTATGTACATCGGAAACAGAACCAGTAGATTCCGCACCTTTATAGCAAATTGAGTGGAGGCCATCTTGAAGTTGTCCGAAGTAAGACAGTGGAGGTACATAAATACCTCAAAGAACCCTGCCGACTACGCATCAAGTGGACTTAAGGCGGATTCGTTCATTAGCAATGAGATACAGGGGCTGGACTTTCTCACCAAGCCTGAGGATGAATGGCCAGAGAACCCGAACCACCCTGGGGATCTAACCACGGAGGACCCAGAGGTAAGGAACGAAGTGGTCAGTGCTACGGCAGCTGAAGAGCAGTCGGATAAGGTTCAGCAGTTTCTCAAGTACTTCTCTTCTTGGATTTGTCTAAGGAAGGCAGTCGCCTGGATCCTCAAATTGAGAAGCATTCTTCTGTGCTTGTGTCGCAAGAGGAATGAGTTGAAGGCTTCTCTCACTCAGTCTGAAGTTCATAAGGCTATGAAGAGCTTCAAGACTGGTCTTACGAGGAGCAATCTCACAGTGGAGAATTTAAAGGAAGCGACTCAGGTATTGGATTCCTGGTGCTAATGCAGCTATAAGAAGAGTTCTTTCCAAGTGTATCACCTGTTGACGCTTGTCTTTTTCAAGAAGCTGAATGAGGCAGTGGTAAAGACTGTCATCCTACGGTGTGCCACGTACTGGTACCTCTGACACCAGGTAATGGTAAATCAAGGAACGAAGACACTTGACAGAAGAAGAGTTTTATTTTGTTTGGCTCCTTCTTTTCAGTTGTTTGGTAATTGTCTCGAGGTTAAGAGGACAATTAGGGGCCGGTATGTAGGAGCCAAAGCACTTTAGACATGTGCATGTTATTATTATATTCTAGTGATGTCGCCACAAGAACAGTTTCATCCAATCTGCAACCAGCCTAATCAACAAGGCCCGGGTCCCCCGCTAACATGGAGGGAGCTAATCACACAACCCAATTACAAGCAAAGCAGGCTTTTAAACAAAATTCACATGCACTCACAAGTAGCTTGTTCATTGGACTTTTGGAGGCTTTGAGTAACCTGTCACCCCGCCAGTTCCTGTAATTTAAGCTTTAACATGATGGATGTATTTGCAATATAATTAAATCTGAAAAGGTCCAAGACTGAATAATCTCTGCTCCAAACATGCTTGGCATGAACGCACCCTTAGTTTAGTCTCTTATTGAACACCTTTTAGAAGAGTTTCAGTTCATTTAATTTATTTGCTGTTGATCAAAGACAGCTAAAATATTACATGCACATGTATTTGAACTAGTTATCTGTGTTCCCATCAGTCGTATTGTTGTCCATTCATTATGATGCCAAATTGGCCCTGGCTAATGCTGGCCGTCTCCTCTTTGTGATACCTCCTTCTTCCCAAAGCCATATGCCGGAACAGCTGTGGAGATGGATTCTGCTCACGTCCCAACATGTGCACGTGTCCTAGCGGTCAAATTGCCCCATCCTGCAGGACCAAACCCAGTAAATCCGCTCTCATGCCTTCATCCTGTATGGTAGTTCCACTTAAACAGTGTTTTTGCTTTATTTTCTTCAATGAGTGGAGGGTAAACCCATCCAAACTCAGCATACCCACTTTATTATTTGCAGAAACGAGTTTTTAGAATCTCTTGAGTCTCATTTTAATAAAAAAGAAAAGAAAATCAAATTCATTATTTTCTGAAAATATAATTGATTTTTGTTCATAATCTGTTTTGTCTTATGGTTTGTTTTTTTAATTTACCACTACATCACAGATAGAATTTGATACTGTATGTGGGATTACCTACCAGGTAACCGACACAACTTTGATATTTATTTCCCAAGTACAGGATTTTGTGTGATATGCATCAATAAATGTCTGCTCACCACCTGTACTTTCCAGTTCAGCGCTGTAGCATCAGGTGTATGAATGGAGGCGTCTGTAATGAAGACCACTGTGAGTGTTCAAAAGGCTTCACCGGCACCTACTGTGGCCAACGTGAGTAGGCATTACTTTTCTCCCTGTTAATGCACCAGCATCATGTTACAGCCATAGCATAGTTAAAAGTCCATAACTTCCATTACAGAGGCTTTCTTCTGTTGTATCACACATTGTTTTATACTATAGATTTTATAATTTTTCAGATGTCAATCTATGAGATCCATTGTAAATTGGCCCCTGTGATTTATAGGGGGTGTCCAACTAGCATTGAGTTTTAGGCTAGTTATTCTACAAAGGTTTTCCAAAATGAAACATTTTCCTAAATGTAAGTACAATTCATTACAAGTTCTCAAGACCAATGTCAAACTAGGGTCCTGATGTTCTCGTCAAAAAGGAAGGCTCTAATCTGCTAACCAGGCAGGTAGGAATTGGGGTACAGACTTACATTTGAAACTTAAATAACATGACCTTTGAGATGTGTCAATTTTATAGTGTGAAAAAGCAGGAAGCGAGTTATCATATGACTTCGCTGAGCAAACAAGTGCCATTTTTGTCTTAATTTCTTAAGCAATGCCAAATTGACAACATTTTGTTGTGTTGGGTTGCTCATTGCACGGTGAAGCCTGGAAGGAGGATGCAGCCAGTACAGTAAGTGGTATCATTTCATATATGACAAACCAGCCTGGAAGGAGGTAAGGAAATTAGTAAATCGCATCAGAAGTTCAGGAACCTGGCTTCTCTGTTGAATTAGACCAGCCTTTGAGCTAGTGTAGACCACTAACCTGCCTGTAAGGAGGCTTGAAAACATGAATATAGTTAGCTGATTCCCAGATATGAAAAATAAATACATTTAGAATTGCATTGTAGTGGCACTATATTGGGTTAACTGGGTTAACTAACTGTTCAACAAAGAGTTTGTTTAAAGGGGGGGGTATTTTGCTCATTTTGAGCTATTTAAAACTGTTCCTGGGGGTCTTTACAAGACGTTTGTGAAGTCTATATAAAAAAAAATTCTAATACCAGCTTCTGTAGTGTGTGTATGGGAGAAATGTAATTAACTGGTTCAAGAGGACGCCGATGGTGTTGGCTATGTCACCTGTAACTGTGAGCTGCTGTATGTAAGTTTCTTGGTTATACTTGGTTTGGTGCATTATTTAAAATATGCCGTTGAGGAGACACCTTTGGATTTCACTCTTAGGTTTTGATTCGTCACTGGTGGAGATTTCCCACCAGTGCCCATACTGACACCAGAATTGGGATCCTCTTGTCTGTTGCTTTATTATTTAGGTTGATAATATAGGTGTATTTTTACATACAAATCTTACCTAGTGCACCTTTTAAATAACTTGGCATTGGTCTGAACGGGGAGGCACAAAATGCAGATGATTGTAAACCGAAGGAATCTGACGCACCTCTGTACTTAGTTTGACAAGTATGGGACAAGAAGGGTCTGCTAGATTGATGGGCAGTTTTGGCCTGTGTTTGTGCTTGTGCATCAAAGTGTATGCGTGTGTAATTACAGTGTGTGCATGTGTTTCTAACCTTGTGTTTTAGCCAGCTGTGAGAATAAGTGCCAAAACGGCGGGCGATGCATTGGACCCAACCGTTGTGCCTGCGTTTACGGATTCACAGGTCCTCAGTGTGAAAGAGGTAAACGCTTTGCCTCACCGTTACACCTCCTCCTCCTCCTCTCTTGCCTTTTCTCTTTAACTGCACTTAGGACGTGACTAATATGGCATCAAGAGCAAATGAGAAGGAAGCGCAATTCTCTATCTCGCCTTCCTCTCTGGTTATCGATTATTACTTGACAGATTTTTATGAAGGTATTTCCCTGCCAAAACTATTTTCAGAAGCGTATCATGATTTGCAAGAGTGAAAAACAATTTGTATTTGCAAAGAACTATTTTCAGGAGTGTAACTCATGATTTGCAAGAGCGAAAAACAATTTGAGCAAGAAAAATAAATTTGTATTCACAAAACTCTTTTTTCAGTTACACTTTTACACTTACAAACGTCAATTCTGCGCGCGCCGACTTTTGTCACTGTTCCAGCGCGCAATGCCTGCCAAAATTATTTGCAAGCGTGTGGGAGAGGACTTTGCAAGCGAGAAACAAGATTTGCAAGCAAAGGGAAGGCGGGACTAGATCAGAGAGCTACCTCGCCTTGATCTACAAGGCGTAATTTAAAAAGTTGTTCCGACTTTTGTAAGTCAACGGCACTACTGCACTGCCGGTTGCCACCGCTTTCATCTATCTATCACACACATACACACACAGTGATATATATTCCAAATATTAAATTGATAATTGTCACTCCAGTTATGTAAAACCTATCAGATTAAAACATTCACAACACAGTAGGTAGGCTAATTATTTTATTCAACTATTTCACAAGGTTTCTTGAAACTTTCAAGAGTGTCTTCCGACATGAACCAAATGTACAAAAGTTCTCCATCAATTCCTCGTGGTCTTCATTGTGTGCCTGAAGAGGTTTTTCCTCGACTTCCTTTTGGCATGTCAACCCCAACATGAGATAGGGAGGTTTCCTTTCAGCCGGTGGAGGTGGTTTTTTTACCCACTCAGCTCCCAGGAGTGCACTCATGCCATGGTCTACAAGACAAAAACAGTGTAAAATTGGTAAGATAGGCTGGTTAAAATACAATAGCAAAAATATTTTAAAAATATTTAAGATGTGGCTCAATGGCCAGAGGTTTAAAACCACTTTAACCAAATAACACACATTCTGTTGACCACAACACAGGAATTCATTAGCAGGATACAAACAAACTCTACAACCATGGTGTGGCAGACTGGGGAGGGAGGGGGGTAGGTTTCGGCTGGCGGTTGTGGCCAATTAAAGCTGATTGCAGCTGGGCCGTTTTAACCTGTGCGTGTGGATGTGTGCGAGAGGAGAGCCAGCGTGAGAGGCTGGCGGTGAGAATGGAGCCGACAGGGATGGAGGATCCGGTCGGCTGTGTGCGGAGCAGGGAGGACGAGCCAGCAGCAGTGTCTGAGCGGGGTCCGCGGCTGGAGTGCTGGGACGGAGGCGAGGGCGCGAGCGGCGAACGACGGAGTGGGAGAGCGGGCGTCCAAAGCCGGCGGCGACCGGCCGAGCTCCGGAGGTTGCAGTCGGGAGCAGCCTGCAAGGGCTGACCAGTTGGGGTTCGGGCCGTCGTTGTGCCAGTCCGCCTGGAAGCCTGGCGGACTGGGCAGCCTTGGTGCTCCACGGCTGACCTGCCGGGAGGGAGGAGGTGCGCGTCGGGGAAGACGGCGTTCTACACCGCCGTCAGCGCCGGGGAAGACGGCACCAACTGCCGTCAACATTGGGCCAGGGTTTATATTGCTGGGATGCAAATAAAACGGCCCTGCTGGCCAGTTAACTCTGACTCCTGCCTGGTCTCTGTCTGTCACGAACCCCAGTACGGTGGCAAGTTGCCACACATGGTATCTGGTTATTTTAGACTAGACTGTTGTCCTCTTCTCTCCTTTCCCCACCATCTAGAGACCTACATCAAATACTACTACAGCGTCATTAGTGAAGAGAAACGGCGCATATCAGTGAACTAGTTAGTTAACGTTAGTAGGCTAGTACCACACTCTAGTAAAGACTTTTATCTCGTAACGTTGAGCACAAATCAACCGAATACAAATATGAAAGCATTATCAGTGTTATTGTACCATTAATATAAAAATTGACATAATAGTATTAGACTACGATACTTACATGTGTAGTTTGGACCTTTGCTGCTTCGCTTCGGTGTCCCCCACTAGCTTGAAGCACGGCCAAGAAAGCGGTGGCAACCGGCAGTGCAGTAGTGCCGTTGACTTACGAAAGTCGGAACAACCTTTTAAATTACGCCTTGTAGATCTAATATGAGTGAAGATTCAGCAACTGGATAGCTTATTTCTCGCCTCAAAATTGTTCAGAAACAGATTTTGGTGGACTGCTAAGGTGAAATAAGTGAAAGTTTACGTACTTCATACAACCAACCCCACTACTCATGCTCAAACCCCATTGGCTCACAGAACCCTAGTTCTCCAGCCAAAGTTCTGGAGTGGCACATTCTGTATCCAATCAGTGGAGAGCATGGTGATACCTCCATGGACCAATCAGGTAGCTCTCTGATCTAGTCCCGCCTTCCCTTTGCTTGCAAATCTTATCTCTCGCTTGCAAATCCTCTCCCACACGCTTGCAAATAGTTTTGGCAGGCATTGTGCGCTGGAACAGTGACAAAAGTCGGCGCGCGCAGAATTGACGTTTGTAAGTGTAAAAGTGTAACTGAAAAAAGACTTTGTGAATGCAAATTTATTTTTCTTGCTCAAATTGTTTTTTGCTCTTGCAAATCATGAGTTACACTCCTGAAAATAGTTCTTTGCAAATACAAATTGTTTTTCATTCTTGCAAATTGTTTTTCGCTCTTGCAAATTGTTTTTCACTCGTGCAAATTGTTTTTCGCTCTTGCAAATCATGAGTTACACTCCTGAAAATAGTTCTTTGCAAATACAAATTGTTTTTCACTCTTGCAAATCATGATACGCTTCTGAAAATAGTTTTGGCAGGGAAATACCTTCATAGTTTTGTGTCTCTTTGTCTTTTGATCATTTCACTTTGCATTTCTAACTATTCCTCTTTTTTCCTCTCACTCTTTCTCTCAGTCTCACTTTCTTTTTCTTCCTCTCTTGCCATGGTATCTATGGCTTCCTAGAAAGGGGTGGGTTTCCAAAAAAAACTGAGCAGTTAATTGAGATACTGTAGGAGTCTTCCTTGTCCCTTAGCAAAAGTAAAGAAATATTGTCTGTCTGTGCTTGCTATATTTATCTTTCTGTCTTTCTTTGCAAAATTGCTCTTTGTTTTTCCTAGAAGTAAAGTCTAAAGCCTGCAGATACTTCCTGATCTCTTCCTCTCGCTGCTCTTTGCATTCCTTCTTCTCTCTGTTATGTTTTCCTCCTGAAACATCTGTTTTCAAGGTGTGAACATGCAGAACTGCATCTGAGCTACTGACTGTACCACTCTGATTCTACTACACACTGAAATGTTTCTGGACCACTGAGCCAATGAACCAAGACCAAAAAAGTGTTAAGAAAGATCTAATCTAGTTAGTATAATTATAACTCTGCCTATAACCTGGTGTGATACTTGTCTTATCCAATATAGGCAATACAATTATCTATAATATAATACTAGTAGTCTTGCTACAATAGTTTTGCCTCCCATACTCCCTCCCTTGCTGTGATGAAACAGGGACCCTAGGTTTGCTATCGTAGTGAGGATAAATTTTGTTTATCCTAATTATATGTTTCCCCAAGCATCCTGAACTCAGCAGTTTGATTTAATCAATTGCAGACTTGGTTCAATTCCATCATGACATTAACGTAGGTAACAAAGGTAATTGCTATAAAAATAAACATTTTCTGTGGAAATATTTTAACATGTATTTTTCTACAGAGCCAAAGAGCTGGCTCTAATAATAACAAATAGTTAAATATGCTTTCGTTTACACAAAGTATCAGAAAAAAATAAGAATTTGGTATTAATGTCGAATTTCAATACCAATGCCAGTATCAGTACCGGAATGGCATTAGAGCCATGTGTGTGTGTGTGATCCTCCACTGGCCCCCATAGAGGTCATTTCACTTTCCCCCTCCACAGGGATGTCAGAGGTCAGGGTCAGCTACAGCACAGCACCACTTGAGCTGGTAGGATTTCACTGTCTTGACAAGACAAGTCAGTCCTTGAGGGTCTTGACTACACTATCCACATTATCATAATCAGTGACGTAGTGGTAAATAAAAGGGGGGTAATTGTGATCATCATGGGTGATCATCATAAGGTATCTACCAATAAAATTATAAATTATATTAAAAATTATATTTTCAGAAAAGCATTATTTTATGATTGTCCCCTTAAACGGCCCTACTTTCATATAACTTAGATCATTTTGATGCCACTTACTGTGATAATATGAATTTTCAATGTATGTCAGGCTATGAAGGTAAAAAATTTATACAACTTTCTGCAAATTATATCACTGGTTATAATAGTACCAAAGCTGAGCTTTACTCGCTATCAGTTCCTCAATGCTCACCCTCATCCACTCCTTACGGCTTCTCCTTGGACCAGTGGGTGATCAGACCCAAACCTTGGTACACCTTAATGTTTTTAGCTGCAAACCTTGAATAAAAGGGTATAATTGGCCTATTGTGCATGCTAAGAGTAGAATCCTTTCAAATTGGACAAGCAATAAATGCCTGTAACCTCTCTCGTCTGTCATCATATCCCTTTTAATCAGTGGAAGAGGAATGCTTTCTAAATCCAGGCTGGTGTAGTACTGATTAAAATAGGCTGGGATTAAAGCCTGTCCTGATGTTTTTCACTGGCTCATCACAAACAAATGAAATGGCTGATGCAACAAACAGTAAGCTTAAAGGGTTATTCCAGGATTTTTCAACCTGGCCTCTATGTCCACAAAATCACTTTTCATACCTTTAAGTAGATCCCAAAAGTTTCTGAGTTTCTCCGGTCCATCGGCTCAACCGGCAGTCGCGTAACAGCGGCTCTATGGCGGCAACGTAATCCGTAAAGGCATACACGGCCGGTCAAAGTACGTCCACTGAAAGTGCTTGTTTTTGTCACGGACGGGCTCAGATTGTTATTCGTGTTATTATCCAAATGTCTGATATGTCAATTACGGTTGATACGTGAGTCGGAGAGACGAGTTTTGAGTTTACATAGAGGATCTGCTAGAACTTGCAGCAGCTGGTTCACCCTCTCGCTTTCATTTCATCTAACACGAATAACAATCTGAGCCCGTCCTGTGACAAAAACAAGCACTTTTAGTGGACGTACTTTGACCGGCCGTGGATGCCTTTACGGATTACGTTGCCGCCATAGAGCCGCCGTTACGCAACTGCCGGTTGAGCAATGACCGGAGAAACTCAGAAACTTTTGGGATCTACTTAAAGGTATGAAAAGCGATTTTGTGGACATAGAGGCCAGGTTGAAAAATCACGGAATTACCCTTTAAGTAAGGACTACACCGACTTTTGGGGAAATTCAACTTTCCCTTTATGTGAGGAGAAGGATTGGCAGGGGGAAAAAAACAACACCATCATCTTACTATCATCTTACGTTAGTTAATGTTAGGTGCCTACGGTCACTTAATGTACTGTATGCTAACTTGTTAACATACACTATATGGCCAAACGTCAGTGGACACCTGACCATTACACCTATATGAGCTTGCTGGACATTCTAAAACCATGGGCATTAATATGGAGTTGGACCCCCCTTTGCGGCTACAACAGCCACCACTCTTCTGGGATGGCTTTCCACATGCTTTTGGAGTGTGTCTGTGGGAATTTGCCCATTCAGCCAAAAGAGCATTTGTGAGGTCAGGCAGTGATATTAGACGAGAAGGCCTGGCTCGCAATCAGCGTTCTAATTCCTCCCAAAGGTGTTCAATGGGGTTGAGGTCAGGGCTCTGTGTAGGCCAATCGAGTTCTTCCACACCAAACTTGTCTAACCATGTCTTCATGGACCTCGCTTTGTGCACAGGGGCACAGTCATGCTGGAACAGCAAAGGGCCTTCCCCAAACTGTTGCCACAAAGTTAGAAGTGCCCAATTGGCTAAAATGTCTTAGTATCCTGTAGCATTAAGATTACCCTTCACTGGAACTGAAACACCTGAACTCAATAATTAGTAGGGGTGTCCACTGACTTTTGGCCATATAGTGTATACACAGGACAAACATTAGGCGTTTTCCACCACAAGAACCTGAACTCTTTGGGTACTTTTTTGAGCAGAATCCTTCTCAGCAGGAACCTTTTTAGTCCTCCAAAAGAGTTTGAGGTTACTTTCCCACCCCACCAAAGTACCGGGGAAGTTTCGTTTGGCTTCATACGTTGTTTGCCGGACTTGACAATTTTTGTGTATCTCGTATTGACCAATTAAGATTGTTTATTACTGCAACTCCGCCCCCAATGGTTCCTGGTCCCCCAAAAAGTACTACCTCGCTAGCAGGAACTTTTTTGAGGACCAGGAACTATCCAAGAGGGACTTTTTCGGGGCTAGTTCCCCCAGTGGGAAAGGTCAAAGTTCTTGGGACTGGATTTGGAACTACCAATAGTACTAAATTCCTGGATAGTTCCTGCAGTCAGAAAACGACAAGAGATGATTTTGGTAGTATGTTGACCAATGAGCCAATGTCCCAAGAAGTCAGTGTAGTCTTTTAATTATATAAGATAAGAGCTGAGAACTTTACATGGCTAGCCATTTTCTGCTACTATTCATTGTATGATATATAACCTGTCTCTTAGCCTGGAGATACTTTCCATACTTTGGATCCCAACTTCTTTTCAACCAGAGCCAACCAACTCCTTGAGTGAATTGGTAGTGGAAGTGACATCCAACTTCCACAGTTACCAGTATCACTGTTCAGCCTCGGCTGCTAGTCCAGTGTAGCTAAGCTTCGTCCTTTCATACACCTCATCTACAGCATCTTCCCATAGCACATTGAGGTCTATGAAGTAAACACTGCTGAGTGGTCGAGGACAGCTAGTACCGGATCAGGTCTTATGCTTGTGCTGACTATGGCCTTCGTCTGCTCACACATGCTCCCCAATCGCTAGCTTCCCCTAACTGTACTAACTTGTGCCTACTCAATAATAAGTCTTTCCTGACTTGTTTGCCTTCATATACAATTTCAGTCTAGAGGGTTCTCTGTCGTAATAGTGGAAGAATGAATATCTGTTTGTGTACTTGCTCTTTTTGGCGGTTTTCAGGTTTTGGGATGATGGCAGCATTTCTCTGATAATAAATCCTCCATATTCCAAAGTTCTTTGAAACTTTTTTATTTCCTCTCTGCAATTTCACACCTCATCCATTGGCTTTTCTTAAGCTTGACAAACTGCTTTAGCACATCTGGTCGCTTGCTCCACTTGCTTTGGTCGTTTGCTCCACTTTGGTCGTTTGATACAGTTTCCTCTTCTCTAAGGGTGATGCTTTGTTCCAGGCAGGTTTGCTTGCGCCAAGACCAAGGCCTCCACAACCCTGCTGCACTTGCCCTTCAATTTCCTGATGTATAAGTGCCAGTTAGGCTGAATTGCTTCTTTATAGGTTAATTTTTCGCCCAGTTGCTAGAGTAGGTGGACTGGCCTGTCTATACACTCTTAACCTCATCACATCCTGTCTTACCTCTTGAATCTGCTTTGTCTTTGTGTTATACCGTCTTCCTAAACTGTAGACAGGCTTCTCTGATATTTTACTTTGTCTGACCCATTTACAATAGAGATGCTTCTCTATTTGCATGGATTTACTTCCTAGTCCATTTTCGGTTATTATTCACCTTGGCAAGCAGACTTTTTTACAGGATGCTGTTGTAGTCATAGTTCTTATATAATTTTCATCGTTCTCGAATTGGTAACTGTAATATTATTACTGAAATTGAAGTAGTAATTTGTTACACTACTACTACACCATACATGTTTGGAGCAGTTTATTCATACTCTGGAGTGCGTAATCCTTAAATTCAGGTCATTTGGCCAGGTGAGAACAACGCCATTCAAATCAGGGTGCCACCGTGCCACCACTATGGTGCGGTTCGTTAGGAGTGGGAATGTAATTCGAACCAACTACAGGAAACAACTCCAAAACGCAAGGGATTATGGGTGTAAGGAGACGGATATTGACATATGATAGCCAGCAGTTCCTCATGCTTGGAAAGCCGAGCATAACAAAATGAAGCAGGGCAAACCGCAGACATGGACTGATGCTCATATTCAGATATTTCTTCATATGGTATGAACACCAGAGAAAGTAAATTACTGCAAAGAGTGCAGACAAATCCACCATGTTAGATAAAGTTCCAGGGACTGGAACCAGATTGGTTTTGACTCTAACCTGGTGCAATGACAGGTCACTAAAACTCCGTCCAATAAACCAGCTACTTGTGAGTCCATGTGACTTTAGTTTACAGGCTCTGGTTCACTTTTTAATTAGGCTTTCCTAAATTAACCAAATACAAAAGTAAACTTTTCCACCATCAAAGAAAAGAAAGATCAAAGAAAGCTGTAGGTGTGAATTGCACTCTAAGATTGTGATTGTACTGACCCATTTTACAAACAATGATGGAGGCATTTAATCTTCCATTGTTAGTTAGCATTTGGAGTAACCAAACATAAAAACTACACAATGTCAAACACATTTACAGTAGGTCATCAAAACATTACAAAGAGAGCAGGGGTCAAAATCATATAGTTTTGATGGTCATTCTGAACAAAATTGCTCTTTTTGGGCGATGCCTTGTGTTGGCAGAAATTGTAGACTCTGGGGACACGGAGATGTGGGGTGTATCAGGCTTTAACTCAGAACATGTGTATTGCCTGGAACAGGACTAGAGAGTTTCAGAATGTTACCCATGGCCATGCGGCCATGCACTCTGGTAGCAGATAGAAGGCAGGTGGAAGGCCTGGCTGGGCTGGGTCCGGTAAGCCCACTACAGGCTCATTTCCTTTCTCTTGGGTCAGCTGACTGGAAATGCTTAGGGCCATCCAGAGGCAGACTAGCTGGGACTGCCTACGAGTCACCTGGAAAAAATGTCCCACACTCTCCCATTTTAGTGTTTCGGCACTTAAAGTACATTTGAAAAGTGTGTTCAGTGTCTATAATTGTGCTGTCTAGGTTGAACAATGTTGTTTATAGCTGCATCGTTATGAAGGAGACTGTGTGTAGCCGCCATTAAGTCCTTGAATTAAAGTTTTTGTTAGTGGATAAATGGGCAACACTTTATTTGAATTGTTGGGTATAACACATAATGCATCATAAGCACATTATAATTACATAACTGCAGCAAAAATAATACACTATAATCCGTCATGAATCTGGCATTGTGAGGCTATTAATAGTAATACATTTACCACTGGGGCCCATATATATTTGTTCATAAGAACATCATTAGAACATTAGAATTACACCATTGTGGCATCATGGCAATAGAAAATGTCATCAAACAAAATGACATACTATGAATCTAGTATAAGATTATGAGGCTGTTATTGACATGTTTTTCAGCTCTGACCTAGGGCGCTGCCATTGTTCCGTTTTTTCGTGTTTGGTGGGCACAGAACTTACGGTTATAAACTACAATGACATCAGACACATCAACACAAAACACTGCTAACATCTCCGTCTTCATCTTCACATACCTTTTCACTTTGAGCATAGTACATTTTCACTTTGTGTACATTTTCACTTTGAGCATTCTGTTTCCGCTTTGTGAAAGATGATTGAAATAGTTTGTTTAATGTTTTTGACCCCTGAGCCATTGTATTCGTAGCCATTTTAGATATTTTCTTGTCAGAAAATTTGACATGGGTGTCTATAATGATCTGAGATGATAATGAGAGAGGATATTAGAACAGGGTGATTTTACATGACACCTATTTAAAAATATTCTTCATATGTACATTGTTGCAATTGTATGGTTGTTATTTTTGGCGTCAACATATTCCGTTCCTTTGAAATGATTCAAAGACCAAATGCAAATACCCCCATGTACTATAGGTAGGTACTATGTGATGGCCATTGCATTATCATTACCGCAGCCGTCATAACTTATTATATCTGATATCTTTTCTGCCTCACTACAGACTACAGAACAGGCCCCTGCTTCACCCAGGTGAATAAAGAGATGTGCCAAGGCCAAGTGAGCAGCATTGTATGTACTAAAACCTTATGCTGTGCCACAGTGGGGCAAGCCTGGGGCCACACATGTGAGATTTGCCCCTCCCAGTCACAACCCTGCCAGAGAGGCTTCATCCCAAACAGTCGCACCGGGGCCTGCCAGGGTGAGTGGCCCCTCCAGTCCTTCCTCTTATATCATTGCAACTATATACCTGTGGAGATTATGCATTTGTTTCCAACCATGCATTGTGATGAGAAGCTTCATGAGGCTTATAGCCTCAGTTCATCACAGTTTTGCTGCATACTCAATTGTGATTAGACAATGAAGTGAAAGACATTCTGACGACTAATTCACATCTTACTGCATTATACTGCTTTTTTGTGGAAACATGTAAATTACTTAAGCTTGTAATGAAATCATTTTAAGTCAATATTTTGATTAATGACAAATGGTTTATATCTTTGGTAAGCAGCCATGTAATAAGCAGGACAATTAAATAAATCAGATTTTTTACATTAACTAACTTAACCTATGCCAGCCAACAGAGATGTTAAAGATAAGTGATACAAAAATGATCATGATGGAAAGAGGAAAAACTAGACTGTCCATTGGTTCAAATCCCTGGGATACAATGCTCTCACCTCTCTAAACAGCTAATATTTATAATATAGTAATAATAGTCTAGCCTATTTAACGTCAATTCTAATATTGTGGCTATGTGAACCCAGTAGATCAAACTGAATATTTTATTACACAACTTTTATAAATCTACAGTTGTATTCTCAGCGGTATAACTGAGAATGGCCACACCTTCAAGTACATGATAAGGCTGTTTTTCAGCAACACTAGCTCTTTAATGTCACTATCTGCAGTGCAACAAGTGCCTTGATTAGCTAACTCAGAATAATCCAGTGGTCGATGCAATGCCAGTGAGCATGCCAAGACACAAAACCACTATAACTTTAAATTTTAGCATCCAGTTTCAGTCTCAGTAGCCTTAAGCCTTATTGACAGCGTTTAACAAAGATTTCCAGTTTTGAATACGATCCCATGTTTACCTCAAATTGAGAATATCATATCATATCATCTCCTTGCTGTTCCACTGCGGCACTGTATCTATTGAATCCACATTAGTGTGCACGATGCATCCCTTTCTTCCCATGCCAAGTGATATCACCCCAAACTGACACGAGCATTGATGTGCCATCTGGAATTGCTTACAGGAATGACTTGCATATTTTGATGGAGCATTCAAGATTGATGAGTAACACATAAACAGGTTTGAGATGAGAAGGATGACTTGATTATCACATGCAATATTGTATGCGTTTAGGGCTATTGTAGCTTATGTAATGAAGAACTTTGATATTACACATCAAAGAGTATTCCTTCTCTCCACCTGTTTTTATTCTTTCTCCCACAACTCCACCAAAAGGCAAAAGCATGAACTTGTCCTTTTCTCCCAGGTAGTTAAGGGTCTGTGAACCCTTTTGAATTACCTGCATTCCTGTATAAATGGCTCCTAAAATATGGTCTGATCTTCATTTAAGTCATAAAAATAGAATACAATGTGATTTAACAAATAACAACACAGAAATTGTACTTTTACATCTCTTTATTGAACATATTGTTCAAACATTAACAGCTTGGATTGGAAATGGGATGTCTTGCATGAACTGCTTGCTTCAGGTCATGCCACAACATTTTAGTAGGGTTAAAGTCAGGCACTCTGACTTGGTCATTCCAAAGTGTGAATTTTCCTCTGTTTAAGCCATTCTGTTGTAGATTTACCCAACCTCTTTTAAGCTTCAGATCACAGACCGTTACCCTGATATTCTCCTGTAGAATTTCCTGATACAATTTGGAATTAATTGTTCCCTCAATGATTGAAGACATCCAGGCAGCAAAGCAATCGTTACCTTAGGGTTCTTTGTCACCTCCTTGACCATTATGTGGCGTTCTCTTGCTGTGATCTTTGCTGGACACCCATTCCTAGGGAGAGCAGCAATGGCACTGAATTTTCTCCATTTGTATACAATCTGTCTGACTGTAGACTGATGGAGGCTTTGGAAATGCTTTTGGAGCCTTTTCCAGCCTTATGAGTCTTAAGAACTCTGGAGGTCCTATGAAATTTCTTTTGACCGGGGCATATTCCACTTCAACAGATCTCTTTTTCTGGAGAGCAGACTCTGTTGGTAACCGAACTTAGTGGGGTTTTATTTGGCAGGGCACCTCTAACCCACTTGAATGTCATCTCATTGATTGGATCACCTGACTTCAATTATCCCCTTTCATAGAAGTCATTATCCTAGAGGTTCACAGACTTTTCCCCCGGCTTGTAATATTTGAACAATATGTTCAATAAAAACATGTAAAAGTATATTGTTTATGTGTTGTTTGTTAGATCACATTGTGTTTATCTATTGTTAGATAAACTACTTATCTATTGACTTTGATGAAAAACAGATCATACTTTAGAGCCATTTATGCAGGAATGCAGGTAATTCAAAAGAGTTCACAAACTTTTTCTTGCAACTGTATGTTACTAACCTTCTGACAAGGGAAGTCACTTCACATTGATTGGACCTACAACAGACCACAGAGAACGGTGTTGATTTACTGCTAAAAGGTATTAGGATCCACAAGAAGATATTTTAAGTTGTTCATAATAAGGAAATAATAATCTTCTAAATACCTGAACTAACATTATTTTGAGATACTCAAGAAAGTATTAGATGATGCAGAAGTTAGATTTCTAAAATAATATGTAAATGAGTGTGTGTGAGCTGTGACACCTTAACTGTGTCCACCTTAGTTATAATTTATGTGCTGTTTTCTTCTGCCCAGATGTTGATGAGTGCCAGGCCATACCAGGGCTGTGTGAAGGAGGGAATTGCATCAACACTGTAGGCTCGTATGAGTGCAAATGTCCATCTGGCCACCGGCAGAATAAGGATTCACATAAGTGTGAAGGTGAGCCAATGCCAGGCAACCATTCTGGACATAAATCACGAATAGCTTTCTTTTTTTTCTTTCTTCTTCTTTTTTACAAAGATATACCATTATTTTTTGCTAGTTTTGAACATGGCTATCGATATTCTTGACTGCCTCTTCTTGACTCACTCATGACTCATTGAACTTTTAAGACCCTGTCTATTATTCAACCTATCAGAGCAGAGTAGCCCAACCTAATCCAGCATAATTTACGATAACAATTATCAGACCACTATCTCTGAGCATACTCTAATGCTTACTAATCTTCATGTCTGTGTGAAAATAATTTGAAATAAAAACAAATAGTTTTGTTTAAAGTAACCAAAGTTTAATTCAAAATGAAAGCTGAATGGAAGTTGTAGTTTAAAATAATAATAATAATTGCAGCTGCAAAGTGTCACTTATTTGATTTAACAATCAGGAGGATGAAGGATGGTATTTCAGAGACACTTTTTGTTCCAGTAGAAACAGGCCTCACAGGCCAATTAATTTTATAGCTGAAAGTAGGGGTGGGCGGTATAACGGTTTAACTGGTATACCGGTAGAAATCCGTGCCAAGGTAGAGATTTGACTCTACTGGATGTACCGATAGAAGGCTACTTTTAGGCTCTTTGAATGTAAAAATACTTTTTCACATTTACAAAGGTAACACACAAAGCTAGCGAACTGCACGCTGCCATTTAAAGATAATAAACTAGTTTGTGGAAAATGATTGGCTACTAAACAAAAACACGTGAGTAGTGCAACGTAAACTTTGATGTAAACAGATGCATGCTTTCTGAAGATGCATGGTGAAATGGAAGGCAGCGAGCATGATGCGGGAGCTCCCGTTCCCGATGCAAACAAAGAAGAAGAATGAGTTAGAAAGAAAGGTGCTTGGTTTGGGTTTAAAAAGTCGGACCTTGAGCATTAAACTATTATCTGCAAGCAATGTCGAGCGAGAGTTGTTGCCGGCGGTGGTAACACGAGCAATCTGTTTTATCACCTCAAAACAAAACATGTCCGTGAGTATGAAGAGAGTACTAGGATGCACTAGAATACCTCATAGTTAACCCCCCGGGAATAAAATTACCATCCCAGAGTCTTGTACTGCTCCTAAAGCATTTTTTAATTATTATTATAAGAAAAACAAATATACCGTGATATATACCGTTACCGTCCAAAATTCGAAATATACCGTGATATAAATTTTAGGCCATACCGCCCACCCCTAGCTGAAAGAGTGAAAATGGCATCATCGGCATCACTACCTTTAATCAGCCAGACATTTTTACTGTTTGAAAGTAAAAGAAAGAAAGGAAGAAAGGCAGGAGCAAGAATGAATCTGTATATGAATATGTATATATAATGGTAATTAAATGAAAACAGACAACAGGAGAAGTAAGTGAAAGTGGTGTTTTTATCGTTTAGTGCCAAAGGAGAAAAAGCGGACAGGATAGGTTTGGTAGTTTTGGTTGGCTGACCTAATTCCACTTGGTATGGTTGTGGTCTTGCTAACCCCGATTATTGTGCCCGGGGCAGCTAGGAGTGGGTGGAAATTAGATAATGAAGGTAGATTTGTTTAAACAGTTAACTGTGCCGATGGAGATGGCAAGCACTAGCTTAAGACCAGGCTGTTGTGGTCTGAAGTGCGGAAAATTGTTAATTTAGCTTTGATTTAGCTATGCGGAACTGGCAGTGGAGGCATTTTCGCACTGCTAGGTGAGTCGGGCATTTGAGGACGGAGCTTTAAAAAGCAGTTAGGAATATGTCTCAGGCAGCGGAAGGAGGTAGTGAGTGGTTAATGGATGAGAAGAAAGCACACTAAGCTAAGCACAACTTTGTTGTACTGAGCGAAAGTTGAGCGTTGTTTGGCATTGTGTAGTATATGTTCTTTAATGATTGTATACATAAGGAACACAGCTGGGCTAGCAGCTGAGCGTTGCTTCGGCAACTGTTGCAGACTTGCTGGACAGCTGTAGGGCTAGCCCATTAGATCCATATGCAGGTACAGACTGCAGTTGCTCTCTGCTGTGGCATGTGAGGTCGACAAGCAATACTTGTTTTTGGTATTGAGGGGGTTTTGTACTGCTAGCTAGGTAAGTGCCCTTCAGTTAAGCATTAGGATTGTTGCACATGAAAACACACATACACACACCGTCCCCTTTCCCGAACCAGGGACCATACCCTTAACCCCAACCCCACCCACTTTACCCTAAATAGGAGTTGCATCCTCTCCACACACACACACACACACACACACACACACACACACACACACACACACACACACACACACACACACACACACACACACACACACATTCTAATGTAGTTGTATTGTTGTATTGTACAGGCAGTTTGTATTGTTATAATGGTGTTGAACCAAGATTAGGTTATTATTGCTAGGTTGATGGCAGGGAGGTATTCGTAAGATGTTAGGCATGCAGGCATTAGATAGCCAAAAGTTGTCCAAGGAAGGACAACCGGTGAACCGGCGACAGGGTCATGGGCGCCCAAGGCTCATTGATGCGCATGGGGAGTGAAGGCTTGCCCGTCTGGTCTGATCCCACAGAAGAGCTACTGTACACAAATTGCTGAAAAGGTTAATGCTGGCTATGATAGAAAGGTCAGAATACACAGTGCATCGCAGCTTGCTGCCTATGGGGCTGCGTAGCTGCAGACCGGTCAGTGTCGATGCTGACCCCTGTCCACCACTGAAAGTGCCTACAATGGGCATGTGAGCATCAAAACTGGACCATGGAGCAATGGAAGAAGGTGGCCTGATCTGATAAATCACGTTTTTACCTACGTGTGTGTCGCTTACCTGGGGAAGAGATGGCACCAGGATGCTATGGGAAGAAGGCAAGTCGGCGGAGGCAGTGTGATGCTCTGGGAAATGTTCTGCTGGGAAACCTTGGGTCCTGGCAATCATGTGGATGTTACTTTGACAAGTACTACCTACCTAAACATTGTTGCAGACCAAGTACACTCCTTCATGGCAACGGTATTCCCTGATGGCAGTGGCCTCTTTCAGCAGGATAATGTGCCTTGCCACACTGCAAAAATTGTTCTGGAACGGTTTGAGGAACATGACAAAGAATTCAAGGTTTTGACTCATGTTCAAGGTTTTGACTCATGTTCAAGGTTTTGAACATGTGGACTGTGCTGAAGAAACAAGTCCATGTCAGAAAGCCAGCAAATTTAGTTGAACTGCACAAATTCTGTCAAGAAGAGTGGTCAAAGATTCAACCAGAAGCTTGCCAGAAGCTTGTGAATGGCTACCAAAAGCGCCTAATTGAGGTGAAAATGGCCAAGGGACATGTGACCAAATATTAACATTGTTGTATGTATGATTTTGACCCAGCAGATTTTGTCATATTTCCAGAAGACCTATAATACATTTATGAAAGAACCAAAATTCATGAATGTTTCTTGTGACAAAGAAGTATGTGCTCCAAGCATTCCATCACAAAAAAATAAAAGTTGTTGAAATCATTGGAAACTCAAGACTGCCATGATATACATTTTTACAAGTGTATGTAAACTTCTGACCGCAACTGTAGTTATGCTGGTAGAAATGGAAATTTCAATTACATTTTGCTAGAAGTTACAGATCCATGATCAGTTTAATGTCAGAATAAGTGATAATTTATGAAAAATCTTTCAGAAATAGTGTACTAAAGGCGTAAAGGAAATTGAATTATAGCAGTGATGTTCCATGAACATGTAGGAATGATTTCATGTATTTTCTTAGCAAATTTGTTCAGATACAAAGGTCACAGCAGGAAATAAGGGAGCCACTGCAGGTTGGAAATAATAAGAATGGTTAGGGAGGTTTTGTCTCTTGCACCTTGTTGTGAATTGGTGGCATCAGTTACCGAACACAGACCATTACCACTGATTTTTTTTTTTCAGACTGAAGTCTAACAGCAGCTTTGTCAAGTGTGATAAAGGCTGAAGTCTTAGCTACTGTGCTTACTTGTGTGTTTGGTCACTTCTTGCCATACCTAAATGTACTTCCTGCTTGTGACAGTGTGTGTGTCCTGTGTTTTTTTTCGCGTCCTATTCCCTCAGACCAGCAGACCGGGTCATGTTTCAGAATCATTGTGAATGGACGCTGCACCCAGGAGATGTCCAGGCCATTTAGCAAAGGCCAGTGCTGTTGTGACAGCGGTCGATGCTGGGCACTGGGTTCAGTACCGGAGACGTGTCCCATCCGAGGATCAGGTGAGCCACCCGTTGCTTCAGTGTTACTCTATATACATCTTGTCACCTCAGCGGATTAGATTGCAGAGTTTGGTCTTAGATTGACAGATCTAGCTCTTTGGACTGTTCAAAAGTGTAGACTGATGTAAACCTCCTCCACCTTCTTCTTCTTCTTCTTCTTCTTCTTCTTCTTCTTCTTCTTCTTCTTCTTCTTCTTCTTCTTCTTCTTCTTCTTCTTCTTCTTCTTCTTCTTCTTCTTCTTCTTCTTCTTCTTCTTCTTCTTCCAAACAAAGTAAAAAGATGGGACAGACACGTGTCTTCAATAACTTGCATGCTTTATTATATCAAAACCGTAAATACAAGCACACGGCACATTGTTAACTTAGCTATAGAAAAGTGAAATGAACAATTACAAAAACAATTAGGCATATGAAGCATTTTAAAACAAGGACACGTTTTTAAAAAGTTTGAAGAAATGCAATTAGCTAAATCCCAAAAACGCAAAACATGCCAACAGTGCATTGTTAGAATAACGAGAATTATAATCTGTATTTAAAAGTCGAATCAAATCAACACATGGACGGACGGTGGTCACAGATGCAGACGATTTGATCGCCGTAGTGGGTCAGAGAAGTCAAGACGGAACGGCGCAGGATTGGAGATGGACGCGGTGATGTATAGGCCAGCCTGGGCGCCGTAAAACAGAGTCGGCAACGTCGCTCTGAAGGAGGAGAGAGAGAGGAGGAGAGAGAGAGGAGGAGAGAAAGAGAGGGGACGTTATTATGCAGGCCTGCAGAATGGTCCACAATCGCGTATAGGCTATGTGGACAAGCGGGAAATGTCGGATAGACGCGTTAAAAATAGACTACAACAAATGCAAAACACCAAAGCAAGACAGGGTGTTATACTGACCCTTAAAGAAACTCCCACAAAGGGTCGGGCTCGTCGTTGATGATTTTAAAAAGAGCATTTTTTTAACCATTAAAAAGAAGCGGCGCTCCAGTGCGCTCTTATAGCACTACACTGGGTATACTCAAAAAGATGAAAGAACCACCTGCAAACATGTCCCTGAACACCGTTGTCAGTATAATCAATTGTTTACTTCTTTATACGTTATTCCTTGCCACTAGGGGGCACAGAGTGATTCAGTGGCACCTATTTCCAGAGCGAGTTGCCAGAAACGGAAACAAAACAAAGCAAAACAACAATGGCGGCGGTGAAAGACTCACGAATGCGACAGCGAAAGGAGTTGGCAGTGGCTTTGGTGTATTTCGAAATGAAAAAAGAAAAACAGAAAGAGAAGAAGATGGTATGTTCTGAAAAAGTCTTGCTAAATTGCTGCTAGCCGCTTGCTCCTAACGTGCTGCCCCCAGTACAGTGAATGAACCAGAAAATTACGCAACATGGGTTGTCATGACGCAACGGTCCCCTGCCATGATGCAACGGCATTTGGACCAATCGCCTGGCATGGCAAGTGGGTTGCCAGACGCAAGGGTTTCCTGCGATGATGCAACAGCATTTGGACCAATCGCCGGCAAGGGGAGCTCTCGGAGCGAGAAAAAGACAAAAGACAAAGTTCGCCTTGGGGGCTTGCTCCGAAAATACCGAAAGAACCCATATCACCCATGTCCTTTTGTTCTTTTCTTGTTCTGTACACATCTTTTTGGTCAAAACTACTTTAGTCTCTGCTGGTACAATGGAGTTTTCTGAGTTTGTACATTTCTGTTAACACTTGTTTAAAAGCACAAGGGCTAGTTCCATCAAATCCTGTGTAAACTTGAATGTATAGTATGTACATTAAAAATGAATGTAATGTAAAAAAATATTTTGGGAGCTATGACATCCGCTATATGCCGCTATCATAAAATAAAAGGCTGAAGGCTGAAGGCTAGAGAACTTACTGGTTCTGCTGAAGTTCAAAGTAGTAACACATAGTCTTCAGCTGCTGCCTGCCTGCATGCAGCTTCTGCATATTTGCTGTATCAGGATCGGCAAGGTTTTCAGAAAGCCTTTGGCATTAAACCCATTTCCTCTGTGTGCTGCCCCATTTGCACCTTATGTGTTCTCTCACCTTACCTTCAGGGGAATTACTCTACAGATTTGGCTTCATGATTGAACATGACTGTGTGGAATTGTCAAGTACTAGAGACGATGCGATTTCGACATTTTGCTGAATGTTTTTGTGTGGTCATGTGATTTATACTTCATTATAAATGTGGGGATTTGCACAGATATTCCACAAACAAACTAAGTCTTCTTCTTTTTTTTTAATAATCCCAGTTCCCAGTCACTCACTAACGTAATTAACGTATAACTTTTTTTGTCACCATGTAGAGGAGTACCAGAGGTTATGTCCAGGACAAGCTGTGGCCCAACCCCACCCAGAGGGACATCCCAGCATCAGAGGAGGGAGGATCACCTCAACGAACCCCCTGAACCCGGTTTACTCCCTGAACCCCCAGCATCCCCTCAACCCTTTAACACTAGAGTACAACCTCAACGGCCGCACGTTTCAACCAACCAATGCAAACGGACGCAGCCGACCCGAACCCGAGTACGGTGAGGAGAGAACTACCAATGAAGATTCAAATATATGTATAAGCTCTGTCAGTTGGAGTTATGTGAACTGTATGGATGGATGGATGGAAACATGGCTGAAAAGATGGATAGAGTGTGAGGACAGGTAGATAGATGGATGGATGCATAGATAGGTACTTACTTTATTTATACGGTATAGTAAACATTAAGAGATAAATAATATGTTATGATAATAAACATAGGCTTATTTGTGTGATGATGAGAAGACTACATTAGCCACTAGCAGCTTTATCGACAGACAGTGCGCATGCAAATATCTACTTTGTTGTTGACCTATTATCAATCCAAACATGTGTTGTACAGCAACTCTGAATGAAACTGCGGTGAATGTCTGTAACCAGTTGCCCAACCTGTGTCTGCATGGCCGCTGTGTCCCCATGGCAAACAGTTTCCATTGTGAATGCAACAACGGCTACACCCAGGACACGCGCGGAGAATGCACAGGTAATGTAAATCACATTATTACCTCATTGTTACTGCACACATTGAAATTATATTGCCTGTTGTGACATTCTGATTAGGAATATTTTAATGGTTTTGTTACAAAATGCATTATTTGAAAACCTGATATCTTTGTCTGACAGAATTAGTAGTATGAAAATAATTCATTATGGAATATAATTCAATGGGCTATGTGTAGCATTTTCACATCAAGAAATCATTACCACCTTCATTTTTATGTATTAGTGTAATTACTGTAATCAAAAGAGACCATCAACAAGAAGATCGGCAGCCTCTACGCTGCATTTTACATTGTGTGCCACCGGGTCGGATTTGGAGGGAAATCTGCTGGATTGCTTTACGGCACAAAACAGGAATAGGGAGCTGTTCTTCCAGCACTAGCGAGTTTCTGGCAATGCTATTGACGTGAGATAGAGGCTACCAATCTCCACCATGGCCTCATTTGTTTACAGTAATTATACCATTCTATCACAATTAATTTGACAATGATATATTGATGGTTAAAAGTGCTACACGTAGCACTTTTAAGCCTGGCTTAAAAACTGCAACATATCAGTAAACTACAACTACAGCTACACGTAGCACTTTTAAGCCTGGCTTAAAAACTGCAACATATCACTAAACTACAACACAATGCCTCTGTATTTTTCAAATATGTATTTTCCAAAATAGATTTATAGTGTTTTGGAATGAAACCCTTCAGCTGAATTAGGTTGTGATAGGTATATACAGTGGTGGCCAAAATTATTAGAACACCTGACCGATCTGAAAATATTGACCTTTTCTTGCCTCCAAAACATGATTTCATTTCATAATGTTCATGAAACATGCAGATGGGCTCTTGAGCACAACAAATATCAGATGAAGTGAGTCCTACTGTTTTTATCCACTTTTAACTTTGATATTTGGTATGTCCACCTTTTGCAGCAATTACAGCAGCACATCTCTCTGGCATAGTGTCAATATATTTCCTGAGAACTTGAACACTAATGTTATCCCGCCTTCTGCAACTCAAGCCAAAGGCTTTCCTTTGAATGGAACATGATTGTGTGACATTGACAGTGAAATAGGCCTAGCTTGTTTTTTGTAAGGAAAATGACGTAAATCTCCTTATGATGGCTCTATTCTATGGTTTATAGAGCATAATGATGACTTTGTATATATTTCATTCGTTTTATGGGTATTTTAATGGCCAATTGAACAAAAACAACTGAAACCTCTTAAAGATGCCAAGTGTTCTAATAATTTTGGCCACCACTGTACAGTATGTGGACTGTTAGACAAACAGTACGTCAAGCTGGTTGACCTCTCGCCACATCCATTCTACACCCAGATTTAGACGAGTGCGCCTCTAACCCATGCACCAATGGAGATTGTGTTAACACCGCCGGCACCTACTACTGCAAGTGTCACACAGGCTACCAGAGGGTTCCTGGGAAGCAGATCTGCATCGGTGAGACTTGGTAGACATCAAGTGCACAAATGACTTTGTGATATGTAAAATCCAAGTGTAAGAATGGTGTGAACATTAGATTTTTAATTTTTCTAGCAATTGTAGATTTAGTCAATTAATTCATGGTACAACAGCATAATTGCACAAGACAGGTTAATTGACATCTTGATGGCATAGCATGGAATATACAGTAACTAGAATGATACACTACGTAAAATCAAAAAATAAAGTGAGAACATTACTTTGGAACAAATTGAGAAGTGTCCAGTATTAAGACAACATATGTCATGCCATGTATATCGTATGATGCTTCAATTGTATTTTTATTGTGTTTTGTGATGTTTGGCAGGTTATTGTTATTTGGTCTTACTTGTATGATGGGGTCAAATATACATTAATTATTAATTAAAATCAAATGCTTTGAAATTTACAAAGGCAATCCAATCACACAGATCAGCGCAGAACCCCAAAATAATACCTTGCTGTGTTAAATAACACTAGCAGAAATGTTCGTCAACCTGCCACTTTGTTAATGTTGGATCCTGTCATTTCCTATGCAGACATAGACGAGTGCCTTCCCAATGGGCTGCTGTGTAAGAATGGGCGCTGTCTCAATGTCGACAGCAGCTTCCAGTGCATCTGCAATGCAGGTTTCCAGCTCACCCCCGATGGAAGGAACTGTGTTGGTAAAACACGTGGGATTAATCATGTTTGGAATTCCTTTTTACAGTGAAATCATACCTAATGTAACAGCAATTGTACTCATATGCTTCTTGCTTCTTGAAAATGTAACATAACCTGCTGGATACTGTAATAACGTCACGGTATTACATTGACTGGTGATTATTACTTCATAAGAGGTGTAACATATTTTTAAGGTTTTATTAAAATTTGAACCCATTTAGAGTGACATTTTATTATGTAAAGTATGAGGTGTATAAGTTGTATTTGTAGACCTGTAAAGTCCCGACACATGTATAGTTCAGTCAATACCAATCTCATCCTTCACCCTCTCCCTTCCCCACCTGAAGGCCTTAATTTGTCAGACCCTTAGTTCATCTTAATACTGCCTTGAATGACTCCAGCTGTTGACCTCTCACCTATAGACCAGGACGAATGTGCCAGCACCAACATGTGTCTGAACGGCATGTGCATCAATGAAGACGGCAGCTTCAAATGCGTGTGTAAACCTGGCTTCACTTTGGCTTCTAGTGGGCACTACTGCACAGGTAATAATAGTATAGAACAGCACCTTACGGTAAAGCAAAATTATTTTTGGGTTTGAAAAAAAAACAACCTCAGAAACAATGACCTAAGCACATCTTTTGGCTTTTTCACAGTTTCTTGAGTGTGGACCAAATAAATGGTACTCTAGTGAGAGACATACTTATGCTACAGCTCCTTTTATCAGCAGCATAACTTAACCTTCAGCTCGTATCCTCCCTCTCTCTCCCTCTTTTACTAGATATCAATGAGTGTCACACGCCAGGCATGTGTATGAACGGCCGCTGCATCAACACAGAGGGTTCATTCAGGTGTGAGTGTCTGGCAGGCCTAGTGGTCGGGATTGATGGACGCTTCTGTGTAGGTAGGAACCTAATAAGTAGATGTACACATTCATCGATGCATGTATAGTATAGATACTTGGACAAAACATAAACATGAATGTATGAATGATACATTTGAATGTATAGAGGCTTTGCAGTTGCAGAGTTGTCACAAACCTGTGGTGCAACACTGCAGACTTCCATGATGTGCACAAATAATGCCTAACATACCAGTGTCCAACAACTGCGCTGTAGTGTGGATGTATTGCAGTGATATGGATGTAGGTCAATTCAGTAATGGTATAAGTAAATAGTTTGAAGTGGTGGATTTGTTTCCATATAGTGAACTATCTTGTCTTTAGCCATTTCCCTTTGGTTTTTAGTCTCTACTCTAATGCACAACATGCTGTAGCTTCAGAAGAGTCAGCTCAGTTCACCTGAACAAACTGTTAGCTAGCTAACAAGCCTGCAGGCTAATTTTGAAAAGCAACTAATAATGACATGTGACTAGTAGGGATGGGACAGTTCAAGTAAAAAATCCGAACCGTTCAGTTCGCTAGTCACGGTTCGGGGCATGTATGTATTGTTCGGTTCATTTGAAATAGGCTATGAGGCCTACTGTGTGCTTTTTTTCATGTAGAGTTAGGCTACTGTTTATATTTATTGTCACACTAGAAATGGGGAACAGCCTCACAGATTTCAGTCAAAAAGGCATGTGCAGAAAAAAACCTTAAAATAAAGTTATTGGGTTCGCTTTCCGGCAAATGCCGCTTCTTTCACGTCAATTTGGGTGACTTGTGTGATTCGTCCAGATCCAAAGAGTTTATTTTGGGGGTGGGGGGTGGTATATGGGTGACGGACGAATCTCCTTAACGATTCCTACAGTGTATTTCTGTCAGTTCATATGAGTGAACTGCATTGAGCAAAAAATTCTACTCAACTGTCAGGACCTGCTCTTAAGCAACAGCAGAGCAGACAATCTGCTTCCTGTTTACACCGGCACGCGCATGCCCAGTGTAGGTGAATGGTTACGTGATATGCGTTTTCAGGCATTTTAGCATGGGCGGAGATAATTTCTGATGTGGTGCTAAAACGCTTCTGTGGACAGAGATCCTTTTAGTTTCAAAACTCATCCTGTTCGTGACACCAGTTTGTTGAACTATACAGGTTCGTTTGGATCTCGTCAAGGCACACTTAGTGGGGTTCATACTCACCCCTTTTAGCAGCAGCCTGTATTGAGATCCTGTTCGTGACGCCAGTTTGTTGAATAAACTTAGATCGAGACAGAAGTCTTTTTAAAACAATCATGAATTACATGAGCACATTTATTAGCACACAGAAGACAATACAATACAATACAATACAATACTATATAATACAATACTGAGCGCTCAGGAGAGATACGCATACATGGGTAAAGCATACGGATCTCTGCCATAGAAGCATCAGGGCAAAGTTTATATAGTTAAAGGAAACAATAAAGGGATGAATATGCAAAAGCGCTATCTACTAGGGGAAGGACTAAAAGCTGACGAAAAGCATTGACGCACCCAGTGAGGTCACAAGGTTGCACGGAGCAGATATCTGGGTACACGTGGCTTAAGGAAGTAATGGGGAGGCTTTCTGGATGGTACCGGCCCCTGGGCAACTGTGTTATGATCTGACCTGACTTGTGGCCTACATTACCAGGCACCAGTCGTTCTCCCAACAGATAGATTAGGCACAGCCTGTCCTCCCAGCATATGATATGCGACTATTGACAAGACATGCACCCAGACACCTCGGCGCCTCACCCTGTGTGACTCAACATGTGCGTTTTGCTAAGGCCTAAGAAAGCTTTGAAAATATAGGGGATATAACAGTAAACAAATCAAGATACCTAAGGTAACATACGTAAATTATTCCACAAAAACTAAAATGTATTAGTGTGGATGTAGCCTGACACAGCAGTAAACGCTTGTCTGTGAACACACCACTCTCTCCCTGCACTGTATGGCTCATTTTGAGTGAGTGGCGAGATCACCTGAGGTAAGGACATTCGCTTTTTTCACTTGGCTGACTATTTTATATGGTTTTGACTGGTATGGTAGTTATGGAATATCATTAGCCCTGTAGGTTATGTATGTTATATCTTTTTAGCTAACGTTATTGTACTCCATGTCAGAGCAGCTTCTCTTATACTAGATTTCCACTAATAAACTTGACAGATCCCATTCATTTATTAGTAAGAGTGTCATCTAGTGGTGGAAAGAGGTCAGGTTACCCTAACAAAAAACTGCTATAATAGTTTGATGGTAATTTTAGTTTTACCATGGTACCATGGTAATTATTGTATAAATAATTTACCGTGGTACAGGCCCTATTTAAACATTGTTGATATTGAGTAGTACAGGCCATAATTTAATTTCCCTGATAGATAGAGAAACTTAGCACCGTGCTTCATCCATGAAACCTTAAAGGGGAATTCCGGTACCAAAAACATACCGAACCAAACCGAAAACCGTGACCCCAAAACCGTGATATGAACCGAACCGCAAATTTTGTGAACCGTTCCACCCCTAGTGACTAGCCATTACTAATGTGAGCTTCTACTAGAAAGATTTGCTAGTGTGCTAATCAGATGTGTTAACCAGACAGTGATGGTCTGGTTAGCTGACCAGATACTATGGTTAGCTAGCTAACAAGCTGACATTATCTAAGCACAAAATCAATTAGATGTATGAGTCGTGTAATAATTAGTTCACACTCATGCACAGAAAGTTTAGAAGTGCAATCAGCTGTTATCAGCCACTGTTGCTGCCAAGCTGCATTTCATAATTTATATGTAATTTTATTTTAATAAAATTGATTTATATTAATAAATGATTGATATTCTACCCCTATAATCATGATCATCAATGAAATGTAATTTTATTTTAAGTTGCACTGGCAACTCACTCCATATGACAGTGGTGGTTAGCCAACTTGCAAGTGAGAACATGGCAAGTATAGAACTACAAAAATACACACACACACACACACACACACACACACACACACACACAGCCCCTAAAGCAGTTTCTCTCCACTTCAGAGAGACGCCCAGAGAGTCTGAAGTTCCCAAGCTGTTACAGATTTGGGCTAGAAAGAAGCTGTGTTGGCACATCTTCTACTCTCCTGCAGACCATATGGCTCACACTGAGTCAAGGACACTTAAGCACCACTTTTACCATCAATTTCTTTCCTCAAGCTCTTTTCCTGGAAATGGATGCTTCCCTAATCAGGAAATATTATAGAGCAGCCAAAACAATGCCAGCTCTACAGTCTACACTGAATCACAGTAGCATTTGAATAAACCACAATAACAACTTCAATTTTCAAAACTTGTTTGATTTGTAGATGTAGTAGATGTAGAAGCTACGTTTACATGCACACAATAGTGTGATTGAGCTGTTGACATGATTCAGTAAAGTGACACCTGTATGGAATGAATTGTGGTCCAAAAATCTGACATTTATGATAGGAAGAATACAGAAAAACATAAGAAACACAAAAAATATTTTTGACCATCCACAAACAAATACTTAATAAAAAGGTGATTCATAAAAAAGTCCAACAGGTTTTCACAAAAGTTTTGTTTGTATTTTGAGACTGGCTAGAATATGTGAACTTATTCACAAATGCACAGCCAAAGGACTTTTGTTCCCTGAGTGTCGACTGTAAGGTCTCATCGTCCCTAAGGCTTCAAACAGTGGACCCACTGTATTCTTTACTTAGCCAACCACATGTCTTCATTTGCAGGAATGTAGCCATAGACACAAATTATTGACCATCATATGATATATGAGTTGCATAAGCAATCATAAGAAAAGTGGCTGAACATCTCACTAAGCTTTTTCAATAGTTTTCTCATTGGTGATGTTTTTCATTATGACAACTTCTGGCCACGTACCTACGGTGTGTGTCCACAGCCACCAGGAACATGCTTTCCTCAAATGATCCTGCAAAATCTACATGAATACTGTGCCATTAGCTTTTTTTGGAACTCCCAAGGATACAGGGGTGCTAGCTGGGTTTTAGCTAGCTAGTTTTGGCCTTTTTTTCCAATCACTCCATCTATGCCTGGCCACCAGAACAGGGTTTTTCCTAGCTCAGAATGGGGCTTCGGTGGTGGACCACCCATGTGGATCAGTGTGTGATTAAAAGCTTTTGGCGGTAACTTTACGATCCTTACAGGCCATATGTGAACGCCTGTAACGTTTGACAACAGGCCCCCGAATAAAGATTCATGGATTAGGAAAGGTTTATCAATATTTATTTATGAATTCTGAGGCACATATGGTTGAAAAGCATAAAGCATAAATAAACCATAAACAGACTCCCAGGAGCATCAGAAAAATTAAAGTGAATATAACTTGAAATAAACAATGAATTAAGTGCATAACATGAAGTCCAAATGCAAATTTTAAACTAAACAAAGATACTGTCTCGTTGGTACTGCTCGGTACTTGTAGTGCTTGGCAGGCAGTACTCAGACATTGCTTCTTCTACGAAAACACTTGGAAATGACAGTAGTGCCGATGTACACCCCTAGGGACTGGGCTGCCTCATAGCAACCAAATTTGAAGATCATCAAAATATATTGTGAAAGCTGTTTTATGCCCTCAAAATCAGATTTTTCTGTTTTGGCTGCCCAGAAATTTGCTTTGGCGGCTGCCAAAAAATTCTTTATGCAGGAAAATCCCTGCAGAAGTTACTTTACTTTCACAATTTCTTCCAAGAAAACCATTCCACTGTGCTGTGATTGTAGTTGTCACAATACTCGTTTCCAGAGTGAAAGTGGAATAACAAATCTCCTTCCCTGTAGCAAACAACCACACTGACATTTCTGTCCACCTGGATAGGTATGGTTTCAGGTTGAGGTCACCACTGACTGATTTGTCCCTGACAATGTTGTCTATCACAGTAGACAATACAAGGTCATTACATGTGGCTCTTGTTACCTGTGTAACTGTGACAGGAACATTTTCTACCTGTTCAAAGCTGAAGAAATGTACTATGTGGGTGCAGATCTGATTTGCAATACTGTACTGACAACAAAGCCCACCTTTGTATTCTGCTGGCTGCAATTGATGTTATACCAGAGTTTGGGCCGAGGATAGTTGTGAGAGACCGGTAGTCAGTGATAATGATGAAATTTGCACATACCAAATACAATGCTTAAGGTTTCTTGCTCAATCTGGCCATAGTATGTTGCAGCTTTGTTTAGGATCGTCTTCTCTTCTACATTTAGCATAATGTGTGAGACAACAGATCTTACTCCATAAGGTGATGTATCACATGCAAGCTGTATGGGTAATGGGGGTCAAAGTGAGTCAGAGCCTCTGACTTCAGTAATGCATCCGTTGCACTCTCAAATGCACTTTCTTGATTTGGCACAACAGTAAGTGCAGTGGTCTTAGCATTAATGTTGTCCCTAATCTTCACCAGCGTGACGCGAGTCATGCTGCCATTAACATGCAAACTTCTTAGCTTTAGTTAACTCACTGTGGCACCCCAGGGGAATAGTCAGGTGTCAACCTCTGGTTCAGGCTCTGTTGGAACCTCGGGTTCAGGCTCAGGTTCATGCATCGGTTCAGGTTCAGCTGCCACCTCAGGTTGAAGGTCGGATTCAGGGTCTGATTCAGGTTCTGGTTCAGGCTCAGGTTCTGGGATGGGCCGGTAGTGGGTGAGCTGGGTCTTCCTCTGTTGCTTGTTGTGGCATTACATCTATCAGTAGGGCAGAGGCAACAGTCTCTACAGCTTCCTCCTCTGCAGCCTCTACCTCTGCTGCTGGCTCCTCAATCTCCTCCACAGGGACCTCTCCGCACTGAGGAGTGGCCCCACCTTCCTGCAGTGACCCACCTTCTCCCATTCTCTGTGGTACGTGCTGGGTCCAGGCCAGGAGGACAGCGCAGAGGGCTGCCTCATTCCTTGCCATGGTGGCAAGGAGGTCCTCCCAATTTTGCGGTGTGGTGTCTTCCATCTCCGTTATGATCACAAGCCCAGTCTGAGGGCAGATTCCCGGCACAGATCACACAGAAGGCCGGATTCAACCAAAATGGTAGACTTATCTTCAGAAATCAAATTCTTTTTCAAGCATCTTCAGAAGCCTCCCTGGCTGCTCTCTGACTGGCCTCTCTGGATCATCTCCCTCTTGGGCTGCAAAAGCTAGTCTTTAAAGATCCCATATTATGGAAAACGGTTTATTCCTGGCGCTTATACATGTTCCACAGGAAATTACTTCCCTAAGCAGCTGAGAAAATTTGAAATCTGGAAGTCAACTCGTTTTTCTGTATTTTCCTTTTTCCCAAAACGGTGCCAAAGATAGGAGAAAAACGTCCCGTTTCAGAAAATGGTTCTTTTGGACGTCATAAGGTGCAAGTCCAGCCCCTCTCAGAGCATGCCCACGCCCAGGTGAACAACCAATCCCATTTACATCGTCGCAAAATGCAGCTCAAGGCAGTGCCGCAAGCTGTTGCTTATGGTGCATTCCATTGTACTCGGAAATCGGAAACTCCTAGTCGATATTCCTAACTTCCAATCTAAATGTGTTCCAGTGCATCTGCTCAGGAAAACATAATCGCATCTAAACTCATCAACTACTACAGCGCCATTAGTGAAGAGAATCGGCGCATATCACATTTAGACGCCGTTTTTTCCGAATACACTGGAATGCACCATTACTTTCCGACGAGTGAAGCTAAAACAACATATCTGGAGATATACCAGCTCCAGTTATTATTTTGTAGGATGCAGGCAGCAACATAGATCCCTGCACAGTCTCCCAACATGTGAAAATGCCAGGACAGAGTGGATTAATTTTATTTTTAACGGCAACGGCTACAGTTTTTTTCTGTGTGATGATCAGTCCTCAGACTGCTTGAGCAATGGCAGGATTAGCATCTAAATTGAAGCTTAAAGATGGAGCAATTCATAAGGTACGTGACCCATCTGCAAAATTGGAATCTGTAAGTGTCACCATGTTTTGATTTAATTTACCAAATTAGTCTGGTTAGTATATTCGACTGCTGGTTATTCAGGGCTAGCCACGGGCTTGTTGGGTCTGGAAGAAGTAAGAAAACTAAAGCTGGAGTCATTAAAAGTAAAGTGAAGTAAAAGTAAAGTTATTGGTTGGAGTCAGGACTCATCTTAAAGTTATTTGTTGGGACCAGTGTCTGTTTTATAAGTCTGTCGAACGTGTCAGGCTCTGTAAACTTTAGCCACCATTAGTACAATCGCGTTTGGTTGTTTGGCTGAGCTGTTTGGGTGCAAATAGATTGCATCCAATAATATATTGGCTAACTAGCTCAACAAAATTGTCAATCCTAGCTTGTCTGCAAGTTGTATTCAATAAGCTTATGGACATGAGACATAAACAGACCGGCTACAGCAGAGAGTGTTGCTCACACATCCACATTGCATGTAGGTTGTATGTAATGAACATACAACCTCCACACCCTCAAAACAGCCTGTTCTTTACAATGGAGAAAATGAGAGACTGAAACACACACCACAGAAGGTGGTTTTAGGATTTTTTTTTATATAGACTTCACAAACATCTTGTAAAGACCCCCAGGAACAGTTTAAATAGCCCAAAATGAGTACAATACCCCCCCTTTAAGACTTTGCCAATCAGTCACGTTCTTTTTAGTTTTCTTTGTGGTCTGCCACAACACCTTTAGTGATAACTAGGGCTGCACGATATGTTGTTGAATATTGCGATAATAATGTGACTTGCAATAAATAAACAGATATTCAAGTGTACACAGTTCTAATGTATTTCTGCTGTGGTGTTCTACAGCTAAAATAGCCCCAGACAATGAACCGGGCCTATTTTAAATTTTCGGGGGTCGGTGGACAGAACACTTACACAGTTACTAACACAGCGAGTCACTTACGTTTTCACAATGGGAGGTGGATTGAGTTCAATGCTACTGGTCTACTGGTCTGTCTCATACGCTGGCCAGATTAGTCTCGTGATGCGCACGTTATCAAATATATTATAGGCCTATTCAAAGTAGATATTGCAGTCTTTTGCAATGTGTATATAAAACAATACATTATGTAGCCCTAATGACAACTACAATTTCATGAAAATCTTTTTTTAGTATTTGCTTCCTGGTGGTCAAAAATATTTGTGTTTCTTATTTGTATGTATTAATCCTATCCCATATATATATATATATATATGTATATATATGTATCATGTATTTCTGAATGTTGGACCACTATTCATCCCATCTTATTTCCTATTTCTGATTAATGGGCTTCAATTCCCTCATTACACGTTTTCAAGCATAAATGACAAAAGACCAACTGATCAATATGAGCTACCTCACCAACTATACATGAGCAGCTTAATCACAAAGTGTGACTGGTCTCTATTAATGCCAGTAAAATTGAAGTACTCCACATACATTACTGTGATTACACTTGCACCGAATAACAGCACAATGACAGCACAATGACACTAATGTGTGTGGTGTTTACATGGGACATTTTTAAATGTGGTAATAAATGCATTATAATAATAATGCACACTTAAGCCTGCACAATGAAGATGTGCCTGACTGAAATGTGTATGAAATGTGTATGACTGAAATTCCCTACTTTCTGCAGGGAAAAAGAAGAAAAAATATTTCTACAGTTTCATGAGTGCAGACCACTACCTGTATTTTGATATTATGACCCAGTGTTACCATACCGTTACAGGGTCTTTTCTTGGTAATTGATTATACCTCCCTTGTCAGGAAATGTAATAATGCAGCCAGACAGTGCCAACTCTGTGCTAACTCTCTAGTTAACTGACTTATCTAAATCACGCTAGAATTTGAACAAACCACAATAGCAACTTCACCTTTACCACACATAGATGTATAATGATATTGCTGTCTCCTTGTTTAAACATTCTGCACTCTGAAAAGTTCAAAATGAACAAAAATCCATATCCAGTGTTTCATTATTACTGTAATATCCTCCAATTCAGACACACACATGCGCAGCACCTGCTATGGGAGGATAAGGAAAGGTGTTTGTATGCAGCCTTTCCAAGGAGCCGTCACCAAGTCTGAATGCTGCTGTGCCAATGCTGATTACAGCTTTGGAGAGCCATGCTACCCATGCCCAGCCATAAATTCAGGTATGTGTGAATTGCACAGACATATAATCAATCTAATCAACTAGTATAATTCATGAGATTACTGGTATAAAATGGGTGACTGGTTAAGGTTGCTGGGCATGGTTAAAGGATGACTTGTGTAGATGTGAACAGCGGCGAGAAAATATGGGGTCAGTTAACTCTCAATATTCACAAATAAATACAACATGATTTACAAATATATTTTGCAATTTATATATAAATGACTGTGTTCACAAATATATTTTTCAATGCACACACAAATATGTCTCGTTTTATATAAATGTAAAACAAATCCACAAATATACTTAGTTAAAAACAGCTGTTTTAGATGAAACGGTTCATCTAAAACATATTTAAATGTTGTTACATTTATATACATTTTAGCAAAAACCAGACGATTACAATTCAAATGTATTCAATCACGAACAACAAAGGGATGATTGGCTAAACATGTTATGTTTAATCTACACTTGCAGTACTGCTACTGGACGCCATGCTCGTCAGGATTAGGGACATTGAACGCAGCATTGAAATCACATGCTGGTGTGATTGGCTGAGCTTGAAAGAGACGTCTCATAGGCTACAGAGAAAGGCCCTTTAGAAAAAATGCATTTGTGAATCTAACCACGTCAGGTAACTCTCAAAAATCCACACACAAATGTAACGAGGTTCACAACTCGTCTGGAGGTTTCTAAACACAGATTCGATAGTCTGTAAATAAATGTAACAACATTTAAATATGTTTTAGATGAACACTGCAGCTGTTTTTAACTAAGTATATTTGTGGATTTGTTTTACATTTATATAAAACGAGACGTATTGTTGTGTGAATCGGAAACAGACATTTGTGAACACTATTTGTGAACCTTCTTTCATTTATATGTGGATTTTTTTTTACATTTATATGAAACGATACATATTTTTGTGCGCACTGAAAAATATATTTGTGAACACAGTCATTTATATATAAATTGCAAAATATATTTGTGAATCGTGTTGAATTTATTTGTGAATATTGAGAGTTAACTGACCCCATAAGAAAACTCAAGGAGGAAGGCAAGAGGCCTTCCTCTTTGAGAGTTTAAAGCCAAAGTCAAATTGATAATCAGAAATAATCAAATTAATGATCAATGTTCACTGTGGTTAGCACAAACCAAAATTTAATTTAGAAAAACTCAAATGCAATAGCCATATCAGGTAATTGAGAGCATGATATTCAGCAACTATCAAAGTCAGAATTATGATAGTCATTCATTTATCAACTGACATTTGTAGTCCAAAGATGCCCACAGGTTATTCTTGCAGTAACCCTTCCACACAGATTTTCACTACAAAGGTTAGTTCAGGCACACAAAGTGTTTTTTCTCAATAAACAGTATTTTGCATTCTCGTGTCCTCCAAAAAAAATGAGAGGATGGATAAAGATCCCAGAAGTTTACTTCCTAACTGAGGATGCATTGGATGGTAACTTGATGAAAACAAATGGGAAACCCGAAAAAGATTCCAGATTCAAGATGCTTTCTAGTTCCCTGATAGTAGACCTTTTATTAACCTTTATTTATCCACCCTGCTTCACATTGATACAGTTCCAGACATTCACACTAGGAGCTGCCTAGTACAACCAATCTTCTGCTGCTGGCCACTGGGAGCTATAAAGTTACTGAAATGTATTCATATATTTTTATGACCAAGTGATTTTGAACTTATGGCATGTGCCTAAACATGTCAATACATGACCATTGGCTTCTCTCGGTGTAGAATTCCCATGCTCACTGGTGAAATTGTAATTGTAATTCCTTGTTGGAAAAAACTCTTGACCAACGTGACCTTTGGTTGAACTGAAATGATAAATGACACACTTATTGCAAACTACTGTATTGCTAACCAATGTATTGCTAACTAAAGCATTTATTATGCCACTCATGGAGCATATAACTGATCTATATGTTTATTTATATCATTTTATATATATCATTTATTTTCATTGTTTGCCTTGCCTTATAGCTGAATTCCAAGCGCTTTGTGGAAGTGGAATAGGCTTTTCTGTCGATGGTACAGGTAATTAAATTGTAGCTTAAATTGTAGCATTTTAATTGTCCATTGTGCTTTCTAAAGTCCAAAACGATGCAAAAGCTCTATCAAAATGTATTCACCATAGAATAGGAAAAACCTCTCCACTGACATTTCTGTCCCTTTTCTTTGACCAGACATTAATGAGTGTGCTCTAGACCCAGACATCTGTGGCGATGGTCTTTGTAAAAACCTGAGAGGTGGCTACCGATGCATCTGCATATCAGGTTATGAGTCTGACCAGACAGGAAAGAAGTGCATTGGTAAGTACTTCTGGGTACTGAAGTTCAGATTTATCAAACAATTACCTTCTGATGTCAATCAGGCTGCCAGCATGATAAGTTGCCTTCTGCACCTTTTAAAAGCTTTAAAAATAGAGTTTCGCTATTTAATTAAAAAAATAAATAAAAAATCGTTTTTTTTAGGTTACCTGCATGGTTAACATGATGTCAGGAGCTGAGACTGTCATGCTAGTCCTCTGCTGTACCTCTTCATTTTGCATACTGACTGTTGTGGTATGTACCCATGAGTGATACTGACATGATTAGTGTCTCTTCTGTTTGTTGTCTGTTTTATAGACATTGATGAATGCCTGGTGAACCGGCTGCTTTGTGATAATGGTCTGTGTAGGAATATCCCTGGTAGCTACAGTTGTATCTGTCCCAGTGGCTTCCTGTTCAGACCGGACTCTGAAACCTGTGAAGGTAAAACGATGAAATGGAGAGAAAGAAAATTTGTTTTAGGAAATAATTGCAATTATATGGCACTTAAAGAATTTATCTCGAGATTTTCCATTGGTAGCACAATTTTATATTCTGGATATACTGGATATCAGATAGAAACATACAACACTTTTTGTTCACATAGAATGTTACAAACAATATCATACATTATTAATTGGCTTTGTTGAATACTCAATTCTGATTGGCCAATGAAGGCATTCTGAGGTCTGTTTTTTCTGAATAACAAACTGCTATTTCAGATCTTATATCAATTCCTAGTCAAGAAGTCTAGTCCATTTTGTTGATTTCTAATGAAATGATTTGGTTATACCTTGTGCCAAAATACATTACTCCTTGGTTAGTGTAGGTGGTCCTGCCAAACTATTTTTTGGTGCAAGCGTGTGAATCACTTTTTTTTTTTAAATCAATTTTTGTTTTTTATTCACTTTTCATTATCCCTCACATGACAAAATATATCATTTTTACCATCAGTTACCATCACAAACTGGCCAGTAGGGTAATTGCAACCATATACAATATAACTGATGTCAAAACTATATCACATATCTATCTATATCACATATCTCAATATCTATATCACATACAGTGGTGGCCAAAATTATTAGAACACCTGACAGATCTGAAAATAGTGACCTTTTCTTGCCTCCAAAACATGATTTCATTTCATAATGTTCATGAAACATGCAGATGGTTGCTCTGAGCACAACAAATATCAGATGAAATGAGTCCTACTGTTTTTATCCACTTTTAACTTTAATATTTGGTATGTCCACCTTTTGCAGCAATTACAGCAGCACATCTCTCTGGCATAGTGTCAATATATTTCCTGAGAACTTGAACACTAATGTTATCCCGCCTTCTGCAACTCAAGCCAAAGGCTTTCCTTTGAATGGAACATGATTGTGTGACATTGACAGTGAAATAGGCCTAGCTTGTTTTTTGTAAGGAAAATGACGTAAATCTCCTTATGATGGCTCTATTCTATGGTTTATAGAGCATAATGATGACTTTGTATGTATTTCATTCGTTTTATGGGTATTTTAATGGCCAATTGAACAAAAACAACTGAAACCTCTTAAATATGCCAAGTGTTCTAATAATTTTGGCCACCACTGTATATCACATATCATGTCCATCTTGTAATATAAAATGGGAACATTGCAGTGTTTCTTTATAATGGCCATCTCTGTGTTCTTATCTAGTGAGCAGAGTAGCAAGTACACTACAGCTATTTAAGTTGTCATCCTACTGTGGCTCATAACTGAACCAGATCTCTGAAGTTTCCTCCCAGTATGTGACCTATGTCACCTGTATGCACGTGTGTGTATGAATATGTCTGAGGTATGCAGACATTCCAGGAGTCACTCAGATGTCAGTGGCAAATAGTATGAAAATAGAAGTGCTAGGAAAGAGGAGCAGAAGAGCATAAAAAGAAAAATGATATTGGCAGTACGCCATGGCCTCTCTCTGTCCTTCCTTGATGGCTAAACTGATAGGCTCCCAAGCTTGCAATAAACATAAAAAATACATAACAACATCCTCCATTTGTATTAATTCTTGGACAATTTTCTCAGCTTCTTTATGTTCTTTTTTTAAGGCTTGATCCCCTAACTGGCCCTTTTGATGATGTTTTTGAACTTCAATGCTTCCCCCTCTTCCCCTGGTATACAGATGTAAACGAGTGTGAGAGTAGTCCTTGTGTCAACGCTGTGTGTAAAAACACCGCTGGATCCTTTGCCTGTGAATGCTATGCAGGCGGTAAGCTGGATGCCACTGGTCTCATCTGTATCGGTAAGTTGTATTAACACATTTTTTTGTAAGTTCAAAGCTTTTACAACATCACATTCTCAAGTTAGCGTAACTACTAGCATATATGACATTTTCTGGTATGCTTTTTGGTACTTTGTAGTACTTTGTGATATTTTGTGGTACAAATTAGTAGGATCCAACATTACCAATAGCATGTTTTATAAATCTATCCAAAACAAAATACATTACAATCTTAATACAATACAACATTCACAACATAAATGGTGGGGTGTTTTCATTTTAAGTCATTAGAGAGATCATTTCCAACCCGCTTTATTTACGATATGTGTTGTATCCCATCCCATCCACAGACAGCATAAAGAGCACCTGTTGGCTTAACCTCATAGATGGCCGCTGTGAGGTCAACATCAATGGAGGCACACTGAAGTCAGAGTGCTGTGCTACCCTGGGTGTTGCCTGGGGCAGTCCTTGTGAGCAATGCGAGATCGGTATGTATGTCCATTGCAGAGCTGCCAGTCAAGCCAGCAGGGTCATAACTCCAATGACAAACTACATTTTTCAGTAAAAACCCCCATTGGCACAAATGAATTTATTCTTTCAGCAAATTGTAGAATAGCCATGTGATGTAAGTGTTCTATAGCTCATGAGAGAATAATGTGGTAATCCAAACAGTATGAATACCCTTCCACATCAACCTTATCCCCATTCTGTTTGTCATATTGACTTTCATTCAAATAGGTAATTTGAGAAAGGTTTGATAAAAGATAATCAATTCTGGAAACTGACTTACTCCATATTCTTGTGATACTGTTATGCTGCTGCAACGCCAGAATTTTTAGTATCTATCTATCTATTCCAGACCAGATCTGTTCCAGGGGCTTTGTGAGACCACAAGGAGTCAAATGTGAAGGTAAACTGACCTGGCATTCATATATGGATATATATATATATATATATATATATATATATATATATATATATCTGGTCGACCTGGTCATTTTTTGCACAGCTCACAAATAAATAAATTATATGCTTGAAAATAATGAAATAATGCACCCCCTGAACTGGATGAGGGGGTTGTGGTATGTAGCTTAAGGCTGTAATTAGTCCACATCCTCCTTATCTATCCATATGTCAACACACCTTGTTGTAAATATGGAATTAAGGCCAGAGCAATGGAATGCATAACTTGATGCTGTCTTCAGATCAGTCACTAGAAATAGTGGTTATAGTACTGAAATTAATGTACAGAAGAGGTATTTTTTCAGTCAGCCTCTATGATGTGAATTATTGTTTCAACATAGACTGTCTGGACCATATAAAGTAGTCAATTTTTTCACTTTTCACTACCCTTTGTAATTTTGCAATATTTCTTTGTTGATAGCTGTCTTTTCTGGTCCTTTCTGATTTCCTTAGATGTGAATGAATGTGAGGTTTTCCCCAGTGTGTGTCCAAATGGACACTGTATCAACACAAGGGGCTCCTTCAAATGTCTTTGCCCCGAAGGCCTCACCCTTGACTCCATGGGACGCATTTGTGTTGGTAAGTGGGGAAATCTACCGTATATGTATATATACTACAATGCACCAAGGATAGGCTAGGGGGGAATTATCAGGGAAAACCATGTGGGCTAGCTAAAAGCAGCTGTAAACTGTTAGTTACCATTATACTTGAATTAAGAATGTCTGAAGTACAGCATTTCAGAGAGTATGTGTTGTTTTTCCAAGTAGAAATTACATTTAGGCCTCACACACAGCAGACATGTATTATATAGCTCAAACAGTCAAAATGGCACCATGATTGGTCATTGCAGCAGCATATAATAGTGACCTGTATGAAAGTAGGCATACATTTTTTTGTGTTTGTGTTTGTGTTTGTGTTTTAATATCTAAAACTTTTGATAGTTTCAAAAGAATCATGCACCCCAAAATGAAAATTCTGCGATTATCTACTCACCCCATATCAGTAGAAACTCCATTCAAGTTCATATGACCACCAAACACAAAGTGAGTTAGCTACTGCAGTTCCATCTCAGCCTTCTAACAAACAATGGGATTTGCAGAACTAGGTTTACCCCATTATGCAGGGTTATTATAGGTTAAGGAAACAGAAACACTTTGAGAGCCAACATAGAGCTTGCTGTGCTAGCGTGCAACGGCCCCAACCTCTTCTATCGGCCAGCCAGTTGGAAACAGGATAAGCCCATTTGCTTGTTTTGGTTGCACAACACAAGAAGAAATTACCATTTCCTCTACCAAACTTAACACCCCATAATGAGGTAAATATAGGCCTTTTGAATGTGCAGTGCAGTTGTTTAGCTCCAAAAAAATGTTTATACCTTTTTGGGAAATCTGAACAACCCACTGACTTCAATAGTTTGGGAGAAGGCTCAGATGAAACTGTCCCAGCTTGCTCGTTGTGTGTTTGGTGGTTGTCCAACTGACATGGGGTGAGTAGATGACAGAATTAAAATTTTCCTTTGACAATATTAATCTTGATCTGGTAGACATTCGCTTGGAGCATTGCTACCTAACTTACGATGAGGACTCGTGTGCCATGCCGGTGTTGGGACGCTTCCGCATGGACGCCTGCTGCTGTACAGTAGGTGCTGCCTGGGGCAAGGAGTGTGAGGCCTGTCCCGATCCTGGCACCAACGAGTACAACGCCCTGTGCCCACGGGGCCCTGGCTTTGTCAACCGAGAGGACAACCTCACTGGAAGACCCTTATATAAAGGTAAGCTCAATGCGATATAGTGTTTTCAAACCAGTCCTGCAAGATGCTGATCTTTGCTGCAATCTATCCAACTGTACACTTCGACTGGATGCATCTAATGTACCAAAGCTCATCACACTTAATAGGAAATAACTTTTGGCTTTCTCTTCAGATATCAATGAGTGCAAGGTGTTCCCCAGCATCTGTACACATGGGAAGTGCCGCAACACCATCGGAAGCTTTAGGTGTCGCTGCGACGGAGGATTTGCCTTGGATGTGGAGGAACGAAACTGCTCAGGTAAGAAATTCTATTAGGAATGGAAAAGGAAGTAGAACAAGCTCCAATGTATATGATTTCTAAAATAAATTAACTCAAAAATGAACCCAAACAAACACAAAAACTATTCATATCATAAATGATTGTATATTCTTATCTTATCAATAGCTCTGATTTGTTATCTAGATACATTTGTTCCAATCAAATTCAGCTTTGAAAAATATAAAGGCTTCTTTGGTTTGATTTGTTCATTAAGATTTGCGCAACTGGTTAATTGGTATGTCCTCTGTCTTGCATGTCCTTTCCAGATATCAACGAGTGTCACATCTCTCCAGACGTTTGTGGCCACGGCGCCTGTGTCAACACACCAGGCAGTTTTGAGTGCAGTTGCCACGAGGGCTACGGGAATGGTTTCATGATGATGAAGAACTGTATTGGTGAAGAGAGAATCTCCATTCTCTGCTCATTTTAAGAATGAGCACAAAAATAAACAATTCATCAAACACCATATCTCATTGTATGTTTTGAGGCTCCTCGCTCATTTCCTTGGGACAAATGGGATATTGCACTAAGACCTTTTTTGTTTTTTGGGATGTTTTCAGACATGGATGAGTGCAAACTTGACCCATTCCTTTGCCGTGGAGGGTCCTGTAAGAACACAGAGGGCAGCTATGAGTGCATTTGCCCTCATGGGTACCATCTCTCAACTGATGCCACTGCCTGTGAAGGTGAGTTCCTCAATGCACAATTCTGGTTCCTATCTTACAGCGTTGTGAGTGCACAAACAGCAGAATCGGCACAAAAAAGTCAATAGCAGTCACTAAGTTCAATGAAGCTCTGACCTAAAAAATTGGTCATGTTGTTTTTATTTCAGTTTCACAGATTTTCACTGCCTCCTAAATGTGGATATTTGTTGACAACTGCTGTTTGGTCAAGTTGTCAATAGGATAAATTAAAGGTAGACCTATGTCACCAAACAATTTATTTTTTATAATTGTTGCAGTCAGAACTGATTTAAATATTCATTTTTAGAGCATTAGATTACAATATGGTAATAACCACAGTTTTTACAGTCTAACAAATTTGTTTTAATTATGTTGTTTTCGATACGCACTTATTTTCAGGAAGAAATAGGAAAAAGTAAAACTTAAATAAAGTTAACAGCCACACTGAAAGCTGCAGCAAATTAGGATACTAATAAGGATCTAGCGATACTGATAGTGCTACTGGCATTGGATGTCAGGTTGGTACTTGATTTTCTGACTTTTTCACATACATTGCAGCAGTATCACAGTATCAAAAAATATACAAAAAACAAAGTACTAAAAAACTAAATATTAAAAAACAACTCATAAATAGAAGAGTGAATGGATGAATGGTACCAGTATACAGAATTAAATAATGGGAATGGGTGAATGAAGGGGAATGAAGTGTCTAAAGTGCGGGGCAATGAATAACTGTGAAAGGGAATGAATGAATAAAGTGCAGGGCAGTGAATGAATGGGAATGGATAAGTGCAGGGCAATGGCAATGAATGAATGTGAAAGGGAATGAATAAAATTTAGGGTTGAGCTGTAGAGGGGGAGGGGAGGCGTTAAAAGGTCTGATGGACGACACACCACCGCAAAGAAGATGACACTGGCCATAACTGACTGATAGAACATATGCAGCAGAGAACTGCATATGTTGAAGGACCTGAGCCTCCTCAGGAAGTAGAGTTGGCTCTGGCCCTTCTTGTACAGGGCCTCGGTGTTGCCAGCCCATTCCAGCTTGTTGTCCAGGTGAACTCCCAGGTACTTGTAGGACCCGACCGTCTCCACATCCATCCCCTGGATGGAGACCGGGGTCGCTGGGCCCTAGTCCTCCTGAACTCCACAATGGCACGACTTTCTTGACTTGACACGATTTTCTGCACGAGGAGATGACTCATCAACACTAGAAAGGTCAAGCCATCAATTCATGGCTGTTTTGAATTTTTCATTTTAAATATTTCAGCTTTCGCCCCTGTTTTTTTTATAAATGCACTTTATACCACACTAGTATATTGATAGTGTAAGTAATTCTGTTATTAGCCTTCCCTGGTCTTCCTGTGGCAGTCCTGATCCTGTTGAGGACCATGTCTACACATGTATTAAATCTTACACCCTGTTTAAACTAATTTTTTGGTATAGTAGTCAATAAACTCTGGCTGTATACATTGTGTCATAGTATGAGCATTTCCTGAACTTTTTTGGCTGAAAATTAAAATATCAAATGGAAATCTCTATATATGCTGATTATATGATTGTTACAACTGTCTTCCTAGATATCAATGAGTGTGAACTGAGCAGTGGTCTATGTAGGAATGGCAAGTGTGTCAACATGGTGGGCACCTACGGCTGTTCCTGTAACCAGGGATATCAGGCAACGGCCAGCAAGCAGGGATGTACAGGTACATGATGATGATGATTATAATTATTGTTGTTTTTGTATACAATAATAACACAGGTATAAAATAATTATATGTAATTTATCTTGAAAAAATATATGACTAAAAATACATTTTAAACATTCATTCAAATCTTGGCAAACAAAAACCACATGGAATTATTATTGAAATATTAAGTCGTTGTACGGAAAATCATATCAAAGTCAGATTTCAGCCATACATATAAATCAGTGTTCACTTACAGTACAAAGTGCTTTGGTAATAGTATTATATCACAGTATGTATTTGATCCATTTCAGACATTGATGAGTGCATCATTGAAAACGGTGGCTGTGATCTCCACTGTGCCAACTCTGATGGAAGCTACCAGTGCAGCTGCAGTGCTGGCTTTGTCATAATGCCTGACCAGAGGACCTGTGGCGGTAACACACTTTGGAGTAGTAGTTTTCACATTAGACAAACTAGACTTATTTCATTTTGAGCCATAAAAATCCTTCAGTTATCAATAAATTGAAAATTATGTAATATTTTTTCAATATAAAGTACAGGCACATGAAACTTTGAAGTCAAGGTATGTAGGTGCTAATGAGCTCTAATGAAAGTTAGAATTAATAAAAGTCTAACTCTATAAGCAGTTTATCAATATGAAGCTATTGAAATAAATGGAAGAAAGCTGGCTTTTAATGGCTTTTTTAATACAATGAAGTCAAAGTTGCTAGGTAATTCCCAGTGATTGCACTGGTGTTTCTAGGTTATCGTAATGTTGCTGCAATGTTACTAGGTGGTTGTGAGGTGATCAACAGGTGATTATTAGTGTTTGTTAAGGTGTTACTAGGTGCTTGTGAGGTGTTTAGCAGTGGTTGTTACTACTACTTACTAAAGCAAGCACACTAATTAGAATAATCTTCAAACTATGATAACACTAAAAGGGTCAATCTGCTGTCAACTCATAGCTGTGTTGATTTCTAGAATTGAAATATATCAGTACTGACTCTTTAAACATTTCACTCCACTTTCTGTACACACCAGTTGTTAGACTTTCAAAATCATTCAAGGAAAAATAAATTATGAGTACATTTCTTTCCCTTTCTTTATTTCCCCCTTAACTATATTTCTTACCCTTTGGTTGATGGCTTGTCCTCAAACAAGTCAAAAAATGAATGGAAACCATGCAAAGTGCTTTTGCAAAGCTCTCCAGTCAAGGATCAATTGGCTACTCCAATACATCATATACCAAAGTCAGCTGTAGTCTTTGCAGTATACTATAAGCTCTGGCAACAAGGCTTCTCAACAACCGTCCTCTCTCCTTTTTCTTTTCACCTGTCATCGCATTTCTTCTTAACTGGTCTCATTCTTCATGCCCTCGTTTTTTTCTCCTCCTTCTTACTTGTTTGTCCTGATGTTTACCATCACATTATAGTATCCCTCCAATCCCTTCATACCTCATTTCCATCTTTGCTATTATATTGTGTATGACCCCTGATACATCATCATCTCCCCACTTCATCTCATCCTGTTTCCTCTCACCCTCCTGTCTGTCTGTCTGTATGTTTATCTATCTGTCTGTCTATATGTATGTCTCTGGGTTCAGATGTGGATGAATGTGAGGAGGAACAAGATATCTGTGATGGAGGCCAGTGCACAAACATGCCTGGAGAATACCGCTGCATCTGCTATGATGGTTTCATGGCATCCATGGACTTGAGAACTTGCATAGGTACAGTATATAAACTCAGTACCCACTTTATTCTGAGTATACCTAGTACCAGGTAACATACAAGTTTATCACTTGTCTATGTAGCGGCTGCAGAATGGTTGCTGAAGGAGACCAGTCACACCAGGCTTCAGGATCTGCACTTTTAATCTATAAAGAGCAGCACGGGGCACAATCAGTACACAGACAGTGTTGACAGATTCTCTCTCAGTCACCAGCACAAAAGCTGTCCAAGTTTTTAATCTTTTTTTTGTAATAAACAAAATACTGCTATAAATACAATATATATGCACACTAACAAAATGTGTGCCTTTACATGTGTATATGAAATTAATAGTTACATTAAAAACAAAAACGAAAATATTCAGTGAGTAAAATTAATACCCATAAAAACAAAAGTCAATTTGTTTTTACTGGATGTCTCACCCTTCACTTTACATGTAGAATTAAACAAACATCTTTGCAAAATAAAAATTAAAAATGCACATTAAATAAAAAACTGTTCTCTTTAAAGGGTAATTCCGGGATTTTTCAACCTGGCCTCTATGTCCACAAAATCGCTTTTCATACCTTTAAGTAGATCCCAAAAGTTTCTGAGTTTCTCCGGTCCATCGGCTCAACCAGCAGTCGTGTAACGGCGGCTCTATGGCGGCAACGTAATCCGTAAAGGCATACTCGGCCGGTCAAAGTACGTCCACTAAAAGTGCTTGTTTTTGTCACGGACGGGCTCAGATTGTTATTCGTCTTATTATCCAAATGTCTGACAACATTATGGAAAGGGTCGCTACAGAAACAGCTCGGAAAACGACGGTGAAAAGGATACGAAGATAGTTTATGGAAGCGAGAGGGTGAACCAGCTGCTGCAAGTTCTAGCAGTTCCTCTACGTAAACTCAAAACTCGTCTCTCCGACTCACGTATCAACCGTAATTGACATATCAGACATTTGGATAATAACACGAATGCCTTTAGTATGCCTTTACGGATTACGTTGCCGCCATAGAGCCGCCGTTACGCGACTGCCGGTTGAGCCGATGGACCGGAGAAACTCAGAAACTTTTGGGATCTACTTAAAGGTATGAAAAGCGATTTTGTGGACATAGAGGCCAGGTTGAAAAATCCCGGAATTACCCTTTAAGTTGTCAGGCTACTCATTCAATGCAGTCCTATGAAAGTACACAAAAATGATCACAGATAACAATTTAACACAGTATCATACCTATAAAGAGCAGCACGGGGCACAATCAGTACACAGACAGTGTTGACAGATTCTCTCTCAGTCACCTACAGCGCATCAGAAAATATGCAAATGAGGGAAAATCTCCAGCAGTAAAGTCTGTTTTTCTGACCAAACTCAATGACAAAACTCAGGGAAACATTAGCAATGAGCTATCATTTTATTTCCACGCAATTTAAACCAGGTTAAATTACTTTTAAACACGCTAAATGAATCAAAGAAGAGAGAATATCACAACACGTCTTACCAGCACAAAAGCTGTCCAAGTTTTGCCGCGAGGTTGCAACTACGTCACTTCTGCAGCTATGCTGTCAATAATCAATAATAAGCCCCCCTGCTACAACAGGTAAACCAGAACTATTTACACATTCACTCCACTCATTCAATATAAAGTTGGCGATATACCAACACTTTGACTCCATAAAAGAAAATATTACACACAGGTTTTGAGAATGTTCACAAAAATAAAAATAAAATATAAACAACATATTGACTTGAACATCTACATCACAAGGTCCTTCAGATTCTTTGGCGGGGCATTCATGCTACGAACATCCTGTTCAACCTGAGCCCAAAAGTCCTCTATTTTTGTCCCAGAAAAAGCAGCCCTGTGTGCCAATAATGATTGCCATAATGTGCATTTAAATCAGCCTAGTCAACTAATGAATTCAGTCCTTCATTGCTCTGTAATTGTTGGAATCAACTCTTCATCTGGCCTTTAGAATCCTGATAAACAAAACCTCTGCATCAAAATCTATGGACTGCTCAACTTTTCCTGCTAACATAAATAGCCATTTTTCAAAAGTTCAGTTCAGTTAAGTTGCCATGAGTGCAAGCCTCTCCTATCATCCTTTCTTTTGTTCCAGATGTGAACGAATGTGACTTGAATCCCAACATCTGCATTCACGGCAACTGTGAAAACAGCAAAGGCTCCTTCATCTGCCACTGTCAACCTGGATACTCTGTCAAGACTGGCAACTCGGGCTGCACCGGTGAGAGAGAGAAAGAAAAAGATAGATAGAATGAGAGAGGGTGTTATTAGGAAAAAAATTGTTAATAGGAAATAAATGCCTTTCATCCTATCCAAATGAAATTTTCTATATTGAATATGGAAATAATTACAAACACTTCTTGTATTATGACTTGTATTTATTTTGTTTTAACCATTTTCAAAGTATCTAATATTTCATTAAAATGCCCCAATTTGTATATCAGTTAAATATTTATTTTCCCCAGTGGATAAAGTGAGAGTGCATTCATAATTGGAAATAATTACAAAAAGTGTGCCTGGTTCCCATAATGGATGATGTCTCCTTATTGGCTCAGAGGTGGATGAGTGTGAGGTTGAAGCCCACGACTGTGATGTCCACGCTATCTGCACCAACACCCCAGGTAGCTTCCATTGCTCCTGCCATGATGGTTGGGTGGGTAATGGAGTCACATGTACAGGTAAGACCCACCGTCTCCCTCCACCGACCCCACCGGCCTAGCCTATCAGCTCCCCTCTATGTTTTGTAGTGATGAATTGAAACAAAAACTAGCTTGTGACAACTAATCTGCTAGCAAAATGCTTCCACAAGCAAAACTACTGGCAGCAGGAGCAGCAACACAATCTTGTACCCATTATTATGAGAAAATGTCTCATAATAATCTCATATTCGCTTATGTAACTGGGGGTGCCACAAGATGATTTCCAACACAATCAATTACTTTGTTTAGTTAATATAAGCCATGTCCCTCCGCCACGTCTGTGGAAAATCACGTTAGCCACCTAGCTGCAGAAATGGAGTCTTGTTTCTAATCGCCTTCCCTTTATTCTGAGACTTGGTCTGTCTGTATTGGAAGCAGGTCTGCTTAGAAGTCATGGAAGAATAGTAGCTCTCTTAGCCCTTCTGAACCTCTTTAAGAACAATAAGTCGAAAGCTAGTCGGGGGTATAATGTTTCAAAGTTGGAAACATGTTGGAAATATTTCTGAGGTTTTCATATTAAACATAAGGTATGATGTGACATTTGAAATAACTGCAAATATGCTGACTTAACGGGATACCATGACATTTGGCATGTTAATTTTCTTTACCAAGTACTGCATTGACGAGAAAAAAAACTTGGTATTTCATGAAAAATTGTATTTAACAGCTAACATTCATGAAATTAATAGTTATTGCTGCCACCTGTGATGATGTATTCTAATATGTTGTTCATGTGTTACTGTACTGTGCATGTGTTATTTTTATGGCTCTCTGTCTGTCTTTATTAGACTTGGATGAGTGTGTCAAAGGGTCCCATAACTGCAGTATACACAGCAAGTGTGTTAACAGCCCTGGCTCCTACCGTTGTTATTGTGCCGAGGGCTTCAACGGGGACGGGTACAGTTGTGCAGGTATTTGTGTTTTACTAAACAGAGAAATGTCTAAAGTCAACATTTGAAATGATACATTCACAAAAATATTGCAAAGATAAAATTGCTTGCTCCGAGTCTTGTTGATGCTATTTTTAATACTTTATTCTCTAGATGTAGATGAGTGTTCAGACGATGCCCATCTTTGTGAGAATGGCCAGTGTCTGAACAGTCCAGGAGACTACCGATGTGAGTGCAAGATGGGATTCACACCGGCCTTTGACAGCCAAACTTGCCAAGGTTAGTTCTCCCACACTGGAAAAGCAGTCTGTTTATGGGATAAGTGCAGTATCCATAAGACTTTCCTCATTCAAACGCATGCATTAGGATACCCACTTGACTTTACCCTCTCAAAACTGCATTGTTGTGAGTGAAGAATAACAAAAAAATAAGAACCAAGAGAAATTATTAAAACATTTCCAAAACTCAGGTCATATCAGTTGTGTTTACATTATAAAAGTATCATTTCTGCACCTAAATACTTAAATCCTAGAAGGTATTTGATTCGATTCACTGTCAAATCCACCGTCTCATAATCAGCATTGTATCTTAGTTTGCTTTAATAGGGTTAGATCAGCGGTTTTCAAATATTTTCATGTCTCACACTCCCAAATAGACAATCAGATTTATTCCCAGGGACCCATATGGGAAGATTTTGGTTGTTGTTGATTTAGCACTGGATTATAGAAATGTCTGCATGTGGGGAGACATTAGCGGTGAGAGTGAAATCTAGACTTACAACTAATTTGGACCATTTCTAGTGATTTAAATGACAGTAAAATTGTATTATTCCTCATTTTGCTGCGGACTCCCTGGAACCCCCTCAATGACTCCTTAAGGTCCCTGGACCCCACTTTGGGGAACACTGGGCCTTCATTTTGAAACTTGCCTTCATTTGGAATGTGCAAGTCATTCATAAAATCCAATAATGATTTTCCATTTAAAAGAAAAAAAGAAAAAAAAGGTTCTTCTGCTCGGCCCTTTTCAGATATTGATGAATGCTCCCTCCAGAATATCTGCGTGTTTGGATTATGCCTGAACACCCCAGGCATGTTTCGCTGCATCTGCGATGAAGGCTACGAACTGGACATATCTGGGGTAAACTGCACAGGTATGATAAGAGTTCATCTTCAAGGTTAGGAAACAACTCATACGGTTCTTTGAAGGATACACTTGCGATACACTGCACTAGGCAACTTTGCACGTCGGCAGCTCCAAAGAGCAGCAAGAGGTAGCTGTTTGAGAACTATTTGGACTTCAATTCCCAGAAATCCTGTAAGCGGGCAAGTCAATAAACTGTACGTAGCACGCTTATGTCTGTGATGCTTTATACCAAAGGATAGATATCAAGGAAGGATAGAGGCAAAAGATCTAATGATCTAAGCTTTCTCTGGACAGAGCGCTCGCTCACTGCTGTTTACGACAGCTTAGATTTCACTCCAGTATACATACTGTATGTGACGCCTGAATTTAATTTGAGCCAATACGGTAAATCTATGATGTCTCAATTAGTAGCTCTTCTCTGTTGCAGACACAATTTGTGATCTAGGCTGATAAGAAAATCTGTGTACATTTTGTTCATTTGTTGCCTATGCAGTGCATCCTGGACTATACCTTAGTAAATGGAGATGGGATGTTTCTCAGATCTTGCATTCCAGGATACATGCTTAAGTTCCTCCCAGCTTGGAAAAGTTGCTCTACTCTTCCATTAATAACTTATGTTTTCTATTATTTGTTTTTTAGAACTATTGCATCCATGTAACCTACATGGTGCTGACCTACAATGAGTGCATACATAACATACACACAGAACATTTTTCCCACTCATGTTTTTATCTAACCATCCATCCAACCATGTATCCATCTATCCATTCATAGGCTGTTCAGAGAGGTTGACACTAATGGCGTGGCTAATGGTGGAAGACTCACCACAACTAAGCTCATTTAAGCTAGTTTATTCTGCATCCATGTCAATGTCACCATGTGGATCATGGAAATATCCAGCCATTGTCATTTCAGCCATTAATAACAATGGCTGGATATTTCTTGCTGTAATCAGATTATGTTTATGTCTGATTATATGTGTGTAAATCCAATGCTCATTAAATGCAAAATAAAAAAACAACCAGACCAAATCTGGGCACAACTTTACAAACAAAGAACTGCCTGACAAAAGCTTGGAAAACAAAACTAAAGCAAACAAGAATCACAATAGCTCACAAGAGGCTTGCAGAGTGGTTGTGTCATCCAGGGAGTAATCTCAAAACCAAGCACTAAAACGAGATAAGAGAAGGGTTTCAATAGGCTGGTCCACAGGTGCACAGAATCATCGCTAACGAGCGTTAGTTCCTAGAGCTCCTCCTAGGAGGGAGTGATCCTCTACCCTGGCTACTACCCTTGACAGTTGCCTAATATACTATGTTATCCTCCTTGTATGCGAGGAAATGTTTTAGCTAATGGATTAAGATGGATATTTTTCAGTGTACAGTTGCGAGAAAACATTTGTGAACCCTTTTGAATTACCTGCATAAATGGCTCCTAAAATATGGTATGATCCTCATCTAACTCATAACAATAGATAAACACAATGTGATTTAACAGGTAACGCACAAAAAAATTTACCTTTTTACATGTTTTTATTGAACATATTGTTCTTTGCTGCTCATGTGTGTTGGCCTGTGTACCTACTGTATGTGTACCTGTGGTGTCCTGTCAGATGTGGATGAGTGTCAAGACCCCATCAACTGTGTGAATGGCCTATGCGTGAACACACCAGGGGCCTACGAGTGTAACTGTCCTCCCAACTTTGACCTTAACCCCACTGGACTGGGATGCGTAGGTGAGTAAGAAGCTATGATGGATGTAGTAACAAATGTAGACTGTAAAGAGGTCATCCGTGAGAATTGTGTTTGGTGCTAAATCATTGCTGTGGTTTTTCTGCACGGCACTTCCCAGACATCACCTGTCAATCAAACAAGTGTATCCAGTACAGTGATGTCTTTTTCCTTGGAAATGGCTATCGCTGCTCAGGGAAAATTGGGTCATTGTAGCAACAAATAATAGGATATCAATAAAAATACAACAAATAGAGATTAAAGATTAAACATACAGTTTTCATGCTAATACAACGACGTCTCACTACTAGATTTAAAGGTTAACAGTTTACAGATCTACAAATTCCCAGTGCCAGACCATACTAAATGCAGGGTGTTCATATATGCATTGTTAGCTATTCACATTTACAGATGGAAGCAACATATGTATTAAAATGTGACCAGAAATATGTTACTGGCTCATGTATAAAGATATATACATGCAGTGGTGTAGTCTAGTTTATTGTAGTGGATTTACTGTGATGATTCCCTCCCAGCCTCGTACACACCTGTCCCGGAGTGACATGCCATAAGCACCACCACACTCACTACGCATATAGTACATGCATCCATACATAATTGAGATTATTCTGAAAGACTGGGTATGTGTTATCTAGGTCATGGCCAAACGTTCCGCGCATGTCTGCGCTTCATAACACAGACAAAGAGCATACAGGGTGAATTTTATGAGTGGAGGTGAATGGAGGAGATGCCTTCCCCTGCAAAGGTTATTTTTATTATTGCAGTTGTACTCCAGTATTTGCGAAACAAAATCACTGAAGTGAAAGTTCTGTCACAACACTATATTGCTATATTGACCCAAGTATACACTTGTATTGTCTCGTTTAAGTTCATTTTTAAGTAAACAAATCAGTAAATACTAGTAAGCAATCATGTAATTTCCTATAATGTGTCCCTAGTGATATATTTCAGGGTAATGAGCTGTAATGACAGTAACTTAAGGGCCTGTAAATTCTTATGCTACGATCTTTATGCATATGTATGTACATATGACATTTCTTGTACAATTGTATAAAGCATTAATTCTCAATCATGCATTGTCAGGCCCAAGAGTATGCAGGTTTTTATGCCAACCAAACACGACAGCAGCTGATGAAGTGAAACCAGCTGCTGTTGCATCTGGCTGGAATGAAAACCTGCAGACCCGCCGGCTTCGATGACATGTGGTTGGGAACCACTGGTATAAAGGAATGTGAAAGTAGTTCACAGAGTAACTGAAAGTACTTGAAGGTTTCTGACAAGAAATATTAGGAAATGTATATATCTTCATACAGTGTCATCTTATTGCTTTTGCTTTTTATTTTTCCATCCACACTTATCCATCTCATGTACCAGACACACGTGCAGGCATTTGTTTCCTGGACTTTGACGCCTATGGCCGGGTTGAGATGCCATGCGGTGTGGAGGTTGGAGTGGGCGTCAGTCGCTCCTCCTGCTGCTGTTCAATGGGACAACTCTGGGGCAACCCCTGTGAACTCTGCCCTCCTGTCAACTCCTGTAAGACAAGACCCCATTTACACTGCAATAGTAAAAATGCAAAGAGATGCAAATCACATGCAAAGAGAGCTCTAGCCCAAGAGACGGAGGCATACAGTTAACTTAAATAAAATGTTAATGCAAATTGGAAAATGAAAATGCAATCCCACAATAGCATTTGCATGCATTATTTGGGTTAAAATGTAAATGTAATTATCCAATTTTCCTTTTCGTATACTAGCATACACATTTACTGCCAACATTAAAATGCTGACATTTCATGTTCAAAGACATGCCCTGCTTTCTGGTCATCGTCGGGGTCAAAAATATATTGCATAACAGTGACTTTAATTTGTATTTTCTTTAAGCAAACTACAACACACTCTGTCCAGGGGGAGACGGATTCAGGCCCAACCCGATTACCGTCATCCTAGAAGGTACAATTCAACAACTTTTACTAAAAGTCATCTAGAATGACTTCATAGGCATGTAGCTATTGCTCATGTACTCTGTTCACTTGACATTTGGCAATCAATTAAGTGCATTTCAAAGCTTTTACTTCAGGTTGAATTTTAAGTTGAACTTCAGGGTAATTTTACTAAAGTGAAGAATTTGTGTACTTCTTTAACTACTGACCAATTATAGACATCGATGAGTGCCAGGAGCTGCCAGGTCTTTGTCAGGGAGGGAACTGTGTCAACACCTTTGGTAGTTTCCAGTGTGACTGTCCATCAGGATACTACCTTAATATCGACAGCCGCATCTGTGAAGGTAAGATAATCAATTATAATAATAATATAATAATAACAAATAATCAATTAATATTATATTATAATTTATTTTTGGTCAAAATACAACCAAATGTTATTGGACATTTTTTCTTCATTGTGTTATTCTCCAAAAACTGGTAGAAGTGTCATTTTAGTCATTTTAAATTGTTTGAAAATTCAGAAAGTATTTCAACATATTTAAATCCCAGAATTTCACAAATTCAAATCACCTACATCCCAAGAAGGTCTGATCAGTGAGAACTGAATTCTCAAATGCATGAGCTGTCCGATCTGAACTGCTTGTCCCTTGCAGACATAGATGAGTGTGTAATGAATCCTGGGATCTGTGGTCCAGGAACCTGCTACAACACCCTGGGTAACTACACCTGTGTCTGCCCTCAGGAATACATGCTGGTCAACAGGGGGAACAGTTGTCTGGGTGAGTGAAGTAGGTGAATCAAACAATCAATCAATGGCTATGCTTTAGCTCTAGCTGACCATCATGAGAGATAGTCAGGTAACAAGCCACATTGCAGTAATATATCACCATATAAAATGTTAAAATGTACGTATATATATATGTATGTATATACATGTACATACATACATGTGTAATACCAGAGGACAAATGCCTAAAAGGAATTGTAAATGTTTTTTATCTTCAATATTGATCTTAGACACACAGTATATATGTGTGTATGTATATAGTGTATATATACATATTATACTGTATATTAATAGAATTGAAAAGTGGCATTTTATTGTGTAGTATTCTATGTAGTGTTCACTGTTAAAGTAAAGCCTTATCTACAGGTGTTATGACCTGGCTCAAGTGGCCACACCAGCACTCTTTACCTTACGTGTTGCAATATAGGGGCATTTGAGGGGATACAGTGATTCTTTCTCACTGCAAAGCATTAGTAAAGGAAGTTGCACCGGCTTCACCATGCCAGTCTACATTTTGTTTACATTTACTTCCCCATGAGATCACGCGAGGCGGTGCATTCAAGCTCCCTCTGGCACGACAATCTTAGTAATATCCTCTAGTGTGTGATGCACCATTATTTTCAGATCTTGTAGTCTGTGCATGTTTGAGATTAGAGAGAAGAACATCTGTGAAGATTCTCCTCATGTGCGTGATGCAACCCGATTTCAAACTCGGTTAGGATTTTAAAACTTGTGGTGTGAGCCCAGCTTTAGGCAACATAACCAAACCAGAATGTGGTGTGCCTGTGGAGAGGAGCAGAGTGTGTGTGTGTGTGTGTGTGTGTGTGTGTGTGTGTGTGTGTGTGTGTGTGTGTGTGTGTGTGTGTGTGTGTGTGTGTGTGTGTGTGTGTGTGTGTGTGTGTGTGTGTGTGTGTGTGTGTGTGTGTGTGTGTGTGTGTGTGTGTGTGATTAGACTGCCAGGATTTATGTAACCTAGGAACACACTTGGCACCACAGGTGTTCCAGATCACACTAATCAGCCACCTGCAGAGCAAACAGAACAAACCCCAAGAGGACACCAGGGGTCATCGCCTGGTCATTTACATTTCCAATTTAAACCAATCCATACCACTAGCTGCATGCTAATGAGTTAGATTGTGGTTACAATATGGCTAAATAACATATATCCATAATGTGAAGTCAACCCTATGAAACTGTTTGTTTGTGCCTGTCAGACATGAGGAAGAGTCTGTGCTACAGAAATGTGAATGGCACCAAATGTGAGAACAAGATGGCCTTCAACCTGACCATCAAGATCTGCTGCTGCGCCTACAATGTCGGCAAAGCCTGGAATAACCCCTGTGAGGTCTGCCCTGTCCCTGGCACTGGTCAGTAACATCACACACACATACTTGTATTGATAGAGGCTTTAAAGTTGTGTCACAATGTTTTTCTGAGTTGTAGCTTGAGAAGAGTCTAGGTTAGAGTCTAATTTAGAAAAGCAACCAATGTTAATGCTAGCTTCTAATAGATGCATTAGCTAGTGTGCTAACCAGATGTGTTCATAACAGATAGTTAGCTAACCAGATACTATGGTTAGCTAGCTAACAAGCTGTATCAGTGGGGAAATGATTGTTTCCCAGTCAAGTCAAAAGCACAGAAATTAACCATTTCTGTTGTTGTCCAAGAGCTGGGGACTCTTCAATATGGCTGCCATCACCTGAAAGCCCTCTATACTTCTTGGTCTTCCATTGGCTACATTTTTGCGTTAGCCTAAAACCTTAATCACTGAAATGAAAAATGATACAATGTGTTTAGTTTTAGTTTTTATTTATTTGTTTTCATATCAAAACATCCCTTTATTTGCATCCCATAGAAGTTGCCAAAAGTCTTAATGGTTGGACCAATATGCCCCCTAGATTTCTTAAGGGCAATACAAGTTAAAAGACTATCTATAGCTTATCTATTGTCAAGCTCTGTTATTTCAAAATTAAAGCTCAATGTTGTCTGGTCCCCTCTATCCATCCACAGTGTTATTTCAATGCGAAACAACTGATTATCTTACAATTTAGTTGTCTTGTTAAAATCTTGACCTGTCAAATAAAAGTGCCAGATTTTGCTGCAATCCCAACATGTGGTTTTCAGGGGCAAGCATGTGAATCTTCTTATAATATCAGTTCAGGGTTCAGGGTTAGAGTTTGTTGAACCTGCTTCCTGGAATGGACCCCTGATGTCCTGCACTTACACATTGACTTCTGCTTTCCAGGTGATTATGCAAAGCTTTGTGGAAACATTCTCCCTGGATTCAAGCTGGACATTGTGACGGGCAAAGCAGTGGGTAGGTCCCAACACTGATAAAACGTCATTCTACTTGAAGTAATGTACCTTAGTAGCACTCCATACTGTGACAAGCTGTTGATGTGTGTAATGTGTGTATTCTAGATATTGACGAATGTCGAGAGATTCCAGGTATCTGTGCCAGTGGTGTCTGTTTCAACCAGATTGGGAGTTTCAACTGCGAGTGCCCAACTGGCTTCAGCTACAGTGACATGCTCCTGATCTGTGAAGGTAACATTTGATGCATATTGAGACATATTTGAAACTGGATTATGGACAGTGATTTGGGGTATAAAATACTGGGGTATGAAAAAGCAAAGAACTCTGGTTTCAATGGTCTTTGTTTTCATTTCTGATGAACTTGGAATTAGAATCAATGGCTAAGTATAATAAATGCAAATATATAAATATACAAATATATTGACATCTTCCACAGTATATACTGACACCTGGTTGAAGGACCTCTCATACAGTGCAAAACAATGTAGACAGAAAGATATAGACCATAGACAATGTGCATCACTCAACACATTCAACACTCAATATTCTATACTATGGTTGCACCTCTAGAGGTTAATTACAGTGATTATCACGAGGAAGTTGTACTCTATAAAAGGAGAATGAAATAAACCAAGCAAATCTCTCAAAAACCTGCTTATTTCATTAAAGCTCAATTTATTTTTTCACTGAAGCCCCATTAATTTACGGAGCCCCTGAGGTGACAAAAATGTGTTTTTTTCACATGTCACTTCAGGGGTCTCTGTATTAATTTCCCACTGTGGTGTGTTCATTGTAATCTCCAGATATGGATGAATGCAGCAGAGGTAAAAACCTGTGCCAGATGAACGCTGACTGTATTAACAGCATGGGGAGCTACCGCTGTGAGTGCTCCAGTGGTTATAAACTGTCACCCAATGGAGCCTGCATTGGTAAGACCACACACACAACAACAGTTGAGAACAGCTGGTTCTATTTCTCATAGACTTCGCTATTTAGGCTTTGCTGTTTAGGCTTTGCCTTATGGGCTATGCTCGTGCTTGAGCGCGTGAGCACTGAAAATTCAACAATGCACTTATCAGCTGGGGCTCCGCCTCCACCTGTATATAATGCCGTGTCCTCCGGCATTTGTCCTCTTCTTTCTTTCAGCGAACACCTCAACAAAAAAGAGCATGTATTCCTCCAGCGAAACAATGGCCCTTTTCAGGGCCAAGAGCTGCATTTCCTGCCTGGTGGGCCTACTGCCAGACGAAGGCCACTCCTCGTGCTTCCGCTCCCTCGGCGTGGAGAATGCGAGAGCCGCCGTAGAGGGAACGATAGACTGCGCTGCCTGCCTCGCCCTTCTTGAGGACAGGCTGGCGGCGAGATAACCACCACTGGGTTCCCGACACCCCTCTGCAGGAGGAGCTCGGCATCTTTGATGCCGCTGGCCCTCCTGATATGGAGATGGGCGATGACAGGGCTTATGACGGAGACCCCAACACGCTGTTGATCGCCGCCAGCGACTCCTCCCTGGATTCGTCTTCGCAGTGCTCATCCGGCGGCACAGCAGAAGCCTAGACCATTGATTCCCAAACTTTTTCAAACCAAGGCACCCCTTCATAGACAATTTCTTTTCACGGCCTTCTCTTGCTTTTCACGTATGTCAGGGATGAGAAAGCCAGCTCACACAAGTATGATGTTGGGAACGGCAATGACACACTGATCGCGCAGTTTGCCAGAGATGGATATTCGTGTCCCACAAGCAGCCAAAACTTGTCCGACGACATTTCTCCAAACTTCAATTTCAAAGTGCGATCCATTTTCATTTCTGCAAGTTCTTCCTGGACTTTGATTGTCAACTTCTCTGCTGATTCTGATGATCGGGAGTTGAAAGGATCGCTGATTCATTCTTCGAAGCGGGGAAATAACACTCAAACCTTTCATCGAGCATTTTGAAAGTTTGAAAGTCTGAAAGTTTGATTCTTGTCGACAACAGTGACTGGTATTATTCAGAGCGCATGTACCTCTCCCAGGTAACAACAAGAGGTCCCGTCAGCCCATAAGGCGAAGCCTAAACAGCTTTGCCTACGATCATAGAGTTATAGTACATAACTACCGTTGTATTTGTTGCAAACACATCTGATTTGCACAGTAGCTAATAAATTGCTTGTCTTATTGTCTCCCTGTTTACTATTTCTTGTCCTTTTCCTCCCCATCATCTCTTTATGTTTCTGCTATTCCTTCCTTCCTTCCCTGTGCTTCTTTATATGTTCTTATATTTCCCTCTCCTTTTATCTGGAAGATCGTAATGAATGCCTGGAGATCCCTAACGTCTGCAGTCATGGCAAGTGTGTGAACATACAGGGTGGCTATGAATGTGTGTGTCACAGTGGCTTCAAGACTACCCCGAACCACAAGATGTGCACCGGTGAGAGCTTTGCCTCTGAAATATGTTCAGCTTATATGTTCAGGGCCTCAGCTTCTCTCATCAGCATTGGGTCACAAAATGGACCCAAGTGAAAACTTTGAGCATGGTTTTAACATACTGCTGAATGCTAAATGTATGTGTTGCCTTGGCATTCTGTGGACCTTGTGTTGTACAATCTAAATACACTAAAACTGTGTTTTGGAGTTTGTGTTTTAGTATGAGTAGTAATTGAATTATTATTATTATTATTGTTGTTATTAATATAACATTTTTCTGAAAAAAGTTCATATCCGACTTTGTGTAGAGATGGACATTTGAGTCTGTCTGCATGATTGTGTAGAACTTAAACTACAGGGTCTACAAAGGCCCAATAATTGCATATTCCCATTACACCAAGTGCACTGATTCTCCACCTACACTATATTGCCAAAAGTATTCACTCACCCATCCAAATAATTGAAATCAGGTGTTCCAATCACTTCCATGGCCACGGGTGTATAAAATCAAGCACCAAGGCATTCAGACTGTTTCTACAAACATTTGTGAAAGAATGGGTCGCTCTCAGGAGCTCAGTGAATTCCAGCATGGTACTGTGATAGGATGCCACCTGTGCAACAAGTCCAGTCGTGAAATTTCCTCGCTCCTAAATATTCCACAGTCAACTGTCAGTGGTATTATAACAAAGTGGAAGCGATTGGGAACGACAGCAACTCAGCCACGAAGTGGTAGGCCACGTAAAATGACGGAGCGGGGTCAGCGGATGCTGAGGCGCATAGTGCGCAGAGGTCGCCAACTTTCTGCAGAGTCAATCGCTACAGACCTCCAAACTTCATGTGGCCTTCAGATTAGCTCAAGAACAGTGCGTAGAGAGCTTCATGGAATGGGTTTCCATGGCCGAGCAGCTGCATCCAAGCCATACATCACCAAGTGCAATGCAAAGCGTCGGATGCAGTGGTGTAAAGCACGCCGCCACTGGACTCGAGAGCAGTGGAGACGCGTTCTCTGGAGTGACGAATCGTGCTTCACCATCTGGCGATCTGATGGACGAGTCTGGGTTTGGCGGTTGCCAGGAGAACGGTACTTGTCTGACTGCATTGTGCCAAGTGTAAAGTTTGGTGGAGGGGGGATTATGGTGTGGGGTTGTTTTTCAGGAGCTGGGCTTGGCCCCTTAGTTCCAGTGAAAGGAACTCTGAATGCTTCAGCATACCAAGTGATTTTAGACAATTCCATGCTCCCAACTTTGTGGGAACAGTTTGGGGATGGCCCCTTCCTGTTCCAACATGACTGTGCACAAGTGCACAAAGCAAGGTCCATAAAGACATGGATGGGAGAGTTTGGTGTGGATGAACTTGACTGGCCTGCACAGAGTCCTGACCTCAACCCAATAGAACACCTTTGGGATGAATTAGAGCGGAGACTGAGAGCCAGGCCTTCTCGTCCAACATCAGTGTGTGACCTCACAAATGCGCTTCTGGAAGAATGGTCAAAAATTCCCATAAACACACTCCTAAACCTTGTGGAAAGCCTTCCCAGAAGAGTTGAAGCTGTTATAGCTGCAAAGGGTGGACCGACGTCATATTAAACCCTATGGATTAAGAATGGGATGTCACTTAAGTTCATATGCGAGTCAAGGCAGGTGAGCCAATACTTTTGGCAATATAGTGTATCTTTAATGAAATAATTAGAATTCATCATTAACCAATAAATTGCATTTTCTGCCATTTTATTATATTTATTTATTTATATATATATATATATATATATAGAAAATCCCACCTGTCCCTGTCATATGTGCCCTTACCTCAGACTTTATTTCCAACAGAAATGTTTTGTAGGTTTATAAGTTTCTTATTCCTTTTGCAATTTTCTTTCTTTCATGTTTCCCTGCCTCTCTCCAGACATTGATGAGTGTGAATATCAACCATGTGGCAATGGGACTTGCAAGAACATAGTAGGCTCCTACAACTGCCTGTGCCACTCAGGCTTTGAGCTGACACACAGCAACAACTGCATTGGTAAATCAAGAAATGAATGTCTGAAAAGAGTACTGAGAAAAAATGATATCTGACAGTCCTGGATATACATAAGTAATTAATGTAAATCATGTAATTTAAGGAAAAACACTGTTAATGCTGTTGGCATTTCTGGGCCTATTTTGTTTGGTTGTGTATTTTTCTTATTCCCATGGATAACTGGCCAAATGTAGATGACGGGACATCACAACAAGATATTTGCTCTTTGGACTCTTTCAATCTAATTAATTCAAAAGATATTTTCTTTATTATCATAAAGAAAATGCCAGTAATCTTGTCCAGAACTATATTTATATTCCCATACGACTCTGATGGTTCTATTTTTCATCCTGATGTCTTGTACAGTACTGGTATCTTGTTATTCTGACTTTTTTGTTGCACTGTGTTCGGTAGACATTGACGAGTGCACAGCATCCTATGGCCAGTTTTGCAGGAATGGACAGTGTATCAACAGCCTGGGATCCTTCCAGTGCATCTGCAATGAAGGGTATGAGCCCACCCTGGATGCTAAGAACTGTGCTGGTAAGGGAAAACTTATGTTACATGTTGGCAATGTTGCATGGCAATACTGCAATCCACAGTAACTAAGTAGTTACATTATCAGTTTTGGAATACAATTATTACCTAAAGTTCATCATTCAAGCTCCAATCTGTAAAGGTGTTATCATTATGGCTTATTGTTCTTTCTATCCTTTAAAAATTGTGGATATTTAATTTAATTTAAGAATGAAACTCTTAATATTACTTGTTACTTTTGTCATCAAATAGCAGAATTTCCATGATCCAAAAACAATGGATATTGCTCTCCCATCCCAGCCCCTCTTTTTGCTTCTGTCGTATTGGTAGAAGTATTGAGGAGAAGTGGGAAACCTGTCTTTGCTTACAATATTTATTAAAGAAAGTTGACTTGAAAAAACAACTGTGTGTGCAACACATCCTAAGGTTTAATTTGATAGAGAGAGAGAGGGAGAGAGGGAGAGAGGGGTAACAATTAGTAGGAATGGAAAAGTGTACAAATGTGGTTCAATAAATTTGCTTTCTATGACCATAGTAAAGTAGAGCACAAGTGAAAAAATGCTGAAAAAAAATCACCCGAAGAGGTTGCAGTTAGCTATTTCTTGGGAGTAATGCAAAATGTAATATGATCAAGTAATATGTAAAGGTTTTGGTTTTTTTAAATGAGTAACAAGTAATATGTAATATGTTACGTTTTGGTAACACTGCATATTGCTAACATTGCACATGTCCATGTTAGCACAGAAAAAAAACTTTGAATTGAATTGAGCTCATGCAATAGCTAATTTGTATTTCAAGGATGACTTTTATGATAAGTTATTATCGTGCATGCTTGTCATTTCTGTCTTTTCTCTGTTCCATACCTGGCTGTTTTTGTTTCCTTGATCCTTCAGATGTGAATGAGTGTGTGATTTTCCCTGGAACCTGCAATCCAGGAACATGTGAGAACGTGGATGGCTCCTTCCACTGCCTCTGTCCCACAGGATACATAGTTATCAACGACATCTGTGTTGGTATGGTGTGTGTGTGTGTGTGTGTGTGTGTGTGTGTGTGTGTGTGTGTGTGTGTGTGTGTGTGTGTGTGTGTGTGTGTGTGTGTGTGTGTGTGTGTGTGTGTGTGTGTGTGTGTGTGTGTGTGTGTGTGTGTGTGTGTGTGTGTGTGTAAACTCAAACCTAATCCTCACCTTAAAATAGTCCCTTAAAGAATTGAAGACCAGAAAAATGGTCTCACAAGGATAGAGTGAGGATGAGTGAGGAGTTTTTGCTCCTCACTTGTACAAAGATTATAAGTAGGATTAGGTTTAGAATAGAGTTGGGACATTCTGGGATTACATTTTTTTTTTTAAAGGAAAATCCTGTCTTTCCCTGTCATATGTGCCCTTGATTCAGACTTTATTTCCAACAGCACATGAAGGCAACACAATAGCTATATACTGGCAAGGTGGCAGCATTATGCCGCTGCATGTTGTTGCACTTATGTTATATTTCATGCTCCCAAATGCATGAATCAATTTGTGGCATTTGGTCTGCCTCAAGGGACAGTTTTTCAGCCCCACTTTTGCCTTTTTGCTGTTTTTACATAATGATTTGTTAGGTAGAGTCAGTCGTGACGGTCTGTCACTTTCCGCTGAAAGTATGAATGAAATGAAAGGTACAATGTAAAAAATAAACCTGGACCTGTGATGCTCTTATTACCCCCCACCCTCACCCCATATGGAGCTGGTGGGTCAGTCTACAGGACTATCAAGCCTGAGGCTACGTCCATACTAAGCCATTTAAATTTGAAAACTGTTTTTGGGGTCTAGCGTTTTCGAAAAGACCACCAAAAAACACATACGTCCTTTCATGGGCATGTGCAGACCACTCGGCCGCTCAACAGTGACAACAAGTGCTCAACAAGTGACAGTAAAACGTCATAATTTTCTCAAGTCTCCATTTTCGACGTCCACACTACAACGGGGGGTCGGTGTTTTCAAATTTATCCACTTGGGAGAGCATTTTTGGAAAGCTCCGTTTTCGAGGGTGGAAAACCCCAGCATAGGGTGGACGGGAGGCCAAAACGGAGAGACAGATGCATTTCCAAATTAAAAGGCTTAGTGTGGACGTAGCCTGAGACTACTGCTTCTCCAGAATGCCAGTCCATCCCTGGGTTAGGGTGAGTGTTAAGGATTTGGGTTTAGGTAAGATTACGGTAAATTTATGAATGAATGTAGTCAATGAAGGTCCTCACAAGTATCCTCACTCTCACTTGCCACTAGGATAGCCTAGTGACAATGGCAAATTTGTGATTCACTTTTTTTTAGTTTTTTTTAACACATTTTGTTCTTCTACAAAATTATTTTTCATGACATTTCCTCATGGGGTATATTTCTACTGACATTTTCTTGTCTAATTCAGTGAAATCAGTGAAGGGGGAGAGGGGTTTATACTTTCTTTGAAATTTTAGTTGTGGGACCCCAATGTCATTCCTAAATTAACCACATATGTCTGCATTGGAATTATTTTGAATGAAAGACATTGGTTGCCATTTCTACCTGCAATAATCTCTAGCATTTCTACAATACATAGCAATACATTGCATAATCTCTAGCATTCCTAAAAGAAAGGTTGTTTTTCCACTTTGTCTAGATATCAGACAAAATCCAATGTTATGTTTCAATTGTATACTATGCAGCTAGACATTTACTGACATTTACAGTACTGAAGCTGAAAATACCACGCGTATGTATGTAGCATCCTATGAAATCATTGTCATTGATTGACAGTCATTGATTATAGGATGGTAACAACACAACCTCACACCACCCACCCATCCCTTTCCCTTCTTCCTCTTTTCCAGATGTGAATGAGTGCTATGAAGACCCAAACATCTGTCTGTTTGGTACCTGCATCAACGCTCCTGGCAGCTTTCAGTGTGTCTGCAGGCCAGGTTTTATCCTGTCGGATAACAGACGCAGGTGTCACGGTACAAACAAGCACACATCTATCTATCCATCTATCCATCCATCCATCCATCCATCCATCCATCCATCCATCCATAAACCCATGATATATGAATTCATCTATCTGTCCTTACACTCTATTCATCTTTCCATCCATCTACCATATGAGACACCTGTTAAATGCAGAATGCCGTCCGATGCATGCCAAGCTCATTGTAAATGTTCCTCTTGGACTTTGCGCAGGTTGACACCCTAGTATTATACAATGATGACTATCTGCCATGTTTGATTAGTGAGTTTGGTAGTATGCAAAGTCATTACCATATCAAAAGTAACTAGGTAGCTGGCAATCACAACAGAGTGATTACGCTTGCTTGGTCAGAAGAAGGGCGTGCGTTTGCTGGGACTAGGAAAAGTGGGACAAATAAGGCAAACAATGACATCACAAACCCCAATTTTCAATATTAATTCATACCCCATAACCATGCAGAAAGCTGGAAAATTGTGTTCTTTAACAGAATAGCCTATCCACATGCTTTTATTTGTTGTTGCATTCAGACATCCGTGAGAGCTACTGTTTCACCCACTTTGAGAACGGTAAATGCTCTGTACCCCAGGCCTTCAACACCACCAAAGCCAAGTGTTGTTGCAGTAACATGCCAAAGGAGGGATGGGGAGATCCCTGTGAGCTCTGCCCCAAAACACAGGACGGTAAGACCTGCCAACCTGCTGATATTCTCCATTTTTGTTTGTTTTTTTCAGATACTGATACACTGACATCAAAATCTACCCGTAATGCTGTGTGAGGCTGAATTTGGCGGACCAGAAAAAACAAACAAAAAAAAAGTAGCCTGTTAACTTTGTATTGTACAATTACAATTGTATCACCGCTTTTCTCTCCCATTTCAGCGACGTTCCGCAACTTGTGTCCATTTGGTCATGGCATCGTTTCTGGGCCAGGCGACGGCCGCATAGGTAACATCGTCTAGTGTGAGGCAAAATTATTTGATAATACATTTTATTTTAAAAACAATATTTACAAATTGTAAAGTAAAATCCAACCAACTAAAACAAGCAACATGCAAGCATAAGAGCCAATAAGAGGAAGGGTCAGGAAACACTACCCTAACCCTTCTTTTCTGGTGACTAGTAGTTCTCTTGCCTACCTATGTTGAATGCACTTATTGTAAGTCGCTTTGAATAAAAGCATCTGCTAAATGCCTGTAATGTAATGATCATCTTCATTCATCCTCAATCATAAGCAGATGTCCAGCCTTTTTCATCAGACTTTATAGTTGTTTTTATAATCTGTATATTAATGCATAAGTTATTGAAACCGTACCATTATTTCCTACACTTTGTGCCATTGGAGAATCCTCGTACCTTACTTCTAATGGTAAATGATCATTATGTATTAGTTAATTGACCATGACTGAAGCGTAATTAGTAACTAACACGTAATTACATGGTTAGTTAATGCTTAATAACTAGTTTATAGTGAACCGTAATGTAAAGTGTTATCCAGATGGTTGTTACGAGAACTGACAGAGGTTGAGTGAGTTGGTGGTAAATTTGATTCACCAGGCATCACTCATTTTAATAAAATCGATTTGCAGTGCTTGCTACCACCCACTGCTAATATATTTTTGGGGATGAAGACAAAGGAATACCAGACATGCCAGTTGTAAAAGTTTAAGTTTTTATCAAAATAATTACCACATGGTGCATCATATCTATGCCGTTTTCCAATCATCACCACTAGTTTATTTGACAATTTAAAAAACATTTTATTGGCACTTATATAACAAATATTTAAATAGGATTGGTACTTCACGTATTTGTATTGTAAGCTCAAAACAACTTTATTGTTCCCGTTTCAATGCTACCTGATGATGTAAGTATGTCAGACATGAAATGTACAATCAAAATGTCATTCTCTGTAGATCTGAATGAGTGCGGGGAGCATCCAGGTATCTGCCATAATGGCCACTGTATAAACACAGATGGCTCCTTCCGCTGTGAGTGTCCCATGGGATACAGTCTCAACTACACTGGAACCCACTGTGTTGGTAAGGACAAACAGCAGTCGATTTACAGCCTGTTAGTCCGCCCCTCTTCTCCCTCACTTGGTCAAGTTAATCTTGATGAGGTGTCTACTTTCTGAACGGGTCTCGTCTGCTGCACGTTTAGCTCTTTCTTTCAGCCCAAAACGTCTTTGAGAAGGCAATTTCAGGTAAACGGGGGAATTTAGGTGCACAGAAAAATTTCCAGTGCGAACTGAAGTGTTGATTTTTCTATGAGTCAACAAATGTTGATTGGACAGTTGGTCACTGACTGACTATGTAGAATATTTTCCATTTATTTATGGTCATTCAAATGTGCTGCTATCAAACATCATTGACTATCAACCTATCTCCTAGATATTGATGAGTGTTTGGTGGGACATCTGTGCGGTAATGGGACATGCACCAATGTGATTGGTGGGTTTGAGTGTACCTGCGAGGAGGGCTTTGAGCCAGGCCCAGTGATGACCTGTGAAGGTGGGTCTAAACCAACATCCATTCATATTCCTAAAACGATTTTCATGTACTGAGATCTGTTTCTTGAATGATGCTTGTGGCATTGTTGTGTTGCACGGGAACAAATCATTGCAAGGTTTGGGTTCAGCTCTCTTGGGTATTTCCATGACTTCATAGCATTTTGCTAGTCTTTGCACCTTCTGATCATGATTTCATTTAACCATATTTTGGATCTCTGTGTGAATATTTGGATTAGATGTAAACGAGTGTGCCCAGAACCCCCTCCTGTGTGCATTTCGCTGCATCAACACATTTGGAAGCTACGAGTGCGCTTGCCCGTCTGGATACACTCTCCGAGAGGACAAGACTATGTGTCAAGGTGAGTGGGAGTGCATAGAATTACTGGTAGGCCATAAAAGAGGAGTTCAATACCAATTGATCGAGGACAAAAAAAAAAAGAAAAGGAACTTATCATGGAGTTTTCAAACATAAGGCGTGGTATTTGCATGGATTGGTTAAGATAAGATGAGACTTTGATCATCCATGTGAGGAAATTGGCTCACTGCAGCAGCAAATAGTAGGATAGGATACAGCAAAGAAAAATAGAATATAATTATGAAAAGATATGAATAGAATGTATGAAAATGTGTACAATATGAAAATAAGTGGCAAATTAGACAAACTATCAAGATATATGCATAATATAACAAATAAGAATATAACAAGAAATCGAATACTGCGTGAGTTTACAGCTTATGTACAGGATGTACAAAATGTGCATTGTGTACACATACATTAAGTCTACAGAAAGTGTATATAAGCGCTGTAAAAATCTATTGATATTATCAATATATTCAATTTACAGATGTAGATAACATGTACAGAGAGTACAGATTCAGATTTGTTTAATGGTAAATGTAGTACTGTAAGTGAGTACTGTAGTAAATCTCAACTACTGGACAAGATTCAGTTCATTTGGTCCATCCCTTTCTCTTCAGATCTGGATGAGTGTTCCCAGGGACTCCATGACTGTGACTCCAGAGACATGATCTGCAAAAACATCATTGGTACATTTATGTGTGTGTGTCCTCCCGGGATGGTCCGTCACTATGACAACAGAGGGTGTCAGGGTGAGCAACTGTTTTTCAAAATGACGGTATCAGCTGTGGCAAGGCACCACAGGTGAAAATGCTAGGTGAATGCACAGGTGAAAATACAGCTACTGTAGTTTCATAAAGTATACAAAAGTCATCAAAAGTGACGATAAAAAGTCAGCTTTATTTGTATAGTCCTTAAACACAGTTATAGTTTTGTTTTACACATTCCTCTTTAAATGACCAACTACTTAGATATTTAAGAATGAAACAAGAAAAACATGTTGTAACTCATATGCAAATGAACACATTTTTTGAAATGTGATTTGACTATACTAATAACAAATATAATAAATAGAAGTCATAATATAAAAAGTGATTATACATATTCAACACCTAAAATTTCTTTCTGATAGGATTGAAATAATTTATTTTTTATCCTATTCCCTTGTGGTGCCTTGCCTTTAAAGAATCAAATGAAAAACATTTTATTTTTCAAGTTCCATAAATCCACAGGATGACAAGATTGATCTCGGTCTCGATAAATTGATGCCTCTGGTACAGAGACATCAATTTACCAGTACACAGGACATGATAGACCAGGTGGGCAGGTGGGCACTTGACATCATAGATGTTTTGTTGAATTAGGATACTATCCTGTAACATAAGATAGTCAGCTAGAGTAGCTAGACTAGACTTCCCTACACTAGGAAATGAATGCCGAGTGATTGTCTGGGCCTGTACATCATTCCAGACAATCACATTGTATTTGCTAGGCTAAGCTAATGCACCAGCTGACCCTGCCGGCAGCTCTGCAATGGATGCCAAGGCCTGCTCAGCTGGCCAGCTATCCCCATAGGACCTTCAAATGATAGACTTCATACTCCATAGACTTTACATATTTCATTACCCCTACCTTAGCTAGTTTGTACACCAAACTGTGTCCCTCCTCAACCAATGCCACTGGCCCCCTCCACCAGTTAGGAGACCAATACCACAGCAAATGAATATGACAACAAAGCCACAGAGGTTTATCGATTTAAATATATCATTTTACCATCATTGCGGTGAAATAAGAGCTTCAATAAAACCTCAAAACAGGATTAATGTTTGTCCATATCCTTTTCTTCATCTTCATGATTCATTTCTATTTTTTTTATCCTCAACACCCTCCCTACACCCAGATGAGAACGAGTGTCGTACCAAGCCGGGGATCTGTGTGAATGGCCACTGTGTTAACACCATCGGCAGCTACATATGTAAATGTGATGAGGGCTACAAGCCCGACTCCACAACGACCCAGTGTCTAGGTAGGAGTAGATGTTACATCTTCTTTATTACCTTGTAATATTTAGTACTTAGTTGTGCCCTGGGTTAGTTCTTTAGACCCTTTTAAGGTAATTTAATAAATTTACATGCCTGTAATCCTTCTAGATACCACCATCTAGGTTTTTCTAGGTCTAGGTCACGTATTGAGGACTTTATTATAAGTGAAAGGAAAAGATTGGTAGATTATTAAGATTAGATGGTAGATTATTTAAATTCCTGTCAACTCTTTTAAAGTTTATGCTTCTAAAAGCCAGAGACCAGCAACGCAACGTCCTGATTTGTGATTATGATTTAATTACACTTAATTTAATCAAAAATACACCATAACTTTAATATTGTAAATTTCAGTATCATGATCCTAAATTAATTATCTTTAACGTGCATTTACAGATCTATTCACTTGTTAATTACTGCTAAATTAACGCTAATATAACCTATATCATTCAATACTGTTTCCTTATAGACAAATATACCGATGCTGACCTGTATATATCTGAATAAAATATGATATTATGACACTAAATAATCAATTATTTATGTTGCCTTACAGTGAGGTAACAAACCTGTAAGAACTTGCTACGTTCACAATATTTTGAGTGCAATATGCTGGTCTGTTACACTGGTAAATATTGTGATTAAAAGTTGTCTGGCCTGCTCTTTTTGCCATCTCCTTTTGCTCCAGACATTCGGGAGGGTTTCTGCTTCACTGAGGTGCTACAGACCATGTGTCAGATGTCCTCCAGCAGCCGCACTCCCTCCGCCAAGTCCCAATGCTGCTGTAATGGGGGCCGAGGCTGGGGCAATCAGTGTGAGCTCTGCCCGTTTCCCGGCACCATTCATTACAAGAGTCTATGCCCCCATGGTTCTGGTTACACCACCGACGGCACAGGTAAGTGGTGGAAGGGCTGAGAGCACATCTTTTTTTCCAAGTCCAGTTGGCTAATAGAGCCCTACAAGAAGGCCAATATGCTGGGAAGGTGAGAAACATTTCTCCAAGATAGTGTAACTTCTACACTTCTGCAAAATAATCAGTGTTAATTTAACTCTGAGTTCCACACCATCATAGTTTATTTGCTAGTTTTGAACAGCTGTCCCAGAGCCATATCAACTCAAAATAATTGTCGTACTTAAGACTGGAAAATGTGCTGTGTAGGCAACTGATACGTATGATTTCTTACATTCTCATCTCATTCTCTTTCATAACTATGAAAGCACTACATCTGTTCGAGTAATTAAAGAATGTACCTCACAGTGCCCTATTTTCTTGAATCAAGGTGCAAGCACAGGTGCTGGCATATTTGGGTATGCACCTGCAGCAAAGATTATATTTTGGGTGTGCACCTGCAGCACAGATCTAAATATGTATCTATAGGGTTTTGGGGGATGGCCCTTTCACATCCTACAAGCAGTTGTGGATGACAAATATTGGTAAGAATCATGCCTTAATTTAGCCCGGCACAGACTGCAGTTCTCTTCTTCCTCTACAAACCTCTATGAACTTGCACATAAATTGCACTGTGCCATCCCATTTGTATTGATACTCCCCTCTAGTGCACTCCACGTCCCAGTGGAAGCGATGTCATAGCGATCCATGAAATTACTGAACAAACAAAATTGCCACTTCACTGGTGCAAGGTGTGTACATGACGGTTGTCAAATGTTGAATGTTTCTTTCTCCTGTTTTGCTGATGCAGATCTAGATGAATGTACGGTGATCCCAGATGTATGTACAAATGGTAGGTGCATCAACACCATGGGCTCCTACCGCTGCCACTGTAACCTGGGCTACATTACCACCATCACTGGAACAGCCTGCATCGGTAACACAAACATACCACCGTTACTATACCTTGCTTGTTCTAGAATATTCATGTAAATGAGAGGTTCTTATAAAAGCAAATTCAACTATCGGAAAAAACACCTGCTTTGATTTCTGATATAATATTGAAGCTGTTAGTGAGGTGGGTGATACCTTGTGACATAGCTCATTGGTTTCAACTCACTCCTAAGTTGAATTGTGATGTGACTTGTTACCATCGGTTACTAAAACCTAAAAACTGCATTATGTAACTTTTTTATGTAAAAATACAAGCACCTTATCAGCCTAGTTCATGAAGTGGGGTTGTGACAGAGAAGACTGGCCCCTCCCCCTTCATTGAGCCCGCTCCATTCACCCCAATGACGTTTTGGAGTCGCAAGGTACAATGGGGGATATTTTCGAATCCAAACTTACAAGCTTAATGCACACAGCTCTGAAACGGCAGTGAACAAGCTAACACCTCGGCTATCGCTACAGAAACCTAAGGGTAGTGAAGTCCTCAAACAAACAGTTACCTCTTGCTGGCACTTGGGGCCGCCAACGACTGAATTACAGAAAGTTACATAGTGCAGGTTTAACTAACAAGACAAATATTTCTGAAAAATCAAGCAATAAACATCTTAACATTTTTTTTTCTAAAATGAATATTATGACTTTTAGAATGGAACCAAATGTACCATTTAAACATATTGGTATTTTTTAATCCTCAAGTGAAGATTAAATAGTATTTGCTGCCTTACTTACTTTAGTGTGCACATGGCTATGCTAATTGTATTGCACTTCAGACCTAGATGAGTGCACCATGTCTCCCAAGCCATGCAACTTCATCTGTAAGAACACAGAAGGAAGCTACATCTGCTCTTGTCCTCGGGGATACCTGCTTCAACAGGACGGCAGGACATGTAAAGGTACAGGAAAACTATATCTCCCATAATTCACAGTTTTATGAAAGGAAGTTTTATTGAATTAGAGTGAAAACTGTAATCGGAAAGACAAATAGTCTCTGCCTTACTACACACCACAAACAGCATTTCAGAATATCAGAGTACATAGCAAAATGATTCATTTAAAATGTTAATTAAATGAATTACTATGCAACATTAACTCATTAACTAGCCCAATGAATTTGGGCAAAGGGGTGAATACTATTACAACTACTGTATTTCCTTGTGTGTGAAAGTGGGTGTAGGAAAAGTAACTGGACATTTTGAAACCAGAGATATTTCAATTTACAATTACAATTAATTGTGACCTGCCCTTTTCTAAACATGTAGGCCTCGCTGTCAATATGATCAGGAAGTAATTACTGATTATTATCTTTGGACCCATTCAACAACATTATGAAAAACATCAAATTTCACCATATGAAAACAGCAGTTAGATAAACATTGAATATATTGTAGGATGAAGTGAACATGATAACGATTCACCGTCCATTGAGAGGGATTATAGCAAGTGGCTACTGTGATGGGATGTAATGAGGTTTATGAGAACACAGTATAATGCTGTATGGTGTGTGTGTGTGGTTTGAGATTTTCCCTGCCTCCTGTTCCACAGATCTGGATGAATGCCAGACCAGGAGGCATAACTGCCAATTCCTATGTGTGAACACTGTTGGAGGTTTTACTTGCAAGTGTCCTCCTGGTTTCACCCAGCACCACACTGCCTGTATAGGTAAATGTTGAGCATTCAAGTATTATTATTTATGAATGTACTATAAAAGGAAAATGATTTTATGACTTTCAACCTGGAAAGGAAGTGGGCATGCATTATTATGTTTGCTGTTATTGGTAGTAGTAGTAGTAGTAGTAGGGATTATAATCATAAGTGTAATGTATTTATGTTTTACCTTTATCCAAGATTTGTCCTTTCCATCCTTAAGGGGAAAAACAGTCCCCTCAAGAGAAAAGAAAAGCTATCTGTCTCTAAGTTCATTGTAATGTGTCTCCCAGACAATAATGAGTGTGCAGCAGAGCCCTTTCTCTGTGGCAGTAAAGGCATCTGTCAGAATTCACCCGGTAGCTTCAGCTGTGACTGTCAGCATGGCTACTCCCTGGACAACACTGGGCTGCACTGTGAAGGTAGGGCCTATCTGTAAAAGTTGCCTTTCTACTCTCATTTCTTTCCTCCCTCCATTACACATTACTTGGGACAGTGATACGCAGATTATTAGGCTCTGACTGATACTGCTCACTCTCTAAGTTGAAGTGCATTAGCCATTTTTATGTAGTGTCTAAATTGTACACTGAATATATTTGACGCCACTAAATATTGAAGTCAACAAACGGTAAACAATCCTGGTCACTATAATGATGTAAAAGGACCATAATGAATTGAAAAGTCTCTATATACCTCTAGGTGCATAGAGACAGAATTTCAACCTGCTTTGTGAAAGGTATTTGTAAACTTCTAAAGTTATTTCAGTGATGCGAGGGCAGTCAAGCTGCAGCAATGGAAACAGGTAATGATGAATATGCATGCCACAGGTAAACCTTTCAAACAACATTTTTTTTGAGACAGCCAAAGCAACAGCAATAGTAAGTAATGAGTTTGAGTTGAAGGATTGCATTCCTTGTGTAGGATAGCCTTTGAAACTGCAGCATCTCTACTAAGTGCAATGTAGGCCAAATGCCATCTCATTGCGTCCCCCTGTCATATGGGATTATGGGAAATGATCCTAGGCATACAGTAGCTCCTGTAAAGACTGATAGAGACTGATAAAACAACTTTATGTATTATGTTATCCCTCTCCTACACTCCATCTAATGTCTCCCCTTGATGGTCATGATGAATTAAAAATCCCAGTGCTGGGTTTCAAGGCTGTAAAGGGATGGCGTCCCCCTATACCTCCAGGGTCCAGCTCTGGCTACCTCTTTATCTGGTCTTGACACTTATCCCTCCTGTTTCCCCAAGTATGGGGAAAGCCTTTGACCTTCAGACCAATGGAAACGTTATGGAATTTATGGAAAAGGGACTCTACAATAACCTCCAGTATGTAGTGATTGGTTGTAAAGTGCAGACACTAGGACCTTGATGGTACATGGTATAATGCTATTGTTGTAGAGTGCAAACCTGCAGGATCGGTGGTAGCAGCAATGTTGACCTGACAGTTTGCTGTCTAGTATCACTCCAAGATAGCTAGCAATCTTGGCAGCTCTCTGCTGCTATCAGTGGTGATAGAGAATGTTTAGCTTTTAGGCTTTTAGGCAAGCACACTTAAACCTTCAAGATGTGAAATACTGTAAGCCTTAAACTTTAAACCTTAAACTCAAGCATGTTAGCACCAACAGTCTGACTAATGCCGGATGCTAAATATAATTTTACTGCTACACCGAAGAACCAAGGAAAAAACTGAGGCTCTGTGATCCTTGCAGTACTGCTGATAATGCTAATAGCCAATGAGGATAATCGTAATGGTAATTTGTCCTTTCTGTTCATCTCGTCAGATGTGGATGAATGTGACGGCAGCCACAGATGCCAGCACGGTTGCCAGAACCAGCAGGGTGGCTACCGCTGTAGCTGCCCTAAGGGATACATGCAGCACTACCAGTGGAACCAGTGTGTGGGTAAGTAGTACTCAGTACCAGTTTGAGGTGACACATGACCCAGTAGAAAATGGCTGCCTAAATGCTCCAATTTGTTGTGAATGAGTGTCTTTTTTTCTCCTACTTTCATTCTTTTATATGCCGTTTTTACAAGTGTAAAATGTAGTTAATATGTCCCAAGTCCCAAGAAACGCGAGAATTTCCACTTTTTTCATCTTGAAGACCACAGCGAAAGAGACGTAAGAGACCAAAATCCATGTTGTTGGCTCCCGCATCGTGACAGTAGTCTGAACACTGTTAGTTATAGCTAGTTCTATCGCCCAGATGCACAGTTCCTTGGCCAGCTTGGCCGCAAAAGTGGGCGAAAATGAGGCCTGACTAACTGAGGCAGAGACCAGAATCCCCGCCAATTATTCATTTGTTCATTTAGGGTAGGTAGAATCTTCCTACCTACCCTAAATGAACAAATGAATAATTGTAGTGTTTGGAAGAAAGAGAAAGTACCAAAACAATTCGCCAATACTGAGAAAAGGCAGTGTATACAAAAAATAAAAAATATGCTATTTGAAAATGTTTTCATGAAGAACTTAGATTAGTCTTCTCCATTGATTTGACAAAGACTAGTTGTTCCAGAGATGAATCACATCTCCTGTTGAACAGGTACTTCCATCTTTGTACATTTTCCAATCTTCTGCCTCCCAGATGAGAATGAGTGCTCTAATCCGGGCAGCTGCGGATCAGCCTCCTGCTACAACACACTGGGAAGCTTCAAGTGTGCGTGTCCTTCAGGCTTTACCTTCAGCCCGTTGAGCAGCAGCTGTGAAGACGTCGACGAATGTTCAAGAACGAGCAAGAATCCCTGCAACTATGGCTGCTCAAACACCGAGGGAGGATACCTGTGTGGCTGTCCATCGGGCTACTATCGCGTGGGCCAAGGGTAATGATCAGTGTATTACCACTAGGGTTACACCAATACATCAGTTAGCCAATACATGATCAGTTTTCCGATATATGGGGCCAATATTGGGCTAAAATCAGATATCAACTTATTAATTTCCTTTGAATACACCGTAGTTGTCTTTATCTTTTTCATGTGTAATTGTTTTCATGTTGCAATGTCTGTATTCATGTTCTTTGTCTTACAATGTGCTTTTTTTTTTTTAAATAATTGTGAAGCCACTGCGTGTCAGGTATGGGCTTTGCAAATAGCCAGTTTAGCCCTGTTGGAAAAGTGAAGGCCTTGTCTGAAAAGACCTGCTATGGATGCAAGATCAGCGGCTACCCCAAGAAGAATGGGCGCAACAGGCGCAATGCAAATGAAACAGGAACTATGGAGGTGAGGGACAAAATTCTGGTCAGATATCCCACTCTTAAGTATCAATTCGCCTGGAGAGGTGAACAAACCCGACGCCAGAATTTAATTTGGGTGAATCTGTGGCATCTTGGTTAGTGGGGATGGGGTGCTCCTCTATTTAGACTGATTAGATGGCCTTTTCTTAAATCTTTCCACTGATTTGCAAGATCCATTTGTCTGCACTTGTATGACACTCATAACCCTTAGTATGAATTCTAATTCCAGCCTAACCACGTTAGCTTGGCGAGCCTTGCCATGGAGGAGCTCCTCGAACTGGTCCTTGACGCATCGCAAATCGACCCACGGCATCACATCCTAGAACTGTTACCCGCCATCAAGCTTTTCTCCGGGCGCATCCGCTACATCATCACCGCTGGAAACCACGACAGCCTTTTTCATATACAGCAGCGTGAAGGCCTCAGCTACCTGTGCAGCACCAAGAGGAAGGCTATCGCCGTACCGCAGGAATACACACTGGAGATCTCCAGCTTGCTGCTCTATGGCAAAGCTCAACCAAAAGAGGGACACCAGAACCAAGAAAACCAAACAGGGCAGCTTGGGCAGAAGTTGCGAATGAGGCTGCGCATCCAGCTGCAGTAGCAGGAAGACCCACTATACTCACATACTGGTGCTTTCTAGTACCGTTTAGCCACCGAAGATACAATTTTGGGTGTAAGTTGATCTACAGCCCAATTTCCTAATGTTAATGTTGACCTGAAAGTACTGTAATAATCTGTGTTTTTTATTATTAAGAAAGTGAATGGAAGCTTAAAGCATAACTGGCCATTTCTACCTGGAATTCTCCATCATACTCCAACATTTCATCAGTTGCTTCACTATGAAGCTATTTACATCGTGCTTGCCTCGGTGTGGACAGTGGACACAGAAATGAACCCCAAAAGTAACCATGTCTTGCTTTTCAACACACTGATTGCTTGCTCTGTAATGAGACATGTCTGTAAAAAATTTTTTTTAAAAAGTCATGCCTTTCTGGTACAGTTTTGATGCTACCTTGGCTGTTGCTGTAGCATTTCCATGTTTCCTCTTTGCTGGCCTGCCACGGCTGCCTATCTGTTACATGCATGAATAAATAGTAAAATAAAAATAGCAAAATAAATTGTGAACGTCGTCAGGTCATGGATAAATTGAAATATATACAAGTCTCATTACAGAGTGAGCGTCAATATGTTGAAAAAGAGGCTTCAGGTGCTTGATTTTTGGAGCAGCTATTGGCCCCTTAGTACTGCACCCAGGCAAGCAGAATGCTCCATAGGGTATCAGCTGATTTCATCAGAAGCAATTGGTATGATGGAAAATGATGTATGTGTAGAATGTAGAGTCCAGGTTGAAAATTGCTATGCTTTAAAACATGTATCTGAGAAACATCCTTTCCTCCGGTATCCCATTTCTCTTTTTTGACCTGATGCCAAGAGCCATATAAACATATGACATATATGAGCCATATACAACATATCTACATTAACACTAGAAAGGCCCAGCGGCAGTCAACTGACAGTGGTTTCAAAATGACTTTTCTTAGACCCAATTTCTGTACAGCCACAGTTGTAAAATCACACAAAGAAATAGTAGTTATATTTATCAATTGACAGCTTGCTGGCCTTAGACAATATATTTATCTGGAGATCTCTGAAAATGAAAGCTTTATCATAATACTGACATACTGAGTCATGGGTAATAAATATATATGTTGATAATGTATTTTCACCTCAGGTTGGGGATTGGTCACTTCCAATATGAGCACTATGTATAGGTTATATAGTGAAAAGGGAAGTTGGCACTTTATAAATAAGCATAAAATATTGACAGCATAAAAAAGCAGCAATGAAACCTGTACATTTTAACAATCAAGTGTTTGCAAAATCGTGACTTGATTTTGTATTTATTTAGTACTTTTACAAAGTGCACATTATATTGTATTTTACAGAGGATCTGTGCTCTTAATTCTAAATATCTTGTACCTAAACTATTGTGAGCTTAAGAGTTTTATTTAATGGATAAATGGTGAATCTGAAAAGTACGTAACACCACAAATCTAAAGCGATAAATACCATAGAGCACTAAGTACCAAACAGGTCAATCTACTGCAGATAACCAAAAATACATTTCTAGGAACTACTGTGGGAACAATGTGTCAATGCTGCTTAGTATTGAAACAAACCATGTTCACATTGAAAGCTAGAGTGTGAACAGAGCCTTTGACTGTGAACTACTAGCAGAGACTTGTTTACATGCATATCTATGCAGAGACAGTCTTATCACTTGGAAATATTACACAAGCTATGTTCCACTATCTTTGTTATTATTTTGATATGATTTTACTATGTGCAGACATTTTGCAATACATTTAATACACTTTAAATTTTAAACACTTTGTTTTGTTTGTTGGTCTTGTTTTTGGTTTGTATTGTGCAAATATTTGCCAACTCACTATTAAATATGAACCGTATGAAGCCATGCAATAGTACAGGATTGTAAGTAAGTGCTATTTAACCATATTTGAATGAATCTTGTCCTAAAGAGTAATGCCAAAAATGTTACAATGTCATTTTTGTGTTTTTTACATTATATTGGTCCATTTGACAAATTATCATGCAGTTACTGAATTATAGGCTTGTTAATATTTATAGACATACACACACACACACACACATATGTACATACATATATATATACATACACGTGTGTGTAGGATGTTGCTACTTGTCCCCCTCCCTGGTGTCACTTATTTTGAAGAGCAAGAAGAAGGATAACAGCCCCTCTAACTACCATGAGTTTGCCTTGTCGGACATAAAGGTGATGGGCATGGACTGAGAGGATACATGGACTAAAAAGAAAACAAATGGATAATTGTTGAGCTGTTTGTAACAGCATTGGACTGTTCTGAGATTTTGTAATACAGCACTGAGTTTAGAAACAAGTTGTATAGATTCAACTGCAGTTTATACGGTGGGTTAGAACTAATTTGAAGGCCATAGCGAATTGATAGATAAGTTGAAGGTTGCTGAGTTAGTTTATTACATCCAGCATGCAGCTATTAGAAAAGGGAACATGTAGTGATAGAATTAAGTTATCGCAAGTAACATTTCTGTGTGAGGGCAGTTCCCTGTAATACCAGGAGAGGGTGGTCAAGAGCTGTAATATATAATCTGGTGGAGTCAAAGTGTTTTTTGATGAGTAACCACTACCTCATTCCCTCTTCAAAGCAAGTTCAAAATAGTCCGGCTATCTTAGCGATCGCTGGCTTCACAGCAGCAAACAATGGCAATCCTGACTAACCGGTCTCTCAAAGCTGGGTATCAACTCGTTCTGTCAAACCAGGATGTTACAGTCCAGCTAGTATGAGGGAGTTCACATAAAAGGGGTGGGGTTTGTAACAAATAGCCAATCACATGCAACATTGACGGAGTATAACCATACCTAGAGAATAAACAAATAAAATAATAAAAATGGTAGAAAACTATATAAACATACACCGATCAGCCATAACATTAAAACTACCTTTACAGGCCAAGTCAAAACCTTGAACTCTCTGTCATGTTCCTCAAACCATTCCTGAACAATTTTTGCAGTGTGGCAGGGCGAATTACCCTGCTGAAAGAGGCCACTGCCATCAGGGAATACCGTTGCCATGAAGGAGTGTACTTGGTCTGCAACAATATTTAGGTAGGTGGTACTTGTCAAAGTAACATCCACATGAATGCCAGGACCCAAGGTTTCCCAGCAGAATATTGCCCAGAGCATCACACTGCCTCCGCCATAGTGCATCCTGGTGCATCTCTTCCCCAGGTAAATGATGCACACGCACTGGGCCGTCCACATGATGTAAAAGAAAACGTGATTCATCAAACCAGGCCGCCTTCTATTGCTCCATGGCCCAGTTCTGACTGTCACATGCCCATTGTAGGCAGGTGTATACTGCCAACAGTTTCAACACATTCAGTAGACATTTGTTTTTCTCTCAAGAACAAACTATTATAATGTATAAAAATGAGCAATACAAAAAATATAACAGTTGCAGCAGCAACTGTTACTTTTCACTGAGAGGATTACTGGAGGAGAATTGCAGATAGTGTAAATGTTTAAGTAAATAGACTTATCATTGCCCGTCAATAAGGCACAGTGGGGATATTTCTCATTGATCCAGTACTAATCACTCTTCAGAATCATAAATAAGTCACTTATATGCAACAGTAAAGTTCATTAAGCATTGATAACTATAGCCAACTATTGGAAGCTACCTGCTATTTGATAGAAGGCCTCTTTTAAAGCCAAAGTGGGCAAATCACTTGGAAACACTACAAACATTTATTATATTTCTAATATGATAAATCCTTATGGAAAGCAATGGTGTTCTACCACTGCCATGCGAAGAGCCCTTCTTACTATCAATAGTATCCTTCTATACACTTATTTACTGTCTTCTCAGGGTAAGGCTAGACCAGCTTACCCTGGCTCAGGTTCCTGCCAATGGATACTGGCATCTTGCCTACATGTCCAGGACTCCTGGTCTACCTGCTCCTGTCCACTGACGCTGGTCATGTTTGTCTGTGTGAGTGAGAGAACATGAATGAGTCTGCTTGCGTGTGGGTGTGTCTCCGATCTGTTCCAGGCTGCAGCTCGGCAGAGTTGGCATTCGCGTGGTCCCCCACTCCTAGGACGATGCTGACCGAGCAGGTGTTTGCTGTGGATGCTGGGCAGTGCCCCCAGGATGCAACTGGGCAGTGTTGGCGCCTGTGTGGTCCCCTAGTCCTACAATGATGTTGACTGAGCTGCTGTTTGCTGTGATGTCCCACCCAAATAAACTTTTATGCACTCTGTATACACTGGTTTCCCAAACTGGGCATTTCTTCCATTTTTCCCTAAAGGGTTTTGTGGGAGTTTTTCCTTGTCACCTGTTGAGGGTCTAAGGCTGGGGGATGTCGTGTACTAACCATTTATTGTTTCAAATGTCTGGTTGTGCTATCAAGGTGAGGCTAGCAGCCACACAGCAGAGAAGTTATAGCAACAACAATGGAGGAAAGTGGTAAGAAAAGGGAGCTGTGAAGCTAAACATGCAGAAGACAAGGCCCGTCAGTGTTGCTCCGTTGTCCATCTGCTTCAACGCCTGTGGTGGCTGTACAGACATCATTTCAAGGCACTCATCAAGATGAGTGACAAGTGTTTGAACTGAGGGGGGAGAGGTAAAAATACACTTCCTGTCTCAAGGAGACATGTTGCATATTGCAGCTTTAAAGGATATCATCGTCCTCCAGGGTATAAAAAACAAAAAGTTGACAATATTTAAATTTGTTTTTAACATTTTGCATTCAAACAGACCATGATGCCTCATATTATCTCAGTGGGATGTAATGTGTAGGATAGCTTAAATGTGTCATAGACCCTCCCACAGACCTGAGTGAAAATACAGTTTACTTTCATGTAAAAGGTCTCCTTTTGCAGCATCATGAGTTCCTCTAAATCTTCACTTTTGTAGGACATTTTCACTGTTCAGCAGGCACACTCCCATTGAAATTCACAAGTCAACCTCAATCATCCGCTATACTGGATTCAGATTTGATCTCAACTCTAGTCATCACTAGACACAATTAAGTATTATTAGCTGGGTCTAATTTCCTATCCTTTCCTATTTATTTATTTATTTTTTATCAGAGAGGCACTACAGTTGTCTTGGGCAACAATAAGCAAAATACCACTTAAATTATCCTTTTTTTTAAATATGAGCATTTTGTCAGATACTACAGATACGTTTTGCAGAAATTCAGGTCAACAATGAGGTGGCAAGAGAGGAGACAATTATTTGAAAGATAAATGATTTATTTAATTTGATTTATTTATTGCAATAAAGATGTACAAAGTATTCGTAATCATAAATGTTAAAATGTTAGAAAAAGCATATCTTTGACGGTTAACAGTACAGTATATCAAAACATTACTGTTTCAACCGGCTGGGTAGATTCCATCCACTTTTGAGTTGAAAGCAACTGCTTTTGTCGTCATAGCTTTTCTTCAAAAAGGCATTTAAAAGATAGAAATACACAGACTGGGGGAGGGTGAGGGAGGAGAAACAAAAAGACAAAATTTGTCGAAATCGAGACAAACAAAAAAAGAAAAATCAACATGCAAATTAACTTAAAACCAAAATATAAAGAAAAAAACTTGGAGAAAACTCTAAACTAAAATAAATATCTTTCTCCATATTAATTTTGACATTAATATTCCACTCCCTTAATTTATGCCATTAGACTACTAAGTTTATTTACAGGTTAGTTGTTGTTTGCAGTATGTAGTGGAGGATGACAAGTCATGAGAGATTTTGATCCTTTTTCTCCATACAACTCATGACAGATGGGAGTTTAGAGTGTGGGGGGGGGGGCTTTGGCTAAAAAATACATAAATGATGACATTTGAAACGTCGGCGTGGCGCATGAGTACAGGTGACATTTGGTTTCTTAAAAACAGCACAGTAGTAGTGTCAGTTCGGCTAAATAGAGGCTGGGAGGACGCCACTGCATTGCCAGCGGCGGCCCAACACAACTCTCGAATCTACCTATCGATACATTAATGAAGAAAAAACACACACAAACACGCATTATTTGGTTGTGACATATCAATAGCACGATGTGTTACTGTGAAATATCAAAAGACAAAAGATCCCCTCCAAGATGTATTGATACAGTCATATGTACATATATATTATATATGCATACATATATAATATATATATTTTTAATATACAAATAGTGAGTAACCCGTGTTTTTGTTTGTAATGTTTGTAACAGTAATGGAGGGTGAGTGCTTCACAGCAGTACACTGAAGAGCTCCTAGTTTAACTGTGCCTTCTGATTGTTTTGAAAAGCTTTATCGATAGTTTCCCCACCCATTACATGCTTTGCACATATTTGAATAAAAAGGTATTTAATACACTAGTTTGCATGTGTGTGTGTGCATATACACGCACACACACACGTACCCATGCACGCGCACACACACACACATGCGCGCGTATATAAAAGGCCTGACGTACACATCCTCTAGATGAAGGACACCGAATGGTATGGATGGTAATAGTACATTGAACCTGAAACACACAGCACGCTGCACTTTGTGGGATGTGTGTGGGACTGGAATTTGAGCTTGTGACAACATGGCGAGAAAACTGTTCATACGAATGGGAATGAAAACCATGTCTACATACGCTAACTCCTACTGGTAGTGTTCATCAGATTTACATTCATCTAACCTAAGCGTCGCGTCACATTCTTCTTTTTGAAACTGCATACAGTAAAAGGACAGAATCTATGGAAAGAATAACCGACATGCTAACGTTGCCTAGGAACCGTTACCTGGAGAAGGCGAGGCAAAAGAACTACATTACAAATAAAAAGAACCCTGTTTTGATCCATTTAGCTTTGCGGCAGTTTCTGATCTAGAAATTGTGTCTCCAGCAGCCACTGTACTTTCAGAGCCATGGTACCCTTAAGATAAATGCTCCACATCTGCTCCCGAAGACAAAAAAAAACACCCAAGTTTGCAAAGAAAAGGCTAAGGGACTAAACTGCCCCTTGAATGAACAGAGCCTTTCACATGAACGAGTGAATGGGCTTTTCATCACAAGCTCATATGCATAGAGGTATATCTTCACCGACCTTGACACATTCTAATCCATTCCTTCTTCCTGTTTGAAACCTACATGGCATTAACTCTACCCAACAAGTTACCCATCTAGGTGAGAATGGGAAGCTAGCAGTCCATTATACAAGGGATGGCAGACAAGCAGCCAGACGGGCACACTTGAATGCAACTAGTCTACCGTAGCGCTAAGAACGGCAAAGTGGAATATGCTCAGTGCCATTGTCTGTGGCATAAATAGTTAACACCGCCCTTGAGACAAAAAAAGACACTGTCCACGATTCAGCACTTTCCAAGCAACAAGCACGCCTACAGCAAGAACTGTAACAGACTAATGTAGGTGGACATGAAATGGAAACAAAACTTAAGATGTATATACATACATGGAATTGTACTAAAAATACTGGTTAAAGAGGACTGACAGGTAAAGAGAATTCTTTACATGTTTCTAATGGAGCGCTAGCTATATCTGCATTTACCCACGAGAGGAACTCAATCGTCCAGCCAGTATGGCTTATAAGAGAAAAGGAAATTATGACAATCGTTAGTTCTAGCATTAAGGCAAGGTATTAAGTAGGTTGTGGGGGTGGAGAGCAGAAGAAGAATTATACATGGGAACACACAACAAGAATTAAAGGTTGAAAGAAACAAGTTTGAGTTCACTAGCAGCTACGCTGGACAGCTGGTCTTTTAACCTGACAAGGCTAATCAGAAATTAAAGTTCACATCTTTCCAACTCGATTAATTTCTGACACACAATCGTTTAAGACCTTTAGATCTTACATTTAAGACCCAAGACAAATATTTTCAGGCGCGGCTCAACTGTCCCAGTTGAAGCTAAATTGTGTCTTGTATTGAGTAGTCGAGTGCACTAAGTAATACATCCATTTATTCGACAGTGTTAAAAAGGAAGACTCAAATGTGGAATAGAAATTTAAAAACAAAACAAAACACCAAGGCCAAAAAACAAATCGATTAAGGTAAGAAAGAGAAATGATAGAGAAAGTCTTCATGCAGTCAAGTGGACTCCCTTCACTAAATTCATGCCATCCACTCGCATAAATACGATTCTCCAACTAAAAATGAATCACATTTAAAACCCAATAATAAAAGTATTATCCATCAATATATAGGTAATATTATCAATCTGGAAAGAGATCAATAATTTTAATCTGATTCAACTGGAAGGCACATCCATAAGGCTTTATAAGGTGTTGCAAAGCATTCTGCATGGTTCTCTCCCAATACTAAAGGAAAAATTAAGGTGATTATTGCTGCATCACAAACACAAAAAATGACCCAATTAACCTAAGAATTATGACTTTAAAAAATATCCAATAATAGCAATATTAACAATGGTGTGAACAGTGTGTACAACTGCTTTCAAGCCAGAGAGAAAACAATTTTTTTTTTAAAGAAAAAGAATGTGTAATTTTGTGAGGCAACCATAAGAGGCAAGAGCAAAACCCTTATGCTCCGGTCTCCATTTTTTGGGAAAAATTAAATAAAACTGAGCAGAGACTCACCAGCTGGGCAACTTTACAGCCCCCCTCCCCCTCTATCTCTTGTAGAGGCAGGGGGGCACATCTCAAGCGACATAATTTCCTTCATTATCACTATTCTTATTAATGGCTGCATTTTCTACCATCATCGAAGTGTATGTGGTGCACCTTTTTTAAGTCAGGACTGGAAGTGGGATGTGTATGTGGGTCTGCTCCCAGAGGGCAGCAGGTGGATGCGAGTGTAAATAGCTTGGATTTGCTTCTCCGTGTGTGCGTTTTAAGAGTAGAAGGTGAGGACGCTCTGGTGGTTGCCGCGCACCAGCAGGATGGGCGGCAGGTCCTTGGACAAAACCTCCAGCCAGGCCATGTACAGTGCACTGGACACGGTTCCCTTCCTGGCCAAGGGCATGCTCCTGTAGAGAGGGAGCGAGATGGAAAGAAGAGGGATTGTTAATGGGCATCCTCAGAACAGCTTGGATTAACACATGGGCTACTGTGGCTCAAGCTCCAGGGTTGAGATTGTAAAGGCCCATGATGCTAAGGGTAAAAATAGGGATCTGGGGGCGGTACTGAGATCTTGGGATCTGATCTTTGGGTTCCCTCATTTCTCGACCAAATTTCCAGATTTGCCCGGTCCTTTTTCTGGTCCAGTCCAGAGATACTGTTTTCCCCCGTAACTTTAAATCAAAATTGTCAGATTCCTCCCAACCTCCATAAATATCGACCCCAGATCCACCCCACATCCAAAGTTTTCACGTGCCTTCAGTGCAGATACAGAGTTTCCAGGCCCCTCCAACCTAGATCATAAGCTTCCAGATCCTTCTACCTTAGATCCAGAGCTTCCAGGTCTGTCCACCTCAGACACAGAGATACCAGGTCCTGCCACCCCTGACTGAGAATTCTAGATCCCGCCACCCCAGATCTAGAATTACCAGGTTCCTCCACCCAAGATCCTGAGGTTCCTGATCACTCCGCCCCACATCTCAAACTTCCAGGTCCCCCCACCCCAGAGCTTAAGTTTCAGAGTTTCCCAGATCTCTCCATCCCAGTTGTAAAGTTTCTAACTCCCTCTATCCAAGATCCAGAGTTTCTAACCCAACTTGACCCTGTTCTACCAGTGCCCATGCTGTACCAAGGATGTGTAATCAATATTTTATAACAGCCAGTGTTTTCCAGCCCAAATGTCCCTACAAATCCTCAGACTTATCCAGAGGCTGTAGCAAAGAGTCTCCTGCCTACTGATGATGCATGTCTAATTTACTGGTACAATAACCAGTTGGATGAATTTTGTCTACGTAGGGAGAAAAAGTAAAAACATGTTTTAACTTGCAAATAAAAAAAGTACTACATTTCAGAGGTGAGCATACATATAGATAAAAACACAAATACACAGGAGTGGGCTTACATGACTATGAGGTTGGCTGTGCTTGAGTGCTCCTTCAGCAGCTCGTTGAGTCTGATCTGGCGATTAGTCTGAAGAGCAAAACAAACACAGAGATTTGGGTTAGACACATAGGTATCAGCTTACCAGATAATCATCTCAAGCTACTTCACTACAGACTCCAATAACCTGTCTATCCCACATAACCAGTGGTATCCCAGGGACCAGTGGTAGTGGTAGCACACTGCATTAGTATTTTCTGACCAAACTGCAACGCAAGAACCATTTTCACCCCCCAAAAAAAGTTCTAATCTTAACCTTTATCCCATCACGAACATTGAGCTCACTGTTGAGCGTATGCATAACATATTTTGGACATCATCACAATTTCATTGGGAATGATATTTATGAATACACAGGATAAGTATGTTTTGTTGAATTAGACACACTACTCACCTACACTGCAGACACTGTACCCACACTAAGACTTACTCTTCGCCAACTAATTTATCAGTGTCATCATCAACACAGTAATGGGACGGCTGACCCTTCTGGTTTGAAGCAGCTCAGTCACCAGTTCAAAAAGCACTGAAACCACATCAGCAAGCAGTATACTCACCAATGGAAAACCAATTAGACCAGGAGCCGAGGATGAATGCTACACAATCATATATTCTAAAGTTATGCAATCATATGATACATAATATATTATTGTGGCCGTGAAAGGAATTTCCATACTTTAACTTTTTGTTGAACTTGACCTGAACTGGTGTGTTCTTTTTTTGCTTTCCTGAAGGATTCAGAAGCAGCCTTAACATCCTCATGTAAATCCTGAACACAAATCCCAAATATATACAAAAATATGGCTAGGTATCATAGGTTGCTCCAAAAATAAATCTAAATGCTAGATGCCTCCATATTCCAAATAAGGTTCCTTCTCTCTACACTTTCCCAGATCAAACATTGTTGCTTTGACCTCCTCATACGCTCTGAGCCTTCAAGCAATACCTACCTGTACAACCCAATTCCAACCTGAATCTACTCTTTGTAAGGTTTTTCATCTTGGCAAGCAGCCTTTTTGTTCAGGATGTTGTTGAAGTCATACCTTTACTAATAAATTGAAGAACTCAAATGGGGGGTTACGTGGTACTGAGCAAGTTTTACAGTAATTTTACAGATCTAGAGATACATCATAGGGAGGTCTCTTTTGTCATTTCGCTGACAAATGACAAATTGACTGGTGCCGAATCATGGTTATGTGTTCCAAAGACCCTGAGAAACAGTGCTTTTCGATTGTCAAAGTGAAATGCAGTTCTCTGACCTTGGCGCGATAGAGCTCCAGCTCATTGTCGGTAATCCTCCAGGGTTCATTGTTCTTCAGCCTCTCGGCAGCCTCCTGCTCCATGTCGTCCTCCTTCAGCCTGTATGGCTCAATCATCTCCTCGAAGGCAGACGTGCTGCACAACAACGGCTTCATGGTTAGTCGACTTATACAAGCATAAAACCGTCAATGTTGTTGAGCTACATAAGGAAAACAGCCAAGCAAAAGTCTCATCGTAGATTTAGAGAGTTGTTGAGTTATCAATGGTATAATCAAATCAAAAACAGATTATATTTTATGTTAATGATTTTTGACAATGAACAATGATAAACAGGATTCAGATGTCTTATGTGAAGCTCAAACTTTGACAGTCACTGACAAACAAGGCTCGACAGAACGCTTCAGAAAGTTTGTCCTTTCCATAACTTCTACTATGGAACACAACTGAGCAAATACATCAATTTTATGTATAATTTATATTACCGACTATACAGTGTTTCCACATGCAAATGGTAAACTTATTCATATTGGTGCTTACAGGCTGAACTAACTTATATTGACGTGTTGAGAGATAAAGAAATGAGAGAAGAACTCCATATGAGAACTGCATTGCAATAAACCACACATTTCTTGCTGACCTTTCAGTTGTTTGACGATCGTCATAGCCTACAACAGCAATCCAAATATATAAAGCCCCAGTGTCCCACAAATTGCACAAATGGGCAGCAACAATCAGACAATTTTCAGAAAGACAGGAATTACGTAGAAATCGAAAAATATGAGACCCATTACCGATGGCATCAGCTCTCTTCTAAAATCGTTATCCCAGTATGTGGAGATTGTCATTTATTAAAGACAAGTTCAGATTTCATCAACACTTCCCTGCCTGAGCTTCTGCATCAAACAATGCAGGCAATATTTTGACCCGTTTTTATATCATACAGTCTTTACATGAACATACCACATGAGGGTGGTATTGATTCGCTCTGCCATTACCTTTCTGGCCATCCATCCATCTACATGCAGTGGACATAGAAGTACCATCTGTAAAAGTGATCAGGGCTAGCCCACTGCTTTTTGCATCTATAATCTTGAACATGACACTAAAGAATTTCACTTTTGTGACATTGGAAAAGTTGGAGTTCTGGAAAGGACAGGAGTACAGATATTTTTTTAAAACAGTTTGAAGCATTTTGGATATTTACATTACAAATACCACTTAAAAGGGATTTAATGATGAACACTTAAATTTAACGCTATTGATGTTTGGCCTCTGTAAGTGTGTTTCGTTGCGCAAATAATTTGCTATATGGCATTGGGACAGATAGTTTCCAAATATCCAATATTTTCCAAATATTTCTGTACAATGTCAGAGTTTCAATGAAATTCTGCAACTCAGATTTTTCTATTGAATGAGTTTGTATTTGTATGCTAGCTCATTTAGGCCAACTACTACCTTGTCTGAGGTAATCCTAACAATTGGTCCATCTGCATGACTGTGATTCATTTGTGGTCACTGGGACTTTGTTGGCGTCTTGCATTTCTGTGCACTGGTGATGGTTTAACGGTTTAAATGGTTGGTGATGGTTTATATGCAGAAATTGACATTGCAATGCATTTACTGCATGGAGGTCTTTCTTCACATAGTTGAGGTTTTCTTCTACTTTTTGCACCTGCAACCATTACATTAGTCATTTAGCAAATGCTTTTATCCAAAGCAACTTACAATTCAACATAGGTAGGCAAGAAAACTACTAGTTAACTACTTACTTAGTTAACTACTACTTAAATGTGCAGATGTTTTGCTCTTTAAACCCTTACCCTACAATGAAGCTGACGTGGTCAACTGAAAACCATCGTTTGGAAATGCTTTAACTGTAGTTTAATTTGAAGTGTATCATTATGGTACATTAAAAAAGGATTTATTGAAGAAGTCTTACCTCTCCTTCTTGGGCTTGGTGTTGATGTCTCCCAGCACAGTGATATCAGAGAAGTCTATCCTGAACTTGCTGAGCAGAGTAGCCATCCTGCACAGAAAATGAGAACAAAGAGAGTTGTAATAAACCCCTGAAACCACTTGCAAGGTATTCCCCAAACAAGGAGCTTTGTGTGGAGATAACAGCCATGACTCATTCTGAGGTCAGGGGAGGCCATTTTGAATAGATTTGCTTGAACACATATGTTTTTTTGTTACTCCTGAGCGGAGTGGATTTTTTTTTATGACAGTCATTTCCTTTAGCTTTCACTTCAAAGAATGTAAGTGTCTTTGAACAATATCTCAGGAGCCGACCACGGCATTTTCCGCGCGTGCGAGAAACAAGGCTCATATATTGTGATTTAGTTGCTCGACGGCGAGAAATGACAAACGCGAAATGAAAGGGAAACACTGAAGTGTCAAACGTGTAATGAAACGTGGAGTTTGAGTAATCAAACACAAAGGGCATTTTCAAAGTGCACATACAAATCTCGGCTTACACACAGAGATAAAAGGCTCGGTTGCAGGCACCGAGCTAATTTTATCCAACAAAAGAAGGCAGGAGGCAGCTGTGGGGGACAATGAGAGAGACAGGGGAAATGAGTGTGTGTGTGGACAGTAAGCGCACAGGAGGGTGAGAAGTGCTTTGTGCTGAAAACTGATACCTTCATGTGGCTTCCACTACCTGGCATGTTGAATAAGAATATTACGAAACAGGAACGTGTGAGGCAAAAAAGAAAGGAAGTAAAACTAATAATCGGTGACATTTTCAATGTAAATGTCTGTCTTGCTACTCTCAATCACTGATTGATATAACAGCAGCGCTCTGATCTACAGTTTGCAGGGGTGGTGCCCCTTTTGCAGACATGTCTGGGCATCTCGACTGAAAATCTATACAGAGTTTTGTGAAGACTGAACAAAAGATCAGGTTACAGACAATTTTGTGTTAGGCTATGCCGTTGGTCCAGTTTAGTGGCCGATGTCGGCCATATTGTTTAACCGATGATTTACCATATTTGTACCTTGGTCCCCTTAGCACATGTACCAAATTTGATTTGATTTGATTTGATTAGTTTAAAAACTGAAAAAGCCTTAAAAAAAAAAGGAAAAAGCTTTTTTTCAAAACATGCAACTTGAGGTAAATTTTTAGACTAAGGATAGATACCATTTCTTTGTCAATCAGACTGATGATATAGTAGTTATGGCCTTTAAAAGTTTAAAATGGACCGTTTTCACCCATCTGGCCAATTGGGGTCATATTTCTTTTCATTATCTTTCATTCTGCCAAATTTCACATCTATATAATTTACCATCTCACAATTATTGGGGAAACGGCGCAAGGAGAAGGAGCAGAAGAAAAGAAAGTAAAAACAATAGGGTTTCAGCCCCTGAACGCCCCATGAGAGAAAGCAACCGGATGATGGTGAATATGTGTGTCGATATCAAAAGACGTGCGTACAGTCAGACAGACACAAAATAGAGACAGAGATGGAGACAAAGACTCATTGTGGCTTCCGAAGAGAAAAGCTTCTCACTCTTTCAAATAAGGAAATGAGCTTTTCTGGTAAAAGACTAATGGGCTGCCATGTGGGCTTCATCCTGGAAGGCTGGACCACAAACTAAGCAGGATGTCAGGAAGGTGACGTGGTGTCATTTGATGAGCAAAGGAAATTAATCTCCTGCCAGTAAATAAACCCCATGATCTGAGAGCGCTACGGTCACCGATCAGCTGGAACACATTAGTATGTTGTTGTGAGCAGTCAATAGTAGCGGAAGTACTATATTATTAACACTGAAATATATTTCAGCATATTCTAAAATAAAATTTTGCCTCGCCAAAGCTTTTGGCTTTGTAGTTTTATGCCAATATCAGCCATAATCCTTGTCAGACAGGTTTGGGAATCAAAAAGTAATTTATTTTGACTGACTTGTATACTCTATGGTGTATATAGCAAAAAAAACAGATGTCCTCAGATGTTGACAGATGAGTTGTCAAAGAGGAGAGCGGACGTTCTTTCTGAATACCAAAAGAGTATGGTGGGATTAATATGAAACTCATAGATTCATAGTTCAACATATTTCGGTGTTAAATGTGCCAGTGGATAAAAAAAACTTTCTAATTAAATATGACCAGAATTGAATAAATGTATGTAATATAGCTGAAATTAAATTTGTTTGTCAACCATAGTGTAAACAACAGCCCACTAATAAAGTACATGAGCCAGCCTTTTGTTTTTTTCTGTCTAATAAAGCATATATGTCAGTGTTCATGAACGTAACTCATTCCTACATTCAGTACACTTGTGCAGAGGACTGAAGTACTCACGCTCTGCGGTCATGGTCAATCCTGTTGATCTTGCCTCCGATGAAGACACGGATCTTGCAGTCCTTCCACCTCTTCTTGTTGGTCAGCAGGTAGGGGATCAGCAGGGTCAAACCTGGGTGGGACATCAAAGAGGTGCTTGAAAAGAGATTTTGCGGCGTACTAAGGCAAAAAAAAAAAATCAGGCGATCGAAGGTCGCATGGGGCGAGCTGAGGACGAGGATAAGCATAGCTACAGTGGTGGCCAAAATTGTTAGAACACCTGACAGATCTGAAAATATTGACCTTTTCTTGCCTCCAAAACATGATTTCAGTTCATAATGTTCATGAAACATGCAGATGGTTGCTCTGAGCACAACAAATATCAGATGAAGTGAGTCCTACTGTTTTTATCCACTTTTAACTTTAATATTTGGTATGTCCACCTTTTGCAGCAATTCAAAAGAATCACACAGCTGTGTCCTAAGACTCTTGCATCACCATCAATTTAACCACCGATCACACCTGACAATGATTACACAAGTAATTTGGCTTCTTCTGTGAAGGAACATGATTGTGTGACATTGACAGTGAAATAGGCCTAGCTTGTTTTTTGTAAGGAAAATGACATAAATCTCCTTATCAGACATGAGAACAGCAAATAGTGAAAAAGGAGGAAAAGTGCGTGAACCTGGCCTCGCACGGCATTTTCTGTACGTGTGTGCGCGCGCGTTTAGGGGAAATGGGGGTGTAAACCAGGTGCCAGGACTATTTTGCTTATTGATAGACACAACAAAATATATACAGTTCACTTGCTATACTGCAGCAAAGTTTGATAACAATAGAGTTTATTAAACATTGTGTATAAAACTCCTTTATCAAAATTAGTCATCTAATGTCAAATCTGAACATTTAGTTATTTTAATATGTGAAACCTAAAATCTAAAAAGCACACAGCAAACTACCTACATCATTATTATGCAGATGCTGTAACTATTGGGTTATACATAGAACATCATCATATTACAAATAGATTTTCATGGTACAAGCTGGAGAGCCTCATCACGCGAGGATTTTGGCACTGTTTGGTTAGTTTTCTATCAGTTTTAACCCTTTAACACCTAACACTCAAAATGTTCGCCTGGACTTTTTTGCTTATCTTGACTATAAAAGGGTCAGTAAATGTCCTGTGAGTAAGTGCTTTTTCCCGTTTTTCCAGAAAACTTGGAACTTTCAATATCTGGCAGATATTTACAATTTACTGCAAATTATTAGAGCCGCGAGTGAAATTACCGTAATGACAAAGTGGAAAATTCAAAGTGCGCTCGTCCAACGTGTCGCCGACGACACACTCGGTATTACCCCCCTATATGTTGAAAAATTATCTCCTCGGTTCTAGGCGATTCACATGGGTGGCAAAATCAGTCCAAAAAAAGCGGATTTCCACCTAAAAGCGGAAGATTCTCATGTCTGCCTTATGATGGCTCTATTCTATGGTTTATAGAGCATAATGATGACTTTGTTTTATTCATTCGTATTTCATTCGTTTTATGGGTATTTTAATGGCCAATTGAACAAAAACAACTGAAACCTCTTAAATATGCCAAGTGTTCTAATAATTTTGGCCACCACTGTACATAAACATTATTATTGTTTCTCTGCCTACATCTTTCCAACACTGCTGTCAGTTCATATTAGTATTGAATATGGGTTACATCCTAGAACAGATCAGTCATCCAAAAGAAAAAAGAAAAAATAAGATATGTACAGCAACTCAGCGTGAAAGGCCTACAAAGTGAACACAGCCTTTTTTTTGCCTACACCAAAAGGCTCAGGAAGTCTACAGCGAAGGGCCTGATGTGTGACAGTTTGATTAACGCCTTGTTCACATCTTTATGCCCCGCTGACATGACAGAGTGATTGACAGCCAGCAACAGATTAGCGGTGTCAGCTCCGTGGGCTACTACATTACTGAATAATGGACCAATCAATGTAGCCAGAAGTAATTGATTCATTTTCAAGCAAATTATAAATTAAGTCTCTCTCCATTAAGAAGCAACAGTTTTGTATTGGTCGATAGCGATGTTGGTAGTAGATATTACCAATTTCTTAATAAGAAGAATGTTCTGAGATTAATTAGGTTAATCCTTTGCTATCTTAAACGTCAATCTTTTTTCTTTTTTTTTTATTAACTCGCAATCTCACCTCCGTCGTCAAACAGCCACCAGACATCCACGGTGCCCTTGCCCTGCTTCTTCTGAAACTGCTGGCTGGCCTCCAGCAGCCTCTGGTCAGACACGTTCAGAGGTATGGTTGGACTCTTCTTGTCTGGGGGGGGGCGGGGTGCCAAACACACATTACAACAACGTACACAAAACAACGTGGGGAAAAAAAAATTATAGATAAAAGCGAGATAAAAGCAGTTAGTGGATGTGTTGTTATTTGAATTTAGCAGTCAAGAAACATGTAAAGTCAAGCTCTGTGGACGCTCAACAAGTTAAAATGTCTGTACTACGATGTTGCCCTGTGTTTGTGCATGAATGCTATTATTGTGGTTTTGTAAAAGGTGTGCAGAAAAGCATATTGGAAATACTGATTGAGATTACAATATTGAGCAATTAACAAGAGCTGATTAAGCAATTTAAATACATGAAAGACAACTACAAAGCGATTAGTGTTTCCCCTAGAGGTTTTGTTGTAGGGTATTCCTGGGGTCTGGGACCTACTGTAGGTCTTGATAATTGCCCTTATGCAGATACCAATATACTTCTTTGATTTGGTCTAAATTTTCAAACATTTAAGGCAATTTTTCAGCAATTTCCACTGCTGCTGAATGAACATAGAGGAAACACTAGCGATGCTGGACAGAAAAATAGGAAGAAAAGAACGAGAGAAGCTGTCAGAGGCCCGAGAGGTTTAGCCAGACAGGGCTGGCAAAACACGAGGGAGTGTTTTCATACTGGAAAAGAAAGCTGTGTCATCGACAGGCAGAGGAGATTAAAGACAATTTAGAGACGATAAGACGACACTGAATGAAAGAAGTTAAATGCACAAATCACACACAGCTTCAGAAACCGGGGCTAGGAGATACGAGCCGGAGGACTGTTAACAGTGGACAAAGGCAGCGGGAGAAAGAGAGGGAGAAAAAAAAACGTGTTACTTCCAACTAGCTAGCAGGCTGGAAAACCGAGAGACAGAGAGAGAATGACACAAGACAGAGGCAGCAAGGTTTACTAGGGTAAGTGAATGCAATGGTACTTATATACAAAAATAAAATGAAGTGACAGACATGGAGATATGTTAGAGAGAGAGAAACAGAGGGAATGAATGCCCCTAAGAGGAGTACAAAACTGAAAGAAAAGAGACAGAAGCAAAGACTGAAAGAAGAATGAAAGAAAGAAAAAGCAACTCAATAAAGTTGATATCCTGCCTTTTTTCAACAGAGGTTGAGTTGGAGCTTTGCCGTCGTCATCTTCATCTGGGTGAGGTAAAACAAAACACAGAGGGAGAGAGAAAAACAAAAAATAAAGTAAAGTAAAAAATAAAATAAAGTTAATATTTATTTGCTGGTGCCGTGAGCAGAAAGGGCACGGACCTACAACAAGGAGTCTGTTCTTTGTTCTGCATCTTGTTCACGAATCAAGATGACGTTAGGTACCCGTGGAAAATGACAGACGTAAACAAAAACGTAGGCACACATGTGGTCCTCGGGGGAACGGTTAGCTACAACCTTCAGCAATGAAGAGAACTCACTTTAGCCAATTGGCATTCACAGGGTCTTACAAAAAAAAGGTCAGCTCCTTTAAAACCCATACGACTGGAAAGGCTCCACAGAAGGTTCTCGCTTTTCCTGCTTTCCTAAAATGTCCTGTGCCCCGACCAAGTCAATAAAAGCCAGCAGCTTCAAGCCAGGACTTTATGTCTCCGGCTGAATAAAACTGGCTTCGACTGGCCATTCGGTAACCAAAACATTAAGGATGTGTGAGAGAATTAAATATGCTTGAATCATTTGTAATTCTCAGAGCTGACGTGTTCCTCTGATAGACTCCTTGGGTACATTTTTTTTTTATAAAACTCTCTGAAGTGAGACGGGTAATACAGAATGGAAAATCCCCCCAGATGCCCAGATCCAGGTGTGCTGGATCTGTGCAGGCGTTTCTGAGATGCTGCATTAATAAAGGGTCGGGTGTTAACTTTGCTTACAACGAAGAGGATTATCCGTACGCAGAGCCACTTTTGAACTGTTGTGCAATGAAATTGAAACTGTGAAACTGTTCGTCGACCAGTCGTGTCAAGCCTCCATCGTTTTTTTTTGGACAAATGCATTTCCATCGTTATGGTTTCCATCGAGTGTTTTTTGTTCATCTATCTATTCTAGTGAGCCAAAACCACCTTGTTGATGAGGCCAGAGGAGAATGGGCAGAATGCACCTTGTTGAATCCATGCCACCAAGAATTCAGGCTGTTCTGGAGGCAGAAGGGGGCCCTACAGTACTAGATAGGTGTACCTAATAAAGTGGCCAGTGAGTGTGTATCAGTTTGATATCGGAAAGGACAATATCAGTCAGATATATCGGTCTAACTGACCAGAATGGAGTTCTTGGGTTTGACGGTCAGTTTCATCCACCTCCAATATGATGGAGGTTCCTTTCTGATCACAAAGAGTAGCGAATATGTTTTAGGGGTCCCTGGATCCCTATTGTTTTTGTTAGGATTTTTCTTCCTTGCCTCAAAACGATCTGTAAAGCTGATTATGTCTCCATGAAATTCTACATCCAGGGTATTTGGACTTCTTAGATTACTGCTATGACATAGCATTCCAAAGGTTTCGGCTGTGATGCACAAACAAAGTTGATGATGAAAAGACACAAACAGGAAGTGAGGCATAATCGTTTGACTTAAGGAGCTGCTAACCCCAATGGAGAGTTTTAGTGTCCCATGGTGGTCTAAATGCTGGTTCAGAGGCTTTTCCACCCTGACAAGAATACAATTGTGAACGAAACACTGAATAATTGCAATTCTAAAGAATTTGCTGTGCATGAAAATTGTCAGATTTAAAGACAATGAATATCGGCAAAAAACCCATATCAGTCCAACGCTTGTGGTCAGGCGTTGGTTGCGAATGTACGCTACTACAGTTCCCACAATCTGGCAAGAGTCTTTGTTTGCTTGCTCAGAGTTTGACTGGGTCGCACTTAAAAACAGCACACTGATGTGTGACTGGACTCAGATACAAACACACTGTGTGGACAAGACATCTGTGGACTAACAAACTGGGCCCAGTGGGATGACTAGGGTCATTGGGTGACAGAGGCAACTTCCTTTCAGGGCAGTGTAGAACACAGACATATGTATCAGTGTGTTTGGGTCCATCAAACATTACTTGGATCTAAAGTAATGGAAATTAAAATAAATAAATAAATAAATAATGCACCCCTATATCCTCAAATGATAAACTGATACCAATCTTCCTCTGTGGTGGCCCCTGGTGGATTAGTGGCCTATAAGAGACCTGCCTAGTTAAATAAAGGTGGAATAAATCAAATAAATCAAGGTGAATGTCTAGATATCGTGTTCACACTGAGGCTGCCTGACCTTTCTGTATGGCTGGGCTGTTCTGCAGACTGGTGGCCTTGGATGACGGCTTGGACGAATCGCCATCGGAGTCTTTGCTCATGTCTATGGACACGACCACATCCTTCATCCCCGACGACTTCTCCTGGGAGGACAGCAGATCATCTGGGGGGTGGGGGGGCAAAGAGGAAAGGAGGAGAGGAGGAGGGGTGAATGGAAAGATGGTGAGAATTAGAAAGTTGTGCAGGGGGAAAAAATACTAAAATAAAAAAAATAAAAATACTAATAACTTGAGAAAGACTGAACAACCTTGTCCTTGGATATGGGACACGTCCAGTCCCTCCTTCAGTCGGAGAACAACGGCACCATACTGGAAATCAAAGGCATCGCTGAAAGGCAAAGACAAATAAACAGATTCATGATTAATAGTTGACAGGAAGGAGCATGACAGCTTGGACTTCTAAACACTTCACATCCATGCATGCAAATAAACACAAGACTCAAGTCGCAATGACACGGACCAGTTTCAGGAAGGACGAAAACAATCACCGACAAAAAAACCCTACTTTTTCCCTTTCAGAAATTTCGAGTTAAAACCTGTATTTAATCAATCTTTCATGGAGAAAATGCCACCGGTGGAAAACCATCTCGGTGTGTGTACAGTGGAAGCTACAGCTAGTTATTGGATTGAAACTAAAGAGCACATTGCTTAGCGTATTAGAGGCATTTTAATATAGTGGGGCAAAACCGTCTCTGACCTTCCAGTATAATGCCATAATCCCCAGACTTCACAATCAAGAACAGATTCGGCTTAAGTCCTTCAGTCACAATCTCACATGACTGATTTAGAGCTGGGCAGGGGGAAAAAAAGGGTTTTATTTGGCCAAACTCTGCACTGTGTTTGTGTTCGTCCAGGTACACCGAGTGTGTGTGTGTGTGTGTGTGTGTGTGTGTGTGTGTGTGTGTGTGTCCAGCTGCCTCATATTCCATTACACATCGTAAGTGCTGTAACAAGATGCCTATTCTCATTGGGAAATCTTTCCAGGCAGGCCTTTTGATGTGGCAGTGTTTCCTTTAAACGGGACCCGAGGCGATCCGAAAAAATGGCGCTACTCACTGGATCATGTGGATGTACGTCTCTACGTTCATCATGTCGCCGTCCCGCCAGTCATTTTTGAAGCCGAGCACCAGGATGTTGGGTCTGAGGCGACCCAAGCCGGCAGCCTTGGGAGAGGGGGGTGGGGGGTGGGGTAAAATGACATTACACTCCTTGCCTAGATCAGTTTCACACAGGGTTGCCACTTCTCAAAGACCAATTTGGATTTATACAACAGTTCTGGACTATGAACATTGACTCAGTGTCTCAGGAACTATGAGGGCTACTTACATACTTTATAGCTCCTTGCACACTGATAAAATGATCTCCAACAAGCAACAATTCAAAGCATTCATAGTTGGCCATCGACATGTGGCATTAGAAAAAAGCACCTATTAACAGCAACGAAAGCAAACAAGTGGTGCACACTGAGGTGACTGTTGGCATTTAAGTCTGCAGGAGGCTTGAATATGCTTCCTGGGAACTAACATTTAACTTATCTTGGTACTATTCTTTAATGTTTACTCAGCGATATCCTCCAAAGCCATTGGCAGCGGATTCCCTTTTACCAATAGGTAGCGGTCTGGTTTTCCTACCTGTAGCAGGTACTGGGTGCCCTGCCGCATGTCTTCGGCAAACACCGGGGTGTAGAAGGCCTTGGTCTCGTTCCTCAGCAGCCAGCGTTGGTAGCGGGACTGGTCCGTTGCCAACTCTTTGAAGTTTGGCCTTCTGGAGCCCTACAGCGATTGTACACAGCAAATTAAAAAAGTGTCCCAATGGCCTTGCATTTCAAGAAATAATCCAAAATCAAAACAAAATCACAGGATTCTTTATTAGTCTGAACGTGATTACTGGAGAGTAGTCTGCATTGAAGCCCTAATTCAAAAACCCTGTTCTTAACTTCTCCTCGTCAGAGAGTTTGTTTATTTCTGAAGAGAAAGCACACAAAGCTGGCCTGAGCCAGGAAAATCTATTGCCATTAGCAGGGAATGTTTGCACCGTTGGCTTGCGTCTCGCTCCCGCTCTCGTGGTGCTAATGGAAGAACCAAGCAGGAGGGTAAAACAAAGGGCACTTCTGGAGGGCAGCATGTTCCTGAGAGCCAGAGGGCTGGTGGACTGCAGGGAGCCTGCGTTTATCCAATCAAAAGCTTTTGAGTGGCTGTAAAGGGTTTTTTAGATTGTAATATATAGCAGAGAAACAATTACATCAGCCCATTCACCACTGCGTCTCACTGCTGTGGCAATTTCCATCCCCTCAGGTGCCTGAGGGAGATATTTTGCTTGAAGAAAGACGGGTAAGAAATCACTCAATTAGAGCAATGATTAAATGGGAAATGTGGACTTAAACTTAAGAGGGGCCTTAATAATGGAAAGAAAACAATGAACAGGGGTCCACATATGGTGGATTAAACACTATTCGGTTGCTAGTTACAGCTAACAGTTACAGCGTTTGTGGGACCATCACAGCTTTTAGAAGCACTTAGATGTAATGATCGATGCCATCATCCTAAGTGAAAAATATGAGGTTGGTGACTGTGTGGGATGAAGAGTCAAAAGAGTTGATGACTTAATCGTGTCTCTCTGAAAGCTCATCTTGAAAAAACACCTCTTTGACTTGCCGAGTTTGATCAATGACACCGCCGCAAGTGCCTTTGTGGGAATATCACGGGTCTCTGAAGTAATTTAGTTACCATTTGTGGGTCTGTCCTCAGACTAGTATCCACAAGGGTAAAACACAACAGCAACAAACAATATGGCAGCTACTCACCGTGCGAACATGGCCGCAAATCATTAGGCCTACATTCTTGGTGAAAGCGTGGACGAGGTTGAGAAGAGCTGGCCGGGAGTTGGGGTAACCAGTCATCACCAAGCACTGCGGTCTAAGGATAAAGGACAAATAATAGCAAAAAACACATCAGCATTGCATTTAGCATCAATTTTAACAGGATACATCAACAACAACAACAACAACTGCTTTCTGCAGTTCTTTTTTCTACAAGTTCCCTTTGACGTTTTCTTGTGACCTTGGGAGTGGTGTCTCATCTTCTTGGCGAGAGAAACGAAAACAGGCTCACAGAGGAACCAGAGTAGCGCACATCAAAGCAAATATGTTAAGCACCATGGGATTTAATGGAACCAGTGGGAGGGGGGGGGGGGGGGGGGGAGAGAGTAACGCACAAGTAATTTTGAAGACACCGTCAGATGCCTCCCTAATCTGTTGGTTTATCGCCATGGGAACCTTTCGGGAGCACATTACGTAGTCCCCGACACATCAGAAACAAGTGCACGATATGCTACATGTGCAAGCATTTGGGAAATGAACACATTTCATTTGGAGGATAAAACATATGCATTTTGTTGGATTTGTGAAAGGGTAGATTAGAGTATGCACATTGTATGGGTGGTATTGAACCCATTGGCAGTGTTGGCCACACACCTATTGATTCATTCCATGACATGTAGAGGACAGTAGCACAAAGGTCTTGCTCATGATGCCTTCCTTGGCTCTGATGCCACTCAATAATTGGGCAAGCCATGCTGGAAAAAATTATTTCACTGTGTTTACATTACTTCACTCCATGTAAAAATATCACTATAGCGATATGCCCTTGACAACTGCTTGAGAGGAAATGGTTTCATTGGACAAACAAGTACACCAGAGAGGGTGGTGAATAATCCGTCTGCCACTCTTCTCCCCTGATATGTGGTGATATAAGACCCTCTTCTGAGCAAGTGCCGAGAGGGAGGATGCTTATGGCTGCAATCTGATAAAAAGTCACCCAACCCTATCCCTGTAGCTTCCCACACTTGCAGCCATGTAGCTTTTACCTGCATGGTATGTCTCCATTACCTTGTCGACCAGGGGCAAATTGCTTGTCAACCCAAGAGATAAATGAATACGATGGCTATGATGACTGGCTGAACAACTGTGCTTGAAATGCTTTTCAGTTCAAGTTTCATGAAAAGGCACAGAATGAGGTCAACAAACCTGAACGTTAAATCCTACTGCAGAGATGCTTGCACAAGTCCAGTGACAGAATTGACATTTAGTTAGTATCTGAGCGCTACACTTGCATTCATTTCTTAACAGTAATTTGCAACAATTTCATCTAAATAAATGTCTGATGTAACACACTAGTGATTCAACCTACAGCCAGTTCATTCAAGGTTTTACATTTGCTATTCTAAACACCTGGTGGCGGGTAGGTCTTTCCCAGGAAAAGTCCTCTGGTGCACAGGAAGTGATGCGTTTTATGTTTACGGTTTGTTTGGAATGAATAGAAGAACTGGGTAGTTAGCATGAGCAGCGATAGCCACCATGGCTGAACAGACAAAGAAAAGAGCACCACCTACAGAAACTCAATCAAACAGTGTCACCAGTACTTTGATGTCTTTTTCCTTGGAAGTTTGACAAGTGATCTCTGGAACGTGCAGTGCAGGAACACCAAAGCAATGAGCGCTGAGCACCAAAGATGGAGACAAAATTTGAAAAAAAAAAAATCTAAAGAACTCAAAGATTATGTCACTTCCTGTGTGGAGAAGATTTCCCTCCAGTCACCAGAACTTAATTTGGCCAAATACGGTGAATCTACAGTGTCTCAATTAGGGGGGGGTGGGACTTACTTCTCTCTTGGAGCCCCAAATTATCATTTAGTATGATAAGACAGTTAGATATTTACATAAAAACCTTGCCTAGGGCAGCTTTAATGTTGTGGACAGTGAAAGGCAATAAAAAGAGGTGTTTCTTCTGTGGTACCTGAAGTTCTTGATGTGGTCCTCCACGCCACTGAGGTGCAGAGAGTGGGTCAAGGCCTGGTGGTAGGTCAGAGCCTGGGTCGACGAGCCCCAGTTCACATCTGGAGGGGAGGACCCATGCAGGCAGAAACACACAGTGGAGTCAGGAATACTGTTTATGGGTGGCCTGCCAGGCCAAAGGCCGCCTGACCCATGCGGTGTTGAGTCGGTAGGGATGCCTCGCATGTGTGTGTAGCTGCATGTCAAACTGAGTGTGCATACAGGTGTGTGTCCAGAGCTGCAAGTCTAACTTTGCGTTTCGAGAAATGCAAGCACATGTGTGCTCGTACATCGGGGCTTTGCCATCAGGGCTGCTAGACTTTGGGATGACCTGACTGAGGAGCTCAGGCTGCTTAATCTGCATCTTCTTTTATATTCTTAAACTCACTTTTATTGACTGGTTCTTATGTTGTGATCTTTTCTTAATTGTCCTTCTGTTTCTTACTTTTACCATTGATTTTATCTTTTTGGTTTTTAATTTACTCCTGTGTTGCATTTTTTGTGACCGTGTCTTGCAAATTGCTGATTTTTCATTGTTTATCTTAATCATTATTTATGTTGTACATCTCTGAAATGCGTGTAAGCTGCAGTTTTTGGTTTTGGTGTTTTGTATTGTAGGTCTAAAGGCCAGCTTCATGCCACCTGGCTTTCACTCTACTGGATTCTTTTGGGAAGTTATTTTGAGGTTATAACATATTTCTCTTCAAGAAACACTACCCTGACCCTTCCTCTTAGCCTTGCCTATTTGTTGTCAATTATTTGTCTGAGCTGACTTTTTTTTTTTTTAGAAAAAGTAGGTTGCTAACTTATGCACTCTTACCTTAACACTAGTTATGCTCTTAGTTGCTTGTTTAGGAAGGAAATGCACTTATGATTTCTGGTGACTAGTAGTTTCTTGCCTACCTATGTTGAATGCACTTATTGTAAGTCGCTTTGGATAAAAGCGTCTGCTAAATGACTGTATTGTAATAACAAGGAAACGTGGCTCTTATAAAAACAGAGTTGGAGAAGCATTAGCAAAGGCAGTTTATTTTGTTCTATTTTGTTCTTTGGTCATGTCTGCACTGAGCAACAAAAATATGATTGTACTGCAACTGCACACCACATCACTAGAATATGTGAAGCATCAGGTATAATAAAAAGCTCCAAATATCAATACTGAGGATTCTCTGCCATCACAAAGCTTTGGTATTAAAGCTATTAGTCAGGTTTAAAAGGCTCTTCCTGCATTTACCACAATAAACCCTTTTCAGTTTATTGTTAATAACCCAATAAAAAACTATGGGCCTGCAATTTGTGAAAACATGAGTAGGGTTTGAGAAAAGTTGGTAAAATACATACATTTCAGCACTAGCTTAGCGCCAAATTACACTCACAACGTTACCATGAACTTTGTTAGGTAAATTATGATGGCAAATGTGTGCAACCTTGCTACTCACCTGGCTTCTTGTAGCTGACGTAGATATAGAGACCCATGACAATGACATTGGTGAGGAGAGCAGCCCACCAGTTGATGACAAACATCACCACGCAACACAGTACAGCTCCAGCCAAGGAAACCCACATGTTGTAGTATTTGAAGCTGGGGCGCCACCCTAGGATGCCAAAGAAAGCGGGTCACATCATACCAGGTAGGGACATGTGAAAACCTAACTAAACAATTAAACCCAATCACAATGTAAAAGGTTTCTACATTTGGCTTATAATAAAAGTAGAACTGAGGAAATGTACTTTATGTGGATTACAAGTTGCCAAAAGGCCAGATTTGTTCTTAGCCCGATAAATTAAGACCATAATGGATCAGACCTGGGATTCAAACGACTAAGAAGTCGCATACACCATTGTGGATGCCACCATCATTGCAAGTGATATGTCATATTTTAAAACTTGAAGAGGCTTAAAATAGCAAATGTTGCTGATTAAAAAGAGCGTGGATATGTGCTTGGATTAAAGAATGGGAGTTAGCAGCCAGTTAGAACAGGAGACAAGAATGTTACAGCAGCTATTGGAGACCGTACTTGTTTATTGGGTACCAACGAAACTAGACTGGTGAAATTTTAGTAATGAGATACATTTGGACTGTGCAAGGTTACACAATGAGTCTAAACCACAGGACATAAAGGGTACATTGACAGTGACCTCACTCTCTGCCCCATGCAGGGTTTTCATGTGTACCCGAGAGAGGATCAGGACTAGGCCCAAAGTGGCCAAATGGGGTAGACATTGCTGGTTTGTGATTCCAGCGGCATTAAAAATCCATTAATCATGTCCATTTTGTGGCTCATCTATAATTGAGTCATGTACCATTTAAGTCCATGTAATTATATGAACTGCTTGCAGGGTATTAGAATCAGATAGAGAATCTGTACCTGGAGTTCTGCTAGAGCTTTGGTATCGAGGGAAAAAAGCACAGAACTCTTAATATTGAACGAAAACTCAACTGCATGCATTTCATAGAGCTCTTCACACTAAAGCTTTGTGCACCAATTGAAAATATGGGCTTGCATTTTATGAGCTGGATAAACAACAACTATTGAGAAGTTATTTGTACTCAGATGTTTTTGTGCAGTATTTTAAATCTGCATGGCAGATTTCCTTCGTCCAAGTGGACAATATCAATCTTGAAATGATAACCAGTGCTACGGTGCTGTCATAGCAACATTATCTCGTACCCCAATGAGAGCCCTAAGCAATCTCGACTCTAATAAAAGGGCCACATAAAAAAGTTCAATTGAGTGACAAAATCTACACCTAAAAGTGCTCAAAGTGCCAGAGGCATTTTGAATTCTTTGAATTCTCATTCTTTTGAATACAGCATGACTGTTCCTCATAAGGAACTGCTCATCATCTAGTGACTCATAGGGAATGACTCATCAGATGTTAAAGTGCCACGCCATTTAGCATTTGCCTTCTCAAAAAAATATATTTTCACAGCAACATTACACCTACAGCAAAGAGGGCATTCCACCCTTCCAGTCAATCATACTGGTGTGTGTAATATTTCGTGAAAGATTGCCCATGGGGGAAGACAGGGTATGCACAGGGTTGAGAAGTAAACATTACATGAAACACCATCTTCATAGCAATCTCATTACAACAAAAAAATGGTGAATCTGTAAACCTTTACATTTGCTAATCAAAATACAAAATTCTGTTTGATTTGCATAATGTATGAGTTTATTGCAATATCTGATATACAATGCTTGCTTATCATCAAACTTTTTTTTTTAATTTTGAAAAATGTATTGACTTGACAGCAGAGATGCTTTAAATGAAAACTAAAGCCATTTATGGAAGTTTACCATAACACAGCCATGCCATGTCTCTTTTCTCTGGCCCAAAGACGTGCGTGCTGTTGGAAACATGCATATTCAGCAAGTTACATTTACTATGACCCCCTCCCCCCCATTTTTGAAGCCCTGTCATCTCCCATCACATTCGTTGTTTGATGATACGACTCGTGACTCTTATGGCTGATGAGCTGCTCTTTTTAACTGTTGTAACCTTAACCTGTTGTGTACTTTTCATTTCACTGCACACCCTGTGTGTGTATGTGACAAATAAAGTTCTTGAATCTTGAATCTTGAACTGTTGTAACTGTGTCTGAAATGAAGAGCACAAGGTTTGCCGTGTCTTGATCTTACCTGGGGAGTTAGCGAGCGAGGCGTGGAACACAGAGAAGTTGATCAGGGCATAAGATGCCAAGAAAAAGTTCGAGATGATGGGAGCAATTACATTCAGCTGAGCTGGGAGAAGAAAACATGAGAGTACATTCAAGATGAGCCAAAATTTCTAAATCCTATGAAATCCAAAAAATGTAATTGCAAAAAACACAGCAGAAGCTTCCATTTTTATTACAAGCTAAGTTGAAACACAGTGGGGGAAGATTTCTAGATTTGATTTTTTTTTAAATATCGCTTACTGCTATCCTCATGCAATAATAACGTGTACTTCTAGTGCAAATTAACAGTATGTGACATAGCAGTCAAGCTCAGGCCATACCGATGAGGATGAAGGCCAGGGCGATACAGAAGGTAAGGATGTAGCCTCGGAGGGGCTCATTGTTCTTGCCGTAGCCTTTGGCGAACATTCCCAGGCCAGGGTAGATGTTGTCCTTACATAAAGCCTATGGAGATGGAAAACATTATGTAATTTTAGACACAATACACTTTCAGCCACATTAGTATTTCGGAATCAAAAACTGCGCAGCAATAGCAGCTAACTCGGGAGATTCTTGATTATTCGATTTTTTGCCATCTTAGTTCCTGTGGTGTTTCTGCACTACACTTCCCAGAGATCACTTGTCAATCAAACAGTGTGTCCAGTACTGTGACATCATCTTCCTTTTCTGTTGATGGAGTTTGAGTTTCTGTAAGCGGCGCTCTTTTCTTTGTCTGTTCAACCATGGTGGCTATTGCTGCTCATGCTAACTACCAGTTCTACTTTAAGGTCTCTTGCCAATTGCGCCTCCAAGGAGACATGATGATACTTTGGGCAAATGTAATGACTAGCGCAGTACAAAGCAGTAGAGTGGACCAGCAAGTGAATCGAGTTTGATGGAATTTGGGTTGTCACATACCTGAAAAACCTTTGGTGCACTGACCAGGGAGGCCAGGGCCGAGGAAAGAGTAGCAGAGAAAATGCCAGCAGTGATGATGGGGCTGAAACCCGACACGATGCTCATGACCTGAATACAAAGTAAAGTGAAAACAAGTGGTTTGACATCTATGTGTCTGATCATGCACAATGTTGTAGGCCCTACTATTTTTCAAACCTCAAACTCCATACCTGGAAGTCCTTTTGGAGTCCATACAGGCAAGGAGTTTTGTCGTTCTTACAGGAAGAGAAGTCGTAGCCAAACTTGCAAGCAGCATCAGTGCAGTTCGCCATGAATTGGGAGCTGAGTGTGTCATTAATATTTCCAGTGGCATCTCTCACAATACAGGAGCCTGGTATAAGTAGGTGCAGCTTTTTCAATATGTACACTTTTGAATGGCACATCAAAACTTGAAAACATATGTGAATACCCAGTAGTTTTTAACGCTGTTGAAAGAAAAGTGGAGATGCTTTAAGTTACATAGAAAATATCAAATACAGCAGACATCACTGTACCTGTAGAAACGGCGACGCCCAAGTAGACAATGCCTGTGATTAAGATGGCCAAGAGGGTTCCTCTGGGAATAGCCAGCTGTGGGTCCTGCAATTAACAACCAAAAACGACATGATGACAAGCATTCCATAATCGCACCAGCCTCTTAATCTTCACCAAGAGAGTGCTTTCAAGTGATGTAACACAGCCTCTGGAGGCCCTATATGTGAGAGAGCGCATGCACAGGATGTATCATTTGCTGGTGAGTACCAATAAAGTTACTTACAGCGAGGTCTCCTGAGATATTGGCACCAGCCAGAATGCCAGTGGCTGCAGGAAAGAAGATGGCGAAGACAGAGAAGAATGTCTCGCCTCGAAAGTCCGGACCCATGTTCTCCCACATGATTGTACCTGAAAAAAAATGAGTATATTAAAAAAAAGAACAGCTGACAATGCATGCAGTGCACACAAGGCCAAAGGATCTCAGCCAATTCAATTTGTTCTGTCTTGTGATTTTAGTTAAAGCATCTCAAGTGGTAGAAAGGGCTCCATACACAGACTATTCATGATGACTGGTGTACTGAGAAAGCCGGGGTTATGAGCTACTAGAACAAGCTTATTTATTTTGCTTGAAAGTTTCATTCAATTAAAACCTGAGAAAACAAGAGTGTTGCCGTACCGTCATAGCCAAAGAAGCCAAACGCCTCTTTAGACTCGACAGGAATGAAGGTTCCAATGAAGTAATTGATGATGGCTGTGATGAGGACGATGAGGAGGAAGATCTGGGCCTGTAGAGAAGCCAATCAACAGATGAAGTATGGCCTGGGCTATCAGGTGGCAACTTGAACAAAAGACATGCATCTGTACAACTGGAACAATGCTAATGCAGTGTGCAGATTCATTTCCTTTGTTAAGAGTCCAACCACAACATGGAGCATGAATGGCGCTTGAATCAATGTATGAATCAATCAATATACTTTATGTCTGTAGGTCTAAAACTTTGGTGGATGCCAGTCTCTACGTACTGTCCTGGAGAAATTGCTGTTCAACATTTTGGACTTAGGTAATAGCTTAACTAAATTGTGGGGATTTTCATTTACGTAAGCTGACATCTGAAATCTGAAATGACTCTGTTCATACCTTGGCCTCCCATTCCATTCCAGCCACTGAGATGCCCAGCAGAAGGATAACTGTTATGGTGCCGATGATTCGGATGTCATTGATTTCATCCGTCATGATGGCATCTAGACCCTGAGAGACAGTACAAACAACAAACTTGCTTAGGAAAAAAAGACATAGAACATCCAGAGGACCAAAGTTCCTGAAAAATAAGCTAATGTACATTTGAGCTTCTGTTGAAATTATGGTATTCTTTTGGCATTGAGCAGTAATCAGAACATTTGAAAATTGTAATTCTTGATTTGGCACTGAAGCTACTGAGGGACTTACGGAAAGAAGCTGCACAACAGTTTCCGCGAAGCCCACCACATACATTGCGACGGCCACGGCATTAGCGAAGGCGAATATGAGACCGATAGAGCCGCCAAACTCTGGGCCCAAACTTCTCGATATCAAATAATATGCTCCTCCTGAAAAGCAAGCATGAAACACATGACATGTTGTTAGTTGAATGGGCTCAAATGCCAAACAAAGACAGAAACAAAATGATAATGTGTTGAGAATGAGATATGTAGACAAATTCATATATGTAGCAGTATCTTTATGATAAAGCAAGTATGTTTATACCACCCACACACCCGACACACCCACACACCCACACCACCGTATGTTGGTGGACAGAGACTGCCCTTCAACCAGACGACTTGGATTCAAGCCCCAGTATCAACAAGCATCCTACCCTGTTGAAGTGCCCTTGAAAACATGAATGGAGTTGAGCAAGTAGGCCACACAAGTTTTCAGTATTCATGCCACAAAGGCCTAACAGAACAAAATCCAATTAGTCCTTTGTCAATGCGTATGTGTTGGGGGCCCAACTGGAGGTAAAAGTTGGGGAAGAACTGGAATACTTGGAATGATTAGCTTCCTTTTTTTTTATAAGATTAGAAACTAACGTGGCACTTTGATTGGCTGCATTATAGTAAGTCTTTCTTAGGGCATGTGATTAAAAATCTATTCCCACACTTTGCTGGGCAGGAAAAAAAGTGTTTTGTTTTTCCCACACCGCACATTAGAGCTTATTCACAATGAAACTGTATTCTGTCAAATTCAGAAGACCTTCAGCCTTTTGATTGGAACAAGTTCACAGATTTACTGTGGCAGAGTACGTGTCAAGACATGACGGAGCGTCAGAGCGGCATTGCGAAATTCTCATTTGCAAAACCGATGACATCACAACTTCCTAAGACACAGTGTAAAGAAACAAAATGTCGGTGAAAGCTCAAGTGAGGGTAGCTCAGCAGTGGGAGCTTTGTACGTCTTTACCTTGACATTTACTAATGTCTAATCTTACCTTTAAAAAGGTCCCATATTATGGAAAACGGTTTATTCCTGGCGCTTATACATGTTCCACAGAAAATTACTTCCCTAAGCAGCTGAGAAAATTTGAAATCTGGAAGTCAACCCGTTTTTCTGTATTTTCCTTTTTCCAAAAACGGTGCCAAAGATAGGAGAAAAACAGCCCATTTCAGAAAGTAGCACCTTTGGACGTCATAAGGGGCTAATCTAGCCCCTCTCAGAGCATGTCCACGCCCAGGTGAACAACCAATCCCATTTATGTTGTCGCAAAATTGCTTATGGTGCATTCCATTCTACTCGGAAATCGATAATTCCGAGTCAGTATTCCCAACTTCCAATCTAAATGTATTCCACTGTATCTGCTCGGGAAATCATAATCGCCTGCAGCAAACTCGTGTTTGTATGGCAAGTCTCAGAATTACAAGCATCTGAACTCAACATCAACTTGACATTGCTATGTATGCCATTTAACACAGGCCTATCCTTGCCTGCCCATGAGACCACCAGATATACAATTAGAGGATATTGTTTTAGCAGTCGTGTCATTTGAGCAAATGACTGTGACAAAATATATGCAAGGACATTTTCTTTACAGACATCGGGCAAAGTGGCAGGCAAGACCTCATCGCTTGTTTAGATTGTGGTGAGGTTAACCCTGCGGGTAATGTTCACTAAGACAGAAATTATTGTTATTTCCTTGGGTGCTTTATAGAAGGTAAGGGAGTTCGAGGACGGCACTCATATGCTCTCTTGCTATTGAGCTGACATTAGTAGCTAGTCAAATAGCGAAATGGTTGAAACGGGACTGAAAGCATAAGAAATATTGCCAAAAAATAATACTTTGTTTAGTCTTGCTTTCAATACTGTTAGAGACAAAACAAGCATCACTACATGAAAACTCTTCCTGCTGTCTGCTAGTCTAGTTGCAAAAGCAGAGAGAATGAATCCAACGTGTGGTCAAAGAAAAGAGCAATTGGTGGGAACACAAATATCAGTTTGCTGCCATGCAGGTTTAGTGTTTTCCTCAACGGGACATTTTGAACAACTTCAAATTCTCTGTTTAATCATCCAGTGAGAAAGAAACGTCTGAATATCCATTTCAGACCACCCTGCCAGAGTTAGCGCTGCTCTCATTCACTTGAAAAAAAGTGTTGCAATCTAGCAACCCACGATTGAATTTCCCTTCGTGCTGGGACAACTGTGAGAAATGTGTTTTCGCCCTCTTCTTTCATTTGACTCCAAATAAAGCTGGAGATTGTTGGCAAGACCTCAACACATAATACATCATAGGTTCTGCTGGATGGAGACTATACATCGATAGCTGGGTCATGCTGGTAAAAGTCACACATCTGGATCACCTAGTTTCACAGCCAAGCACCAGACACTGGTCAAATGTGAGAGTTCTGCTTCTCTGTAGGGGAATCACAGTAAATGACGCCTCACAAATGTACCAGAGAAGCGTTGCAACACTGTAAATTACAATAAAATTTTGTTCATAAATCATAAGCACTTAATTTTAGCAACATCATACTAGAATTGATCTATTGAAGAAAATTATTTTATCTGAAGCCATGACAGTGAAATTACTGAAACCTCAAAGTAAAACAGGTTTAAAGTGTGAATAAAAACAGAAAATACCTAGTTAATGAAAAAAGAGAGATTGATATGTTGTATTTAGAAGCATAAATAATAAAGGATTTTGTTCCCAACTAATGATCGTGAATGGTCATGAATGCTATTATTGCTCAAAATAAATATTTAGCAAAATAATTGGGATCATCATTTTAGCCCTACTGGACTGAAATTACAGCACATTCCCTTCTAAACACAAACATGCCATTGACCTTTAGCAATTTTGTTTCAAATGTCTTAAGCCATTTTTTGTGTGTTTCTATTTTCAGGAATTAAATTGATTATACTTGGAAGGGATGCAGAGATGAACAGCGGTGCAGTACTTTAATTTCCTGTGTTGTCTGGGAAAATGCATTTTTGCTATCAAAGCAAGACAGTGAACACTGCATGCAACTAGCTGGCTGGGCACCAGGAAAGGTTAAATAATAGTGCTGTGTCCTTCCTGCGAAGACCCAATGAGCTCTCAGGTTACACACAGCATCAGAATGCACTATATTGCAATTAAAGCCACTATAGATTTTATTTATACTTATTGTAGTTTGTTTAACGCATGGAAGAAATTAGTATCAAGTATTTCTCTCCTTTTCTTTCTACCCTCTACAATTGATCTCTGCTAGTAGTTGGGACAGTAAAGGCAGGGATATCAGCAAGCTAATAGGTCTCTCAACCTGTGATATCCTTACTTACTTAAAAAGGAAAATATTAAATTATTTCCATATATCATTTTAGAACTAAATTCATTTTGAAACAGCTATGAGGAAAGCCATGTGAGATTAATAATGAGCTCATTGAATCCCAACAATACATGGAAACTAGAGGTGGGCCCATTCATGGTGTAAGATGATTAACTGGGACCAATTAGAGCTCTTACAAACAATCGGTGGAAGTGAACATCAATTATTGTGTAATACAGTGCAGTAATAATAATAACAAATTGCATTCCCTAACACGGTTGGTAAGTGTCTCATTTGTGTGGAGTTTCTGGATTGTCAGCTCCACATTGTTTCGACGGGATACAAGAGAAAAGAATCACTGGAGAAATCTGCACTCATATTAGTACATGAAAATATGTTGTGGTTATAAAAATGGAAAACAGAATAGGCCCCTGTCTTCTGCTTCATTATGAGCAATATCCCCCTTCTTGGGCCAACACCTTTCTCTTTAGTTATGATATCTCTTGGCCATGTTATTTGTTCACATTGCATCTCCTTGTACCATTATACCGATGATACTCTGTTGTATCTCCCTTACATACAACAGTTGGGAGAGCTTGGCCCAAATTTTCCTTCAACAAATTTCGGACAAAACTGTGGCCGTGATCACATCTCATAAGGAAACATATTTGATTCAAGTTTAAACCTTCAGTAACATGCTAAAACATTGGTTCAGACATGTTTTACCAACTTAGAAGACAACACCTATCTATTATCTATTATTTGGAATGTTCGTAACAATACTGAGACAAATGTATATATTATCTTGCATTGACAACTGTACGGCGCTGTTCTCCTGCCTCAATAGACAAGTTATGTTACAACTCATGATTGTGCAGTATTAGAAGACCAAATGCACATCATAGGATAATTACACCTATTTTAGTTTTTTTACACTGATTTCTTGTTAGTGTTTGGATTGAAGATGTTGCTGATTGCTTTTCAGACCTGGCAAGGTTCGGCTGCAAGCTATACCTCAGATCGTTTGCCCAAATACAGTCAGGAAACTCTTGTTGTTGTGTGCTAGAAGGCTGGAAACTGCATCAAAGAGTGTGTGTCTGGTCACTGGTGCTCATTTTTGTGTATATGAGATCTATCATGTATTTAAGAAAAATTAGGTATACCTCCTCGTACAAAACCATTAGTGGCGATGGCGGAGGTGGAGAGTCCAGTGATGGTCGTCACAACTGTTGCCATGAGGACAATCACACAGGCGAGAACTGTCAAAGAATCGAAACAGTAATTAGGGACAATGGTCTGCATTCCTACAAACACCAAAATGGGAAAAATCTGCAATGCCATTTTGCAATAAATCAATTGGTCATTAAGTATTTTTTGTATGCCTCACAATCATTCTGAGAGCCCCTGTGAAAACTAGCGGCAGAGCTTAAAAAAAATAAAACAAGCTAGTGCAGTTCAATTGACCGAGTGTGTCACCTTGTGGCAACATTTCACGTCAAAGTGGAGAATTATCAAGAAGCAATTGGGGGAGGCGTGTTTTCAAGAGGATTTGGGTAGGACGGTGGTGAGTTGTGTGTGAATTGAAAAAGTAATTCACAAAGAAGCTCTGAGGCAGGGTCTGAATTATCACCAAAAGGTTTATTTCAAACACTGGTCCGAGGTCTAACTCTAATGTGTCAACTTACCAATTCCTGCCTGGCCCACAATCCATGACATACGGATGAAGAGCATCACACCCCAAATGTTCAACATGCAGCGTACCTGTACAGAGGAAGGACTGTTACTTAGGATGACTGTAAAGCAACAGGGGCTATTCAAACAGAACACACGGCTGCTCTTGGAACACACAAATTATGTAGGTCACTGAATATTTCTGAAGGTTTCAATCAATAACCGGATAGTATGGGCTCATGTCCAAATCTACTGTGAAAAATTTGAACTTCGATACCCAGAAATCCAATAAGGTCAGTAAACTGCACAGCACGCTCATGTTTACCAACCTGGCCGGTCTGTGATGCTTTATACCAAAGGATACCAAATGAGAGAGGCAACAGACCTAACGTTGGTGAGTCTATCATCGCCAACAGTTTGAACCTCTTGGGGTGTTTTTTGATAAAGAAGTGTATGAACCAGAGCCATCATTCTAAAGTTGTGCTGAAATGTTCTTACTATAAAACAGACCTGAAGTGCCCTTAACTAAAACAGTCCTTCAGTCCCCCACCCTGCAAGACACTGAATCCCAACCAGCTACAGGAGTGCTGTTCTCTAGCTGACTCTGACCTTCCTTTCCCTGTGGGGATCAATAATATTTTTTTTTAAAATAAAAATATCCTATACCACTTAGTAAGAGTCATAACAACCCAAACAACAGACGTGAGAATGAGTGGAAAGTTTATGTTGGAGAGGAAGCGGGGGATTTTTCATGTCAAAATACAAGCAGGGTGATGAGAAACAGACACATTGTTGAATGAAACTCCTTTCATCCGCTGCTAACTTGAACTTCAAAAGTTAAAATCCATTTGAAACAGGAGTCATCAACCGTGTTTTCTGGTTGTTGTGAGCGTGGTTCCTTCCGAAGTGGTGTTATAACATTAGAGCCAAGAGTAATTCACACCCGCGGCCGAGAATCCTTAGCAGGGTGCGATCTACATCACACACGTTTCACATTATTTAGCGGCACACTTTTAGTCGACCACTTCGCTGGCCACATCGGACATAAAAGCTTGTGACTGACCACTTGGAACATCCATTAAGGGAACAGACTGACTTTTCAAATATGTTGGGCCTAATTGTAATAATGTAATAAATACAGTTATCAAAGCTGAGGCCAAAAACTCATTGGTAAAGCAGGCATAACTAAATTCCTGTTTCTATTTCTCGTTATATTATCTAACTCCCTTTTTAGCTATCTTACGTTGGCCATTAGTTGGACTGAGAGTTTTTTTAAGATTTTATTCATTAGTTTTAGAATAGTGCATGGCTTGTCCATAACTCGTAATGGTTAGCTGTTAACTCCCACTATACAGAACTGGAGTCTGGAGTAGTAGTAACAGCAGTAGTAGTAACAGTAGTAGTAACAACAGTAGTAGTAGTAGCAGTATGTGGTAGACTGGGGGTGTGTGGTTGAGGTGTGGGGTGTGGTTGAGGTGGAGGCATCCGGCACCAGCTCCAGACGTTTTAAATGCATGCATTTGTCTTCCAGAGGCAATGAGGCCGACATGGAGATCTCAAATTTTGACTGTAAAAGAAAAATGAATGGAAAAATGACTGCACTCAGGAAGCATTAAGTGACTGTCTACTCACCAGCACTCCCTTAATCCAACCAAACTTGACCACTCCTTTGGATTCTGCTGCCTCCTTAGCGGCAGCCTCCTCAGCCGGGGTCAGCTCATCACCATTGGCAAACCCATCTTCAAATGGTTCCTGAACACACACACACACACACACACACACACACACACACACACACACACACACACACTTTTAGGTCTAGACACAACAAGGGACACCATAGATGTATTGTCATCGAAATGTCGCCCTTATCGCTTATTATTTATCAAAATTGCTACTACTAAGGGTAAGGGTGGATCAGTATATGGGTTTTGCAATGGTAAAAATGGTAATGCCGCTGCCACTTCTGCTTTCTAGTATTATGATTCCTGTGATTACCATCTTTTTCAGAGAACATCATGAGCATTTGCAAGGTACAAATGGGTTCAAACGCGAATATATAAAATAGAACAAATAAAATGTTCATAAATATGTATGAGTATACATTTAAAAAAAGTAATGTGTGTTTTAGGTTTTAGAGAAGCAAAACCTGCAGGGAAATGATTGTTTTCACACCAATGGCAATTTGTCCATGTAATTTGATGAATACCTTGATATTACCAGCTACTGGGATGTTTGGGAGCAAACTAATCATACCAATTTGATAACCCCTTGCCTAACGCACCTCATTTTCCTCTTTATCCTTGACAACACTGGCTCTTAAAGACAGACATTCATAGGAGGATTTCTGCCCTTGCATTACTGCAGGAGGTACAACACAGGAAGCCTCCCTACTGTGCAGAGACAAAGACGTGACGTTGGTGGCCTCCCTGTCAGGGCTCTCTGGGTATACAACAGACTGTTTTCCTGTATTTGTGGTTTAAAAAAACTCCAATACCCCCCACCTCAGGATGAGCAAACAGCAGTGGAAAACCAATCCCTGACACTCCCAGCCTTTACAACATCTCCTCCCTTCACCAGTAAGACTGCACATAAAACTGAGCCGAACAAAAAGAAGCTTCAAAACAAGACCCCAAACTAACCTTGACATCCTGCTTTACCAGCACTGGACAAAAGTCAACCCAAAAACGAATTTGCATATGTATGGCAATTAGAAATATAAAAGACAAGCCACTGGCAGAGCGGAAAAGAGATCCATCGACTCAAATGCAAACATTCGCCTGTTCAGCAGAGTATTGGCATTCAGCTAGGGTTCGATCCATAGAGAGGACCAAGAGAAGAGATATTTAGGGATGAGTTCAGCCATAATGACCTGGAGATAGCACAAGTTATTGGTAGGATGATATACCAAACCGGATCACGTCATCATCTATGTGAAAAAGTCTTCATAGCAAACATTTCATTTCCATTTATTTGCCAAAAAAACAGGCATCATCTGCAAATAATCACTATATGTTTAGCAGTTTTCTTATCAAAATACTAGAGCAATATAAAACATTAGTGAAACATTAGTTAAACACGGTATCTGAAAAAATTACATGTTTTCTATTTTGTACCCATTTAATGCTACGTGAAATTGGATTTACCAATTTTAAAATCGAAATAAAAGCAAAAACAGACTGATTGTACATAGCTAGTGCAAGCTCTTAAACTATAAATATGCAGAATAAGAGAGGGGACAGCAGGAAATTAAATGTTAAGGGTCATGACATCCATGTCTGGCATATTGTAATTACCATGTCCTGTATTGATCTAAGAGTGAGCATGCATGTGAGTCATACTTAATGTGATCAACTGGTAATATAAGATAACATAAGAAAATAAAAAACTGTCACATTCACATCTTATGGTGAAACTCGTAATTCATGTTTTTTTGTCTTTATTTCATTTGTCATACTTTCCAACTCTGGCTCAACTAAACATTGTGTAAAGAATCTGTCACTTTCTAAATGTAGTTTTAATTAAGCTTAGTTAAAAAACATTTACCTGCATTATGTTAAATAAAATAAAATAAGAAAACAGTATTTAAGACATTAATACTTTTTCACATTAGTATTTCTTGTCATCAGATACTAATGCGGAGGCAGTTTCTCTGCTTAGTAAAGGGTAACTGAACGCCCTGCTGTTCTGGATATATGAATGACCTTGGGTTTATGGATTGTGCTCGTCCACTGTGGGACCGTGTCAAGTTACAGAGGGTCTTTGGTCCATCCATGCCCTCTATATTCAGGGATGAGGCCAGTGCCTAAACATTGACTCCTTGTACGGTCAGATAAACTACAGTCTATTGGCGGGTATTCTCTAGTTACTGAACAAAGACCATCGCGCCCAGAGGTCTTGATTTTGTCATCTTTATAACACCTATTGAAGTACAGAGTAATTTGCAGCCATTTTTGCAGCCATTTACAGAGTTTTTGAAAATGTTATTGCTGTATCAACTGAAGCACGGTGACTTTGCACATTTTCTTTCAACAAGATCGATACACTTTGACAAAGTAATGAATAATGCATTAAGTGTACTAAATGAGCATACTAGAAATGAACAGAAAGTGCAACATAATGCACCAGAGTACTTTCTTCCATGTCCCTTTAAAGACAGTCAATGCATCAATTGTGCTGACACGCACAATATTGTAGCTCTAAACAGGAAATAGGTGAATGAAAGAGCATCACAATCCATCGTATACACTACACTATACACCACTCATCCCTCAGCCACGTGGTGAAGAAAGTCTCATGACTATAGCAAGGTAGACTGAGATCTATCAGCAGAGTGGCTGTGTTACAATGGGTATATAAATAGGGGTTATAAATTATCCAAGACTACGGTGCCTGTGCCACGTGCAGAGTTCTGGAAGGGAGGGGGGTACGGCAATGCTCAGCTCTCTTTGCCTGGGCCATCTGTCAGCGTGAACACCCTGGCCTGCATCCCCTCGGTGACTCAACAACGCTACTGGGGTCTGGCTGTGGCAGCTAGACAGGCTTTTGAAGAGGGGATGGAAGACGGAAATGAAAAGAGAGGGGGGGGGGGGGGGGGGCATATTGTCAGAGGGGATTGTCAACGGCACTTAGTGGGGGACCAGAGAGGCAATGCCAGGGAGGGCATGAGCTTGAAAGACAAGCAAACATGGGTATCTCTTGTGGGTCCTTGCCCCCCAAGGACCCAAGGGGTATGCTAGAAGATACAGAGGTCTGTTTTCAGATGAGTTCAGCCATAATGGCCCTTAGGAATGATATACCAACCGGATCATGCCCTGCCATGAAATTAATTTCTACATTGTGAATTTCTACTTGTGAATATCCTAACACTACATTTTCCAATAGCCGATACACATCGGAAATATCCCAGAGCCTTCCACCAAGTGTCCTGTTTTTTGTCCCATGTGACTTCTGCTGGGTCCTCGTGGGAATGCACCACCATCTCATAGTGGTTCATGAGGGTTTTTTTTTTCTCGACTCAGAGGACATACATTATAAAATTTAAAAGAATCCCCTTCCTTGCACATTTAAAAGCTGTTTCAGTTCAAGTCATCACACCTATACCACCACACTGCCAAACCCAGTACCCAGTGGGTCCTCAAAGACATATAGGACAAGGACAATAGGTAGATAGGAGGATGTACCCTAAGCTGCACAAACCAGTGATCCAACACAAAAGGTCCTTTGGGATCAGTCCAAATGTCAGCCAGCTACCGAAGAAATCAGTGAAGGTGAAAACATAATTCTTGGCAGGCTAATCTGTTGGGAATCCATCCAAAAGATTACACCAGTTTACAAAAGTGGGTTGGCACATACAGTTCCAAGTCCGAGCTAAGAAATAAAAAGGAAATTAAAGGGAGAATTCCTGACTTACCGGAATTAGGTCATGGTACGGACGTGATCTCTGTGTGCCTCGGCATGAGTCACATTCCCATTCCCTTCAACTCTCGGCATTTGCTTCCTCGCAAGAAACCCCCACGGGAGTCCTAAGACTTACTAAGTCCACAAATCTCTACCGGTAATGTAATGACATCATCCAACTCTAGGTAATAGCATGGCAGATATAGGTGTAGAGCAAGGTTTGAGGATGTCGCCATGCTGTTAGAAAAGTAATTTTTCAGGTATACATCACACACCACCTGTTAATCTTTGAATCAAATTGGATTAAATTTTAAGATTGAAATATTGTATATTTCAACAGTGCATAGTGTTATGATGATATGATATTTAACTTTCGCATGCTTCTCATTTCCCTGATCATGTGTCATGTCATGTAGCACACCATTTTCCTCAGTTTTTCCACACTCTGACTTACTTTCAGAGATTTTTCTTCTATTAGAGTCTGTGTTTTTGTGTGCTGCACTAACTAGCTAGTTGCTCCATTATCATGTCCTGAAAAGTGCTTCACTGGTATCCATGCTTCACATTTAAGGAAAGCCATCCTCTAATGTAACAACTAGCTTTGCTAAGAAGCAAATATGGATTCTCTCCTAATTTCATTGATTTAACAGAGTGCTTATGCGTCATCCACCAGAGGCTTTCATAAATTTTCATGCTGTTAATTTGACATATGGGGTGAGGCTGGTGATATCAGTACTTTTCAAGTCACTACTATCATGATAAACCAAGCAGCAGTTTCAGTGGATTGTAGCTACTACCATTTTGAGCAAAACAGGTTCAGTAGCCTGGTAGCATTTGTGCCCATTTGACAAGAGGCATGGCCACTTCAGAGACATTCTTCAAAGTAATTTCATTGAACACCGTCTGCTCTGCAGACAAACATTAATAAACATTTTTATAAGGTTTTGACATCTGTAATGTGGCAGCGTCTGTGGGATCACTAAGGGCAACACTTGGCAACACTGCCAGGCTTTAGAGATTGAGATTTTCTATATTGTGGTGAGATAAAACCTGTCCAATTTAAACTTTTTTTCCGGGAGCATTTTTCTTTGTCTTTTCAGTAGCTAGCAACACGCTAAAGCAAAAGTATTCCCCCTTGACTCTAAACAGTTGGGACAGGAAGGATGTGAACGGGGTTCATGTTACACGGCTGCAAGCAGGGGTCACGCCCAGAGACAAGTCCAATATTCGACTTCGGCTATCCGAGAATGATGAGGTGTATATTATTCCATAGTACAACTCGTGTTGTGTTTTCAGGAAATGCGGGAAGACGTATCATTTCACACCTGCCTCGCTTGCTATCCCATTAATCAAAAATGTAAAGAGGAGAAAAAAATGAGAACCAGTTGCAGCAGAAAGGCATAGGAATTGGAATCCACTCCCCACTGCCATTTTTTCCACCTCTAAATATCACACCACTGAGCTTTTTCCACTTGTATGAAAAACAAAACTGACTTCTATTTAGGGGCCTCACAATGAATCACTTCAGTATATATATGGTTTAGAAAATGTTACTTTTAATTATGGGAAGCAGTTTTTCTGAGTGCTGAAATACCCATAGCCAAGCTATCATTTAAATAAACTATCTATATTTTCATAGAAAAAAACATATTACACTACATAGTATACTACATAACACAAAACTACATAATAGTAACATGATTCTAACATTACAAATTATACAAATCAGCACCAATTAAGCAAGCCAAATTCCCTCTGCGTCCATTGTCCACTGTAAAAGTGATGCTTATTCTGAAATAATGATATACGCTTAAAACCCCACTCAACAATTAAACAACCATCAAAGTACAGCCAAAAGAGAGTTTATACTGTTGGCTCATTAGGGCCCACTTAGCAATATTCAGAAATCATGCTGAATTCTCAACAAAAACATTATAATATCAAATAGCATAGCAATAGCAATAACAATAGCAATAGCGGACTCTGCTACGCCCGGTGTCTGGTTATTTACCAGCCATAAGGCCTTTGGTACAAATCCAAACACAAGCTGTGAAAGTCTGAGAAGGGCAAGACTATGACAAATGCTCTCTTCACTCTCAACAATTAGGGGAAAGGTGCCCTCGAGCGATGCAAATGAAACTTTTTAATTAGATGATTTTATTATCCCTTCAGAGTCAGCACCCAACTACGTTTTCTTCAAAAGGTGTGCTGTGCAAATTCTAATTCTAAAAGTTACATGTTTAAATGTATGCTTTACCCTATCTGTGCATACTAGTTGCAGCTTTTGGACTTCAGCACTGCAGAAACAACCCAAGCTAATAGGTTTTCTGAAATGTGTTGGAATGAAGTGACATTTATTCATTGACTACCTCATAAGTACACAATTTTTGCACGCAAAGTTCTTGGGGCCGGTCTTAGTTAACTTCCGCTTCGGCTCTCTATGGTAAATCCCAGTCTTTGGTGGAGCGTGAGGTCAGGTCATGCTATTGGTGTCCTTATGCAACATTGTAACCAAGGTCTGCTGCCGTTGTGTAACATCAGATTTTTGAAACCAGGGAGCATCTGTTTGGTTTATTTTTTTAAAAAGGGGTAAAATTTGACGTGAACCCCATCCTGTCTCGCTCTCCTAATGCAACTGTTAATGTAGATGGAGAGTGAGAGTGTTCCTCACATGACCATTTATCTCGATCAACTTTCTCACACTCACACTCACTGAAATGTAGTGAACACACAAGAAAGATGCTTCCACTGCGAGACTTAGGGCCTTAGAGCTTTGACTGCTTTATGGTAATTATAGCCTATGGTGATATTACAAGCCCGCTCTCAGACTTGTGAAATTCCCTGCCGTGGTCTATTTACTTAGTCTAGATGCATAAAGCTTACAGTGATGCCAGTAGCCGGCTCCCTCATTCGACAGTGCAGTATGTGACAAATGTTATTTGTCTTAAGAGGCATTGGGTCTTCCAACCATGACATGCATAACTGCTCTTCAACATCTTAGGCCTCTGTTAAGTATTAAACATACAGGCACGTGTTACAGAACCTGACATTCAGTGCAAGGCAGGGCTTTTCCTGGTGTAAATTGGGTTTTTAGGGGTGCCCCTGTCGTGAGGACCAGATGAGGTAATATGCTAATTTGCACATTAGTGGCATCACACATACCAATTTCAGGAGGTACATCTATGCCTTTTCGGGACCTTTTTGGCAGTTGATGAGTTGGTAAGTACTCTTTTTAATAGCTTAGATACACTTTCTTTATATTTAAGGCACTTAACTGACGTTCTTATCCAGGGCGCCTTAAAGGGGTCATATTATGGGAAATGGCTTATTCCTGGCGCTTATACATGTTCCACAGGTCAACCCGTTTTTCTGTATTTTCCTTTTTCCAAAAATGGTGCCAAAGATAGGAGAAAAACTGTTTCAGTAAGTAGCCCCTTTGGACGTCATAACAGGGGCTTCTTAACATAATCCAACCCCTCTGGTTGTAGAAGAAGGGAGGTCAAAACAGCCCGTTTCAGAAAGTAGCCCCTTTGGACGTCATAACGGGGGCTTCTTAACATAATCCAACCCCTCAGGTTGTAGAAGAAGGGAGGTCAGCTTTAGTGGGAATGATTCTGATTCTGGCTGCTAAGACTGACAGGACTTTGCTCTCACTAGAGTGGGCCTCAGATTCAAATCCTGGTCCCTGGCTTCCAATTCCATTAGACATATGCACACCCACACCCTCTGAATGACTTGGTTAAAAAAAAAAACTACAATAAATGAGCTCAACAACTCAAAGCAGAAATTGTTGAGGCCAGTCGGAATTCAACTCAAGAAATGTATCTCATGTGGCTCCAAGAGCTATCGCTTTTGAGTTCACAGCACAGAGAACAGTGCAGACAACACAGGATGAGTTAGAGAACATTATCTACATGGGTGAAGCAACACAAAGGGTGGCTTTCCACAACAATGACAACACATCGAGAGCTTAGCACAGCAGTGCAAACTGTACCGTGACTCGCCGTGAAGGGCATTGCCGCAAAAAAACAACAACTGATGACCAAAATTTGATTTCACGCCATCCAAAGTTGACCTTGGGAGGAAGAAACAGGGTAATGTACTCCTTAAGTTGAATGAAATTGGCCAAAGAGTGGCCGAAGAACTCGCCGCATATAGAGTGACAGAATATTCAAGGGAAAATTTCAGGAAACACTCCCATGTGCCACCGTGACTGACAGATTTGACGCAACGCATCTAATCAAAAAACAAATAACACCCCAATTAATATCAGAGTGCCTCGATCTGCTGGGTCCCTATTGTGTTTCTTAACTGCATCACAGAAAAACAAGGCTTTAATGATATAATGCTATAGTCTACTGAACAGTTCAGCGACCGTTACGGACAACATCATGTTGAAGCCAAAAGGACTGTTGGCCTATTTGGACCTATTCAGCTCATAAACCACATTGGACTCCCAACAATTACAAAAAAATAAGCAATGCTATTATATCATATGGCTACATTTCCTCAGGCAAGCCGTTTCAAAGTTTAGGGGTCGGTACCGCAACGTAAAAGGAAATCCAATTGTGATATGACAAATGACAATTGTTTTCATTCATGTGTGTGCATAATTAGATAATAACTCCAGTGCTAGCAGCCAAAAATGTAAGTGCACAGACCCTAGTTGGTCTCTACAAGGAGCGTGGAAGGAGGGAAGCTCAGTAGAAGTGAGATTACTACTACTACTACTAAGTATATATGTATTTAAAATCACCCATCATCTCTCAGTTTATGCTCTCTTGACAGCAGCAGCAAAAACAAAGATATTGGTAATGATTGAATCAGTCAGAACTGTGCTGCAGCTTCAGTGGGGATACCACCAGGAAAAATAACATTAAAGTTTTCTGTAAGTGAACATTCTCTATATGACACAAAATGCATCAATTTTAGAAATCGTCCCAAAAAAAAAGAGGAGGAAAAAGCAAAAAGATTCAGTGTTTTTCTAGACCACTAGGTGGTCGGTGAAAGATGACTGGCTGTGGAGTGACAGGATGTGGTTTCAGCTAGCAGTCAAGAAGAGGCCCTTGAATTTGAACATTCAGAGTCAAAGAAGCAGAGAAGAGAGAGAGCGAGGGGAGGGGAGTGGAGGAGGTAAGAAAAGAGTTAAGGATGAGAGGAGCAGAGTTTTTTTCAAAACTGGACACTGTTTCTTGCTGTAGGGGAAAGGTAACCTGGAGGTTAGGTGAAGGGGGTTTGTGGCCTGTACCTCGAAAACCAATGGAGAAAACCCCTGCATGGTTCTGTATTACTGCAAGCATAGAAATTACAAGTAGACATATACCAAGTGTTAGAAAAAGCAACCGATCGGATATCTTAATTTTGTCCTTAACAGGTGTATAGTCTGCAGTCTTCAGGTTCTCTCGCTCTTGTCATTGAGTTAACCGATAAACAAAACAAAGTGCGAGGTGTTCTTGACCCTTGATTGAGTCGGCACCATCTCCAAAACAGGAAATCAGTCCTCTCTTTCGCTTGTACCTCTCCAATATAATCTGCTTAGCGGCCAGTCAAAGTACTCATAATAATTCACCTTGAGCAGGGGTTTGGGCCACCACCTTACCTCAAACATTCACAATGAGACCTTTTGTCTATGCAGGGCAATTTGCAGTCGGCATACCACAGGTCTAACAGTGTTGACAAGCGCATGTTGTTCAGACTTAGGGCTTTCCGATGACTGGCCTGAAAGAGTTGTTTAGAGGTCAATCTAACGTGACGGCAGCAGTCCCTGCCTCTGCCTTTTTGAAGCAGCGCATTTGGCGACCAGGAGGCGGATGAAAGCTCCCAGGAGGCCTTTCGTGTGCATCATGGAAAATGGCAGACATCCTCTATAGGTTAGTTTATAAGTTCCCATATGTGCGCACATACACACACACAGCGCATATGAATGGATGTGCCACGGATCCGGTTTATTAGCAATTGCAATTTAACTCACGCTAGACGGCCCATGTATATAACACTTTATACGAACCAAATGCAACCCAGCTGCATGCGGGTTGTATTGGAAATTGCAACTAGGGGTCATAAGTATATTGGGCCTATGGGAGAAAGTGCCATTGGAAGGTTATTCTGCTAGTTAATGTGGTCTATATTATTTTTCACAATTATTTGTGTCCATTTTGGGACAGTGCATGCTCACACATGTAAATAAAGAGCATAGGTGACACAAGGTTCAGATTTTATGACTGTGAAAAGTGTTAAAAAGAAGGTGACATCTTACACCAATGTTGATTTCTAATCCGGTTTTCCCTCCCATTCTCTCCACACACAAAAATCGCCTATCCGTGTGAGCCAATTTCACTGATGGGGGTTACCTTGCTTAGCAACAAAGACTCTCACTGTTTCCAGGTACCTCGCTCATCGCCTCTTTCACAACCGCGCCAGAACCCAAACAGTAATTCAACACAATTCAAAAGTACAAAAATCTGAGCGATAGAAGGCCCGGGCCTCATTTTGCTTCCATCAGCGTGCCACGATAGGTGGCGGGGAATTCAACTCCGGGAGGGTTTGAACACAGTAAAAGAATAATGAACGGAGTGGTGGGAGAGGGATTCTGAAACAATGGGGAGATTTCGGAGACATTCACACTGCGACATTCGATCGTTTCTCTCAGAAATCGAGACCGGGGGGGGGGGCAAGGCGAAATGGGTATCCTTCCTGAGAATCCATTATCACCAGCCTAGCTTGCCACTGCACTGTATATTGAACAGAGTGTACCAAAATAACATTTACACCACCAGTGTGGACTCTTTGCATGACTGGATCCCCGAGGGGGGTCATTTGTGACATGCTGAGCTCTACATCGCTGTGGGCGGATGGTTGATCTGTCATGCAATACCATGCAAGAGTACGGCCTCATCTGCAGGCGACAGGAAATGATTATGAAGGTCATCGTTGTTTTGTCCTCAGAGGAGGGGGAAAATTCCACAGTTCCAAGACATCGAATGAGTAAGTATTGTGTGCTGAGCTCCAGGAAAGTTGGTCCAGCCCAAGTATTTCAAGCCGCCTCGACATAGCCAGACATAGTGCATAGCTATGTTGTGTCCTTGGACCAGTCTTAAGGCTAGGTTTAATATAGTATTGCACCAAGTCAGACTTAAAGATTTTACCTCTCGGACCAGCGATCACATGACAGAATGTGTTGAAATGAACGTGCATTTCCCACAACGCTTTCGTCAACCTTCCGAAGGTTGCAACAAAGCCCCGCAATTTCTTAAGCCAGACTGCCTTGTTGTACAATCGGTCTGAATACTGATCGCAGAGATCTAGGCGTTTGATCTACCAGCCAATCTGTAGATGATTCAGGAAAAAAAAAAAACTTTACAAATTGGGGAAGTTTGTATAACTTCTCATAACTCAAACAAACCTCTGCCCCATTTTTGCCATTTTTCACAGACTGGTTTCCATTATGCCACATCAACTTTGAGCCAATGGGGATGAGTGCAAACATTTTTGTGCGCACAAAGAAATCTTGGTGAATCTGAATTAGACAGTGACACACAGAAGTTATTATGAAAATCAAATTACTGACTTTTTCCATGTTTGTGAATAATCAGGCTTTTCACTGAATCCGCATGACTGGCACTGCTAGTGAAGTTTAAAATACTTTAAAAAAAAAAAAAAAAAAAAGACTGACTCCAAACTTAATTACATCTAGCTAGTACAAGCTGCCTCTGGCGGAAAGGTGGGTGGAGGGGCGGGAGGGTTGTTGTGCTATTTCTATCAGGCTTAATGTGACGCACTTGGATATGGGGATAAGAAGGAAGCCAGATCCTTGCCAGACATAAGGCACACACAAGGCCAAACAGCTTGTGTATACAGTACAACAGCTGTAGGCCAATGATCAAGCCTGATGCTGAGACAAAAAGAGACTCCCTCGCTTTCTCCATCCCCGCCCCTTTAGTCAAAAGGCCAGACCAGAAGCCTGGAGCTTCCATTGCTTCCTGTTTCTGTGTACAACCTTGGGTGCAGGGAACAAAGAGAGAAAAGAGGGGGTGGGTGTAGACAGGGGGGGGAAAGGGAGAGGGAGAAATAGTAAAAAAATAAATAAATACATTTACCAAAAAAAGAGAGACAAGCCTATGTGAAGCTCGCCTTGGCCGGGCCCTTCAAACAGAGGCTCCGCTGTGCAAGCTAATCTCACAACATCTCCTTTTTAAAAGCAGGCAGCAAATGGTACAACAGCTGTACCTCGCACTGTTTATTTGCCATGTAACCTTAGCTGCAATGTGTATGCAGCGCACTGATGCTGCCACCTTTTCTTTTATCTATTCAACTAAATGAAATCTACATTTGGCCACGAGAATATGAAAAATGCACCGCCTATGCATGCATATGTTAAATACTTCAACTTCAAGATAAAGTGACAGCCCCTTACGGAGCACTGCGCGTCCCACAGTGCACTGCAACGCATAACCCCTCTGCGCGAATGTAGGGCAAACACAGATTTGAGTGTGAAACAAATCCGATTTAGTCAATTTGAAGTGCAACGTGTTTAAACTGCTGGAACCTAAACTGCACATGAGCAAACCCTGAAGGAATGTGGGTCAATGAGGAGAAGCTTCTGATATTCGTACTAGATACAGAATCCAAAACACAATGTTTGGCTTGCTTTGGTTATGAAGTTATGCAGAAAGCATGTTATATCTGACCCTTTGGTGTCATTGTGCTGTACTAAAATAAATGCTTATGGAAAGTATGCATATCGCAAAAAGGTGGTGAGAAAAGAGGTTAAAACCGATTCCCATGTGAGTCTGGCAGAGCGGACACATTAAGGTGAGCTAAAAGGCAGAAAAGCATTGGAAGAGTCAAGATTGTTTCAATTGCACTTTCTGCGAGAAATCAAAATTTGGATTTAAAAGTAGGACTTACTAGCTTAGCAAATCTCCTAAAAAGGTTGATAAACTGACACAACAAAATCATGAGTCTTAATGTGATAATTACTGGTAGATTCATGACTACACTGCAGAAGTCCTTGTTTGGTCTCATCGGTTATCCCTTCACAGTTGGTTTTTCCCCTCTTCAGATTTAGGTTGCTATCATATTGCAGCTGTGCTGTGTTGAACCAGTAATTAAAACAGCAATGCATCTAAATGTGTCTCTCTCTCTCTACATGCTACAAATATGAGGTAGGCTTATTCTTAAAAGAAGTGATACGTCACACACACATATATAAACACACACACTTCGTCGCTTTGTGTTGATGTCCATGGAAACCAGTGGCTTACAAACAATTGTGTTTGTCACTTTTATTTTTTTTAAACACCTGCTAATCATCTGTATTTTTTTCCCCATTTATACCCCATGTACTAAGGAGGCTAGTTATCGAAAGGCATTCTGGGAAACGTAGAAGATCACTAACTGAATCAGAAGTAGATGAAGCAGATTCAGGGAAAGAGAGTACACCAAAAAACGATTACAACACTTAAAAAAAACCTGAAGAATGCCTTGAACATCACACACCGATGATATCCAAGATATCCAACAATGTAACAGTATCTGAGGGTGGAATTTTCCTTTAACTTTGTGCACGCTTGACGTAGAAGCTTAATAATCAGGTCACAGAAAGTTGGCAGAGACTTCAGCTCTCGTTCACACGACGCCGAAATGATCCACAACACAAACGGCTGCACGTGTGAGAGAGGATTTGTGGGACAAGTTGGGGACGGTCATGACTCCATTGTTCCAGCAAACAGTAGAGAGAGAGGGGATTGGTCCCCTCCCCAATTGGTCAGGAAGTTAGCCAATAGGAACGCAGGGTTTCATCACTGCTGAGCATCCACATTCCTCAGAATATTACAGTACAATAAACAGATATTGAGATGGGAAGAAATTCCATTAGCACATTTTACTACTTGAGAGCAGTGGGGGTAGGAAATATAAAAAACATGACATGTTCAAAAAGTTTACAGTTCCAAATATAACCTTAATTCCTAAACAAGCAGCTTTTCTAAAAGGATATGACATAACAGGATGCATCCATGAATGGAGTAGATCTCACCCAGGCAGGACAAAGTGGAAATCCATACTTTTAGCAAATTAGCTAGCTAGCCTTTTCAGGCTCCGACATTGTAGCAACAGTGGGGGTGGCATCAATATTTAAGCACAATCTGTTTCTGCTTGGCTACACAACACTGAATAAATCTGCCCTGTCAGTGTTTCCCTTCTGGCTGGTCAATATAGCCCAGGAGCACATGGCTGCTGCTGCCTGGTTCAGGGCCCAATAGGGTAACAGGACATGCCTGCCCGGCCATCGTCTTCCAACACAACAGGCCAGTGGCTGGTTGATGTGTCACTACCACTTAAAAAAAACACTGCCGTTTTATTCCAGCAGAACTCTGGGTTGAACTGGGTTGACAGGAACCAGAGGTGTTGAGCCGTCATGCCAACATTTTTAATTCTTCTTAACTGCGCTAACAGGACATTAGTTGACTCATTGATTGCTGTGTAAAAAGGTCTAGGGGCAACAGTCAATTGGTACAGTGGAATTTCCATTCCACATTTCGATCCGTGGGTTGCCATACAGAGGGAAAAAAACCTTCAAAGCTAGACATGATACTGTAGAAACACTGGGGACTCAGTGACCTTCGAGCCACTACAAACCGGACTTCAAAGAAACTGTGTATCCAAAAGCAATTTCCTAGATATTGAGAAAAGGGTACTGCTTATATTGATGTCAGCGGCTAATTAAACCATGTTGTCCATTAGTTGATCACGCACATCTGCTAGCGGCAGTAATGTTTTGGTGATGATATGGGCTCGAGTCCTAATACTGCACAAGACTTTCACCGTTAAGATCCAATATGTTGAGACTGGAGCAGACAATAGGGGCCCTTTTACAACCACACAACCTTGAACAAATATCAGACCGACTTTTCATCAAAAACTACTTGATGCCTGGATACAGCTTGCTGCCTGCATGAGTGATTAAGGGGCAGGAGGGAGATTGGCTTTCACAATTCTTCATTTACTATACAACTCATTGGAGGCAGTAATCTTGGACATGCTGCTCATGTTGAGGGACAATGCGACATCGGTCCGTATTTATACTAGCATACAGGACACGCTACAGTCAATCCAGATTATTATTAACGGCTTTCCTAGTATGGCAACTAGTATGACAACCATAACACTAACTTAAAAACGTACTCGGTGTTTCCCCATACATACATTTCCCATACAGAAACAGGCGTTTTGTAATGGATTCACAGTGCTGCATTAGTAACAATATGCTGTGGACACTTATAACACTTGAACACAATTGAAACCGTACCTTCTTTTCAAGTGCTAGACTTGTGTGTTTGTATGTTGTTTCGATTTCACGCTGCATATTGCCTGTGTTTTGTTCAGCTTTCTTTTAAAACAGGAGGAAGACTACTAATGTAAAACAGCCTATGATGTATACCTACAAATTACAATGGTTTACGACCTGTCAGCAACCATTTCCTGGTTAGTTCCTCAATCCTGTCAGAGAGAGAATTACAAATTACACCAATCATTTATTTTTCAAAATATTTTTCGAAATTTTTTGATTTTGGTAGGACCAAATAAATATGTGCTTCGAGCTTACTTGACATATTCTATTAATGATGACTATTCTATATAATTTGTAATAAAACAAGCTTTCACCCATACCCACACATGCTAGCACCAGTCATAGCACCAAAAGAATGACAATCTTTTGATATTATTGGAGACAAAGTCAGTAACCCAGTGAAATGCAATGAAGTAGAGATAAAAAGAGGAACATGTAACATTAGTACATTTCCTCACAGCAGATACTCCCATCCAGATATCAAGCACCACACGGCAAAGCCAAACTAACAGAAAATATAAACATAGAAAAAGAGAGGTGACAGTGTGACAGGAACCTACTAGCTAAGAAGCTAAAGCTTTTAGGGCTTCATTGTGCTAAACACGGCAACAAGTTACAGGATCAAATGTGTTACATCACATTCTGTGTATTGATAAATGGTTAATACCATTTACAGATGACCATACAAAAATAAGGCTGAAAATATCTCTCTAGATTTGTATGTTAGTTAGTATGTTAAGTTAGCATGTTGGGCTAATTCTAATTTGACTGGGAGTGAGCACACAATCGGTGGATTTCAACCTCGGGACATAGTTAAAAGTGGGTGTTAATCAGACAGGACTAATCATCATCATAATCATCATCATCATCACACACTAGTTAATAAAATTGTCCCTGCATCGGTTTCAATACAGACATGGTAAATAAAAGGCAAATTACACCTCAGACTAAACTTAACCAGTCAGCAATTTTTTTTCTATTTTGATGCCACCTGCGTGAAAGAGCAGTTTTTAAATAGAGATAGTGGTCGCGGTCACCCCTATGATAAAAGAAGGTGAAAATGTTGGTTTTTTTACACTTCTTGAAGTGAAGTTCTTTATAAGAAAACAAAAGACATCCTGACATGAAAACCATTGTTAGGAGACACCAACAAAAAAGCCATGCTGTCACCGAGGCGATAAGGCTAGGTGTCACGTTGACAGATAATCTTGAATATCCTCCCATGTGTCCGGAGCTGCTCCCGTCCTTGCCAAGTTTGTCTCAGAGACATATCTCGCCCTGGAATGCTATCACGGCACATTGTGGCCTTTCCTTGTTTTCCTTTCATCCTCCAATAACTTCAACTGCTGAAGCGATAGCAAGAGCTTCGCCTCGCCATATTTCAGGTCATGGCAAGGAGACGCCGACGTCTAGATTTACATGCCTTTGGTGACTAAAATATGAGTTTATGGTGGCTTAGACGGAGTGCTTCTAGTTACTTGCTTATCTAAATCATCTCAACCATGAAACAACAAAAATGTACTTCTGGGTAGGTAGTCGTGCTGTTGCCACGTGGATTTCAAGCAACTATCTTCTACATTTATTCAACATTTCCATGGGTTGCAGCTTACCTCAAAAAACCTCTTTCAATACTCCATCTATAGGTTGGAATTAAATCACTTCAAACATTTTTCACTGATTGCCTGCAGTAGTGGCTAGCATGCATGCCTGTAGTGCAGTTTCTTGGGACTGATTGGCTACTGCATGGTTACTACATAAACCAGCGACATGTATCTGCAATATTTTTGTCAAAATGTATCCAGTTGTCTTGGCTGTGTTCATGCGCCATAATCATGTAGCTTGCTGGCATATTTCACATATACAAACAGTGCAACAGATTCTGCAACTTCCAACGAAATTTGGGAGCTTTTCAAAGACAGACAAACATTTTTACATTATAGGATCAGCTCTAATGGTCAACCAATTTAAACACCACTGATTATTATTTATCAGCAGGGGAGCATATCTTCAGATGGCAGTCTAAGTGGCTATTATTTTATGAATCTTTCATGAAAACCCAATAGCTGTTGACTTCCTGTCCTTTTAGTGCTACTACCTTTTGGATCCAATTAGCAATCGAAACATGTCTCAGTAAACAGTGAGTCAGATCATTCCATATTGCCAACTAGTAAACCAACTTGTTAGTTTGTGATCTGACAAAGCATTCTTGCCTTGTGTGCAAACTTTTTGGACAGCATGACATGACATTTGTATAACACCGTCGTTAGATTATGCATATCAGTATGTAGGCAAATACCCTGCTCTTAGTGTAAAATCTGAATCCATTTTACTACGACTGTGGACCTACTTGACAACTTCTTACAGAGTGTGAAGTGGATGCATCAGAATTACAAAGTAGTCATTAGAGACTTAAAAGCCATGACAACATTTTCTGAACAACTACAAATAACCAACAGTTCAACCTGCAACATCTATGTTTATTTTCACCCAGGAGGGGCAAGGGCGGGCATACCATTAGGCAAAGGTAGATGGCTACCTTAGGTGCCGGCAGCCAGAGGGCCCCACAAAAGCCAAGATTAGCAAGCAAGCTTATCAAGCAATATAAAGATACTTATTGAAATACACCTCGTTACAATAAACAATGATTTCAATCTTGAGCCTTGGACACCCAAACGAAAGCCTGAGCGTGGGGCCCCATGCTTGCCTTTGCGTAGGGCGCCCGAAATTACTAAATCCACCCCTGAGGAGGGGTATGAAAGTCTAAGAATTACTGCATATCAAACGTTAATCAAATAAGCCACCGCGGCCACCGCATATATGCAGATATGCACAGACAGTGAAAAAACCCGCATGAACTCGGTGTACCTGTATAGACATACGTCTGTGTGTGTATTGTATTTGGATGCATTGTTTGCTTCATAATCATTTCAATTGAGATGAAGAGCTGTTGCCAGATACACTAGCTGTGTGTCTGCATCAGAGCGAGGCTGTCAGAGCCATGTGTTGCAGCTTACCTTGTCAAGCTCGTCGTGCAGCTCCGACAGGGTGGGTCTGATCAGTTTCTCGCCCAGAGGCGCTGCTGTCTGCCGGTAGAAATCGATGTTGGGCACGGCGTCGATGGTGTTGTGGCCAAAAGTCCTCAGGTAATAGGTGTTGGTGTGGGTGTCGTAGTGATAATGCTGCTGGCCCCCTGTGGATGAATGCAGGCTGGTCTCACTCATCACCGTGTCCCCATTCTGCAGTCCCTCAGCCGTAGCTGCCTCCGGAGGAGTCCCGCTCCCCGCTCCGCTCGGATCGGCGAAGTTCACCACACGAAACCGGCCTTTCGCTTCCTCGCCGCCGGTCCCTGGGTCGGGACCTTCTGGAGGTGCGGCGGAAGTGGCCTTGTCGGTGGATGGGAGAGTGCTGGAGGCGTCGGAGCTCGGCGACTTGTCATCGGTGGAGGCTCCAGCCGCCTCGGCAACGATGTCGACCTGAAACCGGCTCTGGCTAGGAGTCGGACCGGGCGGCCTCAGCCCCGTATCCGGGACTAGAGCCTCATTTTCCGGCGCCTGGGCGGGAGGCGTGGAGGATGGCGCTGACATGGCACAAAAACACCGATGAATGGGGCTAACTATGTGGGGGAAAGCTCAACCCAAATGTCAAAAAACTACAATCTTCTATAAAAAGCCAAGTTGTGGCCCACTAAAGTATCTGGAGAGACTGAAAGTCCGATAGTCGTGCCGAGACGAACGCAGTAACGTACTCGCTTCCTACTTATAGGAAGGCAACACGCTGCTTTGCCTGGTCAGGAAAAGAGCAGAGACATGCGGAGGGCTACAACAGGGTAGGATAGCTTGTTAGCCTCCTCGGTAGATGAGGAGTACGGGCAACTTCCAGACCCTTTCCTACTCCTCCGCAGCTGAAATAACCGAAAATCCCCCGACTACTTCTGCTCGCGGCACACCAACGCGCAACCGTGCGAAATCCCGTCAACCCTCTGATCTTTCGGAGTAGGATGCTGTTGTCGACCTTGCCGCAACTCCTCCTAGACTCCCCGATGCCTCCCCTCGCTGTTATTATACACACTGCAGTCGGCATCGCTTTAAGGGTGGGCTCCGGTTAGGAGGGAAACCTCGCGAGATGTCATTGATCGCGTCCTCTTTTTTTTTTTGAGGGGAGGATAGTCGAGAGATGACATCAGAAAACCCAAAACAGTAGGCGTGACTTTGAGCCCGTAGTAAAGGATGGGAGGTGAGGCGCTGCACCAACAGGCCCATACTGTGTTTCTGGCCTCATCTTTCTATCCACAATGATCTGGGTGTGAATTGACACCCCTTGAACAACTACTTAACATCACCCATTAGTATAAGTTACAGCTGTTGGACAAGTAAAGGGGTAAAGGGTCTGTCTAAATCCCTATTACTGTATTATAGCATTCCTCAATTCATTTCCATTAACTTGCATGGTTGTGGTACTTTTCCATACCTCACACTAAGCGAGTTCAAATTTGATCTTGTGGTTTTTCATCATTAAAATGGAGAGCAAACATCAAGGAAAAGTCATCAGAAAGTAATTTGGAAGCCACATCTAAAAGTATTAATGTCATTGCATTCGGAGACCAGGGGACCAGCAATGCCATTGCTTCACTTTGTCCGCAGAAATTGAATCAATATTAATTTGTGTGGTAAATGATATTAGATGAAGGGACTTAGTGACACCCCTGGAACAACTTTATAACAATGTCTGTTAATATTAGTTATCTTGTTTAAGGCTTTTGGACAGAAAAGGGGCGATTCTACAGTGTTTTGTCAAATAAAGCATGCTCCTGACAGGATTTTGTATTGTGTAAAATCCCTGCATGAATATAGGCTTGAGACAGTATTTGATGCTCTTTCAGTGGTGCACACTGCAAAAGTTTATGGTGAATATTTGTGGCCCACAAGTATTGCGTCAGTTTATGTTGCATCAACATAAAATAAAGCACTCTTATGATCCAGATGCCATATGCATTCCCGGGTGTATCACCGCCCAATCACACATTGGCCTCTTTTAATTATGTCAAAAGAGGAAGATATGGTTTAGAATGAAAAACAATGTTGTGGTGAGAGGCAAATAATCTGACAATATGATTGCTGTCAAAGTAATGATGGAAATTATAACTATATTGTTTAACGAAGCAGCAAACTGTGATGATCAACCACCAGATTCTTCACACCAACAACAAGATGAGGCTGGGGGAAAAAAAAGATTGCTGGTAGTGAGCCAATTCATTTCGCTGCTGCGTGACCTCCTACATCCAGCCAGCCTCGGATCTAAAGTTTCCCTACCCTGAAGGTTGGCCCACCACCTGTGCCTTGCTGTGAGAGGAGCTCTTTCCATGCCCTGGCATCGCTTCTCCCAGCAGCCTCTAAGGTCAGACCCACCAGAGTGTTTCTCCTCCTCATTAGCCAGGAGGACCTCTAATCCAGTTAATGCTACTCTCTCCAGCAGGAGCTCATTACTGCTCGTCCAGGGCCGGCGTGACAGACACTTAACTAGTGTGTTGCGCAATCTTGTTCTCTTGTTCTCCCTCTCATGCACGACCCTCTATTCACATTTCTCCTACACTGTAAAAAAAAAAAAAAATCTCATCAATTGCTTCACTATAGGAGCTACTTAGTCTCGCTTGCCTGGGTTCAGCTCTCCAGTACTAAGGGGCCAATGGATGGAAATCAACCCCAAAAGCACCTAAAGCCTCTTTTTCCAACACATTAACAATCACTCTGTAATGAGACTTGCATATATTTCACTATTTATTTTGCACTACATTACATCTCAGTACATGTAGCAGACAGGCAGGTGCGGCAGGCCAGTAAAGAGGAAACAAGGAAGTGGTGAAGCAACAGCCAAGTTAGCATCAAAGGCATGACTTAAGATCATTTTTACAGACATAGTTAATATGTTATAGTTGTAGTTAATTAAGTGTACTATGGGTTTTTGCAGTGTGCTCGTTGTCTTCTCCCTCTACTTCCTCTATGCTCTCTTTTTCCTCTTCCCCTTTCCCTCTCTCGTACTCTCTGTCACTGTATTCAGGCTATCAGCTCTTGAATCAAGAAGTTAGAGGGGTGACATTAGTGTGGTGGGGTACTGGCACGCAAGGAATTTCTGGGTTTATTGTTTGTGTTTCGATTTGTAGCAGTTTGGTTATCAACGTTTAAAGAGCCAATGAGAAGGCAGTATAGTTGTTTTGATTCTAGGTGAATAGCTGAAGTACTATCTGAATATCTAGATGGATGGAATATAATTCACCTTCATGATCTAACTGACGGAACTCAGCCAAGTCATTTGACAAAGTTGGAAAAGATGACCGATTTAATTAAGAGTTAATCAGCATTTTCGGGCTCAGAGGTCTTTTATCATTCATATCATACCACAAACATGACATTTCAATGTATTGCATATGACACCTGCTATTAGATTTTATATAGCAACGTTGAATGTGTATAACAGCAGGAGACATTTTTCACAGAGAGACAGTTGTTCAGGTTTTTCAGTAGAAAAAGGCTCTTTTGACAGGCGTCGGCTGGGGGATTGCAAGCGGGTCCTGGGTAAGTGGCGGCATTTACAAAGACCAGCCACTGGGACGTCCAGGTCATAGCTTGTCTGCTGTTTTTCCCACAATTACCCTCTTTTTCTCTGGAGCCGCAGACAATCAGCGAGATTATCACTCCTTCTGTGTTCGGCCTGGAAAAAAAGCTTTCTAGCAGCTGAAAAGAAGCTGGCTTCATAACAGACAGGATATATAAGAGGGATGTTGGGGAGGAAAAAACTGCTAGGTTGAATTATTACTTATGATAATGTTTTTTAGAGACATGTACTTCCTACACTCACACATAAAATTCAGATTACACCATAGAACACAGTTACCTTTATTTGTGACCAAGATTTTGTTCAGTTTTTGCAGTGGGAGAGACAAGGCATAACATATTGAAGTAGTTGAGTAAGAATGGAGTATACATACACACATACATATGTGCTAATCCAGATGTCGGAGATCTATTCCGAAGACTATGTGCTGAAAATTATATTACTGACTGACTAAACATGACTTTATGGCATTATGACAGGAACCAACACAACCTAAGACTGCACTATCAAACACACCCACAATAAAACTCATCACTCATCACAATCTCATTTTTTGTCTTGCTTGTAATAAAGTAGTATGGATAGAATCACCTTTAGCAGAACTGAGTAGTATCCTGCCGACCAAAACTATTGGGAAGACTGAAAGGAAATATTGTGACCACAAATATGCTCTCGTGCCATAAAAAAAATGCAATTCCAGACACTTATGTTGGTTTAAAAGTTGAAAATCTTGTATGCATATCGTCCTATGGCTTCACTAGGGTGTTTTCCTGGCCTACAAGGGACCCTATTATTGTTTTGGGGGTACCTGAAGCCCTCCTAGTATCTTTCCTCTTCCAAATCCCCCCAAAACTATTGCTGAAGCATTTGAACGATGATATTTCCAGTTCCAGAACAAGTAGAGGTTGGAGGTGAGAAGATGGGGGAGATTGGGACTGGAAGATGGCATCGCAGATCGCTGCCTCGGTGTGTTGGTGCGCATTGTTTTGTCTTGTTTTGTTTGCAAATACAGTGTTTTGTTTTAGTACACAAAGCTCTTTCACTAGAGAAGAGCTCATGAACATCAAGGATTCAACCCATGATGATTTATTATCAACTTTTACCGGCCTAATCAACAAGGCCCAGGTCCCCCGCTATTCTTGTTTTGTTTTGTTCTTATTCTTCTATGTTTATTGTTTATTGTTATGCACCAATCACCAAGACAAATTCCTTGTATGTGAATACATTTTTGGCAATAAACCTGTTTCTGATTCTGAAAAAGGTTCCAGGTTTGTAGTGGGTACAAACAGGCGGGATCAGACAGGAACAATAAAATAACATAAAGTCACATAACACCAAAAAGGAGGACATATTTTGTTGTCATGAAACTTTTAATAATAATAATTATAATAATATCTTTAATTTAAGAGTGCCTTTTAAAGTAACCAAGGCACAACAAGGACAGAGAGAAAGAGAAAAACTAAGCTAAAGGAGAAAAAAGAAGGCTGGCTAGGCTAGGCTAAAAGGGTGAGCAAACAATAAGACAGTGGGTCTTGTATGCTAGCAGCAAAACAGCAGTCATCAAAACAAAGCATTCTCAATTGTGATTTTCTGGTAAACCTTATTTGAATGTGATTCAACTTTTACAGCGATACTATAACAGCTAGTATTCTCTCTCAAATCATGAACCGGTGCTGTTGCAGTAGCTCTAATACAGAATTACCGGTAGACATTACGGCTCTTATTTGTTGACTCTACATCTCCACCTGGAGAATGCATTTGGTAGCCTAAGGGTCTCCTGGGTATCTATGCACTGCCTTTTCACAAAGTGCTTTACAGAAACAAAGGACTCAAAACAGATAAAAACAGGTACCAAGCTGGGGAGACGGAAACTCCCAAAATTGCATTACCTTGACAATGGAGATGTACTCAAAAGCCTGAACGCTAATTCATTGCTACACCAACATCTCCTATGGGCAAGAACAAGTCTAGTAGACCATTAAATCTTAACTCTGGTATGTTGACTAGGGTTCGATTATACACTATATTGCCAAAAGTATTGGCTCACCTGCCTTGACTCGCATATGAATTTAAGTGACATCCCATTCTTAATCCATAGGGTTTAATATGACGTCGGTCCACCCTTTGCAGCTATAACAGCTTCAACTCTTCTGGGAAGGCTTTCCACAAGGTTTAGGAGTGTGTTTATGGGAATTTTTGACCATTCTTGCAGAAGCGCATTTGTGAGGTCACACACTGATGTTGGACGAGAAGGCCTGGCTCTCAGTCTCCGCTCTAATTCATCCCAAAGGTGTTCTATCGGGTTGAGGTCAGGACTCTGTGCAGGCCAGTCAAGTTCATCCACACCAAACTCTCCCATCCATGTCTTTATGGACCTGGTCATGGTCATGTTGGAACAGGAAGGGGCCATCCCCAAACTGTTCCCACAAAGTTGGGAGCATGGAATTGTCTAAAATCACTTGGTATGCTGAAGCATTCAGAGTTCCTTTCACTGGAACTAAGGGGCCAAGCCCAGCTCCTGAAAAACAACCCCACACCATAATCCCCCCTCCACCAAACTTTACACTTGGCACAATGCAGTCAGACAAGTACCGTTTTCCTGGCAACCGCCAAACCCAGACTCGTCCATCAGATCGCCAGATGGTGAAGCGCGATTCATCACTCCAGAGAACGCGTCTCCACTGCTCTAGAGTCCAGTGGCGGCGTGCTTTACACCACTGCATCCGACGCTTTGCATTGCACTTGGTGATGTATGGCTTGGATGCAGCTGCTCGGCCATGGAAACCCATTCCATGAAGCTCTCTACGCACTGTTCTTGAGCTAATCTGAAGGCCACATGAAGTTTGGAGGTCTGTAGCGATTGACTCTGCAGAAAGTTGGCGACCTCTGCGCACTATGCGCCTCAGCATCCGCTGACCCCGCTCCGTCATTTCTACCACTTCGTGGCTGAGTTGCTGTCGTTCCCAATCGCTTCCACTTTGTTATAATACCACTGACAGTTGACTGTGGAATATTTAGGAGCGAGGAAATTTCACGACTGGACTTGTTGCACAGGTAGCATCCTATCACAGTACCACGCTGGAATTCACTGAGCTCCTGAGAGCGACCCATTCTTTCACAAATGTTTGTAGAAACAGTCTGCATGCCTTGGTGCTTGATTTTATCCACCCGTGGCCATGGAAGTGATTGGAACACCTGATTTCAATTATTTGGATGGGTGAGTGAATACTTTTGGCAATATAGTGTATGTATTATAAATATTATATATTGGTTTATTGGTACTGACCTGAGTATGAACCCTAGTACATTACATTACATTACATTACAGTCATTAGCAGACGCTTTTATCCAAAGTGACTTACAAGAGGTGCAGTCAACACGTAACGTAAGTGCATTTCCTTCCTAAACGAGCATCTAAGAGCATATCTAGTGTTAAGATAAAAGTTAGCTAGCTACTTTTTAATTAAACAAATGAGACAAATAAGTAAATCAAATAAACAAGAGCTCAGACAAATAAGCAAGTGCTAAGAAGAAGGGTCAGTGTAGTGTTTCTAGAGTTAGTTCTGTGGGGGCAGGACTGAGAAGAGCGTGTAGACCGTGTAGATAAACCAAAGGGGCCTCTGAGCGACGGGGCAACCAGTCGCCTCGAGGCAGCAGAGCGAAGTAGAAGGACTAAGAAGGGGCTGTTCCTTTCACTGCCCTATAGGCTAGCACCAGGGTCTTGAGAATGGAGAAGGGTAGTTGTATGGGAGAACTTGGGGCGGTTGAACACCAGACAAGCTGCAGCTTTCTGAACAAGCTCCAGAGGTCTGATGGCAGACGCCGGGGCACCAGCAAGGAGGGAGTTGCAGTAGTGAAGGCGGGAGATAGTACTGACCAATTTTTAAAGTTATGTATAGCTAGTCATATTTGGGGTTTTGGATGGGATTCATGCTGTCTAATAACATTCAGACTGAAGCTCAACAACTGAATATAAAAGATTCTTACAGTGACCACTTTTGGCCCTTTCTGTTGGACCGGCACTGTCAGAACCAATATTTTCAAAATTCAAGATTCAAGAACTTTATTTGTCACATACACACGGGGTGTGCAGTGAAATGAAAAAATGGCAGTGATCAACAGGAATGTGCAAAGGGCAACAGTACACAGTATTTACAATAAAAAACCAACACAATATTTACAGTATTACAATAACAGCTCTTATATAAAAAAAAACCCACAATATTTACAGTAAGAGCACTATAAAAATATAGTATATGAGAAATTGTTTGGATGTAATAAAATATAAATTATGTGTAGGGGCAGTGTGTGGGTCTTGGTGGGGCCCTGGTGAGGTCGGAGTTCACAGTCCTCATGGCCTGAGGAAAGAAACTCCGTCTCTGTCTCTCTGTTTTGGAAGCGTGACTACGGAGGCGCTTGCCTGACCGCAGCAGCTGAAACAGTCCGTTGTTGGGGTGGTGAGGATCCTTCATGATCCTGCAGGCTCTGGTTCTGCACCTCCTGGTGTATAAGTCCTGCAGGGTGGGGAGTGTAGTTCCAATAGTGCGTTCAGCCGAACGCACTACTCTCTGCAGAGCCTTCCTGTCCTGAGCGGAGCTGTTGCCAAACCAGGCAGTGATGCTTCCTGTCAGGATGCTCTCTACAGCTCCAGAGTAGAAGGACTGAAGGATCCTCTGGGAGACTTTAAATTTCCTCAGCTGCCTGAGGTGGTAAAGGTGCTGCCTTGCCTTTCTCACCAGAGTGTCTGTGTGTGTGGACCATGACAGATCCTCTGTGATGTGGACTCCCAGGTATTTATACCTGCTCACCCTCTCCACAGTAGTCCCATTAATCCCATTAAGTCCTCTGTTGTTGTGACCTCCTAAAGTTCACAATCAGCTCCTTAGTTTTGGTGACATTCAAGAGGAGGCTGTTGTCCTGGCACCAGAGTGACAGATCTGCGACTTCCTCCAGGTACGCCTTCTCGTCGTTGTCGGAGATTAGGCCCACCACCACTGTGTCATCCGCAAACTTGATGATGGAGTTGGAGCTGAACCTGGCCACACAGTCAATATGTCAGAAACGGACTGACCTCCAGAGAAGTTTTCCAGCTCAAATGCATTTCAGCTTTGCTCGTCCACACTGGATGTCATCGCCCTCCGAAAAATGGAACTGTGGAAATCTAGAGCTGCATTCTTCTCCTGCATAAATTATAACATTGACACCCTTAAAATCGAACGTAGATCCGAGCAAGGGTGGAAAACCACCACTATGCAGATGTACATCATTATATAACTCCTGTAATCTAAATAAAAATCTTAAAATCTGTGCCAGTCTGATCTTCTTAAACCACATTTCACTGATTTCACTGCAGGTCCTTATGGATCACACATTAAAAGCGTCTTCCAGTCCCCACCATATAACAACCTCTGATTTCCTAAAAGAGGTTTTGTGGGCTATAGGCCTTTGCTTGCTCTCTTCTGTCTCTCTGTCTCCGCCGGTTGCACTCCTAACTATTTTAAGAATGCAAGTGTTCAGCACTCTCCTGAAAAAAGCATCCATCCATTAATCCTTAATAGCTGCAGTCCTATTTCTAGGCTACCTTTTATGTGCAAAATCTTGGGAAATGTGGTGGTGTGAAAGCAACTAGAGGTCATGGGGGGGGAGTATTTTGTATGTAAACGTTACAGGGAAATAAAGGGAAAGCTAGCTCATTAGCCACATTGGATATAGCGTTCTGTCAGCTTGCTAGCTTGCATTAGGCACCGTAATGGTATCAAATAAATGAGTTATTTCATGCATTTGTATCAGATATGGTACAACTGTGGCAGAACACAGCAGTTGACCCTAATGATCCAAATGACTATACTACCCATGTTAGACTATGGTTATTTATAGGTATGCAGGCGAGGCGGTTTGACATTTTGTACCACTTGGCAATCAGGTTTGTCACCGATTCTCCCTGTAACACACTGGTATGATCTGTATGCATCAGATACTCTCTATATACTAGTCAGGAAATGCACTAGTTCCAAACCCCTGCTTAGTCTGACACCCTCCTATCTGATGAAAATGTTACATATCACATTCTCTTCCCTTTTGCAAAAGACCATCACAGCCATTTACAGGCACTCATGCAACTGTTTCTGAGCAAAAGAAGACTACACTCATTGCTCATATATTTGCTTGAGCAAGGCAATTAACTCCAATGGCACTATTCCTGTGGCCAGCAGACTGTAGTTGTATTGGGCAGCTTCTTGCTGTGAAGTGAATGAGTGTGAAAGAAGGCATTGACGAAAAAGGGCATACATTCTCAGCAAATCTACTAGAGGTAAAAAAAAAATTAAAACAAATCTGGTGCTATTATGTGACTTGGTCCAGAACACTTCTCAAGACAAATTGAGCTGTTTCTTGGTTCTTTAACTGCATTCATCAAGCTTGTATCCAAGGTTTTAAAAGTTTAAAACCAATTCCACTGATGACAGTATAAAGGTAATTCTTTTTTGTTATTTTTTGTTATTTTTTGTTGTACCATGTTTCTAGTCAAACAAACAGAAAGAAAAAACAACTTCTTTCATGTACTCTAACTGTTTCGCCCTCCTCCACTCCACTGTAAGAGGAGAAGTGTGGCGCAGGGTTTGACCCCCCCAGGGTTATTTCTGTTGTGGCCATGTCTAAATCAACAAGCCTACAAGTTGTCACCTTGCAGTGTTTCATCCCTACTAATCAGATGGTATAGAGCGTGGTGACCCCTCCACGTGAACCGGCAGAGCCATGCTAAATTATCACATGCACTGGAAAAATCTAGGGAATGTCTTATTTATGCTGTAGGTCAGGTCTGAGGTTCAAGCAAAGAGAATGGTCATTTGGTGTTTCTCTATTCTCTGAAATGGAGGTTCAATGAGGTGTGGAGAGAGCATGGAAGGTTGGCCTCCCCTAAGAGGATTTATAATTTTAGCCAATCGTATTCACTCAGTGGTGGACTTATATGACTACTTGGTGACATAACTAACAGATTTTTTTTAATCAACCTATTACAGGTCAGATAAATATGTGACAGCAGGTTTATAACGTCTGAAGTGAATTTTACCCCTAGCTGTACCAGATGTGAAATTTAATTCAAACCCCTTGACTTGATTCTTGGGAAGATTCATTCAGGGTACCTCATACCTCTTCATTAGAGTCAATTAGTTGCACAGTATATTGTATGGGAAACTGTTATTGATCGGTCTGGCCTCACACAGATGTCAAATAAAAGGTCAATTCAAGGTAAACAGTGGAGTTGTGCTCCGGTATAGGCTGAGTGAGATAAGCTATGGTAGCCAACTAAGACATTTTGATCTTTGAGTTGTTTGTAAACAGCAGATGGTGTTGTCACAAGTTTGATTTTAATGTAATTTCTGAGTGAGTAAAAAGATTTTGTAATCTAATAGTTTTCTGACAGGATGAACACATTCAGTTTTTACAGTGAAATCACAGTCTTGTTGAATTACTCTGACAAAGACAAAATGTTGACACAAATCTCATCATTTCTAAAAAATAACACATTTTCAACCTTCACTCCTCTTATACAGTGACTGAAAGGGAAAATGTTGCAGTGAAAGGCTTTATTTGTCGGCACCTTTACTGTCATGTGTGCAACTGTTACAATAGATTCTAAAATAAGTAAAACACAGTTTACCATGCTACATGTTGTGTGTTAAAATAGTGAAAATAATTGTTTCACTAATGTATTTCTATGACTCAATGTAGTATTTCAGCTGCATCAAGTCATATTAAGCCCTTTAATTTAAGCATTTCATTCCAAAATGAAATACCAACTACTTGAAAAATAAGACACCTACTATATAATAGATATATTCCTAAAATAGAGATATGCCTGTTCTTCAACGGCCCAGCTCCTGTATGGAGTTCCCCAAGGTTAAATTCTCAGCCCCATTTTGTTCTATAAATACATGCTTTGTCTGGGCAACATTATTTGCAAATATAACATCCTATACCACTGCTATGCAGACGATACACAGCTGTATATACACCTTAAAACTAACAACTCCAATAGCTTAACTTGACTCAAGGACTGCCTATCAGGCAGCAAAAACAACAAATCTGAGTTTATTCTTTTCACTCCAGCAAACTCTGTTAACACACTTAAGGGTAATCTTGGAAACCTATTAGACTATGTTAAGTCGGGTGCTAAAAAACTGGGTGTGGCATTTGACTCCAACCTCTATTTCAATGAGACTAGAGGGTTGTTCAGTCCTGTTTCCAGCAGCTTAGGAACACGTCAAAAATAAGGTCCTTTCTATCCTTCACAGAGCTTGAGAAAGTTATCTATGGTTTTATCTCATCTCATCTAGACTACTGTAATTGCCTCTACCCTGGCCTAAGTCAGAGATTTCTTTCCCATTTGCAGCTAGCCCAAAATCCAGCTACAAGGCTTCCAACACACTCTAAAAAATGAGAGCATATTACTTTTAGCGTCTCTTCACTGGCTGCTTGTTAGTTTTAGAATTGATTTTAAGGTTTAACGGATCAATTTAAGGCTCAATGGGGTCTAGAGCCCCAGCTACATCAGCGACCTTTTAACGCCCTACAAGCTGATGCTTCTCAGGCAAAGCACTCCTGGCCTGGTTAAGTACTAAAGGTGAGCATGCTTTTGTCGTTAGACTTTGAAATGCCATGCCCGAGAAACTAAGGCTAGCCAATCCAATGTCAATGTCAATGTCAATTCAAAACATACTTTTATGGTATACATTACTTTTGTTCCTCTTATCTTGCATTTGTTATTTTATGTATCCTATATTGTATCCTATATTAAAGGGCATTATTGACTCTGTAAAACACTAACCTTTTTTTGAGAAGTGCTATACAAATTAGAATTATTATTATTATTATTATTATTATTATTATTATTATTATTATTATTATTAGTAGTAGTAGTAGTAGTAGTAGTAGTAGTAGTAGTAGTATTAATGCTGTTGTTGTTACCACATTTTGAAATGAAACTATTCATTTCAACTATTCACAGTCAAAGAGGTGCTACTGTAGCTATTCTTGGATGAGTGACAGATTTTATTACTTCCCAGCAGACCACTAGTTATAGGTTGCATGGCGGTGTCCAGTTGAGTTTATGTGTCATCATGGTTTGGTTTGTTTTGGCCATATTTGTGGCCTTTCAGTTAACAGGGCTCTGTGACTTTCACCGCCCTCACACCTATGCAAGATGAGTCTTCATTCTACCTGCAACCAAAGCATTGGAAACAATACTGATTCACTGCAAGTTGATTATTGAGTTGTGGTGAGATCGATGAGTGTCCAAGCTGCATGAAAGACAAACAATTGTTGAATGACTATTTGAATGTGTCATATATTTGAATGCATTTGTATTCACAACAAAATTTGAAAATTCTGTTGTGGAAATTTCGTTGTATTCAGTGAGACTCTATGGTTGAGCTGTTGAGAGGCGTGTTTGCTGATAAAAAATAATGAAGTTGCACACTATCTGGTGAGCCTTAACTCTCACTATGTGGAGATATATTACCAAACACAAAACAAGTGTATTGCCATCACAGATAAGGATGCAGGTGAAAATATTTATACCCACTCAGAGGTTCTGTGCAGTTGCACAAAAAAAAAGCAGCAGATATCTGGAGATGTGATAGGACTTCAGAGTGTATCTAATTATTCTGTTTTGGAAATTGACAGGCTAAAACAGTCTAACTTGATAGAATGGTTTATTGACCTCTGTGGTACAACATTCAACCCTTTGGTTCTAGCTGTTCTCTGGCTATGACTCTATGAAGGTGCAATGTGAGTTATCATTTTGAAAAGAAAGGAAAAGAAAAAAATGTTTTGTGTTTGACTGATAAGGTTAGGCTTACACACGGAGATTAAGATTGTGAAAAGCAACATGAACAACATATTGGACTAACTCCCCTCCCCTCATCAAGGCACAATATGAGTTAGTCAAGAGTATCTGAAGTCTTTTCCTAACCTATATGTCAACCAAACCATAAAATCAATTTCAGGGTAGTTGTAAAATTCAAGAGAACAGTAAGAGAAAGCATGTCAGAGTGCATTTCAACATTGTTTTTTAATAGTTGCTATTTCTGGGGGAGCAGGAGCGTAGGCCTAAAGTGTCACTGAGACTTCTCAGAACAGCCCACGACAAGTAGCACAAGATTGAGAAGGAAGGCAGTTCAAATTCCCAGAAACCACTGCAGCAACCATGCTCGGGTAAGACATTGTGCTGCAGGCTGCAACATACATAAAGGTGGCCATGCTTAAGCAAACTGTTGCCTGAGAGGACTAAATGGAGGAGGTCAACAAGAGGAAGAGGTTTGCAGCCAGGGATGACATGCGTGGTGTGTTTGTAGTGAGGTAGGCAGCTAAAACAGGCCGTCCACAACTGTGACCAACTTGATTGATGGGCGGTGCAAGAGGTTCTGTTTGCACTACAAAGTTTTGAAAATGCGAATCATTGCCTTTTCAAAGTGCCAGTCAGAGCTATTGTTCATGAAACTAAATCACATCGGTAGGGAAGAAAGGAAGTGCTAAATCTGATTGGTTGTTGACGATGATCACAAAAAGTTTGTTGACCCTCCACATATCGTCGGTTGCGCCTGCAGGCTAGTCTCTCTGCTGGACCAACAGTGTTGTGGGCTTCACTGCTGTACACAAGGGGAGAGCTGTAAGGATCACCACAGACGTGCAGAGAGGGAATCATGATTCCTGTCAATCAAAATGGGTAATATGTTGACTATGCATGCTACATGGACATAGGATGGGGCTGATCGACCCCAGCTGGATCATCTGGACGAGGGTGTCTGACATTCAAAACCTAAAACACCCATTGACCCCAGATTACATCACAGATGAGAAGTCCAAGTGCATCAGAAAATGTACATATAAACAATTCCTGCTCATTACTAATTGCCGGGGGTGGTCAGAGCTTCTATGAATGCTTTTCAGGAAAAATCTGTGGACTTTGCGAGTCCACTTTCAAAGAACACAATTCCAAACAATGCATTTTTAATGGTTCAGCGAAGCTCCACCTGAAGATCAGAACATATTTCTTGAACAGTGTTTTCTGAGTGAAATATCTCTGCTCCTGGCCAAGGACAACATTGCATAAAATGTCATTATGATCTCTAGCCTAGGTGTGCACAAGCTTAATTAAATTACATAAGGTTTGAATCATGTCACATTTTAATTGACTACAACATGCAATATACAATGTTCTGGAAACTGTTGAGAACTCAATTTGCATCTGTTTCAAATGAAACTAACGCAGCATGGGTGAAACCACACAACAAGCCCAAAGACCTCCCTTTCCACGTGAAAGTAAGAGAATCAAGTGCGAACAGTTCCAAGAAGCTGCGGTAACAGCTGTTTTGCAGTGTTTGCCTGTAATTAGCAAACAGAACATTGTAACGGTAGCAAATTAGCACACAAACTAACAGGAGCTCTCTCCGCTTTGGCCTTGAATACAACTGGAGAGAGAAGAACAAGCATGGAAAGTTTTGACTGGATATCCTTTGGCCACTGCTGATTGTTGTGAGCTTACACACAGGGTAGCCAAACCAGCATTTAGCTTTGCAGTTGGAGCATGGAGTGATGAGATCAGTGGATGAACTCTGAATTACAGTAAACATTATGGATGTCAATATTGATAGTGCTCTATGGCCATGTGTTTTGCTGTTAAAATGTCAAAAAAGTCCCTGAAGGCATGTTCCACCCCAATAAACTGTACTACTTGCCTCTATGTCGGAAGGGAGGCTGGAATCGAATCCTGTTGGACTGGTGATCTTAAAACTCCATGCTTGAAAGGGAGAAAAGCGGGGGCAAAGGAGTCTGACGCTTTCTGGATGGATGATATATATCATATTAGAGAGATATATCAAAGAGAAAGAAGATATATTACAATCTCCATCAAATTGATAGATGACTGGTTAAACTTAGTTATCTAAAGTTATCTTCCACATTTTCCATCAAACGTTTCAATTCATCAGGTCTGCCGATGTTTGTTTGATTCTGCTAAGTTGCAAATATGTACCAGGTAATTGAATATCCATGTTCAAGAAAGGCTATATTTTAGCAATACACAGGGTCTGAGGAAACCCCTCTGCCATTAAACCAAGGCATGACGTTAAATCAAAAGAGGTTGGATGCAAGCAACAACTGTTTTGCTGAATTGGGGCCAAGACATCTCTATCTCTAGAAGGCTCTATGGTAAATTCTGGCATCCCAGATCCGAACCCCTATAAGCCGGTGTGCTGACTGGACCTACAAACCTAGACGTAACGCTGTGCTGATACTGTACCTACACCCATTACCTCACCATCTGTCTCAGCAGCAAACAGCCCGCTGTGTAGTTCAAAAACCACAATGTGTCAACAGTCGTAGGTTAAAGAAACAGCTGCTGACCCTTAACTATGCAAATATAATTACACTAGGGCTGCAGGCATTGTATGACAACCCACTTCTGCTACCACAGCTAGGCCAGTTTATGATAAATTAAGGCTGGGCCCCAATTGTGGCCTAATGTAATCCTGCACACAAATCCCTAACTCCCTGAGTAGTGGATGTAGCTACAAATTCATTGCGGCCAACTTCCACAGGGTGTCCCTTTGCACCAGTATCTCCAGTATCACTGTTCAGCCTCGGCTGCTAGCTCAGTGTATCTAAGCTTCTTGCTTTTATATGCCTCATCTACTGCATCTTCCCATAGTATAGTGAGGTTAAGTCAACAGACCTTAAATGCCTTAACTTGTGCCTACCCGGTAATAATGCTGCCTTGACTTGTAAGTCCTCCGGGTAACTTGGTACGCCTTTGGCTGCAAACTTATTGTTTCTTGACAGGCAAACCAACGAGCAGTGGTTGCAGAAGCAGGTGCAGCCATTGTCAGTTATTCACCAAAGAGCTGATGCTGAATATCCGAATATATTCAATATCCATTACCAACAACACAACCACCTATAGCCAACAGACCTTTAGATTGGTGGCTCCACTGCCAAAGGCAATGTAATCACTGAGCATAGCGATCGGCAGTTTCCAACCTAGTATCTACTCAAGTTGTCCATCACTAGACAGCATCTTGGTAATCATGATTACGCAATCACCGTGGAACTGCAAGAATTTCACCACGTCGCTAATTCAGTCATTATGGGCTGTAACATACTCGCTGATGTAAATATTATCATCAATGCAGAAGCATTTCACTTTAATGGATAGAAATCATGGTCAGCAATGTTTTGCATAAAATCAACTAATTCCAACGGCTGTTCTACAAATGGCCTTTAGAGTTTGTACCCACAATGGAGATCCCGTCAGTTACACTGACACAAAATAGCCATTTGTGACAATAGGTAAAGACTGCAACACAACCTTTTAGTTTGAATATAAATGTCAACAAAAGACCAGAAATTATAACAGGATTGGTGGATAATTAGTGGATTAGTGGATTGGTGGATTAGTGACTAGATATGATTTGTTGGGTGATGACCATGACACAGACTGACCAACGCAAACCATGTGGATGTATGGATTACCCTAAAAACTGATGCCTGACAGAACTTTTAAATTGCGCTCCTGCTATCATCTCACTTTTATCTCCTCGTGCATACTTTCACTTCTCTCTTCCCACCCTTTCTTCAATCTCTTTCAATTTCCAGAGGACAAAGCGGTTCAATCTGAGATCGTTCCACTAAACTGTACAATTCCATTTGCAGGATAAAAAGATAATGATTTTGAGCTAATGTGGATATTGCTTCAGACATTAACTTGTTATATACTCACTTTCCTTGCATTTCACTCATTACAAATTTGGCAAGGCGGCTCTATTTGAAGCTTAGTGACACCATCAAAAATATAAAAATGAAAAAGGCACTCCAGTTCCATCTTGTGGGCATGAAATGACAGTGACTCTTATTTTGTGTTCATACTTTGTATTTCAATTATCATATTTGAATGTGCATACTTCACTGATACTATGTGGGCAGTGTTAACCTTGAAGGTCATTTGCAGGTACCATTTAGTTTTAATTCATAACTAAACTAGAAAAGAACTCAAAATTATCTCAAGCAGAAACATGCACACTTGCAGGCTTTTTCAGCTTGCCTACATTTTCTCCAGGAAATGTATTTTAGTTGAACCAGCCAGGCAAATTGCCCTATGTTCCTGATGGTTATACAGAATGTTTTGGGTAACAAGTTTGTGGGTCATGTGGCCAGCTGTTGTTTGTGGCATGCTGGGTAATTGTTATAGAAGTCTGATAAATGAATGATTTATTCTATAATGCTGACAGACAGCACCAATGAAAATGGACGCGTTTGATTTTTAAACTAGTTTTTATTTGTTTAGTTATACTACCGCCATGCCCTTGTGGATTCAAGATAGAAAAGAAGAAATATGAACAATCATAATGATTATCAAGCAATAAAAACTTGAATCTTCTCTGTCTTAGATGGTAGACATTGCTATTTATTACACCTAGATTGAAGCCTGGATGTCAAGCTGGGTTGGACCAGAGCCACAAGCTTACACCCTGGGGGAAGGTCTTAGCCACCGGGAGATTTACAGCTACCTTAATGACTATGTGAAGTGCCATCTGTCAGAGTTATTTGTTTAGTGTTAATTATAGATAATTATAGTCATGTATAGATTTCTTAAAAGACAGCATTGTAGTATGGGGAAAGGGGGGCGAGGTAGCAGCTGTAGCTGGTAGCAAGCAGTCCATGTTGGTGAAGCCCTGTGTAGTGTGGGGATATCCTTTTACATTAGGCTGGGGCGCTTAAAGTTGAACTTCTCCATTTATGATCACATGCGTAAAGAGGTGGTGTAAGCTTGCAGGTGGTGTAAGTAAGCAGGTGCAAGCACATAAGGAGATATACATTTCAGGATCTTGACAGGTATTCCATCTTGTTCTGTAAATTGAATGTTTTTCAGGTCTTTTGATAGCCTGAACAACTGCCCCATATTCTCGGGTCCGTGTATCATCCGATCATTCAATTATTCCATTCAGTCTGGCAAACTTTTTTTTTTTTCCCCCAATATTTTGTTGTTTTCTGTATGTACCAAAAAACTGAAAACTGATGTTTGTATTCCTGTTTTCAGCACGAAATGGAAAATGTATAAGCATGGAAAGTAAAACAAAATAAGTGTAATTAACAGTTTGCCAGCATTTGATTTTATTAACAAAACAGCAATGACATTTATCCATGCTTCAGAGAGCTGCCTGTGTTCAGTGAGAAACAGATTTCATAAGTTGTGGGCACATTATGAAGACGTGCCCAATGTAGTTATGTACCCATGCCTTACTAACTTGCAGCCATGATCTTGTGGCCTTGCATGAACAACTTGTGGGAACGCAAAAATATTTTGGCTGTGTAGTTTTCGGGGTATCAAGTGTTAAAATGGTAAGAATTACAGAAAGTGTACAATATTAGTATTAATATAAATCAGATTTTCAACATTCTGGTAGTTCACAATTTATTGTATGGTTTGTAATGCAGAAAACATACAAATGAATGTTTATTTGAACATATTTTGGTAAAATGATTTTTTACCAAAATGATAAAATGACATTTTCAACAAGAACAGTCTCATTATTTTGAATGCCATTCAAATGTGCCATTCACATTTGGATAACACGAATAACAATCTGAGCCCGTACGTGACAAAAACAAGCACTTTTAGTGGACGTACTTTGACTGGCCGAGTATGCCTTTACGGATTACGTTGCTGCCATAGAGCCGGCGTTACATGACTGCCGGTTGAGCCGATGGACCGGAGAAACTCAGAAACTTTTGAGAGAGATGCAAGCCGCAAACTGCTACACGCCTCCTCCTGCTGATTTTGACAGAGAAGTGATGTACTAATTCCACTTTTTACTTATAGTTATTGCAGCATTTTTTCCACGTTTCCTAAGAAGAAAAATCAAGTTTTGCTCATTTCAGCCAGTGGAATGATCTGTAACTAGTTTTGGTGTTCATTGCATGGCCCATTCTCTCTGTGAACTTAAAGGAAATATAAGTGCCAGATGGAAAATGACAAGACAAAAAAAGACAAGAGACACATTTTCGGGAGAGATCTGGGCAGTGATTTGGAAACAGTTTTATTGTCACTCTATTACACAAATTGAGTTATGTAACATTGTAAATGTACTGCTTTTCAAAGCAGGCACTGACACCACAGTGTAGCACACTCACACAGAAATATAACCATGGCTCTGCGTATGTACATAGGCCGAGCTACCGATGAGAAGATTATTGAACTGGACATCGCCGCTGAGCTTTTTTTCTTTTTTTTCCAACAGTGCCCTGGTCATCTTTACAGACTCTGGTCATTATGGAGTTTCCAGCATAAGCAAAATCCACAAGAGTAAAAGAGTAAAGTAGAACCACCACAATACTGCAAATGCACCACCTCTGTGTTTTGGGCGATGTTCAGTTGAAGTCTATCTGCAAGCTAAATGAAGCATTTTTGAGCTGTGTCTTTTTAACACCAGACTAGATCGTCTGCTAGATGCTTCATTATAAAGCACTGTCTTGAATTAAATCCCTTTTGATTTGAATATACACAAAGTCTATCAGCAAAAAAACATCAGCAACATCATTATAGTTGTGTATTATTTGATTTTCTGTATTTTAACAAACATTTATAACTGCTGTTGGTTTCTTTTTTCATGAACACTCACGGAACTGACGGGTGATAAAGTATCTGGTCCTACTGATACATTGGAGACCTGGCTGTGCAGAGACAAAACAGTGGTAGACTCTTAGTCTTAGCAGCTAATTAAAGACGCAAACAGTCTCAGCAACAGGCGACATATGCTGTGCTGCATTCGTGTCATATAGGAACTAAACAGGGAGGAACTACTTGGAAGTATTCGCATCAATGTAGTTGAACTTGTTTGTGAAATGGACTTATGATCTGGATAACTAGCCTTAGGTACACTATATTGCCAAAAGTATTCACTCACCCATCCAAATAATTGAAATCAGGTGTTCCAATCACTTCCATGGCCACGGGTGTATAAAATCAAGCACCAAGGCATGCAGACTGTTTCTACAAACATTTGTGAAAGAATGGGTCGCTCTCAGGAGCTCAGTGAATTCCAGCGTGGTACTGTGATAGGATGCCACCTGTGCAACAAGTCCAGTCGTGAAATTTCCTCGCTCCTAAATATTCCACAGTCAACTGTCAGTGGTATTATAACAAAGTGGAAGCGATTGGGAACGACAGCAACTCAGCCACGAAGTGGTAGGCCACGTAAAATGACAGAGCGGGGTCAGCGGATGCTGAGGCGCATAGTGTGCAGAGGTCGCCAACTTTCTGCAGAGTCAATCACTACAGACCTCCAAACTTCATGTGGCCTTCAGATTAGCTCAAGAACAGTGCGTAGAGAGCTTCATGGAATGGGTTTCCATGGCCGAGCAGCTGCATCCAAGCCATACATTACCAAGTGCAATGCAAAGCGTCGGATGCAGTGGTGTAAAGCACGCCGCCACTGGACTCTAGAGCAGTGGAGACGCGTTCTCTGGAGTGACGAATCACGCTTCACCATCTGGCGATCTGATGGATGAGTCTGGGTTTGGCGGTTGCCAGGAGAACGGTACTTGTCTGACTGCATTGTGCCAAGTGTAAAGTTTGGTGGAGGGGGGATTATGGTGTGGGGTTGTTTTTCAGGAGCTGGGCTTGGCCCCTTAGTTCCAGTGAAAGGAACTCTGAATGCTTCAGCATACCAAGTGATTTTAGACAATTCCATGCTCCCAACTTTGTGGGAACAGTTTGGGGATGGCCCCTTCCTGTTCCAACATGACTGTGCACCAGTGCACAAAGCAAGGTCCATAAAGACATGGATGGGAGAGTTTGGTGTGGATGAACTTGACTGGCCTGCACAGAGTCCTGACCTCAACCCGATAGAACACCTTTGGGATGAATTAGAGCAGAGACTGAGAGCCAGGCCTTCTCGTCCATCTTCACCTCACAAATGCGCTTCTGGAAGAATGGTCAAAAATTCCCATAAACACACTCCTAAACCTTGTGGAAAGCCTTCCCAGAAGAGTTGAAGCTGTTGTAGCTGCAAAGGGTGGACCGACGTCATATTAAACCCTATGGATTAAGAATGGGATGTCACTTAAGTTCATATGCGAGTCAAGGCAGGTGAGCCAATACTTTTGGCAATATAGTGCATTTTGCAACTGCTATCATCCTGTAGCTTTATCTTATGTTTTATGGTGAGCATTGCTACATCAACCATAAAGAAAATATTTTTTGTTAGAAGTAGATATGCAATCACAGATGGAAGATGTCTGCTTGATAACACCAATGACTTTTTTGACAACGGCGATTGCTGCCTCTTGCCCACTCCCTTCTTTCATAACATGAGGGATAGTAACTTCAGATGCTGCGTATTGATAAATGAATCGGTAAAATGAAAATCCTACATTGCGTTTCATTTCATCAGGTCAGATCAATCTTCCGTTTCTCGCACGTGACTGTAGACCATGATGCCGTTCTTAAAGCTGGTTGATATTTCTGCATTGGGGGTGACAGATCTCCCACGTGTGACGTGAATGCAGGACTGTACCATGGCCTGGCAGATTGGCTGATTGGCTGGCAGGTCCATTAACTTCATTTAAACATAAGCGGCAGTGCAACAAGACAGCTCAGATGCTATTCTAAATGTTTGTGCGACCTAACGAGATTGTGCGTTACATTTAGACAACAAACCGAAACTCAAATTGTCTTCAAAAAGTTAGGATCACGACTCTTTCAAAAGAAACATTGATCAGCCCTGTTGTTACGAAGTAAGCAGGACATTGTGCTCCCACTCTGTTTCATTTGACCCGCCAATGACACCATGCTAGTTTCAAATCCTTTGTAAATGATGACTGCAGTAGCTAAATGGATTCCTTTCATTAATGTCCTAATATCTCCCAAGATAAGATGAGATTTGAATGATCCTGTGGAGAAATTTGGCAGCAGCAAAGAGTAGCCTAATATGATACAGGAAAGAATACAGCAAATCTTATATCTTAGTGACAACAAGAAATGGCTAGCAAAGACGTTTTGCACTAATAGGTGTGGTATTCATTCAGGTCGTAATGCCCATGAAGTATTTGTCTAAGAATTATTAGTTCAGCAGTTGGAAGTCTGAAGGAAGCGTCAGGTGAGATTGCACGTTGGTTAGCAGCAACAGGAGGTTGTGGAAGAACAGTATTTCTGTATTTAAGAACAAATGAACAAACACGTCTTATTTTCAGTCTTTGGCAGGGGGATTGTACTTTTTCCATGGGCTTCTCCTGCAAGGCAGATTGTTTAACACCCCGCCGTTCGAGTTCAATGTCACGTTTCGCATTGGATGCCGTTTTCATCATAAACTCTGGATTCCTCTTCTTTATGTACAAAGTATTTTCGGCACACACAAAAAAAAGCTTTCATCAGGCTCGATCTGGGTTACATGATCTGAAAAGACCCTGATGGAAATTAATCCAAAACACACCATTTAAACATTTCTCCTCCATAACAACCTAATACCTGCACAGCTCAGTTGATTTTCACCTACAGGAATAATATAAAATCATAAAACCAATGAGCTATGACATCATGAAGGTTAAAAATGATTGTGTAAGGCTGATGAGCCATCGGTAATATCGCATCACCTCATCGCTGCTACCCTGTTAGTGTAAAACCCTGTTCTCTCGCTCGCTGCATGATTGAATTTGCAAAATGATGAAAACGTTTCTTACGGGTTTCTATCAGGAACGTCTTCTCAGTAAGTAATAAAAATAAAACAGCCGTACAACTTGCACCTTTAAGTTTAACGCTGCCATTTTGTTTAATCTTTTGAAACTAATGGTGAGATAAAAACCCCTCATAACCTCACTTCAAGTTCCTAAGGTTGAGCATTGAACAGCAGCGTACGGCAGCACAGACAAACGGTGGTGGGCTGAGAGGGTGAGGTACGGTGAAGTAGAAGGACTACCCTGTGTGAGCGAGGCACCCTAAGGTCATCTTCGACATTGTTCGACACTGGTCTCAATGAACCTACAAATGCTGACGTTGTAAACAATACATAGTTAGAGAAAGGAGTGGCAGGGATCTAACCACATTTCAGTTAGAAAGTGTGTGTTGGTGTGTGTGTGTGTGTGCAATGGTTTATATCTTCCAAGAAATTGATTTATTTGCCCCTTTTAAGGGTATCGACACCAAATGCTTCAGCCGAATGCTCCATTCCTGTGTGAATTTTGTGTGAATATTCGTTAAGCCCGGCCACTGAGTCATCAAAATTTCAAGTAACGATATCCATTGAGTGTGTGTCAGCAAAACGGTGTGTTTTTGTGCGTTTCAGCCTGGCGAGTTATAGTCACGATGGCCTACATGAAGTCCATTTCACCCACACACTGCTGCACGTGTAATACACCTGTATGCCGATGCTGAACTGGAACATCTTCAATCAACTGCCTCTTATTCCTCCCATCAAGAAATCAAATGCAACCGTACAGTAAAGTGTGTGCGTGTTCGTGTATGCATAGGTTGTACATTTGTGCGATTGGGTGTGTGCGTTTTGCGTACAACCCTAGGCCAGAGTGTAGTCAAACTGGCCCTTCTCTAGCCCGTCGAGGCCGTCGGCCCAAGTGGATGTCGGCATGCTGCGGTATGGGTCCAACAGGATGCGGAAGCAGCGCACGATGAGGATGAGGAGGAAGACGAAGAGGAAGATGACCAGGGCGAAGGTGGTCTTCTGCTCCAGGGACATGGCGGCGGGTGAATCGGACGTGGAGGAGGACGACAACGATGAGGAGGAGGATGAGGAGAGGGAAACGAAGTGCCCCCCGGCAGGAGTGCAGCAAAGAGGAGAGAGGAAAGGTGAAGGGCTCTCCCTCCATCATCTGGGAAGAGGAGAAGTGTGCGGCGGTGGCAGGGTAGTGGCACTGCAGCTCCAACAGGGGGCGCTGTGGCATCCTCCTCACACTAGCTTGGCCCAGCCTCTTCAGATGGACCTCATTGTCTGGGGAAATGATAATAGAGATCAAGCTAATAATTGCCAGAAATCTCTTTGGAAGTCATATCTAAAAAATGAAAGAAAAAAATAATAATAATAATCACATTGACCAAATGATAATATTTTGTCGGTCATCAGTCAGAAATTCAGTGGATTGTGGAGTGTTTTTTGAAGTTTTGATGGTAAATTATATTAAACGCAGGGAGTTTACCATATATTAGGGTTTCATTAACTTGCCCTTATATAGCACTTTTAACAAATCATATTGCCTTCCAAAGCAACAAAACACCTAAACACACACTGAGAATCAAGGGCGTAGTTTAATGATACTAATGATAGTATCCCTAATGATAGGGAGAGTTAAAATACAGTAGTGTATGCATTCATCATTAGCTAGCTAGCTAACATTGATGAATGTCAATAGGCAACTTTTTAGATGACTCAGATTGGCTAATAACAAGATAATTTAAGATACAATGGTAACTTTGTTGATCACTATCGCAACATATCAGTAACGTTATATATCAAAACAACAATGCACGTATCTAAAAGGGAATATCGGATACAGGGAATTCATTGTTCTCAATGTGATGCTAGCTAACGTTGACTAACCCAACATTAGCTAGAAGACATTAGCTACGTTACGTATCGATAATGTTAGCCGTTTCAGTTAACTACATGTTTGACTAGCAGGTGCCTAGCTAGACAGATCATCACATTGGGGGAAATTATGTTGTTTCATCACTCGGTGTGAAAAAATTACCGCATGTCAGTGACTTTTCTTTTTCTTGACATGATCTTTTCACAAACGTTACCTGCCTTCCTTCTAGGCCAGGGGTTCTTAACCTGGGGGAAGGGTATTAAAATAAGTGGGGTTTTTAAAAAAAATGTTTTTCCTGCGTGTGTACAGACTTTGGAAACAAATTTCCTCTTAGGAGGACAATAAATAATCTATATACCTGTATTGTAATAGCACACAAAAATATTTTGAACTTTGACCTCAATCGCTAAGTATCCACCGCGCTGCGTGCTGGAAGCTGATATCATGAATGTGAATGTGCAGTGTTGTGGAAATAAAAACTGGAGCGGTTTATAATCGGCAGACGCAAGACACCACAAGATCTGACGGCTAACAAAGGGCAAAAAAGGCAAAGGGACAGGGAAAAAAGCCAAAAGTAGGAAATATGACAAAAAGTACTTGGAGTATGGCTTCACTCAAACATGAGATGGAGAGTATCCACGTCCACAGTGCATGTGTGTGCGTCAGAGTGTGAGTGCATGAGTTCAACAGGAGATTGGGAGAATCGAGTCGGACCGTGGAGCGGAGAGAACGAGCGGGACCAGCAGCAGTGACCGTCCATCAAGACCGGGTCGAATTATTCTGCTGTGGTGCAAATAAAGCGGCCTGCTGGCCCGTTAACTCTGCCCTCCTGCCTTGTCTCTGTCTGTCACGGCCCCGGTAGTAGCGAGCTTGCTGCTATGGCGTTTTGCATGTTATGCGTTTTTCCATTACATTACAGTCATTTTAGCAGACTCTTTTATCCAAAGTGACTTACAAAGGTGATAGTTGACACTATGTGGGGTAAGTTTAACATGAAAGTGATATAGACAAAATTACATTGTCAAAAAAGTGGTAGGGACACGTCCACACCACATATATAGGCCCTATATTTACGCCCATGCTGAGAATGAAACAAACACATAATTTGTTAAGATATGAGGCCAGAGTTTGAGTGTGTGTGTGTGCAGAGGAAGGGAAAGGAATGGTGTGTATGGTGGGAGTGAAGATAGATTTTAAGATGCTCTCTACAAATGTGCCTTGGAAATCATTTTCTCAGTGGTTCTTAAGTAATGAATTTCATTTTAATAACCTCCCAATTTTCAAGGAACCATATCATGATGTATTCTTGGATAAGAACGATAAGATGATTGAAATTAGTAGCATCGCACATTGATTTTCACATCACAACTTAATACATTTTTAAACCTTCATTTAAACAGTTAGTCACATTATAGGATTAGAAATCTTGCTTTTGGGGCATCCTAGTGGCTCAGTGGTCTAAGGCGCATACCACGTAACCCCGATGTCCGGGGTTTGAATCTGGCCCTGAAGCCATGTCGTGTGTCATCTTTCCTGTCTCTCTCTACTGACTGTCAAAAAAATAAATCTTGTAGTGCCTTGCCTAGAAAGCAGCATGTCAAACATATAAGTTCCAAGGAAATGACAAGCACCAATTTATATAGGCAAAGAATAAAGGTCATTAAAGGTCATTAAAGACATTAAAGGTCAATTATAATTCATGATTTTGCATTAAAGGCTCAAAAGGCAGTAGTCCTATAGCAAACCAGCTGGATCACAATAAATCTCAGTAAAACAAAGCACGGACAGCTATTTTTTGAGTCCGCCACAATCGTTTCAAATTCAAAAAGCGAGACCGGCTCTTTCAGTTCAAAATCATTTTGCAATGAGTTCCAAGCAAAGCGTGAAGAGCAGATGAAAGCCCTTTTTCTGTTTGGCTCTTGGGGACAGATAGCAAAAACAATTCCTGTGACTGAAGGTAATGATTTCCACTACATTTTCTTTTGTCCAAGGCATGAAGACGTTGCAAGGAGAATATATATTGCCATCATCAAGTTATGGCACAAAAATAAGTATTTGTGTGAGTCTTAAGTGAGATGTGATTTTTCTTCATCTTGAATCATTGAAATTGAAAGGGGGAGTTCAATAACAATGACATAAGTGGGAGACTGATTAAATTGAGATAATGATATGTAACAATTAGCCTAAATTATCTTACTGATTTCTTTTTTGCTTATCCTTAAGTATTCACCATTAGCTTTCACCACAGTTTTTTTTATGAATACCATTGAGAATACATATATTTACCAAAGGGTAGGCCTTTTTGGTCACAGTTCACAACACTGTCTGACATGGATTATGACTGAGCTTCTCAACTTTTACAACTTTTTCAAATTGCAATCAACAGCAATTCGATCCACATATAATAATGAATAAATACAAATTCCAATTATTTGTAAACTTCTGCAGTATAATGTTTCTGTAGGTGGCGCTCTATTATTTGTCTGTTCAGCCATGGTGGCTATTGCTGCTCATGCTAACTACAGTGTTTGAGGTGCTGCAAATGGATAAGGACTCCAGCATACAATGGTTTGCAGGCTCTTGAACATCTTGGGTACTGAAAGTAGAGATGCAGCCGTAAAAAAAAACAAAAAAACAAGAGAAACGAGATACATGCAAACTGGCCAAAGTGAGCTTTTAGATGGGAAAACAGCCTACACCCTGTAGTCCCATTCAGATGTATTGAAGGGACTGAGTAGGTAACATTAGACCAATTTTGATTTTAATAAAAAGGGTTCAAAATGTCTTACTATAACCTAAAGATGAAGAATGGATAATATACTGTGTTATGAAATGCTTTCGCCAGTCAGTACTTTTGCAAATTGAAATTGAAATCCTTGAATCCTATTATCTAACTTTCTTGAACTTCCATGCCACTTTGATAGAAAATAGAACTTAGCATTGATTTTAGACCAAAAAGAATCCAAATATATGTACAGTGTAAAAAAAAACAGGGAGGTGAAAAAAAACAACTAGTTGAAATTATTTCTGCACGTAATCCAGATGTTAATGCCTGGAGTAAAAAACGTTTCTTCATTTGTGTTTTCCTGGCATGACTTCTTCCTGTCTGCATTGTTGATGCCAATGTCAGGGTGTGATTGGAACTTCTGGCTGTCCTCTACAAGCTCAGCGAACTGTGTGCCTTTCCCCTCCGGACTAAACAAGGCTCAACACTAACTTCCTTCCAACACAGAATAAAAATATCTCCTGAACTCCCACCCAGATGGTTTTAAGGCCCAACATGAGGAAACCTGCAAAACACATGTGGAAGAATTTACGTATGTTACCTTAGGTATCTTGATTTGTTTACTGTTATCCCCTATATTTCTTTAGATGCTGCTCTTTCTTAGGCCTTAGCATGTTGAGTCACACAGGGTGAGACTGTCTTGTCAATAAGTCGCATATCGTAGTTGGGAGGACAGGATGTGCCTAAAGTGTACCCAGATATATGCTTCGTCTAGCCTTGTGACCTCACTAGTTGCGTCAATGCTTTTAGTCCTTCCCCTAGTAGATAGCGCTTTTGCATATTCATCCCCTTTATTGTTTCCTTTAACTATATAAACTTTTCCCTGATGCTCCTAGAGCAGAGATCCGTATGCTTTACCCATGTGTGCGTATCTCTCCTGAGCGCTCAGTATTGTATTGTATTGTATTGTATTGTATTGTCTTCTGTGTGCTAATAAATGTGCTCATGTAATTCATGATTGATTTAAAAGGACTTCTGTCTCGATCTAAGTTTATTCAACAACACATAAACCTTCCATAGAAAAATGCATAATAAACTTTGAAACTTTGAAGATTATCAGACCTAGAAAAGACTGCATTTATATTTACTGCCTCTCATACCAGGAATAAATTACAGTCTGTCTTGAAGCATGATACTAATATGGGAGAATCTCAAATATTTGGCTTATGAATTTGGCTTTATTTGAATGCAGTTGCTCTGATGTTTTGTTTGGGGGCCCAATTTCCACAGACCAAAACCAAATTACAAAAGGTTTTCCGAGATATCTCGTGTCCTTGTGTGACTGGAGGAGAGATGGCGTGATATCTCAGGCTGCCAGGGGAATCAGATGTGGTCACTTCCTACTGGTTCCACCCTGAATTCACAGGCTCGCAGATATGAGAGAAAGCGAGGATAATTATTGGTCAGCGTGGAGTACGGTAAGACATTGTTAAACCCCTGACCTGAAGGGCAAACATTAATCCAAATACGAAACACAGCAGTCTAATTTGTTACCGAAATGCCTTTAAAGGCCAAAGCCAATCGCAAAATGGGCTTTAATAAAACTCAGCAAAAATCACAGGGTGTGTGTTTGAGGCAGAAATACCTGCAGGGGACAAATTCATCCTTCTAACAATGAGACCTGTGCCAAGGTCCAACTGGGCAGATGCTGAGACACAATTAGAAGAATGGACATTAGCAGGAAACTGCAGGTGATGAGGAGGGCACCATTTATTCTGAAGTACTTCTCACTGTGAAATTAAAATTCAACAGGGGGGGTGAAAAGGTTACGAGTAGAGACTTTACTGAACATCTGCTCAAGAAAGCAAGAGGGTGGGTCTCTAAAGACCTCCAGAGATCCAGCATGCTCTGCATTAGGGCTGGAATATTTCTTACACTACTTCCTATACATTTGGATAGCTGGACAGTGCTAAATCCATAGATATTGTATAGTTATAGGGCTTTAACAGCGACTCCAATAATTAGAGGAATTAGCGACAAATCCATTTAGAGGATTTTCACTCTTCCATTAGGAACTCAAACCCACCGTTTTTATTTGAAGAATAAGGGTTTATCCTTTTAATGTTAACAAAAATAGAATAAAATGAAGTAATAATAACACCATTGCTGTACATTATAGTAAATTGTGTCAAACTGATTTAAGTTATATGAGGATAGGGAAAATTAATGTTTCTCTGAACATATTGATTTTTGCCTTATGATGATCAACTGGAGGTCAGAGTTTACCTGCCTATTTATTTACTACATCATTCAGGAGTATATTTCATTCATGACAACAGTAGGTGCTTTGACTAATCGGATTATGGTGCTAGATTAATTGAAGCATTTACACGATTCAAAGTGTTTTCCACCATTAACCGGGTTCACATGGAATTATTGGATAGATTGACTGACCCAGAGAGGGATGTGATGCAATGAGATGCAGCCCACTGTCATCCTTGACACCAGATGAAAAAAACGGTGTAATATTTGGTCAGATGTTTTTGCTATTGTTTGTTGTTTGCATTGGGTTCCAGCCTTGATCAGAGCGGTATTACTCTAGGATGCCATACGGTGTGTTTGCAGTCGCTCCATAAAACAGCCAGCTTTTGCCATGTTGTCATTTTTGGAATCAAACACAGACCAGACTAAGGCATTTACAGGACAAATATATCCTTTCTTTAACCCCATTTAGATTATTTAGGGTTAAATAATGTAAATGTGTACCTATAAAGTACTGAGGAAGTCGAAAATCTGAACATGCCATTGCTGGAAATGAAAAAATATATATCATTCACAATAGGAATAGCTAGGGCTTTTTACAAAGAACGGTTGGAATTTTCTACCTTTGCCTTTGAAAACAAACACTGAATTTTGGAATAAATCTGTTGGAGAGCTTGAAATAAAATGCCAACCCCTTCACAATATCATAGTGACCAGGTGAGACCGGATGTCTTGTGACCATCTGCCTAAAACATTCACGGGAGTTTGGATTTATTCTAAGGCGACTACTGAGCAATTTAACTGTGGGAAAATATTTATTGGAAAATATTATTTTCCAATACATTGTTGTTTAGGTTACTACCTTTCAAGAGTGGTACTCGGAAAGCTCGTTTTGTCTGAGTTATATATTTTTTCTAACTTGTTGAATTAGTTTGAGTATCCAAATATTGAGTGGTGCCTCATCAAATCCTGTCACTGGGGCTGTTGAACAGTTCAGAATCAGCAACTCAGCTCAGGAAATGACATCTTGACTGCACAACAGGCTCTATGACTGAAATATCAACGTTTCGCGATGCTTCGATTTGATGCGGTTTAATTCAACGCAGTATAGGGAGAGAGAAAAAATGCAACATCACGGCTGAGCCTCGAGCTGATGGGAGACACGGGGAAATCCAAGTCGAGTCCCGTTACCAGTAATGTAAACGTGACGAAAGTGTCGATGGCGATTCGCAGCGGTGAGAGGAAATTCAGTCCAACAAGTGCGTGGACCGATATCAATACCGTGCGAACCGTCACGTTCAAGCCTCTCGAGGCTGAAGAGAGAGTCGGCTTTTACCCGCCGCGCGCACAACCACACACCACGACATGCATGATTCGCGCATAGTACAAGAAAAAAGTGATCCCCCCCCCCCCCCTACCTTTTTCTGCCTGCGTGAACGTCGGATCCATTTCCAGAGTTACAAAGAGGACCGGAGGGTTCGGCCCATTATACCTTCCCCTCTCCGCGTCGGCGCGTGCGACGAAAAGACGAAAAAAGAAAAGGGTGAAAAAGAAAACGGAAAGGTGCCCCGCCGTCCCTTGAAGACCGAGAGGATGCCACCGCGGGCTGCGGGGCTCTGCAGCCTCCCGGCGCACTGAGGAGGTCTGAGGCTCCGCCGGGAGGAGGAGGAGGGGTGGTGGATCAGCCAAGTCCTCATCATATAGGGACTCTCACCCCCCGACACACACACACAGACAAATAAATAAATAAAAAAGACAGGGGAGGACCCCATACGCTGCCATCTGGACCAGCAATTAACCTGATTCATCTATTTTTGTCTGTTAAAGTGCAGCACACTGTATCCCCATCCATCATTTTGATGAATTGGATGAATATTCTACTGGAAAACTGCTATATAGCCTGTGTTTCTTAATCAAGTATCACAATATCATAATAGTAGCTGTTTTTCATGCGTGACATGAAAATTGTGGTTTTATGTCTACATGTTTTAGCCCCCACACACACACATTAAAAGTTGTTATAGCGAATGAATGAATCCCAACCTTCATTGTTTTCAATCCATCCTTTTTATACGTTACCTTCAAGCTGGGGCTGAGCAAAGTAAGGCTAGAGCTCACTAGAGCTTGTTGAGCTTGGAGGCAGTGGTAATTGTGCTATCAACAAACACTAGCAGCAGTTGATTCTTTGATGAAAAAAGTTGTAAACAATCATTATTTTCCTTTTTGTTTGTCTGCATCACTTGTGTAGCTTTGCTTCATGTTTTTAGGTAGGTAGGTAGGTACTTTATTGATCCCTGGGGGGAAATTTCTTTGTTACAGCAAAAAAAAAAAAAGAGAAATAGAATGAAAAATAAAAAACTACAATGGAAATAATAAAATAACAGTGATGAATTAAAAATATAAAAAGCTATACAAAGTGCAAAGTTATGCAAATGCAGTGCAAAAGTCAAACGATTTACAAAAAGTGAAAATGTGCAAAAAGTGAGTCAAGTGTCAGTCAAGTGGAATAGTTCACTGTAGCCTGACTGAGTAGGGGGGCCCTCCTGACTGTATTAATATTAGAAATCTGTTCATCCTGTAGCCTGCTGGGAAAATAGCCTGCAGGATATAGCCAACTTATTACTGTAAAATCTTCACATTGATTTGTTTTCATGTCTGGCCCTTAGAGCTCTATGTGTTTGTAATGGAGACTGATTTCCACCGTCACCCACCACTGCCCTTTGCTGTCCGCCTCGACAGGAGGCACCTTAGTTTTCACCTTTGCTCAATGGCAAAATTGATTCAATAACATTCAACAAGCTCTCTATATCACACCCAGTCATATCCACTTCTGGGGAACACAATAAACACATTTCAAGTTGTGATGAAAATGGTAACTGAAGCGCAACCCACGTCGCAAACTGAACAGAAAAAGATGACATGACAGTAAACAAGAACATTTCAAAAGCAGATAAAACACATCAGTCATAGTGAGAGGCGGTAGAGGGAAAAAGTCGGTCTGGTAACAAATTTTAAAAAGGTCAGTGGATTTCTGCTGACCAAACGTGGTTAAAAGAGAAAAAACTGTAAATAAAAAAAGGTTGTTGTCCCGTGGGTCCAGAACCAGTTTCTCCATGTTTCAAAGCCACCTACGATCAGATGGTTTTACTGCAATCAAATTATACACCAATATCTGGTAGCCCAGTTAGTCTTTATTTTAAAAAAATGATGAGAATTCATAAAGCTTCATCAAGCTGCTAACCCTAAAAGAGTTTCACTAGTCTGGGTTTCAGTGGAGAGTTTTAGTGTCCCATCAGGCTTTTCTAGCCTGATAAGTATAACATTATTGAGAAAACAATGGTTTTTTTGGCAAGAGAATAGAAAAAGGTGTTGAACATCGGCACAAAATATCAGCTATGCCTCAAACTCAAGGCATGCAGGTATCATTTTCACAACTGCGGTGGAGCCGTCACAGGAAATCCATGATTTATCATCGTATGTCAACTGAGCAAGTGAAAAATGGTGATGACTGGAATTTGTCAGAATCAAGCTGTGTTCGTCAGTCAGAGGATTTTGTCTCTCACCTTCCTGATTTAAAATTAAATCCTCCCTGTGCTTTAACTGAAAGCAAGGGGTGCACCAGAGGGTTGCATGAAGGGATCTCACTTTTGCAGTAATTTATTAGACCTAAGGTGCATCGTTTTATTTCACTGGGAGAAAAAAAAATGCTTCGTTGAAAAATAACAGGAATGCCTCGGCTCTCCATCTCTTCCTGGTTCTGTCAAGGTGGCCTTGGATGCTGAGGAAACTCTCCCGCTTACATTTCTCCATGTGGTTTCTTTTTGAACATTCAAAGCCGTTCACATGCAAGGCATGAAGTAGCTGTCACTTCCACTTTCGTTCAGCAGTAGAAGATCAAAGTCCAGATTCCCCGCTACCCAGTCAGGGTTTGGAGTATACTCAGTGTATTACATATTAGAGAGAAGAAAATGAATTATTAAACTTGATCAGTGACACCCAGTGTACAGTGAACTGTACTGGGAAAATTACCCAGCACTCCCTGATCATTGATATGCATAAAGATCTCATTTCAGGGCCACATGGTATCTATCTATCTATCTATCCATCCATCCAACTATCTATCTGTCTGTCTATTTATAATTAATTCTTTGAACCTAATTTCTAAAGTCAATTTAACAACCTGAGGGCCTAAATTCACCATGGAGAGAATAACAACAAATGGAACAGGGAAAAAGGCTGTTTATCTGCTGCGAAAGACACAAAGAAAATAGCTTTCAAAAGCGCCAACCTCTGTGTGATAACCGTAAATATGAACAGGGTGATGAGCGATGATGCACCGGGTGTCGTTGCCATGGCAACCCTGATGGCGACAATGACGTTTATTCTGTGTATTTCGTTTAGATTTGTTTTTACCCACTCGTGGCACCGATTGCACCCCTGGCTGTCCTGGAATGGTTTCTCCCATTTCTAATTAAAGTTCATATAAACTTGTCTTGACTTGACATGGTTAAGGCCAAACAAATAAAAACAGATGGACAGACCTGTAAAGAAGAAATGAATAATATTTTATTGAGTCTGAAATCTGCCATTTAAAGAAACAATTAAGGAAATTCTGATTTAAAACCAGAGAAGTATTTTGAGCGAGTCCATGTTAGCTGAGAACTGGCACCTCTGCTGACACAGAAGAGGAGGTTATGGGTGTGGAAGAAGCTCAACAACAGTCAGAGCTCAGCCAGGAATAATACGGAAGGACTAAATGACTTGCATGCATCGGTGCCCCCACATTCTGAAGCTCTGCTGCGTTCTACCAGCTAAATGTTACAATCCCTAAAATCCATGGAAAAACACAACGGGATCCTCGTCAGGGGTCAAAGTGAGGTGACAGGAAGAGTCTGTATGCTATTAGATGAACAAAGTAGATACTCAGCAGAGATGCAGTGCTTCACTATCTGCGGGTGGGTGGATCTTATCTGCAGAATGTGTGTTTGCAAGGTTTGAAGATCAAAGATCCTCAGACTACAGAGCAGATGAGAGTCAACATCAAGAGTTGCTGTTTTCTTTGTGCTACCCCCATAATGCACTCTGACACACGGTGTACACACAGAGACATAAAGAATTTGATTTGGGGTCAGAATTGTAACCCACCTGAATTGCAATCCCTTATAACCAAATTTGAAGATGATGCTACAATGCGATTAAGCAACGGTGAGGAATACCGAGGTGTCACAAAATGACAGACTCGACCTCTGGACAAAGCAATTATCCTTTTGGCTTCATCTGCCGGTCCTTCACTCTCTGAGGTCATCTTCCCCTTCACCGTTCGTGACACTTTCATAACAAGTCTCCATTTGGATAGTGGTTTCCCCCCCAATCGCTCCTGGCCTTGTTCTCTACAAATACAATCAAAGGCAGGTGCAAATTCATGCATTGATTGAGATTCTTAGAAAATTGAATCATGGGAAATTGTGGGACTGTCAGTACGAAGGGTAACTTCAAAGTATTACTACTTTGCAGTGGCTGCACAGCAGGGATGTCAAAGTGAATCTGAGTCAGGGCCACACTGAGAAATTACATTTAAGTCAAAAGGCCTGACGTTGATTTATATATCATCACTGAACAAGCAAACAAATGTTTTTAAACTCAATCCCTTTCTATTTGTAAAAATGTGATTATTTTCAGAGCTTTTGAGGTCAGCACATCATCTGCTGAAATTCTGCTTTGAGTGCATGCATCCACTGCTGAGAAAGCAGTGATGCTGAAAGTGTTTTGCACTCCCTCGTCCTCAAACTCATTAACTAAGTTCCTCTAGGTGACCACGAAAGCATCATTTGGCTTCAGAAGTACACCGGGTACTTCCTTACAAACAAACAGGCTTATCTTTACATGCAAAAGCACTTGAAATCGTTTAACTTCAGAATAACGTTCCGTCTCTTTAATCGCTTTAAGCTGGCTCGCTTGCATGCAAGGTGTAGGCAAGCGATAGGCTGCATCCGAGTGCCAGAAACTTGTGTAGATCAGTTCATTTGATGTTGTTGCAATTCCTACTGGTCATACATTACTTAATGCTCCTAGTGGCTGCATTTGAGAGGGTGCCTGAGGGTGTTAGGGCACAGGGCATGGCGAAATGTGGCACTTTAACTTTAATCTTGCAGTTTCTATCATTATAATGGAATAAAAATAATATAAAAAACACCAAGGGAGCATTCAGGACCAATAGTCCCTCTAACCTTGGTTTGGTGACCTACTTCTAATAATTTATCACATTGACCAATGAATATCATCTCGTCAGTCATCGCTCCACTTTGTACTCAGAAGTGGATATAAGCAGTTGTGGAAGTTGCAGGGAGTTTGCCTGTTAGCCACATTAGCTTAGGCTTTAATAGATTAAGGCAGAGATTCACCTCTCTGCATATGTGCAGTGATGCACATATGCTCATCAAAGACGAGAAACCTTTTGGGCGTCGATAGAAAAGCGGCGTGAAAAAAGTTCTTTATTTTACTTGTGTAAAAAGGCACATTTAGGAGACACAAGCTACACAGAGGAATCACTATTTTCTTTCCAACAACAAAAAAAAAAAGACTGACTTGAGAATAGTTTAAGTGAGTATTTATAGTTTTTTCTCTGATACAATTTCAACATCTATCCTTGAAGAACAGCGTTAACTCTACAACTTAGTGGACTTCTGTGTTTTTGTGTCTAACTCCTAGCATAAAATAAACTGATTGCCTTCCAAATAAATTCCCAGACCACTAAAGTCTTCACTATTGCTCATAGGTAAAACGTGTTTTTCTTTGCATGGAACCCCATATATGTTGTATTAAGACAAGTTAGAATGAATACATACATTTAAAACAATACATCTACATCTAAAACTACAATTATCTGATCAAAATTCAACCCTCTCCATTTCAAAAGCATTTGACTCTACAGACATTCCCATGTAATAAGTCTCTTCAATAACCGTTTGCGTTAATAAGCCCAGTGATGTAATCCAAATGTACATTTTTGACAAATATATGAAACATTAAAACAATATGCTTTAAAGGTCCTGGTATTAATATACACAATGTCTATGCATCTTTTCAAAGAGGATAAAGAAATGGTCTATTAATGGTTTAGTCTTCATTTAGGCCTTAGCTGGCAAAAGCATCTTATTCTGAAATCGATTTGGTTTCTGACGGCATTTCTGTAATCCCCCTGTTGACGCGCTGGGATGCCAACATCTCTCTGTACACAAACATTAATACATTACAAGAAAATGTGCATTTGGCTTTGCCTCACGAGCACAGATGGGAGGACGGACGGGAAAGCTGGGGAGGATCTCGTTGGGTAAAAACGGCTGCCACTCCCCAATTGGGCGATGCGGGACTCGTACTCGCCCCCCTCCCCCGGTATGTGGCGGAAGCCAGCGGGGGAAAAAAAAGCTTCACACTGTCCTGGGTGGCAGCTGCTGCTTATAGAGGCCGGCGAGAGCCTTGGCGGCGCTCTGGATCATCTGGCGCTGCGTCATGCCGGTGACGGCCTGATGCCAGTCTGTTCGGTTGACGTTGGGCAGGTGGCGCTCCAGGACCTCGCCCACTGTGACTAGTAGACCTGACCAGCGCAGGCTATAGTCGGGGGGGGGTCAGGGACTGAGCCTGCAGAGGGGAAGATGAAGAAAAAGAGTTCTGCCGGTTGTCTGGTTCAGTTTTGGGTTTTTGGTCACGCTGACTCTGATATTTGTCCTCTGCGATGGTTCATCAATTTCGTCACACAACACTGATCAGATTTTCATGATGCATCTCACCACTGCACTCATTTTCAATCAATCTCACAAACTGGCCCAAGGAGGGCGCTGCAATTACAGGTCAAACAAGGTGACATATATGTTACTGACTGGCCTTGAGGAGGACTGAATCAATTCATTCTTTTCAATATCTTAAAATTGGACCACTTACATGACAAAACAACAATTATTCAATGTTTCACCCAGGATTTTAATCTCATCAGGGTGGAAACGCCTCTGAAACAGCACCTAGACCTCCATGGGACACTAGAACTCTCCATTGAAACCAAACTAATGAAATTATTTTAGGGTTAGCAGCTCTTCAGTGCAGGGTGACACAAATTATTTTCTCTCATGGTAGGTCCTTCATTTCCAGGCTATTAGTTCTCTTGTATTAAAATCACAGGACAGATTTGTTATTTAAAGGATGTATTGCTGGTTTGTACCTGCTGAACGTGCTCCAGAGCCAGGGGAGTAGTCTGAGTGAAGATCTCGATGTGGACGCCCAGACCAGGGTCCTCCAGGATCAAGCAGCCGATGTCAAACCACCTGGTCGTGGAGACGAACACACAGCTTCAGGTCACATTCATAGCTTTGTGTTACAAGGCTTTTATACTTCTGCTTTTGGTTATGTGGAATGAATGTACGACTGACAAACCAGATTCATTTCTGGAGAGGCAATCATTTGCAACCACTGCTTTTATTGTTTACATGAGCGATGCACAGTTGAAAATATGCAGCAGTTTGCAAACCAATTTAAGGCAACAATGCTGATGTTCCTCAACTGTCTAACCTATGACAGTAATAATAATGTTTTGAGTCCAGTGACCTTTATCTGATGAACCAAGCCCAGAGCCAACCTAAGTCTTGACTATCTGTGGGTGAATTTAGAACTGCCTACAATATTAAAATGACCAGAGGAATTTATTTAGATCTCACTGTGCTATAGCAAAATCTCAGGGTTCTCATATTGATAGTAACTGATTGTTACCTCCCTGTTTATAGCATAGGCGATAATAGAATTTTCTTCCAAGTCATATCGAACTAAAAAAAATTGGTCCGTGGCCCATATGCATTTGAAAGTCCTTCAGATGAAAAAATTGGGAGCCCCTGGTTTGAATTGACTTTAATTGGTGTGTTACTATGTTGGCACCAAACCGAAGAACGCGCAGATTATCACGTTCATGTAAAATGGAGGTATTTATTCAGCACTTGCCTGAAGTAAGAAGAAAGCTGACGAAAGGATTGAATCAGCATTTGTGAATTCGCTATTATAAGCTCCCGTTCAGACATCTGAATCCGTTATACGTTCGGTTTCCAGTGGTTTGTTTTCTGCTTACTTGTCAGGGAAGAGCTCGGCGATGAAGTTTTCCACAGAGACCACCGGCTGCTTCTCGTGGATCAAACCGGCTCGTCGCAGGCTGTCGATGCGTTCCTGAGCCCCCTGTAGAGAGAGAGACAGACACACATACACACACAGGTTTGTGCACTGTTCACAGAGCACAGGTCCTTTTTTTTTCCCTCAAGCATAATCTAACATTTTTGGTATTCCCTCTTATCTTGTTGTGTCTGGCAGACGTACGAGGCCTGTTCGTACTTTATCTCGACTCTTACAGGCAGGCCCATAAATCAAGGCTTGCCAGAGTCTGTTGCAAATGTCACTTTTTTTTTTATGTTGAGTGTCTGATGCGAATGTCCCAGGTCTTATTTCTGGCTACAACTACCACTTAGGACCGATGCCATCAGGAAATTTCAGATTTGGGTTAGGGAAGCAGGACGCTGCAAAAAGTAAGTAGCTCTATAGTGAAGCAATTGATGAGATTTTGGTCAGAATTTAATAATATGATCGAGAAAGATGAGAAAACAGGTTAAAAATGCATAGTCATGCCTTAAGGGGATATGTTGCACAGCCTGTCCCTGTGATTGAGGTGAATCTGGTTCATACCTTTAGATGCAAGATGCACTTCCTCCCTCTCTCAGTATGCATTTTCATTGCATACCGTCTAATAACTGCCAAACAGCAGTGAACTGACCTTGACGCCGGCTGCATAGCCCACGGGCTGCGGGGCGATGTTGGACTGACCGGGCTCCCCTGTGACCATGGCCATACCGAACACCTCCTGAAAGGCGTCGCGGACAGCTTCCACCTTCATCTCCTTGTCCGAAGTCACCACGATGTCGACATCCCCGCCGGACTCTGGAGGACAAGAGCGCGCAGAGTGGATTAAGACGGAGGTACGACAGGCGTGCGTGCAGAAATCCCCTCGTAAGCCTCGCTAAAATCAACCCAACATCCTACAGGCCGACCTCTCATCCACAAATAAGCCCCCTGAGTCGGATTGATAATGATCCACCGTGAGAGCGTTTCCCCTGCATCCAAATCCACCTCTTTGTGTTTCGAGGACCACAACCTTTGATTTATTAGCCACGTATTAGGTACTTACACTGATAATTCAGACACTATATAAGTGCGACGTTGTGATGACAAATGGAACATGAAGATAATCGTAGAATAATTGCCAGATAATAGCCAGAAAACTACAGTGCCCTTTACATCTTCTGATTGGCATGCCGAGCAGCCTCGGCGAATCGGTGCTCTTGTTTCTTGACACGATATGATTTGTCTTACTTTGTGAAGGACATTTTTCTACCCAGGATGTCCTTCTGTGCCTGGTGGCTTTCATCACAAATTTCTGAGCTCTCTGCCACCAACCTCTCCACCCCAACCCAGAACAGTGTTTCGCTTCTGTCCCAAAGATCAACAGAGGTGTGTTGCCGACTCGCTGATGCCGCAAATTTGTGAAGGTGACTCAGCAACGGCAGGAGGAGGAGGAAAGATGGGGAGCAAAACGAGTGTGATTGATGAGATTATTTCAATTTACTTTGGCACTTTAGCTGTGAAGTTCACCTCGGGGGAAGAAGTTAGGAAGAAGTTAAGATGCTTAGTCCAAATACGGGGAATAGTTGGACTAGTCTTCAATTAAACATATTTCTAATTTAGTAACCCATATTTAAGTAAGTCATTTCCAATCAATACAGCATACTTAATTGTTAACAATTTCATAATTGTAACATTTATAACATATTGCTTTATTGTGTTTTTAATTATTTTACTTATTTTATTAATAAAACAATATTCTTTTAATATTCTATATTTATAATATTCTATTTTTAATATTCTATTTGTCTTTTCTCCCCTGCTATATCCTATTACTTTTGCTTCTGCAACAGCCTAATTTCCATACAGGGATCAATAAAGCTTTGTCTTATCTTAATTACAAAATGTGTCAGGTGGAGTAAGCCTTATCCTGGCTGTCAAAATATAAAAGTCAAAACAGACAAAAGTCAATAACAGGCTATTGGCTAAACTATTTTTTTCTGTTATTGTATTTGCCATTGACCATATGCTGGCTCTGTCATCATCAATGGCTCTATAATTAAAGGTTACATCTCCTATTTGGGTACACGTGGGGCTTTGATGCAGAACGATGGAGAACCAGCTGATTTAGACGAAATAACATGCTGCATTTGAGGTAATACAAAATGTCAGCAGCTCTACGCCAACTCTTTCTCTGCAATTTGCTGAACTTTGCACTTCAGTTGACTCACAAAGTTAAACCACCAACAAGTAATGCTCAACCCTAAACACCCTACAATCCAAATCTTGAAGATGTGACAGACAATATAAAGTCATTGTGAATCCACATTGTTACTTTGCTGCCTAAATAAGATTGGAAATCAGTATCGGTCCCAAAATTCCAGATCAGAGAGCTAACCTTGAGACTGTCAGAAATATGATTTGATAAATGTGTGGGGCTGATAATGAATTTGAGTATGAACATGACTGGGAGCAGCAGTGCAACCAAGTAAAAATTAAGTGTACCGCCTTGCTGAGCCCCACTCCTATCTTGACTGCCCTTCCACCTTGTGATCCTAGTGATGAGAGGCTAGCTGTAGAGTAAACTGCTCATAAACTGCCAAAGCACCCAACACTGATGGACCTGGACCTGACTGTGACTACTGCATGAAGGAGAGCAGAAAGAAAAATTTAAAAAAAGCTGGGATGTTCTAGATAGATTTGAAACGGTGAAATCCTACGCAACACATATGGAACACTGAGCAGGGTGTTTCTCATCGCCGACAAGTTAAAATAGAAAGCCTACTTGTGTAGATAATAAAGACTAAAGATCCCAATCCCACTTAAAGCTGCACTACACTAGTTTGTACGTAAAAATGCAGCTGTTTTATCAGCCTTTTATCAGGAACAGAGAAGAGCGTCACATCCTCTGTGATTGAGATGCATCGGGTCTGCTGCCCTACAAACAGGAAAACAGCAGTAACTACTTTTTTGTGCATTTTAGACATAATATCAGTGGAAAATACACCCATTAATGCTATTAAATGTATAGCCCAGTTTTGTACCAACAACACTTTAGAACGGACAGTTTCACTATTAGCACAGGTACTGCTCTTGATGAATCACAACTTAAGCTGGACTCTGACATTAGATGTTTTTCCTCTCTCATCCCTTTAATATCCTTTGGTATGAAGCATCACAGACCGGCCGGGAAAAAATATGAAAACTATGAAAACTCTGCCTTTATTAGAAAGAAATGTGCCACAAATCCACCACTAGAAAGGCAAATGACAGCGGTCAAGCCCACATTTTGACATGAGGAGTGAACTGGGAGAGCAAGTGCAGAGTGGACTTACTAATGTAAGGAGCCATGCCAGGATCCAGAGTGGTGATCATGGACTCAACAGAGTGCTTGGTTTTGTCCAGGACCGTCTTCACCATGGGGTTACCTGCTACACCCTGAAAACACACAGGGAATACAAGTAAAGTTATGAGAGAGGATTGTCAGAACAATTGGTCTTCTAGAATTATGTGCAGTTTACAGATTCTTTTTACGATCACCAACAAGCATTTACCTATACTTAAGATACTTTTTCTAAACTCTTAACACAGCAATACACCTACATCACACAATTAGCCAAATAGTTAATTTTCTGCTCAAAACCACATTTTGTTAAACACCAACTGTACATTTCAAAATGCAAAAAAACTTTCTCTACATACACTAACTCTATTAAAACACGGCAAACCCGACTCAATATCAAATCATTCTTTCAAAACACTAGCACATGTTTTCTATCCAAGAGGAACATAATAGTCAATCATAACAACTTTCAAAATACTAACAGTTGATGGCATTACAAAAACTGCATTACTTTTGCATTTTTGCTTTAGCTACTTCTGCATTACATGTTTAGTTATACCTGCATACAATAGACATTATGAAATCCATTGTTTTTTAGAATTCAGTTTCCTTTTACTGTAAACCACTGTTTTGGTTGAGTGTTGAATGTGTGCATTTTTGGCAACATACTATCTAAAAGTGAATCATCTTTACTTTATAGAATGTACAGTAGAAGAAATTGGAAGTGACAGAATTGCTGCAGTAAAAGCTTTAGTAGCAACATGAAATTGCTGCCAGTGATGAACAAAAAATCCAACATACATGGCCTTTGGTTCCAAATGTGTAAATATAAAATACACAAATAGTGAAAAAGGCACAGAAGGGAAAAAACACCAAAATGCACAGTCCTGTTCTACAGTTTTTTACAGTCGCTAACATCCTTTTGTCCAATCTGTAGTCACATTTTCAAAATTCTAAACACAATTAGCACAACATCCGTCTGTTGTGGACTGTAATCTCTAATCTGTAAATTGTAATCTATACGATCTTCAGCATTTGGCCACATGTTCTCGTCCACATAACATCTATGTTGTCTCTCGCTATGCACCTTGGATAGAAACGCTTGGCATGCACAATATGAGTAAACACAGTATGTGTAAATGCTTTTCAGTATGTCCTACTGTATGTACTGTACTCATGTTTACATGTAGAGTAACATAGTGTAAAACTCACTATAGAACAAGACATATTGGATAGACACCATACCTGGATGTACTGGTGCCGGTGACTCGCTCACTGTTCCTTTCAAAAGGAACTGTGTACAACTGTTTCATTCGAACTCTGTGTTTGGTCTATTTTACACAACGTAAATCAGCTATTTCTCAATGTTTCAGTGATCTATTCATTCAAAAATGCTTATCAGCTGTTTCAATAAAGCTTTTGAGCTGCTGTTGTTGCAGAAGTAGAGGCTTTATACTGTATTTAAGGTTTTGAACATTAGGTTTTCATTTCTGGCATGCTGTGTGCAAGCATTTGTAAATAAGACAAGAAAGATCCATCATTTTGGTATTGGGTAAGCTTGTATGAAAAGAAAATCTAAGCATTTTAGAAACGTGTTAACTTATTGTGTGAAAACAACATGAAGTGTGTTAATGGTATGGTCCACAACTGATGGATGTTGTGCTAATTGTGTTTAGAGTTTTGAAAATGTGACGGACGCTAACGGATGTTAGTGACTGTAAATAAAAAACTGTAATCAGTGTGGTGCTGATTTGTGTTTAATAGCAATTACATAAGATAAGTGATGATTTATCAGAAATAAGGTTTGGTGACGGTTTTCATTAAGCAGACCTCTCTTGCATGGAGAAATAACATGGTTATCATTAGAAACCTGATTTCCTCCTCTTCCCAACAGTGCGACTGAAAACTTTAAAACATTCATTTGTTTGTCAAGATCCATCTGTCTGTCTGTCTAGTCGGCATTCTTGGAAGCCATATAAATTAGAAAAATACCAAAAGACAACAGCGGCAAACTTGGAACATGGAAGCAACTTGTTTGTTGTGAATATTGGCATCATGGTTCCCCTTGTAATGCAGGCAAGCTCTCGTCCAGCAGCCGAGGCATCCAACAACGGCCTCTGCAAGCCAAACAGATAAATGGGCCGAGGCTCTGGATCGGGGCCTAACAGCAATGTAATTACTATACATGGCTCATTCAGCTGCCTAACAGCTGCAGTGGAGTGACTGCTAGGGCCAAGTAACAACCATAAAAGCTATTCAGTTGTGACTGGAAGCAGATAAGGTGTTCTGGTGTGTGTGTTGACTGGAAATGTATATATCTAAGAAGAAGTTGCAAATATTTCTTCACCTTGAAAAAGTTACGGGGATTCCATTATTGACTTTTCCTCTAACTTGGTAAAGCAGCATTATATAGTTAGATGCTATTTAAATATAAATAAATGTCTATTGTGCTACTCCCTATCACAGATTGATATAACACAATGGTGATTCAACCTATACCCAGTTCACGAAAGCTTTTCTATTTGCTGTTCTAAACACCCGGTGCCCGGTTGGTCTTTCCTGGGAAAAATCATCTGGCACACAGGAAGTGATGAGTTTTATGTTTTTGGTTAGTCTGGAATAAACAGAAGAAGAACTGGGTAGTTAGCATGAACAGCGATAGCCACCGTGGCTGAACAGACAAAGAAAAGAGCGCCACCTACAGAAACGCCAAGAAAAGAACAGAAAATCCAAGGAAAAAGACACCACAGTACTGGACACACTGTTTGATTGAAAGGTGATCTCTGGGAAGAGCCATGCAGAAACACCACAGCAATGAGGCTGAGCACCAAAGATGACTAAATTAAAAAAAGGAATTTACACTTTCGTGATTTATTCATGCAGTCTGCAGTAGAGACTTGTATGCATGTTATTGGCTTCATATTTTGTTCCTTCAGACACAAGGTCCTTATGTCTGAAGGAATGTTATGCCATCACTTGTGAATGTAGTGGGTTAATTTGGCCACCTCAGACCATCCGTGAGTCGTTTTACCTTGAAGAAGCCCCAGATGCCTCCACCAGTGTTGGCATCCCCAGAACCTCGAGGATCTTCCTGCTCCTCGGGGAAAGTAATTGGTGATCCGGTGTCCAAGCCACCTGACATCACCGGCTGTTGGACCATGGGGTCGGAAACCACACCTAGGGGACAGAATAGGACAGAATCCATTAAGTTTCACGCCAATGTAATAGCAATTTATAGTTTAGAATATAATAATCCCAGTAACAGAATACGGATTAGTCTCACTCAGCCAGGCTGAGGAAAAAATACCCTGGGCTGTTTGCATTTCTGAAAACCAATCAGTCGTCCAGGCTTACTCCAAGACTACTGGGGAAATGTTTTGATGGTGGAACGTACATGGCTAACGAGTCACTTTTGTTTGTTTTATGTTTTATTATATCCTCCACAGAATTCATTGAAATCAGAGAAATAAATCATCACATTTCAGTTTAATAAACCAATCTCCATCTCAGGATTTAATCCTGCCCTGACTGACTGATTTAAATAGTTAGAAAAGCTAAAAAAAAATGTGCATAGATATAAAAACTATTAATATGAAATTGGAACAGATTGTCAAGAGTGAAATTTGAAAATTATGAAAATTATTGAAAATTAATTTGAAAATATCACATTAGCACATCAAGATTATTGACAATATAAGCTGTACATTGTTTTAACATTATTTAATTATTATAGTATTGGTACTTGATTACACTGACAGTTAAAACAACCCTAAACATACAAGTTGAACAACATTATGAGATGTTGGCTCGTGCTAGATGAGAAAACACTATCAGCCACAAGCACAAAGTAAATATTTCCCCATCCCACCACAGTAAGCCGCCATTAGTGTGATAAATCCTGAGCGGTTATTGCCAGCTTATGTTGGTCTCTAATACTGTTGGTGTGAGTGAGCCAGAGGACAACCTGCCCGCGTTGGTGGGCTTAGCTCCAGTTCTCTCTTTTAACACACCTATAATAGCTTTCCTCTTTATTCCTCTGCTCACCACAGTAGCTAGTAAATCTCAAAATTCACCAGCCACTTTCACTATTTTAAGAGCCTGCTAGATGTTTAGAATAGAACGGGACTTCAAATGATGGTTGGTTACCTTTAGAGTTGACTGAACTTACCAGACACACTAAATATTTAACAGCATCTGGCTAGTAGCTGGTGTTAAAAGGGGAAGTCCACCCTAAAACACTTTAACTCTAACAGCTATTCGCGATGTGCGTTGCATTTTACTTATGGGTATACATTTTGTTGTTTGGTGGTGCATTTTTCTTATTCCCATGGATAACTGGCCAAACACATACATGCATATATATATATATATATATATATGATATAAAAATCCCCCTCCAATTTGTTTCCATGACCTAAAAATGTTCTTCCTTCCTGGTCTGTTAATTAATGCTGTTTTGCTAAAGGTCTGTTCCCATTAGTTACAAAGCACCAGCCAATACAAAAATACATTCTGGTATATTCCTGTAAAGTGACCCAATGTTCTCTGATATTCCCTGACTCCATTTATCAAATTAGCTGACTTTCCCTGTCTGTAATACACCTCTGAAAATTCCCTGATATTCCAGAAGAATCCATGACCAGAGGTGAATACTTTTTATTTTTTATTTTATTTTTTACACATCAAGACGGGGGATTTTACCTGGCATGGGGTTCGGGGTGGAGAAAGAGGGCATCAGCGGCGTCTGCGGCGTTCGCCCAGCGTGGCCTCGCGTGATGTCATATCCTGCACTCATGGAGAAGCTTGATTTGGGCGGGCCTACCGGAGGGGCTGCCATGACGGGAACCGAGGGCGGGGGTCTGATGGGAGAGGCCATAAAAGGCATAGAGGGAGACGGGGCGGAGAAGGGAGCGCCACTGGTGAGGGGGGGTAGCGACCGTGGGTGCAGGGGTAAAGTGGGAGGACTGGGAGAGTACTGGGCCCAGGGGTCCGCTAAAGCCGGGTGAGGAGTGAATAGGGGGGATGGTGGTGCAGACAGAGGGGGAACCCATGGAAATGGAGGTGGTGCTGGGGAGGGACAGGGGGCTGGACAGACCTAGAAGAGAGAGAGAAGAGAATGGACTCATGTTCAGAGTTGTGAAGTCAGACAGGTTGCATTTCTAATTTTATAAATTATAGTTAAAAAAAACTGCTGAACAATTATGAGGTGGCAATGCATTCCTATTAGGAACCAGTACCACAAAACCAGCATACCCTGTGGAAGATGTTGGCTGTGGCTCGGAATACATATTAAATCAACATGAGCATCTATTTTCCCGTCACCCTATTGGACATGCAACTGGCAAACGTGTTTTTTGGTTGGAAATAGCAACAAATGGGGAAGTAAGAAGCATCTGATTTACAGTTCTGGCCAAGGTTACTGGCACCCTTGCATTTTATGCATTGGAAATTGAATCAGCTTTCGGTCTTCTCACATTCATCTCTTTTATTTAACAGTACGATATTTCGTTTTATTTAACAGCATGATAATTGGCATCATTTTTGAATACCTTTGGTAATGACTGCTTCTTGTAACCATCAATAAGCTTCCTGCACCCTCTGCTGTCAGGATCTCCCACTCTTCAATTGCAACCCACTCCAGTTCTTCAATGTTTGCAGGATTCCTTTGACCAAGTGCACATTTCAGGCTTCGCCATAAGCTCTCAATGGGATTGAGATCAGGACTCATATTTTGTTTTCCGGCCACAGGAACTATCCAGGGACTTAGCACTATTGGTACTTAGTTCCAGGAACTTCGTTCCCATTATGGGCACTATGGCTTATTGAGCAGGGAAAGCGCTATATCTCATTTTCCCACAAGAGGAAGCCCTAGGCAAGTATAGTATAGTATGGGGAACATTCACAACTTTGAGAGGAAAAACTAGAGGCCAAGAGCAGGCATGGTTGCAAATCCTGTTTTTAAATAAAAAAAATAATGGTTTTGCTGAAATCACAATTTGATTGTCCCATTGCTGTTGCCTTCATGAGAGGCAAGCCAGCACGCCTGGTAGTGTGACACAAGTGTAGGCAGACTTAAGTGGAATTGACAATGTCAAAAGGTGAGACAATGATTGATCAGTGCATCAGATTTTATTATCATCAAGGTCTGAGATGGGCAAAGAAGACGACTAGCCAGGCAAGATAATCAAGTCATGATCACTTTCCCACCAGGGGAACTAGGCCTTAAAATGTTCCTCTTGGAAAGTTCCTGGATCCCAAAAAAGGTCCTGCTAGCGAGATACTACTTTTTGGGGGACCAGGAAACATCAGGGCAGAGTTGCAGTACTGAACAACGCTGATTGGTCAATACAAGCAACGCAAAAAACGATTGCCGCTGTTGTGGGGGTCGTTGTCTACCTAAATGACGATGAAACCAAACTAAACCTCTTATTTGCAGAACCTCCCCGGTACTTTGGTGTTGTGGCAAAGCAACCTCAAACTCTTTTGGGGAACTAAAAAGGTTCCTGCGGTCAAAGAACTGCTATAGTTTTTCTTGAACCATTCCTGGGTGCTTTTGTATGTGTGTTTTGGGTTATTGTCCTGCTGGAGGACCCATGACCTTCAATTGAGACCCAGTTTTCTGACACTGGGTAGCACGTTTTGCTCCAAAACGCCTTCTGATTTCATGATGCCCTTAATACGTTCAGGCGGTCCAGTAGCCGAGGTAGCCCCACAGCATTATGGAACCTACTTTCCATAATAAGCTCTACTTTGGTTACATCGGTCCATGGGTTTGTCCAGGTGGGTCTTGCCAATAATTATAGCCATGGCCACTTTTCATTTTTGCAAAAAAAATTTTTTTTATCATGTGCTGTTATAAATCAATAAATTAATAGACAGAAAGTCATTTCAACTTCCAATTATTTCAGAAGATACTGTACATTAGCTGCATAAAATGCAAAGGCATTCTTTTCTTTTCAAAAAGATCTATAGAACTGTTACCTGTGAGGATGAGGAGGAAGGTGATTTATCAAGTTTTAAGTAAGTAATTATCTAGACAACAGACATTCCATCCATCTAGGATCCCAATTTCACAGACTTCAGTACCTGACTTGCAGGGACATTCATATGGGGAAGTCGTATATCCGATAATCCCGACAGCACATGAATGCATAATCAGCGACTGGGCAACAGCGAGAGGTGGTCTAATAACACGGGCTGAGAGTAGTTAAGGCAAAGCGGGATGAAACTTTGATGCTCCCTGTGGGATAACTGGGTTGCTGCAGCAGCAAAGAGTAATTAGGATACAGCCATGAGAAGCAGAATATAAAGAGAAAAGTAGAACAAGTTGCCTTTTAGAATTCACAGTAGCTGCCTTTTCAAACAGAATTAATAATACAGGAACTGCCTTATGAAAACAAAAAATAACAGATTGGAGCTGGTGTAATATGATAGTCTTGTACATGACATGACAATCTGGCAAAATTTGAAACAAGAAGAAAGGTTGGATTTGAAGAAAGGTTGGAATACTTAAACCTTGCTTTGAGTAGAGTATATGCCTGTTTTGGTGAGTTTTTTAAATGCCAAGTAATTGCTGTATGCTACAATACTCACTAATAAATACTACTAATAAGTGTTCCTGCTTTGTTGATGTTAGAAAGCCCAGCTCTAGGGGCCTGTTGACTCAGTGGTCTAAGGCGCATACTACATAACCGTCCTGGGTTTGAATCCGGCCCGGGGACCTATGTCACATGTCATCCCCCCTCTCTCATCTGATCTTTCCTGTCTCTCTCTACTGAGGCAAATAAAGGCAAAATTTAAAAAGAAAGAAAGAAAGAAAGCCCAACTCTTAACTCACCACTACTTTGTTGATTTTAGTTTTAATCCCCTTAACGTTTCATGAAACAACTTGCCACCAAGTAAACAGGTTTCAACTTAGTTTCTTCTATTGCCTTGACTCGAGCATGCAAGAATGGATTGTGACCTCCAAGATGCTGTAGCACGTTAGATGTGTTTGAGCCTTGGGCAGCCACTTTTCGTCTGCATGTTTTGCATGGTTGTCTTCTTTAACAACCCCCTGGTCATGTTTGAGGTATCCAAAATTTCCGTTTCCAATTTTCAGTTCTTGCATTTCCATTGTGTCAAATCAAACTGTATCTTGATACGAATCGCATCGTGACCTAAGCATCATGATATGTCATAAAAGAAAGAGCAGTGAAGCTAAACATGCAGCAGACAAGACCCATTCAGAAAAACAGTGAACGTCAGCATTGCTTTTTTTTTTTTTATTGCAGACTTGCTGCATTTGCCGTCTGCTTCATCAACGTCTGTGGTGGCTTTAAGGAGGCTCAAGCCAAACTCTTCTGGACAATATTTTATTTCAACACCTGGGCAGCACAAGCTTGTAGAAAATCACAGTGACCAACAAGAACACGAAATATTCATAGAAACTGTCACTATAAAATGATAGAAAGGGTAAACTTTATTTTATTGCAACTGGATGGCAAGGCCCAAAGGACAAAGCCCAAAGCCAGAACAAAGGAATCTGCTCAACCTGGCAAGGCCCAAATCCAAAGACTGAGACCTCAAGCATTATTGAACAGGAAAAATGCTATATCTCATTTTCCCACAAGAGGAAGCCCTAGGCAAGTATAGTATAGTATGGGGAACATTCACAACTTTGAGAGGGAAAACTACAGAGGCCAAGAGCAGGCATGGTTGCAAATCCTGTTTTTAAATAAAAAATTAATAGTTTTGCTGAAATCACAATTTGATTGTCCCATTGCTGTTGCCTTCACAAGAGGCAAGCCAGCACGCCTGGTAGTGTGACACAACTGTAGGCAGACTTAAGTGGAATTGACAATGTCAGAAGGTGAGACAACGATTGATCAGTGCATCAGATTTTATTACGATCAAGTTCTGAGACAGGCGAAGAAGACGACTAGCCAGGCAAGATAATCAAGTCGTGATCACGAGAAAGCCAAGTGTGATACCTCAAGAGAACAACATAATTAAGTCAGGATCTCAAAATAACGGCATTAGAAAACCGTTGAAAACCCCACACTGAGGAAAGCAAAATTAAAAAAAGAAAATACTCAATAGCTGAGCAGTGTGAAACTATTCCCTTTGTTTGAGCGATGGCTATCGACTGCTCCGCTTAAACACAACATAGAGACCTATGTTGCACACTCCCTGATGCTGCAATTTGTAAGAGTCTCGACAGAGCGAGGCTGATAGACAAGAAAGATGGAGAACAAAACAACATTTATGATTAGGATTTGAATTGACGTGGTAACGTTTGAGCTTGTGATAACGTTTGCTGCCGAACAGGGACAACAAAAGAACAGAACGGGAAGAGAAACAGCTGTCATGGCGGCGATGGAAATGTTCCCTACCCCGCGGCAGGCCTTCATTATTACAAGTACCGTTGCAGCACTAATTCGTAAACAATTGGTAAAAAGTGGATGTAATCACTGATTATGGCCTTACACTCTATGGTGTTGAAAACAAATATAGGCATTCCCTTGTCTTCGGCAACCACTGAATCCTTCTTTGTGTGCATTTTGCTGACATGAGTCATGACCTTCCGGAAAATCCATTTAGAAATCACAAAAGTGATATTATTCTATCACAGCTACAGTGAATCTATTAATAATTCTAGCTTTTCAATTCTATTTAATAATATTTGGGGCATGCTTCTGTCTTAAGTGAGCACATGTTCTTCAACTAGCATTACCTCTGATACTACCCCCTATAGCAAAAGGGAATAGTTTAACTAAATGTGCTTGGAAAAATATATGTGATAAAGCATATTTGTCATCAATTTTGGGGCACCACTGTATCATTTATTTTTTTATTCTCGGGGCTTGGTGATACAGAACCAAATTAACACAGCACTTAGACTCTGCTGAAGCCGATTTGTGATCAAAACAGCACATTCAATAAATAGACAAGAGTATATTTAGAGTTTTCATTTGAAATTTCCTCACTTATACAATTAATAGAGGGGGAAAAAAAGATCCATTGTATAAGCAGGCTAGTTAACCATCCGGCAGCAGAGAGACAAGATGACAAGTTTGCAGGAGTTTAGATGTTACCGTTTGTGCAGTGCACAATGTAAGCGGCAGCCAATCAACAGCCTGGTTGATACAGAGATGTTGTTTTGCTTTGGTTTGATTGATTGATTTGAGAAAAGGTAAAGGCCAAAGACTGCACAATAACCGAGACATTCAAATGTTATCGCCTCCAAAAAGTTACTAGCCACTGTGGCGGATGACCTTTACCGATTCATCCATTGCCACTTGACAGGTGATAATTCTAGGAAGGAAGGGAAGGAAACTGGGGAAGGAAACTGAAGGAAAGGGAAGGAAACTGAGTTCTCCTTTGAAGTTTGAATGTAAGCGAGGATGACATCACGTGTACTAATCATTTATTATTTTCACATGTTGGGCACTGTGAAGCCCTTAGGGACTGTAACGGTGATTAAGGGCTATACAAATAAATGTGATTTGATTTGATTTGAGCTGATAAATTTTGGGAGGTGTAGAGGGAAAGTGTAACAAGTAAGTAACAAATTACTGCTCCCAGAGAGTAAGGAGTGTGAGCCGAGTCTTCATTCCTTACCTATAGTCAGTGGTGGGGCGCTGATTGTGGCAGCCACACTGGGAGGAGGTGTAGGGCTGGTAGGTGGCGTAGTCTCAATCCCACTTTCTTCCATCATCTTCTCAGCCTTATACCTGCACTTAAGCAGAGAATGGGAACTTATTCACCACTGTGCTACAATGGGCATACGACCCAAAAGCAGAGTCTCCTTTGGAGACTGCAACGCTTGGAGCAAGCAACGCTTGAGGTTGGTGTTTTGTAATTGGACAATTGATTGTAAGTTGCACTTACACTGCAATCACAACCCAAGAGTAAAAACAGTAGATAACAAGCTTTGTGATGATATGTACTACTTGGAAACTTGAATTCTGACGCCACCCACAAGGAAATATCTATTGTCAAGTGTAGGGAGTGATATATTATTTTCAAATAAAACCAACAAAATGAACAATTTTGATTACAGAAGTTATTCACAAATGCCATGGCGGGACACAACTACTTGCTGTTTTTTTAATTTGTGGTTGCAATAGCAATGTTTAGTTTGCTGTAAAGCGTGAATTCAAATAAATCCTCACTAAGTTCATGTGTGTTAAGTGTGTTCAGCTGATCTGGAGCACCTAAAAAAAACTACAATCATGGCATTGTGACTCCGGGCTTCAAACAAATTTGCATGGACAAACACTCCAAATCGTTGTCTGGAGACACCAAGGCATTCTGAGGGTTATTCCCATATGACGTGAATGCAGCATCATACCCCCTCTCCATCTTCAATACAACTCCTGTCTTCAATAAGCAGTTGTGATGAATAAGTATGCATTCAGCCCACTTGTTCATGTCATCATTTCTAACAATTTACACTTCGACCTCTGCAAATAGTCATAGGATGTAAGTTATCTGATACACTATGTTTGTAACACAGGTTTTTAAGAGAAGTTGAAGATTATGCACTAGCAGTGGTTAGCCTCCCTAGGTTAACCACTGCAACAAGCTCGCTGGGTACATTTCACCAGCACTACTGCTTGGTTAGTGTAATAATTCACACAGAAAACATATTGCAGCATTCGCTTTGTTTGTCGTGCCATGGAAGAACACCAGATACCAGCTGTCTGCCACGTCGTCAGTTACAGGTCTACTAACTTTATCAAGCATCTAACCAGGCTAGTTATCCAGTAGCCCTGAGAAACTGCGTTAAAACTGGCAGTTTAATGCTGCGTTACTTATCGGTAATGATATATATCTAAGACGTTTTAGAAATCGTTAGGAGCCACTATTCAATTCGGCATTCATCAAATACACCAAGCGGCACTTATCCCAATACAATTTCAACCTTTACAGCCGGTTTGCCTGTTCCCATAATTCCCATAATCGTCTTCCACCAAAATAAACAGTGGAGGGCGGTAGCAAGCAGTGCGAACCAATTTTAAAAGTTGACATTTTAGTGAAATTAAGTGCTGCTTGATTGGTTGTACAAATGCCGAACACCTAGGAATTCACAAGATGTTTTGAGTCAAATTTTACGAGGTGTGTACCTTTGATGATAAGCAAGGCAACATTAAAATGTAATATTTTTGAATGGACTTTGGCGTGACGTTCTTTCCAAAGAATGGCACGAATAGGAGCTACTGTTCACGATACAGTCCACAGACACGTTGACAGCGGTTATTCTACGGTCTCAGTTAAAGGGGGTAGCAAAAGGATTACGGTTGATTTACACCTACCGGTTTTAACTAATACGGCAGGAAAACAATATCTGTCGATAATATGTTTTGCTGTTTGGATATTAAAAGGAGGAACAATTGCAGACACTCACCTGCTAGCTCGGCTAGCTCAGTAAACGAAGGACACCCTTTGATGACGTCGTATGTTGCCACGTCTGCTATGCTGTGACTTCTGCTGCCTTCAAGTGCTGTCAAGAATATCAGACTTACGATATCAGTGCACACGAATGACCCAGCAAATTGGTTAAAACGAGTAGAAAAGTGGGACTTTTCTACAACACCCGAGATGTGACGCCTACAGGGCGTTCACACACCGAGGGTGCCGAAGCGAAGACCCATGGTTTACTAGCGGCTAAGTGGCTAATGCGATTTTCTATAGACAAAGCTATAGATGTTGAAAATCACCTGATAGCACTCTCAGTAAATAAGCAATCATAAGATAAAAGCATTTTTGTTTTTTGTTGAAAAAGAAAAAAAGGTGTGCAGAATCGTGCACTTATAAACTGGGCTGGAACTTCCATATTTGGCATCAGGGTGAGTGCCAGGGGCCACCGCCCACTTGCCCTCTGAGCAGACACCAAAGGATCCAACTTATCAACGTTATTAAATAAATAAAAAAGTAATTTTACTGGCAGGGCCACAAAGATTAGAACCAGTTAGAATAAAATAAAGCTTTCACAGAAAAATGTAGTATTATGATTGGTGTATTCATCGTGGTAGGTGGGCTCACATGGGCACAAACTTGTTCCCAACCTCCAAGACAAATTCATACATGCCAAGATTATACATGCCCTGATCCCCTATCAGTTAACTGCGCAGTGCCCATGTGTGTATGTTGGTATAGCGACACTACGGTTTCACATAAGTCAAGAATCAAATTAAGAGTTGTGAGCTTTGCGGGTGTGCTAAAAGAAAAACAAAAAGTTCAACAATTGAAAATATACCAAAAATTGCATGTTTTTTTGTCTGTAAACAAGTTGGGACTGGGACTGTTGGAGCCCCACCACTAGCAGCGGAATCTAGCAGCAGCGAAGCTAACTTTAGCTTGGTCGTGGGGGCCACGTTAGCCCCACTTGAGTCACACAGTGACCCAGGTCCAGGTCCAGGCATGTTGTTGCTGTTGTCAAGTTTTTAAGCGAGAGAGGTCTTGCATTCTGCAGTAACAATGAACTTTTGCGGACTTCGAGTAATGGAAATTACGTTGGGATACTAGAGCTTATCGCACAGTTCGATCCCTTTTTAAAGAGACACATACAAAAAAGTATGGACAGAAGGGTTGAGGGAAAACCTACTTATCCTCTACTGTCTGTGAGGAGTTTATCTGCTTAATAGGTGAGAAAAAAACACCCGACTTGTCACACCAATTTATTTTCCGATTTGTTAGTGAGGAGGGCAAAGTACTGGAAAGATTTGTTGGATTTGATCCATACAGGCGCAAGTCTCAGAATGAGGTATAAAAATGATCCACTGTGACCTGAGGTTGGACTGTCCTGGTCAAACTCCCCGGGGCAAAGGTATGACAATGCCAGCGATATGGCCAGCAATAACAGTAAGGACATTTGCATCAGTAAGACTCTTAAAATCCCTTTCCAGTACCAGATGTAGCTGTAGAGCCAACTTTACAAAAGTTCTGAGAGAAAACTACAGAGGCCTTGGGGATGTTGGCATCAGATGAGGACGAGAAGCTGGGCGCTGCGCTCTGTAGTCAGCCTGATAAATTGGAGACTTAAAATTTTCAAGTGACCAGTGATACACTGCAAAAGAGTGATATAGACTTAGCAACAGCTGTGGGACTGCTGGAATCGCCGCATTTGTTTGTGGCTACTGTAAGAGATACGTTTTCTGAGATTGAAAAGGCAGCAAAACCCTTTTGTTACAGGGTCTATATGTCCAGCCAAAAGCACTTGAACGTGTGACCAGTTGTATTTCCAACTTCCAAACTCAGAACTAAGTGCACACATGAATGCAGCATCAGCCCAGAGAAAATTAAATACTACAGAGACAATTTAAATACCCTAGACTGTAGAAAAAAAGGAGGAGAGCAGGAAATACTGAGGACCAAAAGAGTCTAAACTAAAATGAAATTATTCATTACTATATTATTTACTCACAGTGGGAAGGGAAATGGAAAACAGCAATTTGAAAATTAACTACAAGGGCTGGGCTTAAAGCCTGATTTATGCTTATGCTTCATAGAAGGGGAGGGTACAGAGGCAACTTACAGACACCAGGGGGAGCCACAGACGATGCAAGACGAGGGCCTTGATCTGAACAAGATGTCTGAGTTTGTGGAGGAAGATGTCATGGTATGCAAAGACTCCTTTTGAAAGGCTGAGAGAGGAACCTGCAGGAATTACTGTGGTAGATGCATCCGCAGAAATAGGCTGATGAGGAAAAATGTGCAACTCCAGAAATTCAACTGACATTGTACATGTGCCAGGTAAAAATCTCATCAGGAATTGTTAACAGGTCTTTGAGATTCTTTTAGAAAAATACAGACAAACCTCCAAAACATGATCTACGAGAGAGATGGATGGCCAAAAAATTAGGCAATTCTGTGTCATTTGCATCCATTTTTGACCGTTTTACTGTAGTGGGTATTTTCCTATTCATTTTTAAGATTCAAATTAAGAATAGTTTATATTATGAATCAGAGAAACATGTTGAGATTGCCAGCTCAGCCACAAAACACAGTAATACTACAGTAGCCCACTAGGTTACTATGTTAGGTTATGTAGGCTAGGTCTGTATGAGTCATTCCGGAGTTCATGAACCACGCAGCTAACTTCTCCCATTGCGAACTTGTTGAAATTATATAGCAATGAATGTATGCACCGATTCTTGAAATATGTTACTGCAGATATGTACATCTGAGCTTGAGAAAACACTGAATTGCTTCATCACATTATGTCATTTTATTTAAAAGCATTTGCACAAAACAGCACTATAATGTAAAACAAGACTCGAAAAAAAAAAAATGCATAACTGATAATATCAAGTGGTGGTAGTGGCTAAATCATTGTGTTTTCCTTTGGGGAACAAATGTGCCTTCATCTGAGATCAGTGGAGCAGTGGAAGTGGAATTTAGTGGTATTATCACTACAAAAAGTTTTCCAGTTGTTTTCATATGTAGGTTTTTTTGCGTCTATAAAATCAGAGCTCAAAAAGGACACACGGGGCATCCAACACATCTGACACATTTGTTCTCGTAATCAATCTTTCAACATAAGACACTGGGTGATGTTTACATTTTGTACATCAATGTCAAAATCAACTTCTTCATTTGGAAGTGATTGGAACTATATACATTATTTTACAAAGACATTTCAAATCCGGTTCAGAACAGCTTAAGACGATTTGCTATTTCAGGCCATTAAGAATGAAAGAAACAAACACAAAACATACAATACAATCATTCTAAAGCTAAACGTTCTTGAGCAAAGTCTGCGTATATGAGAAGTTTTAGATGACTTTTCACTTGTTCTTGTTACATTGATCCTTTCACAATGCCAAAGTCCAGCTTAAGCATACAATTATTAGATACGTTGAGCCCTTTAAATTGCACAGCAATAAAGATCAGCAACTGTTTTACTAGCATCGGCGCACATTATTTCATAGGGTCCTATTCTAACGATTATTAGGTTTAATTTGGTGCTATGTGGATGTTGACTGTTACGGCATTTGTGAAGTGCCATTACGACACAAGTTGAAGTTGCAATAGTCCTACTGTGGAATTGCGATCATTCCCACCGAACAAGTGTTCGTCACTGACGCAAGCTAAATACCGACTACTGATTTAAAGCTACACTAGGCAAGATTTTGGGGGGGAAGGAGCTAGAGCTTGTGCGAGAGGTAGAGCGATACCAACTAGATATAGTTGGGCTCACCTCCACGCATAGCATTGGCTCTGGAACCAAACTCCTTGATAGGGGTTGGACTCTCTCCTTTTCTGGAGTCGCCCAGGGTGAGAGGCGTCGGGCGGGATTGGGGATACTCACAAGCCCCCGGCTGAACACTGCTGTGTTGGAGTTTGCCCCGGTGGACGAGAGGGTCGCCTCTCTGCGGCTGAGGATTGCGGAGGGGAAAGCTCTGACTGTCGTTTGTGCTTATGCACCTAATGGCAGGTCAGAGTACCCGGCCTTCTTGGAGACTGTGGATGGGGTCCTAGAGGGGGCACCATCTGGGGACTCTATAGTCCTACTGGGGGACTTCAACGCTCACATGGGTGATGATGGAGAAACCTGGAGGAGAGTGATTGGGAGGAACAGCCTGCCCGATCTGAACCCGAGCGGTGTTTTGTTGTTGGACTTCTGTGCGAAGCATGGATTAGCCATAACAAACACCATGTTCGAGCATAAGGTGTACTTAGTACCAGAGTACCTTAGGCCAATGGTCAATGATCGACTTTGTAGTCGTTTCATCAGATCTGCGGCCGCATGTCTTGAACACTCGGGTGAAGAGAGGTGCAGAGCTGTCAACTGATCACCACCTGGTGGCGAGTTGGATCAGATGGTGGGGCAAGCTTCCGGACAGACCTGGTAAACCTAAACGGGTAGTGCGGGTGAACTGGGAACGTCTGGAGGAGGCACCCGTCTGGAAGATGTTCAACTTGCACCTTCGAAGGAACTTCTCACGTGTCCCGGAGGAGGAGGGGGACATGGAGTCCGAATGGACCATGTTCAAATCCACCATCGTTGTGGCTGCTCGGAGCTGCGGCCTGAAGGCTGTCGGTGCCTGTCGCGGCGGCAACCCTAGAACCCGGTGGTGGACACCAGTGGTGAGGGAAGCTGTCAGGTTGAAGAAGGAGTGCTTTCAGGCCTGGTTGGCCAGGGGGACTCCTGATTCAGCTGAGAGGTACCGGCGGGCGCGGAGGGCAGCGGCGGAGGGCAGCGGCTTCGGCAGTGGCGAAAAAACGGGCATGGGAGGAGTTCGGAGAAGCCTCGGAGAAGGACTTCTGGATTCTGGCAAACCATTCGGCGCCTTAGGAGGGGGAAGCAGGGGCCCACCCAAGCTGTTTTCAGTAAGGGCGGGGAGGTGCTGACCTCGGCTGGGGCTATAGTCGAGCGGTGGAAGGAACACTTTGAGGAACTCCTAAACCCGATGGACACGCCCTCCATGGGGGAGGCAGGGCCTGAAGATTCCGGGGGGTCGTTGCCCATCGCACTGGGGGAAGTCACTGAGGTAGTCAAAAAACTCTGCAGTGGCAAAGCCCCAGGGGTGGACGAGATTCGCCCGGAAATGCTAAAGGCCTTGGATGTTGTAGGGCTGTCGTGGCTGACACGCCTTTTCAATGTCGCGTGGAGTCGGGAACAGTGCCTAAGGAGTGGCAGACAGGGGTGGTGGTTCCCATTTTTAAAAAGGGGGACCGGAGGGTGTGCTCCAACTACCGGGGAGTCACACTGCTCAGCCTCCCTGGGAAAGCCTATTCCAGGGTGCTGGAAAGGAGAGTGTGACCAATTGTTGAACCTCAGATTCAGGAGGAACAAGGCGGATTCCGTCCTGGCCGTGGAACAGTGGACGAACTCTTTACCCTTGCAGGGATTTTGGAGGGGGCATGGGAGTTTGCTCATCCAGTCTTCATGTGTTTTGTGGACTTGGAGAAGGCTTACGATCGTGTCCCTCGAGATATCCTGTGGGGGGTGCTGCGGGAGTATGGGGTATCGGGGCCGTTAATTCGAGCCATCCGATCTCTGTACAACCAAAGCGAGAGTTGTGTCCGCATTCTCAGCACTAAGTCAAGCTCGTTCCCAGTGCGTGTTGGCATCCGCCAGGGCTGTCCCTTGTCACCTATCCTGTTTCAAGGACAGGATTTCAAGGCGCAGTCAGGGTGTGGAGGGTGTCCAGTTCGGTGACCTGAGGATAGCAGCGGATGATGTAGTCCTGATGGCTTCATCGAGCTGTGAACTCCAGCACGCGCTGGGGCGGTTTGCAGCTGAGTGTGAAGTGGCCGGGATGAGAGTCAGCACCTCCAAGTCTGAGGCCATGGTGCTCTGCAGGACAGCAGTGGATTGTCCCCTCCAGGTGGGGAGTGAGTATTTGCCCCAAATGAAGGAGTTCAAGTATCTCGGGGTCTTGTTCACGAGTGAGGGTAAAATGGAGCATGAGATTGACAGGCGGATCGGTGCAGCGAGTGCAGTTTTGCGGTCGTTGTACCGGAAGTGTGTCGTGGTGAAGAGGGAGCTGAGCCTGAAGGCGAAGCTCTCAATTTACCAGTCAATCTTTGTTCCAACCCTCACCTATGGCCACAAGCTCTGGGTAGTGACCGAAAGGACAAGACTGCGAATACAAGCGGCCGAAATGAGTTTCCTTCGTAGGATATCTGGACTCACCCTTAGGGATAGGGTGAGGAGCTTGGATGTCCGTTTGGATAGTGCGGCAATGGCAAACACGTTCATTACTGACATATGTAAAGAGATATTTGTTGAGCTAACAGCATAACCTTGATGCTGTACAGTAATGGCATCTTTAGGAGGAGCTAACAGAAGTACTTTTTACAACGTGCATTGGTCACCCAAGACTTAGGGCTGTCTTTTGCTATCTGGGAGCCAGAGTAATTCCCATATTTCTGCTCCTTCATGTGCCCGTTCCGCCACATTTTCAGACATCCATCCCCCAAAAACAATTTAGTTCATTTAACTCAACTTGCCGATCATTATTTGTCATGCATCACACTTTTTTTCCTCCTCACATTTTAGTCTGATGTAAATGAAAACCTATAAATAACTGATGATGTCGTACTCTCTACCACAGTGGCTGCACCTATAGGCGTACCAGAGAACGTTGTGGTGAAGTTTGGCATTGCTTTCTAATTTAGTATTAGGGCTTGATCAGACTTCGACTTAATGATCACGGTACCAAACTGTATTTGATGGGTAATTGTATTGTGCTGGCCATAGTTAGTGGTATGGCTGTTTCATAGCATTGAGTAGAAGTGCACTAGTTTGTAATAATATCCACATTGTGTCTTGCTCAACTCCTTATATTCACTATCGACGATAATTTAGATTGCCAGTGCAAATACAATAGTGGTGCTTTCCTAGGGCTAATCTTTCATTAGTTAGGCCACCCTTCAAGCAGAGGACCTGGGTTTCAAACCACCCACCCTGCTGAAGTGTCCTTGAGCAAGACACTGAATCCCTACCAGCTCCAGGGTGCTGTCCTGTAGCTGACCCTGACCTCTGACCTCCCCGTGGAGAGGGGGCAGGAGAAAAGAGGTTTTATTGAGGGTGGAGCTTTTTTCAGGCCATCAACCTGAAAGCTAATGGTATTTTATGTATCATAGGTAAGAGTCGGGTGGGTAGTACACACAAATTGCTGACCAAATCTAGATGCAGTAAGACTTGTACATGACCACAAATCACATAATTATATTTGTCTAATGACTTGTACGCCTTGAATTTTTCCATAGTGTATACACTAGGTGTCTCAATAAGATACTCTTATATGTCTGGTCTTTTAGTTGGGTCACACACCTACTGACAGGAGGGAAGGGAGAAGGGATCTGGCAGTTTCTCTACAAGACATGAAGACATGAAGTTGATTAACTCGCTAGTCAGCTATGGGGGTGATTTTGTTTCTTTATTGCACAATGGTTTTCTGCAACCAGTTAGTGCGCATGCGTGGCAATGTTTGCAAACATTGGGATTGTTCTATAGCTAAATCTAAGCATTCTTTTCAGTTAAAATTTGTAATTTCACATTTTCACTCAATAAATGAATACTGTTTCACTAATATGGCACAAATATAAATATTTTGGATGCACACTGAATGAAAGCTGACATAAGGACTGAATTAATCAATGTGTTGTTGTTATTAGTGTGTTATAAACAGTAATTCAAGGAAAGTGTTTCCCTTTATTAAAGCTACGAGAGGCAGGAAAAGCTCACAAATACGGAAATCTGCTTCACTTGTACTTGTTAGGAAATATGCAGACACTGTAGATTACTTGTTGTATTTCAAAGCGATTTGAATTGGTCGACCTTGCAACGGATGGAAAGCCCTAATGGTTCTTTATACATGAAAGCGGAGCGTAACTTGGCTTGCCAATCAGTTTCAGTCATAAATTGTGGTATTTAAAATAATATATTCAGTTTCAAGTCTGTAAATACTGCCAGTTAAATTTCAAAATAAAGTCTGTCCCCTCTTTTTAGTCTTATTAGCCTCTGAGTGTCCATAAAGATAGAAAGATCTTGACTCTGGGTGGAAGATAGGTGCGGTGTCTGAAGTAATTTTGCCATTAGAGAGACATTACTGAAGGTATTGTTGATAACTAGACAAATAGTAGTGAAAACCATGTCTACACACCACAGAGATTTAAGTGGTTAAAAGTGGTTATATGCTAAAGTGTTAGCATGGATCATATAAACCAGCATATTGCCTGCAGGATTGATGATATGGCATGTGATGATAAATTAAAATGAATTGATACGCTGGGGATGGTGAGGATAGATTTGCAATTAAGTACTGCATAGGAGCACACCAGGCTCATAAGAACTGAATGATATTGCAAGGACAAATTGGGTCAGTGTGTATTGGTGGTGCACAGATCATGAGTAGCACTCAGCATGTTGCCCCTCACTATCGATGGCCGAAGAGCAAAACCTCCTATCTGAAAAATGCACTTTTTTGAGAAAAAAAACAAAACTTGTTGTTTTCTTGCAGAATGCTATTTGCTAAGGATACCCAATACATAATACACTGTTTTTGGACTATATTACTATATTATGTGTTAACAATACCGACTAGGTATTAGTGCCTCGCAAAGTGCACATAGGAGGATTTTCCCCACTTTTCCTGGAAAATTATGCAGATAGGAGGTTTTGCGTTTTGGCCATCGATATCCTTTAGATGCACTCTGCAGTAAGTGCAACTGATATGATTAACAAGTAGTTGTTTAAGGGGAAAGTACATCACTATTTCCTATTTATTTATATATTGTATTCATTCACTGAATGTTGTATTCATGCAATTACTTTTAGGCGACGGAAAATGACCTAAAATGCATCACTGGAGTGCGGTTATTATGTAGGATGTCCTCAGCTTGGAGGCCCTTGTGTTAAATAATTGCAGACCTTTGCCGTAAGTAGATAAAAATAGTCTTTAAATGGCACTTGTACCTTTGGTTAACTTAAATACTAGTCCTATACTGTTGACTAAATCTGATTTGACTATGATGTGTGAACATCAAAAACACATTGTCAAGCAGCTTGAGACCCACTCTTCCTCACAAAACAAAAAACTGAAACAAACATGGAAACAATAATCTTTGATAAATTTGCTGAAGATCCACCAATTTAGCCATTTTCTAATACTGTTAATTGTTACAAAAATAGAGGTTTGATTGGTATTGAATGTTATAAGAAAACGATATAACTCCCAGACACGTGGAATGACTTGTGAAGACTTAATCGCACCTCCAAACTGTAGGAATAAAACAGCTGTACCTCAAAATGACCTCCAACCTCTTATATATCCACTTTGTTCAGCGATTCCAGTCATGCTACATGATTACAGTTATAGTTTAAAAACATAACAGCAACAAACACAATTAATAGTATGTAGCAAGTGAGTGTAAATTGTGCCTGTGTTTGTGGATCATCCATTGGTGGAGTTGGCGATTAGATTAGCCTGCTCTCTACTGAGTCTGTGAGATCACTCGCTGTCCGGCTCCTTGTGATCGGAGGTCGGGCTTTCTCTAGCCGGCAGAAGGTCGTAGTGACAGGGGATATGGCTGTTTTTTGGTAGATCATACGGGTCCTGGCCAAATGGCACGTGGCTGTTGCTGCTCCCAGTGGGTTGGATGGCACTGGGCTCTGGAAACAATGAAAGAGGAGTTAGCATTACTTCATTCTTCACTTATGAACTTTTGTCAATTATTATTTTTGATTCAATTATTTTTGTAGACTGCATTACCACATGCATTAGGTAATACTTTGTTAGTAGTTAATTGATAGTTAGTTAACAGTTAGTTAATTGATCTTTAAAGATGAATCTTTAATGATCCCCGTGGGGAAATCATGTTGTTGCAGCAGCAATAGTAGTAGTAGTAGCACTAATAGCAGTAGTAGCAGCAGCAGTAGTAGCAGTAGTAGTAGTAGAAGTAGTAGTAGTAGTGGCAATAGTAGTAGTAGTAGTAGTAGTAGTAGTAGTGGCAATAGTAGTATTAGTAGCAGCAGCAGTAGTATTAGTAGTAGCAGCAGCAGTAGTAGTAGTAGTAGTAGTAGTAGTAGTAGTAGTAGTAGTAGTAGTAGTAATAATAGTAGTAGTAGTAATAGTAGTAGATGACCAATTAAGCTCCTCACCAACTTCATAGACGTTCCTGTTGGTGGGGCTGGTATTGTTGATCTCAGCGTAGGGTGAATCCCGCCTGGCTGGCGACTTCATTTCCACATAACCACACTCAGTGTTTTTGGGTGTCAGCAGGGGGGGGTCCTTGATGGTGGCATAGGGGTTTTCAGAGCTGTTAAGGGAGCAGGAACTGACATGATAGGGCGTACCCTTCACCAGATCTGAATGGCAAGGAGAGGAACCAGTTAAGAGATGAATACCACCATCAAACCGACGACTCAAAAGGTTTATTTGTGTATTATCAGCACCCACCTCTTAAGGATTTCCCCATGTACCTCCTGTCAACTCCGTAGGCTCCTGGTAAATTAGGAATAAAAATAAATCAGTGTGTGGTGAAAAAATGATGTGTGAGAGCATTAAAGCTGCACTTTTTTTTCAAAATTTTAATGTAAAAATCCAACCGTCTTATCAGTCTAAATCACAAACACAGACCCTGTAGCTTTACCCTATTGGTACAAATTAAATTCTGGTGTCTGTATGGTTCCTTGTCCACACAGAAAGTGGTGGGTGGAAATCCAAAGCTGGACTCACCAACATTAGAAGATACTGATTTGTGGGATTTAAGTTCAACTTTTTAAAACAATTAGCTCTAACTGCCATGTGGAGCCTCCAACTTGTTGCCTTTAATATCGATTTTGTGAATTATGCCTGTCCACATGAAAAAACACCAAACGCACATCGCGCCTTACCCAGTTCGTTGAAGCAGTCTCCTTGTTTCCAGTCTGCAGGCAGTGTGCCGGTGTGGTCGGCTATGGGCGCTCTCTTTCTCTGGTCGACATTCTTCAGGTTCACAAACAACTGGTTGTTCTTGGCCTAAGCAATCGATATTCACAGGAACAGAAAACAACAGAATAGAGCAAAATAGATTTTAACAATATTCATATATAATTTCAAAAATACCGTATTAATAGATTGGCGTTCCCAAAGAAACTATACTTTCAAAGCTGCATCCAGAGGAGAGATAACATGTTGTAAGCCTGTTAGAAGAGCTTCTTGTGGGTCATACACTATTCTTACATGTAGTAATAACAGTTACCCTGACATCTTTATGCTCCTGGCCCCATTCTGCACAATATAAACAGTACTGAAAAGCGCCACATTGCTACCTTTCCATATGGAATATTGTTGACATGTGGGGGGCTGATGCACTGGGTCAGAGTGTGGTAGCTGGGGTTGGAGAAGTAGTTGCTGGGATGGTCACATGGTGATGGGTGAGCATCTGAAAAACGACATGATAAAAAGAAATTGTATCAGCCAGCAGTCATTTCGGTGCACGTGAAGTGAGTGAACTAGTTTCTCAACTCAAACAAACGGGAAATGTACTGTATCCCCATGGTATCAATTCCAGTGAGCTCCAGTAGAAGCTGTAGTTTTAAACTGAGAATCTGTGCTGTGGTGTGTGCACTGCACTACCCAGAGATCACCTTTTCTGTTGTTGGACTTTCTGTAGGTGGCGCTCTTTTCTTTGTCTGTTCAGCCACGGTGGCTATCACAGCTCATGCTAACTACAAAGTTCTTCTTCTGTTTATTCCAAACAAACTAAAACGTAAAGCACATCACTTCCTGTCTCCACAGGATTTTTCCTAGGAAAGACCTACCAGACACCGGATGTTAAGAACAGCAAATGGAAAAGCTTTTATCAACTGGCTAGAAGTTGGATCACTATTGTGTTGCATCCATCAGCAATAGAGAGTACAAAACATTTATTCATATCAAAACGTCACAGATTAGTTTAAATAAATTCATTCTAACTTAATTCTCAGTTGTGAACCTACCAGCAACGGTGTAATCCGCAGTGACCCGCATGGCAGGTGTGTAGGTTACGGCCGGCATGTTGGGCTCCTTGCCCTTCTGCTTCTTCCGGTAGATGATGAAGAGGAGGAGGAGGAAGAGGACCAGCAGCACCAGGACGATGATGCCCGCGATGGCGCCGATCTGGTAGGTGTCCGGCATGGCTGCACTGGTCAGACTATTCAGATTGCCCACCACCACCAAGCCGGCTGGAGAGCGTCAGAGCGGGAAACACAGGAAAGGAAAGAGTTGGAGAAGCGTCTCGCCTCAAAGACAATTTGGTGCTTCTTTCACAACACTGTGAAAGTGACCCATCTTTCTAACTGATTAGATAAGGAAGGGCATCCTGATTGACTTCACAAGGGTAGATTAGAGAACCGATTGTGGATAGGGATGGACAGATACATAGGGCCGATATTGTCCTTTCATTAAAAATCTGATCTAGGCCAGTCACATGTACATGTATTTAAGGAGTCTCTTCACCTTGGTCGCACCGGGCTCCCTTCCAGCCGGGGTTGCAGTAGCACGTGCCAGTCATGTGATCACAGGTGGAGTTATTGAGACAGTCACACACTTGACGGCAGCCATAACCATACGAACCAGGAGGGCATTCTGGAAGTAAGGAGAACAGGTTTGATTACAAAAGGGGAGTAATCAAGAAACAAAATGGATCCAACATAAGAGTCACCAACATAAGAGTCACACACACACACACACACACACACACACACACACAGTGTATGCTGCACAAAGACCATAGGACACATACAACCTGCCTTGTTCATACATTCACTCAGCAATGTTTCAGTAGGTCTGTGTCCTGTTATTGCATGGTGAACAAATATGACATGAAAACAGTTCATTTCTAGATTTAAGGTATTTTAAAACTTTTTTTCAAGGCCTCAAATTTAGATACTTTAGATACTTTATTGTAAAACTATTGTAAAACGGCAAGGTGGCAATTTACAGACAATAATATAGACAGGACGACGAATGGCGGAGGAACTAACTTTGCTCGCAGTGGCGTCCCATGAAGCCGGTACGACAGGTACACTGCCCGGAGATGTGGTCGCAGTCGGCTCCATTCCTACACTGGCAGGTCTGAGAACAGTCTTTACCATAAAAGCCCAATGGACAGCCTGCAAGAGAAGCGTTATATATAAAAGGGTTTCGCTTTAAACTAGCTCCATTTTGCATAAAAAGAAGATCTTCTCTTAATTGAGAATCTCTCAACGTTGGAAAATTATAATCAACTCTAAAATGATCTATTAAGCTATTGACATAAATCCTCACGTTGTGTGCAGTAGAGGCCGGTCCAGCCTGGTGTGCACTTGCATTCCCCGTCGTACGCACTGCAGTAAGCTCCGTTGTGGCAGTTACACGTGTGGATGCAGTTTGGCCCCCACTGACCAGGAGGACAAGCTGCAAATACAAAACAAACAAAATACACACTGTGGGTATCCTGCAGAAACGCTCCACCTCGAATATTTCATGGCATGACATGAAGCTGGAGCCAGAGCAAAACGTCAGCAGTACATGGGTGTCAGAGGATGAATACACCTTTTTCTTAATTTGAAAAGTTTTCTGCGGGACGCTACAGCTATGGGACATAACGCAGCTGTCATACAATCGGGGCGAGAAATTGTTTACTGAGGAAAACACTTAATAAAAGAATCAAATATTTTGCTAAGAATGTGTCAACAACATAACCGTCATTTTTCTGGGCAAAATGGGTTTGAATAAATGAATACAATATTTTGTTTACCACACTTTGAAGCTATGTGGGAGAAATGTATGCACTCAGTAGGACAGTGGCAGGTTCTGTAGTCCAAGCATTTGACAAGTATCATAAACTACCACCAGATGGAGCCACAATGCTAATAATTTTGACAGAGACAGGACACTTATGGATACCCTGTTACATGTATCTTTAAAACTCACACAATTGGCCTGGATACTCTTAATGAGTGTCTAGCATATTTGTTGGATGAGTAAGCTGACATTGTGCATGACCAAATGCAGCTTTTACAATTTATGGAAATTGTGGCAAATCTGTAATATCAAATGTGGAACTCGCTTTTGATTCTGCTCTGAATTAGGAGATTTGAGTCTGTCTCGTTTCGATCATTTGAGAAACATCCCTAAAATGGTTTCAATTTCTATCCTTTTCTGCCTCTAAGAAAGTTACCTTTATTTCCTTTTGTACCAATTTTTGTACTCTGACATCGTGCCTCAACCATGAAGCTATTTCTCATCTGCATCTAGTCTATAATACATGAAGCTTACACTGGCTTCCAGTTGGATTTCCAGTTGACTTTACTGAATACTAAAGAGAGGCATGGGGGAAATACTTTCCATGTACACCAGTGTCGTCTTATATCTACAAAGCTCCTCAGACTGCTCCCAATTCTACATTAAACACAACAGATGATTGGGCATTTAAAAGCAGGAAGCCTAAACTTCAGAACAAAATGCAGTAAGCAAATGCTGAATCTTCATTCAACACACAACTGAAAGTCACTTTTATTGGACTTAAATGACCTGTTGTTCTTGTCATTGAGCTGTAGTAGCGCTGTTGACTGCCCATGATCTCTGTTGGCAGTGCTGTGCTCAGGCTGTGCTGGCCTCATGAAAGGAGAAGTATCTTTTGGCCTTTTGCCTTCAACTTGATTGAACTCAAGCAGCCACTGAACTGTTGAGTCTGCTTTCAAGCCTATAGTGTTTGTATGTAATATGCATTATGATTTTATTACTGTTTCTCAATCTCAATCTTTCTGCTATTTCTGTTGCAGAGTCTTTATAGCTGATGGTTTTGTCCATGCTTTTTATTTTTGGTTTATTGTTATTTTATCGCACTTTGTAACTTTTTTAAGAGAAGTACTATAAAAGTTTCTATTCATTTTCTGACCAATTGTGTTTTGTGGGTGTCATTTTATTCCATGTATCAAAAGGAGGGTACTCGACTCACGCTGGGAGCAGTCGCTTCCGATCCATCCTGGGTAACACTGACAGGATCCGTCGATGGGGTTGCAGGTACCATTGTTGGTGCAGCTGCAGCTCCACGCGCAGTTCTTACCAAATCGACCACTGGGACAAACTGGAGGGGGGGAAAAAACACACCGTTGATGATAACCTGAGCGTCGAAGGAGCTTTCTTCATGTCGATGATTTGGTTTTGTCGGTTTGTTTTTAAGCTCAATTCAAATCAGGGAGAGTCAACTCGAGGTCTTTTCTGCTGCTGCACGTCCATTCGGTTTGACATATTCACACCGAGAGCTGACCAGAAGAACCACTACTTCTACCACTTCAACCTTAGATAACCGTAAATTAATAAATCAGTAAGTGAACGTATAAAGGTATGTATATATCGATTTATAGATTGATGGATGGATAGATGCGTTTGAGTGATTGAAATGCAATAGGAAATCCATGTCCCGTGGTGTGATGCTCACCCTCGTTGCACAGCGCCCCCTTGAATCCCGGTAGACAGTCGCACTGTCCTGTAACGTGGTGACAGGGGCCATTGCTGTGGACGCACTGTGGGCAGGCCTGGCTGCAGCGGTGGCCGAAATAGCCCGGCGAACAGACTGCAGGAAATAAAAGTAGAGACGCTTGAATCAAATCTGGGTTCACACAAACCCGATGCATGGCTGAGACTGAAGAGTTGTGCTGTTAAGTGGGGAAACATGAGGGTTTACCATTTTCTTGGATAACGTACATCTTAACATATATAAGATCCGAAATTAGCTTTCTTGATATTGATGATATGGCGGATGAACCTCAATCAAAAATTGAAGGTATCCGTGGATTAGACAGTAAGAGTAATTTTATTATACTAATTAGTAAGTTTAGTAAATTTGTTATTTTATAAGTCAACTGAAAATAAACTGAAATATTAGCTTATTGGGGTAATTGGGGAAAGCCAAATAGTTAGAGGGGAAGGGCCTTAGGATGAAGGCAGTTAAAGGTTAGGTGAATCTTCTCACTAATCAGTCTATACTCTCTAGAATCCTAGACGCCACAGTACTAGTCACACTGTTTGATTGACAGGTGATCTCTGGAAATGCAGTGCAAAAACACCACAGCAATGAGGCTGAGCACCAAAGCGACAAAATCAACAAAAAAAGAGGAGAAACTCTAGGATTTTCATTGGCTGTCACGTGGGTTTTAGCTGAGAATTAGGTAGTGGCAAATGTAATACGTCAATGTATTAATAAATCATGACGATTATGATTATATGTTGTTTACTCACTCCTCTGGCAGGTTGTGCCTCTGTATCCTGGAGCACATTCACAGGTCCCTTCATCTGGGGAGCAGGATGCCCCGTTCTTACAATTACAGGGAAGTGAACAGTTGGGGCCCCAGCGGCCCTCTGCACACACACTGTCACAGTGAATACCTGGGGAAACACACACACACACACACACACACACACACACACACACACACACACACACACACACACAGACAGACAGACAGACACACACACACACACACACACACACAGACACGGATGCTTACACAGTGGATGCATGCAAACTCTACCTATGCAAAATAGAGTCTTCTAATCCATTCACATCATATGGGATTTACGTTTCAATTTCAATCACAAACCAAAAATCCAGCAAGTAGTTGTGCCACGCCATGCTATTTTAAAAGTCATGATCACAAAATGACTTATGCAATGGAAAATCTGTTATTTTGTTGGTTTTATTTGAAAAGAATATATCACTCCCTACACAATTTCCTTGTTAGTGAGATCAAAATTCATGATATCGAAATCAACACAACCCAAAGTTTCTGAGTAGTATTTACCTATTAAAAGATGAGGTGAACAGTATTTTCCAATAGGATGCTCGTATTTCCCGTCTTTCCCATATGACATGAATGCAGCGTCTATCATCTAATACAGGTACTCTTATGGGTCTTCTAGAAGACACTGACTACATTTCCATGCAGCCTGGTGATCTGTTAATAGGACTAACTGAGCCCCAGGCGAAATAAAACAACCCCACACTACAGTGACCGGATCAGCCTCATTTCAGTCTTTCTTGGACAGTCTCTTCCTCCATTCCACCTCTTTCCATGTCCCAGACTCCCCGGTCTTCCCTCTGTTGATTCCTACTGCATGCCCATAACTCCTCCCACCCCCGTCCTCCCAACTTCCTTTGCTCTCCTCTCCCCTTGTCTTGGCATTGAGCGATAGGCAAAAGTGTATGGAGCGAGGAGCCAAGTGGAGGAGGCACAAAGGCCTCTTTGAGGAGGCTGTATGCACGTTGCTAGGCGAGCCTGGCAAGCTGTCCATAAACGCTGAGGGAAAAAATGCAGGAGTATTTAAAGCCCCTGGAGCTGGGAGATGAGGTCCTGGTATCAGTATGCTTTTTACGTATGGAGTGGAGAGGAGAGGAGAGGAGAGAGGCTGGTGCTGTTTTGTTCTCATCCTCCTTCACTAGCAGTTACGTCTTCATCAAAGAAACTTTTAGAAAGAAAAGTCTGGTTCAGGCAGCATGACTCATCCAGCTATTTCTACTGAACTGCGACTATCTCTGCCCTGAATAACAACTGATAAAGGTATGAACTGATCAGAACCACAGAGAGCAGAAAGTAATGCTTTTTGTCCATAATCTGCTTCAGCCTTTGTAGATTTAGCACACACTGCATATTACAATTTACTTAGACCACGCGCTGAATATCTGATCATGAGGAAATGGAATTGTGCACAACCCTCCTTACCGGTCCATCCAGCCAGGCAGCGGCAGTGGCCAGTACAGGGGTGGCATCCATCAGCATGACTGCAGTCACAGCGCTCTTTACAGTCCAGGCCATAGGTGCCGTCCTGAGGGGGAGCAGACAACAATGCTGATTACAGAGACTGGCTTCAGTAATATGGCAATCATAGACAGATTATATGACCGCCTTGCGTACAAAATATTGACTAACCTCGGATTGACACTCTGACAAACGCACTGCAGCCACATCCATGAACAATTGATTTCCTCATATGACAGACATGGAGTTTCCCTAAACCAAGACCTTTAATTCATTTACCCTCCTGATTGCCAGGGTAGACACGCCTCAGGGAGGGCGAAGGGCTCGATAAAGCCATAACCAAAAAGTTCTTGATCGAAGAGCCCAGAGCCTGTAGCTGTTAGCGTGTGACTCCACCACACGCTAACCACTTTACACCCCGGCTCAAACCAGTCTGCTTGTATAGCAGCACCAAATGTGCTTCACATCTTTGCGTCAATTCCCTTTGTATTCTTAAATATGCCGGATTTGTGTGGAGTGTTACTGTATTTGTGGATCAACAAAAATGGACGATTCTTGTCTTTTGTGTTGCCTGCGATCATATTGTTCATTATTTAAATAGCATATCGACATGTATATTGCATTTTTATATGGGGTGTAAAATTAGGTCCTCACCTGGCAATGGAGGTCACACCTCTCGCCCCTCCAGCCCGGGGCGCAGGTACATCGTCCATCCAGGGCATTGCACGCCCCTCCATTTCCGCACATACATGTGAGGTTGCAGCCCAAGCCCCAGGTACCACTGGGGCAGTTGATGGAGCAGTCCACCCCATGCCAACCTGACGGGAGAGGAGCATTCAGAACATAAATATTGTTTTTATGTTCTTAAACATTGAATGAAACAGTGCGTTGGAAGCTAACTTGAAGTCAACTTGTTTTTCAGATGAAATATATCCCTCTCCCTTTTCAAAACATCCCATTTAAAGCAGTTCTACATTGTGACTAGCAAACAAATTCGTAGTAACAATGATACAGAAACTTCAATAGGATATGAATTTATTCCCCAATCAAAGAGAGTCAAAAGAGCTAGGGGGTAGGAGTCTTCACAGCTCAGAAAAAAACCCCAAAACAGCTGAGCTTTGTTTTTTTAGCAATCGGTTCCCAGAAGAGGAAATAACAAGCTCATCTGTCGTTATGTTATACAACCTTTTCATTACCAATTGATTCTGGTCTCTAGCCCACTAAACTTTGCTACACATTTGTATCTCATGTTAAACAAATATGCCAAAAGGATTTTAACCTTTTTCTAAAAAAAACAAACCAAAAAAAAAAAGACTGTGTCCAAACAAATTTGGACTTGGTAGGTGATATCACCAGACATGCCTTCATTTAGCATGTTCATTATTATTATTATTATTATTATTATTATTATTATTATAATAATCAATGTTACGTGTGATGTTGTAATGTTTACGATATTAAATTCTAGCAGATATGTTTTTCATGTCTCATTTCATCAAAAGGAACTTTTCATGATCCTCTCCTCTCACCTGCTTTACAGGAGCAGGATCCGTCCACTGGTGAACAGTGAGCTCCATTCTTGCAGTTGCAGCTGGAGGAGCAGTTGATCCCGTGTGTCCCTACTGGGCAAGGAACTGAACAGTTGGATCCCTGGAAAGATCATCAGTCAGATGGTTATCACACGTTTCCCTGTTCCTGTAGTAGATGGCTTAAGGTGACATAACGCAGCCTCTGGCGGCCATATTGGACGTCCTCTTAGGCAACAGCAGCTGTGAACATCTCATTGTGTTACTAGATGTTGATTTTGTGTATAGATAATGTCAGCTTGTTAGCTAGCTAACCATAGTATCTGGTCAGCTGATCTTGTTGTTAACCCATCTGATTAGCACACTAGCTAACGTAGCTAGTAGAAGCTAGTGTTGGCAGTGGCTAGTAGTCGCATGATAACATTAAATATTTGTGATGCAACTACTAACTAAATGTGTTAAAGCAGACAAGACACTTAATAAATTACGGAACTTGTAGTCCAAACTTATTTCTGAGTGTGAAAGTGTGAAAGTGTGAAAGTGAAAATGTGAAAACCAGAGGTTTTCGCATAGCAACAGAAAAATCGGGTCTAAGAATCAAACCCAACAGCTCTGTGGGAAAACCGCACAGTAACTGAACCTGATGTACGATTTAATAAAAGTGAAATAAAGCCTTCCTGAACATTCATGCACGTGTTAGAAGTGGGTGTACCTTGAAGCCCGGTGCACAGATACACTCTCCTGTCACACTGTGGCAGTCGGCGCCGTTCTGGCATTGGCAAACCTGTTGGCAAGACTCGCCGAAAAACCCCGGGGTGCACGTCTCGTTGCAGTAGAGCCCCGACCAGCCGGGCTGACATGTACACTCACCGGACATTGGGTGGCAGCTGGGGGACAAGAGGGGAAAATATCATCATATTCATATCATATCACATCAGATTTTAGGAATGTAGGTATATAAAAAATGTTAATCGTATCCAAACCTAACATAAGCTGTAGTATTTAACGTGTTCTAGTGTTGTAATTGTCAAAGGCATTATGTTTAATAATTTAAACATACTCTATTACTCTATTTTTATGTATATTCTATGTGTCTTTACTGTATCCCATTACTACTTGCTGCTTTATTCCCTGATGACCCAGGGAATAAAGTTTCATTATATCTCATCTGATTAAGTATTTTTTTTTACAAGGTGGCAAAGTACAATATGACAACTTGCTTTATTAGGTTAACAGCATGACTTGTTACTGCATAAAATGTTGCCCAATTCCCATTTTTATTCTTTATATACAAAGCCCCTATATTTGAAAATGAAGTCACTGGGTTTAGGATAGAATTATTTAATCCCCTGAGGCAATTTATCCAAAAGAAATAAAGGAAATCAATGCTTGCTTTGTCTTTATATCTTCGGGTACATTTCTAACATTTCCTCTCTACTGTGTCTGAATAGATTTCATAAAAAACATGGTAAAGGTATTTTTAAAAATCTGCTTTTTAAGAAAAGTGTTCTGTGCACTAAATCAATAAAGTTGACTTCACTGAACGTCTCCATAATGTTTTCTCCATCATGTACCGGCAGGGTGTGAATTAACCGGTGGCAGAACGGAGGTGGGAGCTACTTGTATGTGCTATGTGTGTTTGACTGACAGCTGCCCCACCTGAAACAGCAGGCCCATTGAGAAGGGGCGGGACAGCTGTCCTCACCCGACACATGGCGGCCCGGCAGCTGTGCCAACCTGTCTGCTCAGCAACTACTGGCTTACAATGGTCAACTGTCTGCCTGGTTAACTGCCTGACTGACATACGCATGCAGACCTGACATAATCTCGGACACATGCATGAATACTTTTCCCTTAAGCCAGGGTTCAACTGATATGGGTTTTTGAAAGCCGGTACCAATGCTTTTGGATTTAAGCTGTCTTTATTTTGACCATTTTCATGCCAAAAAAAGTCCTAGAAATTCTCTATTCAGTGTTTCCCCCCAGATTTGTATTCTTGTCGGGGTGGAAAAGCCTCTGAAACAGCATTTAGACCATCATGGGACACAAACTCTCCAATGAAACCCAGAATGAGTGATTTCTCTATTATCAGAGGGTTTTTTTTTGGCCGGGTATCACCGATGGCGGATTACCTGCGCGTGTTCCGGGCGTGGCAGGGACACTTCTTGTCGCATTTGAGGCCGTAGTGGCCATCAGGGCACAGCCGGACCTCGCACATCTGCCCCGTGTAGCCCGGCTCGCACAGACACATCCCATTGATGTGGTAGCATTTGGCGTTGTTCACACAGCGGCAGGTCTGTGCACAGCCGGCGCCGTAAGTACCAACCGCACACTCGTCCTGGCACCTGTGCAGAGGGGGGAAGACAGTGAGACAGTTGTAAGAGTGGAGGTAATGAATTGCAATTACACTTTTTGGTATAATTGTTGTGTGCATCTCTATTGCAGTCAGTCTTTAGTGTCCCATGTACAGACTGAGGAAAAATAATTTCCTTTTAGAAAGTACCAAGAAAGTATCGACCTTGTTACAGTAATTGAGTCTTTTTATCTTTTAAGCTAGTAATTATAGTTTTGCTAAGTTTACTGCGGCAAACTTTCTTCGATCTTCGTATTATAGCAGAACAATAGACGCAGAAAAAATCCGACTTTATTCGAGTAACATTCAATAACACGTTTCATACATGCATAACGCTGACTTGAAGTCATAAGTCAGCTGTAGTCAGGCTGCTCACTTTGAAGTCACTGGAGGTTTAGCTAATGTGGCTAACTGCTAAGCAAAACAAACTCCCTTGCAAACAAACAGTTTGAAAATGAACGCAGCGGGTCTCCATTATCTTTCCCTTGATTGCATGCGCCGGCCGCAAACCGCCAAACCAAGCTATTTGTGTGTGCTGTCAGTCAGTCTGAAAATGAAATGCCCTCACTCCCACCCATAATTTCAGGGCGAGCAAGGAGGTAAGGCAATATAAACTTAATTGATTTTCTTTCATCGCTGATTGAAAGCTTTTGAGGAACCTACACCAGGCAGGGGTTTTTTTTCCTCAATGTTGTAATGAGCTATAGGCTTTTTTTCAAGGTGTGTCACACAACCACTCCTACGGTAGCTGGCCAAATTTCTACAACCAATGTGGCCTGAGCCGTTAAATTCATGTAAAGCCAATCCGTTATATCGCCTACATTCCGACACAGTGGGGTTAACCACTGAAATCCCAGTTTCCCAGTTGTTGATATTCCCATTATGAATAAAGCTGTCAAACTCAAAATCGAAAGAATGTCAATGGAGCTGCTACATGTTAATTTACCCAACTTATTATGCTGGTCAAAGCAGTACAAAGCTACAGTGCAGTAGAACTGGATAATTGCAGAGAAACATACATTTAGCACATGAACACACAATGTGCATGCATAGAAAAAACAAATCAACTTCCAAATTGTTCATCCTCCCTCCCTCCATGAACCCCCCCCCCACCCCACCCCAGGTCCTGTTAAGGGTTTCCAGTGGGTAAGGGTGTGGCATGGTCAGCCCAGTTACCAGTGGTGCTATACCCTGACGTTTGGCTTCCCTCAAGCCCTTATTTACTCATAAAAGTGCAATTGAATGGCTATTCCCGTCTCTTCACTGGTCTGGCTAAGTATATGGTACATGCTCTCTGATATTGCTAATTATATGGACTCAAAGCCCCGCTCAGCACACACTAGGATTTGTCTGTGAAAGCACCGACTGGGCTTCCTGGTTGCATTTTCGCCAAGATGGTATGAAGAAAGAGGAACTGGGGGATTTTTAAATTTTTAAATTCTTTTCTTTTTCTTTTTCGGGCAGAATTTTGAAAACAGGTGGCGTAACTTTCACTTCTGACTTTCCAGAAGCTTTTTATTTACTTAAATGATGCATTTTAGCTGCTCATACTATGCTGACACCATGACTGATGAAACTTATTAATATGGATACAGTTTCAAACTTTTCAACATGTCAAAGCATAGTAACCCTCTAAACAATGCAATCCACAGAAGGACCCACCGGCTTATATTACCAGGACCACGGCCAACACAATAACCCTGAGCTATAGGAAAGCATGAGGAATTTCCAGTTTGGGATCAAATGAATCATATGGACCCACTGCAGCACTTGGTCACAGTAGCTTTTTGTCAGCTGAAACCAAGTCCTTGAGTCAGCATGGTTTTGGTTCCAGGGTGTTTTTTCCTAATTAGTTGTTTCACATTTGATATTACAGTGTGAACTGTGAAAGAGTATTAACACCCAAATGACTCTATTAAAATTAGAATCATCTCAATTCACGTGAACAGAGTGAGGATGTGAGATGAGCAAATGTGCTCTTCTACATCAGGAGGGACAGGAAGGGAAATGAATGGCTGGTATGGTGGAAGTGAAGGTAGATTGCATCCTGCATCCTGTGAGCAGATAATGTGTTTTTAATATCTGATTGATAAAAATTGAAAAGGTTAGTGTTTGACCATGAGACTATATGGCCCCATCTAGAAAACTGCTATTACCATTATAGTTCTAAAAGGTAATTTACAGTACATTATTAAGCTCCTACCTTGATAATGTAGTGTGTTGAAGTTATTAGACTTCAACACACTTATTAGACCACAGAACAAGTCTAGGAAGGACAGTAGTATTAGTAAGTATTGCCATGTTATATGGATTGTTTCATTTTTCATTGTTTCAGGCCAGATAGTTTCTTTTTGGTTTTTTCCCCAGGTTTTAGTGATTGGATTCTACTATCTACTACTATCATGTCAATTAATAATGTTTGCTACTGTTTTGAATTGGTTTATTTCTTCAACAAAGCGTTGCACTTAAAAGTTCCTTCCGAAAAGCGATATTGCAAGAATTAAATTAAACTGAAGCGGTTTTAGAAAAGTGCTATGTAAATAGTTTACTATTATTAAGTGTAAAGCATTTGGCTGATTAATTGCAGCCTGCTCTCCCTTTCTCACTGACAACTAATTTATCTATACATTGCCCAAACTCACTCTCACTCACTCTCTGAGTAGCCCCTCCCAAGGTTTGTTCCATTTTTTCCTAAAAGGTTTTGTGGGAGTTTTTCCTTATCCTCTGTGAGGGTCCAAGGCTGGGGGATGTCGTGTACTAACCATTTATTGTTTTCACATTTTGGGTACTGTGAAGCCCTTAGAGACTGTACGGTGATTAAGGGCTATACAAATAAAATGTGATTTTATTTGTACAGTCAGAATAATGGCCATTTGGTCTGGGACTGTAGTCTGTATTTACATTTTGATTCACTTCACACATTTGATTCATATAAATAAACATGTGTGAACTATAATAACGTTTTGATTGATAAACAAAAAATCTTTGTAATGGGATGCATTTGGCTAAAACCAAGCCAACCCAAAGTAGTTTTCCACAGTTTGCAGAGTTATCTAATGAGGGCCTTAAAACATTGAATAATGTATCTGAGGGAAATCATAACCAAAAATACAAGTAATACAGCAACAGCAACAGCAACAGCTAGCCAGCAGTAAAATTGAAGGATTAGAGAGATGAGAAAGCAGAAGTCATCAGCCTCCTTTCTACCTGACAATAATTTTAATGCCATTCTCATGGTTCTTAGAAATAAAGATTTTGGCCATTAGCTTCCCCAAACGCAAGGCCCTAGTGCCGCCTATGGTGACAATTCATCCTTCTCCTAATATTGAAGGTGACATACCCCCCATCTCCTCTCAAAGACTCTGTAAACTCTCTTGTCTTTAGCCCTAGTCTCTACTCCAAAACACTCTGAGTTGGAGCTGGAGAAATGTCAGCTCAGTTAACCTGAACAAACTGTTAGCTAGCTAACTAGCCAGCAGGCTAATTTAGCAAAACAACTGATATTAATGTTAACATGCAACTACTAGTAGGGGTGGGCGATATGACTTTTATTCAAACAATTCGATATTTCAAACTTTTACCTTGATTATGATTAATGAACATTAATATTATTTTATTTGTTTTATTTTGAAATTTGTTTTATTTTGAAATTGACCGGATGCTCTATGCTGTTCCTGTGTCTGACATCCTGCCCGGCTTGACACATTCGCTCGCGGCTTGCAAAAAACAAACGGTCAAAACCTGTCTGAACATGGCGTTAGTTGGACGGGGCGGAGGGAGTATTTTTTTAATGGGACAGTTCATGAATGCACGTATTGGGGAAAGTATTTGGCCCGTTCATTCACGGGAAAGTGATGTTACGTTTGATGCGCATGCACACACACACACAGACACTCACACTGGTTGCTTTGCTAACTGGCGCTTCTAGACGTTCCTCGTTCTTGTAGCCTAAATAACAATCGAAATCAGCGATTTTTTAAAACATTTTTTTACAATTACATAATTAAAATGACGATTACGATTATAAACACGATTATCGCCCACCCCTAACTACTAGGCACCACTAACGCTAGCTTCAACTAGATATGTTAGTCTGCATCTCAGATGTGTTAACAAGACAGTGATGGTTAGCTGACCAGATACTATGGTTAGCTAGCTAACGAGCTACATTATCTAAACACAAAATCAAAAGTTGTGTCTATTGAATATGGTTGAGGGGGGAATTAAGATAGTGGTGTCTTCTTCTGTTGGCTACTGAGAAGCTTCACTGGAGCCAGCACTCCGATGGTGACCCTTGTGTACCCTTGACCTAACCCTGCTGTAAAAAGATGCCAACATGGCATCTTAGCTGCTATGAGCTGGTAAGTGGCATAAACTGGTCAACCAGCTAAAAGTTTTCCCAGCTGGGAAAAATGTTCTTCTTCCTGGTTTGTTAATGTTGTTTTTCTAAAGGGGTGAACAGTCTGGTTTCCACTCTAGTTTGGCAAAAACAAACAGCTAATGCGATGAATGTGAGAAACAAGATGGAAAATACATTTGGTATCTTCCTGTAAAGTGAAATTCCCTGGTATTGTCCGTCTGTAATACACCTCCGCAATACACCTCCGCAATACAAACCCCAACAATATTCCAGAAAGTCCATGACGGGTGGGAAGCATGTGGAACAGTTTGGGTACTAAGTGCGTTGCTGGAATATGGAATCGTCGGAAATATTCTAAAATGCTGGTGTTACCGTTCTCCGGTGTATCCGGGGCTGCAGAGGCATTGTCCGGTGGATGAGACACAAATCCCCTCGTTGTGACACTGACATTCCTGGGAACAGTTTTGTCCAAAGCGCCCCTCTGGACATGGCTGGCCACACACCGTACCCTACGCACAGCAAGCAACAAGATGAAACTGTGTTGAAATTGAATACGTTGATAAGGTGAAGTGTTTACAATGCATGCCGAGACTCTTTCTATACATATTTGTGGCTTCTCCAGAGATTGTTTTTGATGTTTCTTTTGTGTTTCTTTTCATCTTTTGTAACAGTTTTGAGTGCTATATGCATTTCCTTTACTTCATATTCTAATATAATTCTAATTTGTTATATATTGGATATACTGTATATGGATATTTTTTATATTTTTCATTTAGTTTCATACTGAATATTTTTTGCAAATGTTTGTATATGATCATATTGTGCATATTTTTCATTCATTTTTTTTAATCTCAGTATGCTCCACTACTGTCCTGCACACATAACGCAAGTCATTTTTTATTATTCTTTGCTGTATCCTATTACTATTTGCACCTGCGACAACCCAATTTCCCCAGGGGATTATAAAAATTGTATCTTAAAAAGTAAGGTTCTTAGTGATAACTGTGTATGAACAACAAAAAGCTATGTTGTGCTTAAAAAATGATTTACAAAAATAAAACAGTTTAAAGTGTTTACAAAGTGCTTTAACAGTACAAAAAAAACCAACCAAAAAATGAGAAAAACAAACAAACATATATGTATATACACACACTTTTAAAGTAATTTAAAAAAGTAAAACCATCAATAAATAAGCTACAAAGATAAGAATAGAGGGTAAAACAATATAATAGTAAAATAATAATAGGATAAAAGTCATAATATAAAAGCAAGTCTATAAAAAAAAGTGATTTAAAAGATGATAGTGACAGTACTGTGCACAGCCATTTACCACATTGTGAATAGGTTGCATGGTAAGAAGAGTATATGTGTGTGTGTGTGTGTGTGTGTGTGTGTGTGTGTGTGTGTGTGTGTGTGTGTGTGTGTGTGTGTGTGTGTGTGTGTACCATCCATCCTGCAGGACAGGAGCACTCTCCTGTGACGTGGTGACACACTCCTCCATTCTGACACGGACATCTCTCCTCACACTGCTGCCCGTGCTTACCTGGCGGGCACAGGTCTTCACAGCTAGGAGGGGAAAAACGAAACGACTTCCATTTAGCATGTCTTCTGTTGCCCCTCTATATTTGTGCACCACTTAAATTTTACTCAAGATTTTATTGTAAGTTGCACATAGAAAAAATCGACACTCACAAAGCGCCAGTGTATCCCGGCGAGCACTTGCACTCTCCGGTCACGTGATGGCAGGCGGCGCCGTTCTGGCACTGGCACTTCTGCTGGCATCCGTCTCCGTAGGCACCGGCCTCGCACTGGGCCTCACAGCGCCAGCCCCTGTAGCCAGGGGTGCAGATACAGGCGCCGGTGATGGGGTTACACAGGGCGCCGTTCTGGCACTGGCAGCGGTTGCTGCAGTGGGGACCCCAGTGGTTACTGTCGCACGCTGCAGGAAAACAAAGTAAAGATTTAGTCGCAGTCACCTTTCACGTGTGTATGTACTATGTCAAAAAGTGACGCGTCGGACTCAAAATGAGCCACCTTACTTTGCTTGGAACCCCCAGGCACATTAAAACACATTAAGACTACATGCAAAGACCCAAATGAAACACACGTGCAACCTATATAGGGCTGCCACCCGATAGTTTAGCAAAAACCGCCTCACGAAAGCCTCAACAAAAGTGTTTAAGACAAAACACTGAGGTTTGACCGAGCAGAACGCCTCCCTCTGCCTCCCTCAACCTCCCTCGACCTGCATCCCTCCCCATTTCCACCTATCCGTCTCGTACGGAAATTAGACCAATCCTCGCTTGTCACCAGTCAGCTGCACCTAATTTGGAGTTTGGACGGCAAGCTTTGCGGCACCTCCCCCCATCCATCACCTTAACTCACTCAAACTAAACTTTGGAGGCTGAAACCGAAAGCCTGCTCCTCATCACTGACATCGAAAACATATGATCCTAAAGGCAGGCGGAGAGTCGATTATTTTAGGGCATGGTGTGCTGTGACCTTAACCCACATCATTAACCTTTTGCCTTGGGATTTCAACTGTATTTAGACCACGCCTCATAGACGCAGGGCAGCTCTGCCATGTATCTGGCCTTCCCATCATCACATTCAGCGCGGAAGCTTCATCATGTGCCCCTATAACCACAGTAAACTGGTAAACTTGAGGAGAATGCCTTGCACCGCATGTTTATTCTAGATGCCTTTCATCTTTTAGAGGACACGTAAAAGAGGCCACTGCCCTCTCAGCAGCGGGCAGTGACTGGTGGAAAAATATGACGGAGTCAAGAGGGTTTACGGCACTATGACTGCCAAACCTTTCATTACGCTACTCTACGTCATGTAGGTCTATATAAAGTTTTGGGGGAAAGTGAGATTTTTCACTGCTTGGACGGAAATTTAAAGTTCAGACGAGGACATTTTCTGACGACCTATATAAAGATAACAGTTATTAAGGTGTTCAGGGGTAATCAGCCACTGATGATTGCACTCAGTAGTAGACTTGAAAGTTTTCATTGTGGCTTTGAGATGTGACCCAGTTACTGACAAAGAAGTTGACAGAATATAATTCCATTTCATCTGCCGAAACCTGAAGAATCATTCAGCTTGAACCCTGTTTCAACCCGCAATCAACCATCGGGTGTGTGTCTGCTTAAACAGTATAAAACATCCCTGTCCAATACGAGCTGTGGTCTTATGCAGGCACTGACCTCTGCGGTTAAATGTGTTATTGCAGCTCTGATTAGAGCATGAAGAGAGCTGATGAGAACATTGTACAAGGCAGCTGCAGAAAGTGTTTGAGGTGATGGTGTCACCGAAGTTTGCGGTTATACATGGTTGCGTATAATACACCGTCTATGTGCACTGCAGAGGACAAACCTATCGGCACTTATTGGCACGACAGCAGAAAAAAAAAATGCTAAATGACTGACGGCCCGAAATTATCCCACGAGCGCTGAGCAATTTTGCAAAAATACACGCTGACTAAATTTCAAGTTTCATACCCATTTCTGAGATAATTACCACGCGATGACTATGAAAACAAACAAAAGGATGCCAGGATCCACGTGTAAGTAGCACATCTCCATGCTCTAGGACAATAATAGTGACTTTAAAAAAAAAAGAATTCACCAATTGTGATCACTTTGAAGGAAGTCTAATAGTAGAAGTAGTAGTAGCAGTAACAGTATACAAAGTGTAGTAATATAAATGCTGGTTTAGGCCAAGTCCAGTTCCTCTCTGAAGCACAGCCTGAACGTCATGTGCCAAGCAAGCAGAGTAACCCTGCCATCTACAACCACACTCCTAATTGACCATTCTACCAAACCCAGGAGCTGTTCAGGCAAAAAACAGGCTCTTTTATTCCTCCTCCATCAGCCTCTTTCACTCTGAACTGATAAAAAAAAGTGCGTATTGCCTTTCCCCCGGGGCAATCTGGCTCAGTGGCGAGAAAGGGGGCAAGAGACAAAGAGAAAGAGATTACAGACGCACAGACACACATGTAAAAACCCCTCTTACATTCAACTCTGGCATCCTGGTACCTTTGTGAAACCTGACCTAGATTAAAAAAAAAAGAAAAAAAAGGGCCAAACTCCAGAAGCTTGGGGCTCCTCATCCCCTTGGCTTGGGACAGACTGTTCCCTTTCATCAGCCTATTCAAAATGCTGGGCCATGAAAAAAAAAAAAAAAAAAAGAGTGCAATGATCACAAGGGTTGTATGTGTCACAGTCTGAGGTGGGATCCAATGTTATTTATTAAGGTAGATGAAGAGAAAAACGTCACTCGCAGTCATTTGGACTAATTGCTTGGTGGTGTATTGTTTTTTTTTTCTGCCATACATTATCAATAAACCCAATAAAATACTGCTGTCATAAGCAGAAGACTCGATTATGTCATGCAGGAAATATGTGTCATTATCTACTGCAGTGAAGATTTGTACGACTCTTACACTTCCACATATCTGAACTTGAACCCACACAAACAAATCAAACAAGCCTAAAAAAAAAAATTCAAAAATACAAAAATACAAAAGAAGGAAGGGTTTTAAGGGGGGAAAGTCAAACGGAGAAACAAAAAAACATCATCTAGTAATTTGACCTGCCAGTTGTTGAGAGTTGGCCAAGATCTTACTCCCCAGAACGGGGAGGGATGGGGAGTAAGATGTTTTCCCATCTATTTTGCGATTACCCAGGCTACTAGGCATGGTGCGCTCATGGGAACATACATTTCACAGTGATATGGAGGATTCCCGGTGAGAAAAGACATCTGTGGTGTTCCTTAAGTTTTCCATGAGTGAGCGTAAATCTGCCTCCATATTTTTACCGTCATTGTTACACGATTAATCCTTTCAATTACATCCATTTATACATAGGTGTGCCGTGTTTCAAAGTCAGGTCAAGTAGACTTCCCTCAATATTCAAATACTGGAAATCTCCTACCATAAATTCCCAGAAAACACAGTTCCATCATCACTATATGAATGGTAACTGACCCCTATGCACATAACGGCAAACAGGTGGCAACACAGGAAACAGGTTTAGATCACACAAAAAAAACAGACGGCACAGCTTCATACAAACAAATTGTCCAAAGTGCCTGCAAATGCCACTAGCAGCTAAAGAACAGATGAGCTTCTCTCCTCTTTAGTCACAGCCTGCTAACAGCTTGAGTCGCCCACGGAACAATTTTACTACGTATTGCCCAACAAATCAAAGTTTGGGAATATTTCCACAGGGTAGAGCACAGGCTTACACACAAAAACTGACTGAGAGCAAACTGGGATAATCACAACAAAGTGTATCACAGACTCATCGAGGCAGACTGTTAGCCTGTAGCGTAGCACCGCCTGTGACAGCACTGGTATAATATGATGTTGCGCGTGGTGTGTGAGAAATATGAAATCATTTTTACTCACTCCTGTGAAGGAAAGTCACAGTTGTTTTTTTGGTGGTGTGGTAGCTGTTGCTAACAGATTCACAACATGAATAAGCATAAGCAGATCAGTACCATTCGCACCTCAAATGCGCTACAGCTAGCAAACAAATTTGAGGTCAGATAAGTCATTTTTGACGAACAACAAACCTTATTCATCATACAAATGAGGAATACAACTGCTATTCATTAGCACTATTTATTAGCTGCTAACAAAGTCCAAATACTGTTGTAAACAGAGGACCCGTATATCGCTTTGCTGATATTTGGGGATATATTGATCCTTTCCTTAAAAATCAGTGTGATGCAGTTTGTTTAATTACATATTTATTACATATAGAATTGCTAACTATTATACTGGTTTTATACTGGTACTAAATCTGGGGGAAACTTCAATACTTTGGCGTGAAAATGGTCAAATTTAATTATATTGGATTATATATATTGAATATTGGCACAAAACATTGCACTCGGCAGCTTCAAACCAAGTAGCCTTCAAGTTTATCGGTCAAACCCTAGCTTTACGTTGATTATCATCAATAATGTGCCAATCTGCACTGGTTAGCTATAATGCTAGAGAAGGATATGATCTGATATATGAAAGAAAATCTATTAAAATAATGACAGTCAGTGGTAAACCCTCTGCTGTGCTGTAGAGTAACATCTTTATTCCAGCAGACAGGGGGTCAGTAACTGGGGTCCGTGAGACTGAAACTGAAGCTTCTGCAACAGCTGGGAGGAACGTCTACTTTGAGGTATTTCTGGGAGCGCTGCAAGGAGTTGCGCGCATTAGCAACTCACTTGCGATACGAAAGCTGTTATCACTGGCTCCTTTTGAAGGGAAGTCTAAATGAGCTTTTCTAATCAGCGCCAACACTAAAACAGATTTTTGGTTTCTTTTGGTCATAATCTCACAGCTAAAACAGAAAGTTTGCGCGAGCATCTTGTGCTTTGTTATCATGTGTGCGGCCTACTAAATCACAAGCTCTGCCCCCCGAGGTGATTTCCTAACATCCCATTTTTCTCCCATTATTCTTTCTTTCACCCGAAAAGAGCTTTCCATCCTTTCTTGTTCTTGGAAGCCCCCAAATCAATCCTTAAGATGTATTGTTGGGGGCCCGCTGACCCATAAAACAGAGTCAATACGTCTGACTCCGGTTCTTTGACGGCTCTTGAGGAAATTAAAGTCATATTGCTCGAGGGGGATGCCGAATGAGCGCTGGCTGAATGCAGCGAGCGACTGACAGGATCTCTTTCAGTATATGAGCTACTGTTTTGCAAAGACGCGGATATCCTACACATGAATACACTGTTCCACTCACTGGACCATCTTTAATCTCAACACGGATGTAGACAGATTATTGCACAGTCCTGCTACATTGCAGTCCTTCCTCTTCCTAAAGAAGCTCAAATTGCATCCAGCTGGGTCAGCATAGTGATAATACAGTGCAGTGCCAATGAGGATACCTTGTTTTCTTACTTCTGAATGACAACCCCCCGCCCTTCCCTGCATGCTGGGATGGGCTCCGCCCCCCACCCCAGAGACACTGCAAAGGAATAAGCAGGTAATGAAAATGAATATTACACTGTTAAGATTTCCACTGTATTAGAAGTACGTTATTGCTCAGTCAGAGAGGGAGAGGGAACAGAGAGACTCAATCACAGGCTATCAAAAGTTCATGTAACCAGCTTAACCTGAATAAGACTGAATAATATATCGGAGGTAGAAATACTACAAGACTGTGTTAACAATGTTTGAGTAATAATAAAGTCTTTCAGTGAACCAGTGAGAAAGCTGTAATCTAGAGGAGCGCTATCACAGTATTTCCATGTCTCTGTCTCAGACAGACAGGCCAGGCCTGTTGGGGGCCCTGGGGAGCCCCCGGGACCCAGACACAACAATGAGCTCCTTTATTACAGGCCTGAAACCCAAGAAAGCAGGGCACACCCCTTTGAGCTCCCTCATGCACATCGGGCGTACCGGTCGTGAGAGCACGCACGGTCACAAGCAGACCCACAAGTACATTATGAAGCTCCTAACTTAATATCTCAAAATAAAAATAATTGCAATCAAAAGCATCCAAAGACAAACGAGAATCTTTTTTTTTTTTGCTAAGCTATGACTCCAGCGAGGCAGTAGCAGCCCCCTGCAAGAGTCTGTTTTTTCCTCTGCAAAGTCGAATGCCACAGGAAAAAAAAAAAAAAAAAACCACAAAGAACTACATACTCATAGACAGGCACAGCTGTAGGGACTTACCGCTGGAGCAGTCGGGGCCCCCCCACCCCGGCTCGCACTGGCAGGTGTTGGGGGCCACGCAGCGGCCGTGGACACACTTCTCCGCACAGTGAGCTGGGCAGAGAGAAGACAGGGACAGTAAAGTCAGAAAGCTCTTTAAAAGTGACGTTTGCATGAGAACCACTGATTTAGTGTGAAACTAAAAAAGGTAGGGAAAACTGGGACCGCCGGTCTGCGATCATCATAAGGCAAACCACCACCAATATGAGCTTGAAATGAATATATTCATTTATTTATGCCTTCTTCCCCATCCTCATATAGATACATCAGTTTGGTACAATTTGCTATGATGTACAGTATATGTTGAAAGTACATCTTAAAGGTTTCTAGGGGTAAATTGAGCTACATGAGGGGTAAATTTAGCTCAGTTTACCCTCCACTACATCCCTGGATATAACCCCATTTCACCTCAGACACAATTATAGTCCAGTTGTTCACACTCTTAAAATGATTCAACATCCCTGCGTGTTTAATTACAGATACAACACATGTTCCTTTACAGTAAACCTTCCAGTCTAGCCATGATTCCCTAGGTCATCAATAAAGCTGGATACTGAAAAGGAGCTCATAACATAATAATAATAATAATAATAATAATAATAATAATAATAATAATAATAATAATACACTTTTTGTTTATATAGCACTTTTAGAAAACATACCTCACACTTACCCTGCTATTACTAATGTAAGTGAGTCCAGTTAAAAAGTTATTTAAACAATAAACTATCACCAACGGTCATTTGTGCCATTGTCAAATCCTAATAAACTTTTATAACAACTAAAGTAAGTTCCTTTTGGACATGCTATGTGGTCTTATTATGGCAACTATTACGAGTACAACTGGCCTGGAGTACTTAGCAAAAAACGGGTTTCCGTCGTCCCCGTTAAACTTTCATTGTATCTATGACAAGCGAAGTGGGAGTTCTAGGGCAGCATGTGACGGTTGCTCACTACAACAGAGCCTTTTTACACCCAAAACAAGGTCCCCTCGTGAGCTCCCGGTTCACATCGTCATAATCCTCAAATTAATACAACTGCGATTAAACAAAGCAACCGATATCAATACATCTGTTAGCTTGTAATTGCACATTAACTTTGACGAGGAGGGATACACTTTTTTTTTTTTTTAAATCGCTCGCTAACAACCCCGCTATATGACAACAACAGGCCGAGTGTTAAGCGAGCGTTTATTATCGCGGCTCCTGTTGCTGCTGGACCTCATCAGTTGTTGTTTTTGTCGCTGGCCGCTGCGGCACAGTGTTTTCCTCTGTGGTTCACACCTGTTCCTGGTTGCTGGCTAAGAAAGAGAAAGGGGAGGGGGGAGTAATTCATGGGGGAATGAGATCCGGTCAGTGTTTTTCAGTACGACTGTGTGAAACATGCCACTGCACAAATGCAGAGTCCACACTTTCCCACCTCACATGCTAGTGACGGTTATTCAGCCTAACTGTGTTTGAGGTATTTTGGCCCTTTGCTCTGGCCTGATGGGGGCGCTATAATTAAAGGTCAAAATTGAAACTTTAAAAGGCCACAACTGCTACAACACCAGTCTGATGCTGAAGAAACATGGAGGGATGATGCCTCTTGTTCCTGATTGGCCCAAGTGGTGCCTCCGTGATGCAGGGGGATGACAGGACACCTTTACTTGTTTAGTTTACTTGTTTAGTAGTTCGGTTGGAAATACTAACACTGCTCGGGAATTTTTGTTTTCCACAAGTCTGGATTTCAGGATTTGCTGCATCAAAATTGCATCACAAATCCAAATTTTTAGCTACAACGGGCATCTCTCTGTTGGCTGTTTTGTTTTGGGAGTCCAGTAAAAAAAGGTAGAAAACCAATTGTTACTGAAGGCTAGCCTAATCGCATGTTCATCAAAACTGAAGTTTGTCAGAATTATTACACCTCGACCATTAAACTGATGCCATGAATTCCATCAAAAAATGGCATCAATCACTGATATGTTTGTGAACGGGAGTGTTAATATTAAAATGTCATTTACCAAAACTAAACGTTGCCAAAAGTGCATTCTTCTGCCGTTACTGCGTGGTAAGAGCAGGCATATCTGGACGGAGATACTTACGAACACATATCTCTCCACTCTCGTAGAAACCTGGGCAGCACTGGGACTTCCGGCGGTACATGGTCTTTTCTCCTCTACGATAGGCCGTTCGATAGCTCACTCTTGAGGAAGCCACATATAAGACGATCACATTAGGAAATGGTACTAGAGACACACACACACACACACACACACACACACACACACACACACACACACACACACACACGCACACACTCGTTTCTCTTGTTTCCTCTGCTTCCTCCTTGCACCTGCATGAAAGGTGCTAAATAAATCAAGTTTATTATTCACGTTGTTATTATTACTGGTTGTTTTCAACCGCATGACCCAGTCTGCAGGTGTTCATTCCAAGCAAACACTACAGCAGCTCATTTGACTGATAAGTTCCTCCTCTCTGATTGAAGATGAATTAAAGGAAAAATCATTTAAAAACATTAAAAAAAATAAAAATAAAAATAAAAAGCAGCTATTGGCGACTTGCATCCATGGCTCCGTTTTGCTGTTTCAGCGATCTAAAACAGTTTTGGTTTTGGTGTCAGTGTTTTCAATAAGGGGCGTGGCCGCGATAAACGCGCCACAATGTTCACAAACTAGTCAACTACCTAGCTCTTTATGCCATATGTCCACCTTTGTATTGAAAGCAACACGTTCACAGCCCTTCTCTGGGGATTGTCAAAGGGCATTCTGGGAGATGTAGGAAATCGCTGAAGTGAAATAGAAGTCAATAAAGAAGGTTCAGGGAAAGTGGATAAAACTAAAAAAGTGAATTATAATACATAACTCATTCCTTAAACCAGTGAAATCAGCTGCTGTAGTTTGCTTGGAAAGAAAACGTGCAGACTGTAACTGTAACTGTGCAACCAGCAAACAAACATCATACATCAATATATCCTCTATCACATTGTTTTTGACCACGCGTTGTGATTACAAGATTACAAGAGGCGATACAGGACTACTTATAACTACACAATACAAACTTGGCCCTTATAACTCCAACAGTATCACTCTGTTATAGCACACACACACACACACACACACACACACACACACACACAAACTCACCTGTGTCTGGTGCACTTGAACCAGTTGAGGATGTCGGTGCAGCTGGTGTAATAAATCTGATCAAAGGGGTGGGCGTACGACTCCTGGACAGTGACGGAGTAGCTGAAGGGGAGGCAAACAAAGAGGGAAGAGAGGCCTGTCAGGCAGAGAAGAGTGTGTATGTGTGTGTGTGTGTGTGTGTGTGTGTGTGTGTGTAGGGGTTTCCCGCACGACATCCCCACCGCCCGTGTTTATCCAACATTCACGTGTGGTCTTGTACGTCAAGGAGCACCTCCGCTAAGGCTAACACTGAGCACTTTAATAAAGGCCATCATTAAGCTGCTTGTGTGTATCCAAGCAGGATTAGGTATCAAACAGCTCCATCCCCTCACTCCCCCGCAACCCCCCTAGTTGGCTTTCTGTGGCATTGACCAGTGAGCGAAACAGTCCTGTGCTGCATGTGGCCCCTGCATTTTTGCAGAGGGAGTGATCCTAAGTGCCCTAAATTCGGGACCATTTTTATAAATAGTTGAATGACTACGTCTAGCAGGCGAGTCAAAAAAAAGAAAAAGACTCTGGTTGTGACAAAAGGTTGTGACTGCCTTGTGAACTCGGGCTTACTACGGGCTCACTACACACATCCAACATCTGAACCTCTTTGGAAAACGGGTGCGAACTGCCTGGAACACTCCTTAGAGTAAAATACAGTATTTTCCTTCTTGTTCTTACCGTAAAGTGATGCTAATAAGCAGCTTTCATTATAAGGCCTCGTTTCAAAATGGGGTGGCGAGATGGTGTATGATAATTATGGTGTACTTGAACCTCTCGCAGGGCTGTTTAGTGAAGTCCCGTGGTCGTGAGGTCTTTGCTATCGAGCGTTTTCATTGAACACAACTCAACAAAAAAGGTCAGTCTGGAGATGCACATTTATCTGTCGCCTTGTTTTCACTCTGTTTTCTTTCTCCCTCTGCCCCCCCTCTATTTCTTCACCCCCTACCAGTCTCCAGGACAATAACAACACACAGTGAGAGGCTCTGAGCGCGTATGCAGCTGTTTCCTCAGATTAGTCGGTGAAAGTCAATCTAGCTGGGAAAGCTGCCCCCCCTCCCAACACCTTTGTTCTTTTCAATCTGCCTTAATGGATTTCCAAGCTTCCACTTAATTCGGAAATCGTCAGCTCGTTCAAACTTTGTGTTCCTATTCCGGTGGGTCTGTTAGTATCCAACAGTTTTAATCACCTCTATGAAAAAATATCAACTCGAGTGTCGCTTTGCATCACATGGTGCATGACTACATGGTGACGTTTTTTAAATTGGTTTTCAGGCTGGATGACTGTGTAGTCAGTTTGTGAACCCTACAGGGAGTGGTCAATATTTGATATATTATAGAGGAATAACCTTATATAATCCTTATCTAAAACTCAAATCTTAATGAAGATAGAGAACATGCACCAATAAATATGCTAAACTTGTATTGTTTATTTAACAAAAACTCAGATATTCCAGGTCCAGAGGAAGAAAAACAGACCAGACAGTGACACTCCATGCTTGACTGTAGGGAAAAGGTTATTTTGGTGGTGAAGGACATCTACTTCTAGGTAGAGGTGGAGCCCAGATCTTTTTCATATGACTTTCTAACCTTCAGACTGATGCTCAATCACTACTCTCTTCCTGAGCTCCTCTGAGTTCTCCTTAGATCACAGCATAGCGTTTTTCTTTCACCAAACTGACCAGGTTTCTCATCTGTATTTATGGGAGTGCCACACAAACTCCTCCCCAGAGATCTGACCTTTCACTGGTTAACTTCATACCCAATTTTTTACCCTCCTTCATTTTACTACATGCCCAATTTTCCTCTAAAAAACATGAAATCGGTAAATATAGATCCTAAATTTGATTAAATAAGGATTGCATAGTAAAAACTAAAAAAAGCATATAATTTCAAATGATTCACAACCTTTCAAGCATGATTGTATTTGTCATTTATGCCTTACAAAGTCCTTCTAATCCAAAAGAGACAAAACACCTCAGGGCATTAAATGTTTGAGTTAAGCAAATTGTCACTTTTAGGCATGAATGCTAGCTCTAGAAAGAGCCAATGGATTTTGGGTTCTAAGATAAGGCCAACAAGCTGTCAACTGAAAGGGGTTAAATACAATCAGAGCTACTACTTCCTTGCATTATTTTGAAAAACAGTCAATCTAGGTTTGTATAGAAAGTGAATGTTCTAGGACATAGGACAAGGTCATGCAGGGACTTTCACTTCTTAAATTCAAGTAATTGTGCAAATACATCCGCTATGAAACAAACCAAAAACAAATGACTTCCGTAAAAGTGTTAGGTAAAGCCAAGGAAGAGTGTAATTTTGCACAAGGGTGCACAGGGTGTCACGGGTCCTTAAAAAGTCTGCGGGCACCCTCTATGTAAGAGCATCTAGGGTGGGCTTGGTTTCCTTTCAGACAGTTGAGAGGACTTTAAAGACATGTTCTAAACACTGGATCTAAGGTACTGGATACCATTTCCCAATAGATGTTGTACCCAACCCAGTGGTTTTGACTGACCTCTCCCAGTGGCTGCAGACGTTGGGATCCTCCAGGTTGAGGGAGGAAGTGATGCAAGGCAAGAAACAGAAGGCCACCGCCAACAGGATCGTCCTGCTGCACCACAGCGACACGGCCATCTTGGTCCGAGCGACGCCTAGAGAGAGGGATGGTTAGGTTAACGTTGGGTTGGGTTATTTATGATGTGAAATCATACATTTCATGTTCTTAATCAGAACAACTTAAAGTGAATAAGTTCAATGTCAATATCTTGGCTCAAGAACACTTTTGACAGTACAAATGGGTGCTGATGAAGCCTTTGAATGTTACGGGGGATCAATGGACCAATGGGGAACATGACAGGGAACCATTGCTGTTGCAGTTGGGGACATGATGGACCAATGGGGAACATGACTAGGAACCATCACTGTTGGGTCTGTTTCAACGTCTTTGGGTTTCTGCAGGCAGGCGTTACAGATTTGGACCACCGTAGGAAATGCACTTTTCTGAAACACCCTTCATTTCACAATTGCCAATAATTTATTTTCACCCAGATGTCATTTAAATCACAGCATGCCCCACACTCCATCTACCTGTTCTTCATGTTGTCCTCAAAATCAATAAATGTATGTATTCCTATTTGTGAAAACTTTAATTGCCTACTTTTTTGATAACTTACTTTCAACAAAATATACCAAAAAATCATCATTAATAACATATGAATACTGCCTAAAAAGGCATTGCAGCTTTAAGACAATTTGTAATATGACACTGGACACAAATGCTACTTTATGAAATTAAATGGTGCACTGATGAACACCAACAATAGAATGACCTTGTGTAACCCTGTGTTTGGGTCAATAAGGACATAGAGTGTTGCAAGTTTGTGCATTTCTTGGCTCAGACCACTGATGAAAAAAAACAAAGCCTTCAGATTAAGAAGCATATAAGACTGTTTCAGGTTTGGAGCAGCATGTGAAGTTCAATTAAAATTATCTAAAGTGTGAATTAGGGCTGTGCCATATCATATCGTTCACGATAATACCGGTATAAATTTGTACACGAAAAAAAAGTGTCATATCATGATATTAACGATATAGCGGCGTGATGTCATGTTGACACATTTGCATACCCTAGCGCACCAGAATGATGGCTTGTATGGCATGGCATGGCATGGCTTGTTTCTGAATCCTAGCTAAGGGAGCTACGTCTGTTAGGTTAGGTTAAAACGGTTACAGCTAAAGGTGGAAACACAACAAACCTTTTTCACCACTTAAAGCAAAAACACACATGTGAGTACGAGGACAGTCAGAACTCATGTGAGGCGAGTTTAGCAGCTGGTGATGTGCAGCCCAAAAGCAGGCAAATGACACTAACTCAGTTTTTTGCAGGCTCCTGAAAAGTAAAAGGTTAAGTTACTTTTAGATATTGTTAAACTAAAATATTAAACCATTGAGTTATTTATACTTTTACTGAAGATTCCAAGGAAAACACTATTATACCTACTTATGTTTATATTTTGACTTATGTTGTCACTATTTGCACTAATAAATGCTGCTGCAATCACCAATAAAACATTGTTCAGGATTTCTTTTTTCATATTGTCATGAATATCGTTATCGCAAATTACCCTGAAATATCGTGATATTATTTTAAGGCTATATCGCCCACTCCTAGTGTGAATTTGACACATCGGCTGAAAAGCAGGCAACCTCTGGTGTCCTTTCCTGCGCAAGGTACCCAAACTATACGATAATAAAACGAAACTAAAAAAACTAAAAAAGGGACTTTTATTGTTCCTCAGACAGGCTTTTGTTTGCACAGTCTGGTAAGAACGTGGAATCCAATTGTCATCTTTGCAATTTGCAGAACACTTACACCGCTAAGCACATAAGTAAGCCTCCTACTGGGAACCTTCAATTAAAAAAATTGCGCCTTTATTCTAGTAAGATAAATATTTGATTAAAACAAATCTAGGTCATATAATGAACAGCATTCAACGCAATTCTGTCTTCACTGGATTGCTCCGAACACAAAAAAATGAAGCTACTTTGCTTTCTTTTACACTACTGTGGTATTTTGTTTAGCAGAATGACAGGAAAGTCACTGAAAGATTGGTTCCACGACGCCTGGGAATTTCAAAGACTCCCGTAATGATAAGGAAAGACCTACAAGGCACAAGGAAAGCTTCTTTAGTTCGATAAGCAAGCTGGTAATATTTCCTTTTCAATGGAAATAATGATACCAACAGTACAGACACATACAGACTGATAAAAACACTAAATACTGACATCTTAAAGCCAGTCGTTGCTTTTGTATTTTTTAGGCATCTTCTATTTCCAGGGCAGCAAAATGAGAAACAGGACAAGCCTACAACGCCGTGGTTTCTCTCTGTGGGCTCGACCAAAATATTACAAATCTGGTTCTCATTCGCACCCAATTTGTAGCGGTGACTGCTGCACCAAATATTTGTTTGTTTTAGTCTTTAAAGATGTATGTGTTCCTCTATGATTGCTTTGCTTTATTAACTGAGCAACATCGCCTTCTTCTTTAAAAAAGAAAGCCTTTTAATAATGGAAATTTTTATGTCCCGTTTTATCACCACTGTAATTTTACCTTTTTCATTAATTTCATTCTGAATTGATTCATACATCTGTTTTGTAAAGCGCCATATAAAGAACATTTATTATGAGTAGTATTGTCATTATTACTCATGACAGTTTACACCAAGAACAATCTCTTATTTAGTTTACAGGTTACTTCTGGAATTCATTATTAATGTGTTCACATATAGGACGTATAGCAACATTCAGCTGGTTTCCCCATCCACCTGTTCGCATCAGGTATGTAGAGTAGGCCCATACCAACAGTGTACTTAGGGTTCAACATTAATAATGATAAAACCTTTTGTCTAGAAGTTGCCACTCACTTCCCACTTCCTGAACAACACAGTGTGGGTAGGAGTGCCTCACAGGTCGAGGCAACCTCTTCCTCCATTTACCAGCAAATGTAGGAATGTAAGTCGAAAAGGTCAGACTTACATCCGTTTAAGTGCATTCTAGGTAACTATAATCACTGATAGTAAGACTCAAAGCTGAAGTGTACAAACAGGCAACAGGGCACGTCTCCAACTCAACAGTCTGGGAAAAACCAACGTCCTCATTTCCCCCTCCGCCCCTCATCTCTCTCACCCATTCAGTCGAGCATATTTCCTCTGTACTGCCCAGTAAAAGGCCTCACAAAGCGCCTGCAGCATCAGTAGTCACGTCACATCACCTGTGTGGGTTTAATCTGGGAGAGGGAGGGGTCGTCGAATGAGCCCGGGGCATTGAGGAAAAGGAGAGCCGCTGCAGCGACAATGTGTCTTCATCAGTGTTTGGACAGACGTGGATTCTCACACTCAAACTGTTGAGTAAGTGCGCTCGTTTCAGTCGGTCATGTTGTTTGCAACAGCGGCCCATTGCAAGGAGTAGGACTAACTCTCACAGCGTCTGCATACTGTTAAACCAGTGATACAATGGTAAATAAATAGGAGGGTAAACTATGCACTCCCTGTCAGTGATCATTAGAAGGCAACCACAAAAAGAAACATTAATTTGTGTTTTTTTGTCATTTAAAAGATGATATCCTTAAGTAACTTACACCAGTTTGTTACCAATTACTACTTGAATGTATATCAAAGATTTGTGTCAAACTAAAAAAGTGGGTAAACTCTATTCTGCAAATAAAAAGGTGGGTAAACTAGGTGGGTTTACCCTCCACTACATCCCTGACTGCATCTTAAGGATTTGTCAACATGCCAAATTGAGCAGGCCTTTTCTGTACAACTTCCTTGCGGTGGAGTAATAACCGGCGGCTACACCACATGATACGGCCACTTTATTACTCCAGCTGTTCCATGCATCTCTCGGTGTTAGCGAGCGAGCTAGCTAAACAAATAAGAGACTTGGCCACCGAGGTTACCCCGGTGCCTTTTGGCTAGCCTTCTCTTGAAACCTTAGTTGACGGTGGAAGTCTGCAAGATGTCTTCAGTGGCTGGATGCCTGTTGACAGTGTGTCTGTGCAGGCGGTTAATGGGGCCAGCAGGGCCAGCGCTCTCTGGTTTCACTGAGCTGAGAGGGCACAGCTGCAGCCACCAGCACTGAAACCCTCCCCAACCCCAAGACAACTGCACTGCTGCGCAAACAAGGGCAATGCTGTGTGTGTGAAAGAACTCTAGACACACAACTCCTAATGGGGCGGATTAGGCTGGGCTGCACAGCTTTGATACACTGGTCCAAGCAGCCCAGCATCGACGCCTCCCTGTCCGTCCACAAAGGGCTGCCAGGAACCAAAACCTGGCGTCTGAAGTCCCTCCAAGGCCAGACAAAGGCTGCACTGAGGCCACGTCAGAAAATATTTATTTGCCAACAAATGCGGGCTTCTTTGGCCGCTCTTGCCAATGCAGGGAAAGCGTCCAAAGTTAGCTAAAGCAAGAAGTATTACAGATTGGGATGGCAGTATGACAGACCAGTTACAAGGATTCAGATGATTACATTTGTGATGATTGGATCTTTTTAGCTACTTTGGTGCTCAGAGATAGCTGTATATACCATACTGAAAATTAATGTTTAACCTACAGATAGTTAAGTAACAGATAACTGTTAAAACTTGAAAAATATTGTACTTCTCAGATGTAGCAGATGTTTGTACCATGCTGCTCATCTTTGACAATGCCCAAAGGGCAAATTTTGAGAAGTATGCTATATCTTCCTGTGACATCTGCTTCAGCCATAAAGGCAGAGAATTAAATCAAGTATTTTGATAGGATAACCATTCAGACTACCTTCACCGTTTCCTTCACAAGGCAATCACAATTATCACATACTTCCTACTTCCTGCATAACCTGGAAATCAATAGTAAAGTTTGTTATAATAATAACCTTTATTTGCACTTATCAAAACAAACTTCTCAAAGTGCATCGCAAGATGAATAAAAACAGGTTGGTGCTTGATATAACCCGGGTTTACCAAGAGATACAGCTGGGTATCATCAGTATAACAATGAAAAAGAATGAAAAAAAACTTCACCCTTAGGCTAGATCGATCACGTTCCTACAGAAATACAGCAAATTTTTAGGAGACACCAAAATCTCTGTGTTGCTAGGAGATCATTGTCCGACTGCTCCATGCTAACACTTTAGCATACACTATGCTGAGTGATAGTAGGCTCCATGCTAACCTTTTATCACACACTATGTTAAGTGATAGTAGGCTCCATGCTAACATTTTAGCACACATTATGTTGAGTGATAGTAGGCTCCATGCTAACACTTTAGCACACACTATGTTGCGTGATTGTAGGCTCCATGCTAACACTGTAGCATACAGTGTTGAGTGATAGTAGGCTCCATGCTAACACTGTAGCATACACTATCTTGAGTGATATTAGGCTCCATGCTATAGGGACAGCTTAATTTGCTCATACTACAGCTAATGTTGGTCGCTTCAAACTTTTCCTATAATCTTTGTCTTGTGTGTTAGTGAATATTATACATTATGTGTCGATTTTGCTGTGTAATCCCACCTGGGACAATGAAGTAGCAAAGATTTAAATGGTACTAAATGGATGACTCTGAAACATCATCGACTGGCTGGGTGAGACCACTGAGAAAACACAACTGCTGTGTGCGTGAGAGCATGTGTGGATGCGTTGTTGTGTGTTGTTGAGCATGGTGTGCTTGGCTCTCACCTGACAGTCAGCTGTGATAGTCTCCTGCAGGGCAAACTGACAACACACTTTCGCTATGGGAAACGCTGCACAGTATGTGTCAATGTCAATCAAAAACCTACTGCAGCCACCACATTACCAATTAGTGTGTTGCCTGTTCACCACATTTTTAAGCATTTTAAGCTTTATGACGTAATTCATGATATGCATCATACTAAGTAGTATCAAACTGATGTTACTTATGAGGATAGGGTCTAAGCTTATCCTTTTTATTTAATACTACATGCTCAAGGACATTTTGACGGGACACATGGCTGTTAATGGACACATAGGTCGTTATAGGAATCTAGTAGTAGTAGGAGCGCTGGTTTATTTAGTACCAACAGTGCCAGATACTGAAGACACCAAACACCAACAAGCATGTTTCTGCAATACGTTGTTCTAGTTGCATCTGACAGGCAACGGCCTTTCCTCACGGTTCTATATCACCCACCACATGCAGTTGATCATCTGGAAAAGTGTGTGTGTGAGATTTTGGCAGCTGCAACTTATTAGCCACATTAAAGTCTCTCAGGCGCTGTTTGTTAAAATGCCCCCTCTCCAATGAGTCCCTCACTACTCTTTACAGGAACAGGTGGTGCATTCATAAAAGCTCTATACTGCAATAGCATGACAAGTGATCCATGCACAGCATAGACATTACAGCTTTACAACAGTTCACACTGATGGCATGTAATATCTCAAAATTCACACCTTATTTGAAAACACACCAGTGGTCTTGTCATGTAGAAATCCAACAGAAGTTGAATAAACTGCCCTAGAAAACAACCCCTTTCTTTTTGTCCTTTAGCAAGTGAACAGTTTCATTCAATGCAACTGCATGTATTCACTATGGTGAGACACTGGGGTCCTGTAAGGGGAGTTTACCGACAGACTGGCAGCTCAGAAATCAGAAGAGGTATTTTAGGAACCAAGATGAAGAGTAGGCAGAACTACAGTTGCGAGAAAACCTTTGTGAAGCCTTTTGAATTACCTGCATTCCTGTGTTAACAGTTCCTAAAATATGGTCTGATCTTCATGACAGTCATAACAATTGATAAACACAATGTGATTTACCAAGTAACACACACTTAATTGTTCTTTTCCATCTTTATTGAACATATTGTTCCATCATTAACAGCTTGGATTGGAAAAAGTATGTGAACCATGGCATTTAGTAACTGGTGGAACCTCCAAATGTTTCCTGTAGTTGCTGATCAGACCTGCACAACGGTTAGGAGGTATTTTGGACCATTCCTCCTTACATAACTGTTTCAGTTCATTGACGTTTTTGGGATGTCTTGCATGAAACAACATTTCAATAAGGTCAGGACTCTGACTTGGCAATTTCAAAATGTGAATTTTGTGTTTGGGGTCATTGTCATGCCGCATGACCCAACCTCTGTTAAGCTTCAGATCATGGACCGTTATCCTGATATTCACCTGGAGAATTACCTGATACGATTTGAATTCATTGTTCCCTCAATGACTGAAGCCATCCAGGCCCTGAGGCAGCAAAGGATCAAACCATGATGCTCCCTCCACCATGCTTCATGATTGGGATGAGGTTTTACTGTTGGTATGCAGTGTTTTTTCTCCTCCAAACATAGCATTGTGCCCTTCTGCCAAAAATATTTTGTCTCATCTGTACACAAAACATACTCCACTAGCTTTGTGGAACATCCAGGTGGTCTTTGGCAAACTTGAACAGCAGTGTTTTTTGTGAAGAGCAGTGGTTTCCTCCTTGGTATCCTCTATGAACACCACTCTTGTTTGGTGTTTTTCTTCTTGTGGACTCGTGGACAGAGATGTTAGAAAGTTCAAGAGATGCCTGCAGATCCTTAGCTGGTTCTTTGTCACCTCCTTGACCATTATGTGGCGTTGTCTTGCTGTGATCTTTGGTGGATGCCCATTCCTAGGGAGAGCAGCAATGGCACTGAATTGTCTCCATGTGTATACAATCTGTCTGACTGTAGACTGATGGAGGCTCATAAGGTTGGAAAAGGCTACAAAAGCATTTCCAAAGACTCAACAACTTCTCTGGAGGTCCTCTTCTTTTGCATATTCCACTTCAACAGATTTTTCTGGAGAGCACTCAGTTGGTAACCAAACTAAGTGGGGTTTTACATGACAGAACACCTCTAACCCACCTGAATGTCATCTCATTGATTAGATCACCAGACTTCAATTACCCCCTTTCATGAAGTCATTATCCTAGAGCTTCCTATACTTTTCCCAGTTTACGCTGTGAATGTTTGACCAATATGTTCAATAAAAACACGTTCAAGTACATGGGTTATTTGTTGAATCACATTGTGGTTAACTATTGTTATTACTTAGATGAAGATCAGACCATATTCTAAGAGCCATTCATGCAGGAATGCAGGTCATTCAACAGGGTTCACAACTGTTTGTACGATGTGAGAATACTTTTTTATTATTGAATTCATCTATATTGTACATACTTTTCATTCATTTCTTCATTGTCTCAGTATGTTTTCTTGTGTGACTCATATTTTCATACTTTACACTCATACATTTCTATTTGAAAAGTTCTAAAAGGTCTCTAGTTGCTCCATCCTTATTTAGATTTTGTTTTTATTTCTAGTATCCTATTACTATTTGCTGCTGCAGTGACCCAATTTACCCACAGGGATCAATAACGTTTCATCTAATCTAATCAAATTACAGTTTTATGACCATAACTTTGAGCAGGATTTTTTTTTTAAGTTAAAGGGGGGGGTATTGTACTAATTTCGGGCTATTTAAACTGTTCCTGGGGGTCTTTACAAGACGTTTATGAAGTCTATATTAAAAAAATCCTAAAACCAGCTTCTGTGGTGTGTGTTTCAGTCTCTCATTTTCTCCATTGTAAAGAACAGGCTGTTTTGAGGGCGTGGAGGTTGTATGTAATGAGCACTGCTCTGATTGGCCGCCTCACGCATGCGGAGAACAGAGCGCCCATGCTGCTCAAGGTAAACAAATAAGCTTGATGCAGAAATCTACCATAACCATGGCGGCCGCTCCAGAACCAACACTGAGACCGTACATGTTTGAGCCGGAGTCTGACCCAGAATGGGAAGAGGCAGCTGAGGCGGTTCCACTTAGTTTCTCACTGATAACAATTCTGTGTAATATTGTACTTTCCTGCCTCGTGTTTGTGTATGTGGATGTGTGAGCGACACACTCTGCTGTAGCCGGTCTGTTTATGGCTCATGTCCATAAGCTTATTGAATACAACTTGCAGACAAGCCAGCATTGACAATTTTGTTGAGCTAGTTAACCAATATATTATTGAATGCAATCTATTTGCATCCAAACAGCGCAGCCAAACAACCAAACATGATTGTACTAATGGTGGCTTAAGTTTACCAAGCCTGACACGTTCGACAGACTTATAAAACAGACACTGGTCCCAACAAATAACTTAAAGATGAGTCCTCACTCCAACCAATAACTTTACTTTTACTTTACTTCTAATGACTCCAGCTTTAATATAAATTTCCGAGTACAATGGAATGCACCATAAGCAACGGCTTGCGGCACTGCCATGAGCTGCATTTTGCGACAACATAAATGGGATCGATTGTTCAACTGGGCGTGGGCATGCTCTGAGAGGGGCTGGATCTGCACCTTATGACGTCCAAAGGAACCATTTTCTGAAACGGCCGTTTTTCTCCATCCATGAAAACAAAGGACTGATTCATTTTCATAATTGGAGATAGCTTCATTCATAATTTCTAATGACTCTAGGAAAAAAAAGCTACAAGAAATCAAAGTGTAATCCTTACATTTGTATTCCACTATTATTCCAGCCCCACTCCCACCAGTGTTCAATACTTTTGCAAGTGTGTTACAATCTATAACTTATAGGGGCTAAAACTGATATATTTTCCCATCTTATTAGTTAAGTCAAGCTGTATCGATGTCATGTGGTAGTGGTACTGGACTGTTATCTCAACTTCTGTAGAAAGTTACTTAGATCTTATTTTGTTACGGTGTGTAAAAGAGTCTGACTTTGCTGCGTTTGTTCATTTTACAGCTATGCGATACCATCCTGGTACATGCTAAGAAGTTATTTTCACCACACACCTCACCGATTCCACTTTCCATCATGCAGCGCTGAACTTGGACCGTGGATGCTCACCCAATCCAGGAAAAGCCAAACTCCCTCTCACTGACGGTGAGTTGAGGAATTGCAGTGCTCCTTTACCAGCTCTTCCCGGAGAACAACCATCGTGACACTTGATACTTTTCTCAGAAACTGTAACTCTTCTGACCCTCATCCCCAGTCCAATGATGTCAATCTCTTTCCACTAAATGATTTCCCTTCTATACTCCCTTTTATTTATTCACATTAGCATATTTTCTTTCCTAGCACTTTGCTCTTACGTGATCTTTTTCTTCACAGGACTACTGTAAGAGCACTAAAGCCCTGACTCCTTATTTCTGGTTGCTTGTAATGCATTTGTGATGTAGGAAATGTAGCCGATTCTACTGTTGCTCTGCTCTAGATAAGAGGATCAGATAAATGGATCAACAAGTCCCTGAGGAACACCATGAGTCAGGGTCAAATCAATTCATTGGCCATGCTCTGTAGAGAGGAGAAGCATGCCAGAGACTTTAAGACCAGAGCCCTTGGAAATTGTGCATCACTTCAAGGCAGATGCAGTGCATAAGAGCACAGGACATAAACAGACTTGCTCAGACGTGCCGCTGTCAGTAACAGTAACAGCAACTGTGTTACTGTACTGACAGTAAAAAAAAAAAAAAGAAGAAAATAAAGAATATTACTTTTAGTACTTAGTTCACATTGGCTCTTTAAGAAATAAATGAATAAATAAATACACAAATAAATAAATGTGTGTATATTTTGTTTTTTAAATAACAATGAGCATAAATGAATAAATAAATGAATAATGAACAATTCAAAACAAGAAAAATTATTGAGCATATTGTTTCCCTATATTATTATTATTATTAGTAGTAGTAGTAGTAGTAGTAGTAGTGTTCTTTTATATAAAATTATATTAAAAAAAACTTAACATAAAACGACCAAATGAAAATGTGGAGCCATTCCTCCACAAAACAAAATGAGAATGGCACCGATTTATTTTTATCACTCCCGTTCTGTGTAACCCCTAAATTATGTTGAGGAATAATGTTGTTTCTATTGCTACCAGCTGGTGTGGCCTGCCACTCCCCAAAACAAACAAACCCACATTAGAATAACGATATGCACATCCTAAAAGAATAGATGACTTTTACTTTCTACGTTTCCGCCCATTATTAAGAAGGACAGTTGTTGCATTATGATAATATGGGGTTTTTAAAACAGTAAAAGACCCAACAGATCACATGAATTGCATTCAGGTGGGACTTTGAAATGGCCTCAAATAAAAAGGTACCCCCAAAGAAGAAATTTGACTGGGCAAGTATCTATGAAGTGGGATGAATCATGTGCACATTTTAAATGACCAGCAGAATTGACCAGCAGAATTGACCAGCAGAATTGCATTATATGCCCCCCGATGTCTAAATAAGTTTGGATAAGGAGGTGGAAGAGTGATTGAGGACATTGCTATCAGGACCTTAAGTCAGGTGTATGGATGCTGCATGTGCACAAGCATCATACAGCAGCATCTCACCACGTGGTTAATAAAAACCATACATTTGAACCCCCGAGCACCTGTACATACTGCACATACTGCACTACTGTAGTTTTCAATGTTAGTGCCTTTCTCTAGGGAACCGAACCCCTTGACCCTGGCTGGGCCTTGCTCTGCAGCGAACCGCACATCTTCCATTCAGCACATGGTGTTATATGACTGTAGAGGGGAAAAACAAGCCGTTCTGCAGGGGCCTTTGTGCTCGCTTCTTACCCCCAAGACACTGGTGGCAACAGAAATAGTTTTTGCCTTGTGGCAAAGACAGTCTCCGCTTTAGTGGTGTGTCACACATTCCTGCTGACTGGTTGGTAGCCTGCTATTCAGAGGGCGAGGGCTTTCAGAGATGAATCACAGCAGTGGCAGGGACAAAAGGCTGACACACAAACTGATAAGCACACATCACAGACGCATTGGTACATCCATTCACGCGCGCACGCACGCACAGCGTTGTTTTCAAGTGCATGAAAGAATAAGAGTGGTATTGCACTGCGAGCCACTTCAAAATGGGAAAAACAGGGGACCTCAGTCATTAGGAGAAGAGAGATTCCTAAAACTCTGCTTTTGTCTAGACAGTAATAAAATTAACTTGGCAAAGCTCTAGTGTGTCAAATGCCCAGCTGCTCGTTGCTTGAAGGGGATGAGACAAATCCTGTAAAAATGTTTCCATGGACAAAAGTTGCGGGGGTAAATATAATCTCTGATGTTTAGTTCAGCTACCAAGTTATAAATCGGACCGACAAGTGGTTCCTGGCACCGACGGTTAATAAAGCATATCTTCTGTAATCAAAATATAACAAAGACATATGGATAAGTGTGGAAACAACGTACCTTTTCTATGACACAATTATGATCCTGCCTTGGCTCATGAATCCGTCCTTTGGTGCGCGCTCTGCAAACAACGAGTGATCTCCTAACTGCAGCCTCATGAAATAAGCTAGTAGTAGTAGTAGTAGTAGTTTTCCTCCCAAAAATATCAAAACGGTGTCAAGTCATTAAGAGAGCTGTTCACTGGACTGTTGTGAGTCTGTCAGAAGGCAGCCGGAGACACGAAACATCCCAGTCAGCGTCTCATCTCCACTGAGAAGTGAGAAACATGCCCCCTCCATTCCGAAAAACACTGGCCGGACTGCTGCCGTGACGCCGTCGCTCTCTCAACCAATGAGAGGCGGAGACTGTGATTCTAAGGCAAATGTGTCGTTATGGTAACGGTCAATTGACACTCAATTCATTCACCTACAAAGAAAGTAAAGTTCAACACCTAATAAAAAAACAACCCATTTTTCCACAAGTAAACAGTTGAGGGACAAAGTGACCAGACATCATCTTGATGAGTAAGGCTAATAGAGGTTTCGTTAGGGGTTAGAGTTCGTTTAACCTTGAAAACTAAATCTTCTTTACTCACTTGTACTTAATTTGGTCGCTGAATTCCGATAGATTCTGGCCAGATATCTGAGGATTGCCTCTACTATTTTGAGATTAAATGGCCATATAAGTGTTTGGCTGGAATGAAAGTGAAAATGCCATGCTCAACTTCAAACACATGAACCTAATACGCTGCCGATTTCAGAGAGATGTAATAAGGGGGAAAAAAACACACTCACTAATTCAGCCTTCATTCTCTAATTTATTCAAGCATGTCATACCCACTTCCTGTTTTGTGCCATAAAGCAATCCAGCAGATTTCCCCCAAAATCCAACCTGATGGTACACAAATGCAGTGTAGAGGCTGGTAGAGGTTGACAAGCTTCTAAGAGATGGTCTCATTTGTTTACAGCAGAGGTGGAAAACTCTGGGTTCAGAAAGTAAAAGTCAAACACTGTTCTTAACCTTAGCAATTAGCAATTATTAATCCTCCCCACACCCTAGATTGGAACTAATTTGAAAATCAAAGTCTGGCAGGGCTTTCTGAACCCAGAGTTTTCCACCTCTTGTTTACATTGATCAAGGGTTGAAGTAACCAATTACAGTTACTCTCATTACTATAATTACCTTTGTACTTTTTTTGAGTATTTCTGAAGTCAGTAAAGTCACCAATTTTAAGTCAGTATAGTCCTGTAGAAGTGGAGCTAATCTGAAACTGCCTGTAAACATTTTTGAATATGACAGCACTCAAAATTGAAAATCTAGAAATAGGTGTGAGGGGGGAAAAAAAACAAGAAAATCTTTGAGAAGGCTTTTCTTTAGAATTAGAATATCTAATCCTTTTTATGCCATGTTTGTTAGGCCTCCAAAGATAACAGTAGAATAAAAAATAAAAGTACATTACACCTCCACATCTATAACAAACCTCATCAGAAAATAATCTATTCTACTGTTGAAACATCAGTGCACATATTTTACATCAATATAATATATTTCCAATGTTTCAGGGGTTTTTTCAGTGCTCTAACTACTTGAACCAAATTTTCCATACATCAATACAAAACTACCATAGCCATACTCTACCACCAGAGGTCGGTGTTGCTATGTAAAGCGGTCTGCTAGTGGTCCGGGAAATGATTTTACCCTACTACCCTAGGATTTATGACAGGATTGCCTCAGTTTGGAAATGAAACAGGTGTAAACACTATGTGGGAAACAGTTTGTCCAGTTGTCCCTCCTCTCCATAAGCCAATACTCTAAACATTCTCTGTCTGGTGACAAAGTTTTCCTTTCATCTTGCTGGGATTTCTAGATGGATCAGATTTAAGCAATAACAAGCAATAAAATTCCCTTGCAATGTTTTTAACTTACTGATGAAGGTTTTGTGTTATCCTCGCTCTTTTTTGAGTTGTATAATTGAATTGTAGAATATTTGTTTCCATGACATAACCATCTCTCCAATGTAATCTGTCATATTAAAATGAAAGAGTCAGGGTTATAGAAACACATGACCAATAAGCCAATGGCAACCACTGCTGCCATATACTGTAAGATGTAAGTTATGATGATATGATGATCACTGACTGGAGGTCATAGTTTACCATCCTTTTAATTACTTCTACATCACTGGCTAAGGTAACCATAAACATGCATTTTATTTGGTATGGGTGGCTCCAGTAGGAAACAGACCCTTAACCCTGGTAAATTTAGTGCCTTGCTCTTCAAATTGAACTGTGCCTGTGACTACATGTTCACCTGCTGAACAAAAAACTTCGCTTAAGAATCTTAGCTTATTCCACACAGACATACTAAAATGGCCTGGACAATATTATTGGCACCTTTCAGATGTTGTAAGAAATAATTGGATTTCAAGCAGGTGATTCTCCTTTAATTAGTAATTGAAATCACCTGTGGTCAGTCGCTCAGCCAGTTTTAATGGAGAAAAGTACTCATTCTGCTGTTTGGTACCATTGTGTGTACCACACTGAGTATGGAGAAAAGAAAGAAAAGCAGAGAACTATCTGAGGTCAGACCAACGGTAGCCAAGCATGGACCATCTCCAGAGACCTTGATGTCCCTGTGTCAACCATAGATCATGGAAGACCCATGATCTTCTTGATGCGTATGGTTGACAGCAGGACACCCTGAAACACCCCTCAAAAAGCACCCAGGAATGGTTCAAAACCAAACTCTGGACTGTTCTGGAGTGGTCAGCATTGAGTCTAGATCTAAATCCCATTGACACAGAGATCTGGAAACAGAATTTGGGAGGAGGCTCCCTTCAAATCTGCAGTTTGCAAAAGAAGAGTGGGCCAAACTGCCAGTGGAGGGGTGTAGGAATCTCATAGCTATAGAAAGCGCTTCATTGCAGTTATTTTCAACAAAGGCTGTTCTACCAATTAAATCTAGTGTCAATACTTTTGTCAATGTCATTTCTGTTTATTTTATAATTTAAAAGGATTATTAGTTATTAAAAACAAAGTATCTGTACTTTTGTCAATTTCACCTTTTTTTTTTTTTAAATTGAAAACATGCAAGGGTTTCAACTACAACTGTATATAGTGCACTAAATCAGTAACATCCCTGCTGTGTAGAAAGCGCTCCTTTGGGAATATAGTCAAAGAATTGATGACTTGCAGACATCATTTCCACACAATTGTCCAAACTTTATATTACAACTATGCCCCCAGCCTCTTCTCCTTCGGATCCAACCTAAGCTAACACCATTACACCTGAAAGTGAATAGAGGTGGTCAACATGAGAAGAGAAAATACTTTTTCATCAAAGTTGCGCAACTGTCAAGTTAATGTAGTGGAGTAATGTTTCTGTCTAGGCTACAATGTTAAAGTTAATACAATTAGCCTAAACCAGGCATAGGCCCAGATAGCAAAGAAATGCCGGCCCGATCGCGGCCCAGTTTTCACATGCCGAGTCAGCTTTAGTTGGCCCGACACCGGAACCAGGAGACTTAATTTTGAATGACTGCTCAGAATCGGGCCGAGTACATCGGCCCAGTTCCTTCTGCCGAATCCAAGCCGATTCTGCCGACGCTGAACCAGAATAGGCCTGATTTAAGATTATATACCCAGATAGCAAAGAAATGCCGGTCCAGTTGCGGCCCAGTTCTCACCTGCCGAGTCAGAGATGGCCCGACCTTGTTCTGAATGATGGCCCAGTTCCGTTTGCCGAATCCAAGCCGATTCTGAACCAGAATAGCCCCAGAACAGGCCCGATTTAAGATTATATACTATTCCCTGTCCATCCTCACTGAATTCTTTAATTCCCTGTAAATAGTCTAAAATAACTAATTGTCAAAATTTTCTAAAATATACAACAGTTTAACAAACATTTACATTCATACAACAATATATTGTATAAAGCCCAAAAAGCCCAAATATTTGATAATGAAAAGTTGTGGTATTGATTAACAGCAAACACTGAATTGCACCATTCTAATATTTATTATAAACAATTGCAATAACACACACACACACACACACACACACACACACACACACACACACACACACACACACACACACACACACACACACACACACACACACACACACACACACCCCCCTTCTCACTGGTCTTTCCTCTCTTGCCTTCCTTCCTCCATCTCTTAATGTAGGTAGGTTTTCTTGAACAAACCCTGACTTTCTCCGTCTCCTCCCTCTGCTGAACCTGAAGCAGCCATTTGACATGGCGTGTCCTTTCCTCGGTAACCCCATCGATATTTAAGCAGAAGTAATTCGCATAGCCTTTACGTCGGGAGAGGATTTTGAGACCCCGATTAGATGTTCTATGTCCAGGATGGAAGAGCTGTCCGAGATATAATATGCCGTTTACAGTTCACGGATTAAGCTACCACCACCCCAGCAGTCAAATAAAGACACATTTCATTTGGTCTTCTTTATTTCCTACAAATACAAAAGCAACAGTAGTATTTTTATATTGTTCCAACAACACATTTCACCTGTGACCATGCACCCACCTCTAACTTATGTTTGAGTAATTCAATTTCTAGATCTGCCTTTCTAATTTGTCACCCCAAGTACAATATTTGAAGTATGTCTGGCCCAGACAGCTCAGTTGGTAGAGCATGAGACTCTGAAGGTTGTGGCTTCGATCCCCACATAGTGTTAACTATCACCTTTGTAAGTCTCTTTGGATAAAAGCGTCTGCTAAATGACTATTGTAATGTTTTTATATTTCATTTTCAGCTGCTGCCAAGTGCGCTTTGTGCCCGTGGGATTGCACCTAAATGAAAATATTTTTTCCCCCAATACTATTTCACCACTTTCTCACATGTAGGTAATATTATAAGAAAGTGTGCTTAAATGTTAAATTAATGAGATTAACTACTGCATTCAAACGTACGCATTGACTCGGACAGCGATTCTCTCCCACGCCAATTCCCTCTCCTTTACAACCCTTCTGCTTGCCATGGTGAATCGTAGTATCGGACCTCCATTGATGATGGCTTTTTATTGTCGTCGCGCACATGCTTAACTCAAGGTGAACATACTCAAAGTTGAGTGAACTATCTCAAATCAGACCATGCAGCAATCGCTTCCTGCAGGCAGGCCTGGTTCTCGAGCACGGTGGCGAGGGCTTCCTCCATGCTGAGTCTTGCTGGCACGCCCGCAGGCGCTCCCGCTGGCTTAGGGGCTGCCGCTGGAGCTGCTGCTGGCTCTGGAGCTGGTGCCACTGGCTCCGGGGCTGAGGCTGCCGTGGGCTCCAATGGTGCTGCCGCTGGCTCCGGGTCTGGGGCTGGCGCTGCTGCCACTAGTGCTGGTGCTGCCACTGGCTTCGGGGCGCCCACTGGTGCTGCCGCTGGCTCTGGGGTTATCGCTGGCTCTGGAGCTGGTGCCTGGAGCTGGTGCTGGCGCCACTGGCTCCGGGACTGAGGCTGCCGTGGGTTCCAATGGTGCTGCCGCTGGCTCCGGGTCTGGGGCTGCCACTAGTGCTGGTGCTGCCACTGGCTTCGGGGCTGCCGCTGCTGGCTCCGGCTCCATCTGCTCGGTGGGGCCCTTCTTAGCGGCTTTCCTCTCGTCCGGAGGTTTTGGGCCTTGTTTGGATCGTGGAAGACGCAGTGTGCAAGAGCATGGCCCCACCTATCACAGTGGCCACACCACACGGTCGGTGCCTCTGGACAGGAAGGCCACCGATGGTCAGGCTCCCCACAATACTCACAAAATGTCTCGTGTGGGTCATTGTCGCACTGGCATGGCTCTGCCGGCGCAAGAGGAAATCTCCCTATGCCCCTCAGGATAAAGAGCTGTGCTCTCACGCATCTCTCCTCCTCAAACCCCACTATATGGACTGCCGTCCATTTCTTCCACCGTTTCGGGTGAGTCTTCTCCAGGGCTCCTTCAAGGTGAGGCGTGGTATCCTGAGGGGGCTCATGGTACCTGAACCACTCCCAGGCCAGGCACACTCGGCATGGCGTGTTCTCTGCGTGCTGATCCGAGTGCCCGCATTCTCCACCATATGTGGCACCCTGGGGGAAAAGCCGGGTGCCACACGCCCAATCTGAGGGCACACTCATGGCATAGAACACTCTGGAGTCAGGTTTCAAACAGAAATGATAGTTTACTGTAGTGATGGGCAAATGATACCGAGGCTTCGGAGCTTGTGTCACTCTTCCTGAAGCGGAGTGATTCGAAACACTGTCGGAGCTTGTATCAAAACACCACTGTCACGTGACTGATGACGAAGCTTCGAACGTCATCGCTGCTTCACTTCGCGCTTCATTGGTTCAAAATGTTTTGAAGCGTTTCATTGGCTTTCTAAATAAACCTGAACCAACATTTTACCCTTCGTATTCTGTCATTTATATTTATTCTTTGGTTTAATCTGGAATGTTTTTTAGAGTGTGGGTGAGTGTGTCTGCATATTAGGGTTTTTTTAAACAAATGTCTTACTCCTTTTAACAAAGAACTTAGTTGTACTTCTGGTGCAGTGTCTAAGTGTCTTCTAACAACAAGCGTATAATTCATTTTAATGTGTAATGATGATGTAATCATTAATTAGTATAAATGAACAAAAACATCAGCAGATTAAAACGACCACAGTCTTTTCTGAACTTTTATTGCTGACATGGGATTGAAACAGTGTCAGTGCTTCAGTCGCGCTCTTGAGGTTGCTATGGCTTCAGTTGACCACCAGATGTCACTGTTCTTAGTTAGACTGAAGCCTTGAATGTTTTTCGGCACAATTAGAAGGAAAGCCTCAGAGCTTCATGAGGCTTCACCTGCCCATCACTAGTTTACTGTGTAAATTACACAAAAGACAAATCATAAATGAACTTAACACTTCAGCTTTGCGTGGGGCTCTCCAGCAGCCTCCCTGGCTGCTCGCTCTGTACAGTCTCTTCTCTTACTCCTCTTCTCTCCCTCATGGACTGCAGATTCCCCTTTTTAATGCTTCCCCTAATCAGCTACCACCTGGCTGATTGGGATGCAGCTGGGGCAAGATGGCCGTCTGGCTGAGGCATGCTGGGGGATGTAGTCCCTTCCCCACTGGCAGATGCCTTGGTCTGCCACAAGTCTTGTACCTTTGCCTTTTCTTCGGTTTTCCTTTTTTTTTTTTGTTCATAATCAAATGTTTTATGGTCACGATTCATCGTCTAGCTGGTTGGCTTGGTTCCAGCCTTAAAACTCTTTATATAAGGATTTTCTGAAATGTCTATGGGGTAAATGAATGGGAAATTTACTTCCGGAACCAGAGCCGTAAAAAAAGTGGGCGGTCACTGTTGCGCTCTATAGTGCTGGGCAGTTCAAGTATCAATTCAAAAGAAATAACCCTAAGCAATTTGGACTGAAAAAAACGAATTATGTTACAAACTGATTTCAGATTTACCCTTTACCCATTTTGTTTTCTTCCACTCACAAATAAGAAGCTGTGAATCGGAAACCAAGTTCATCTTCGCTGGTAATTTTAGCATAACCGATTTAGAAACTAGGGAGATTTTATTTTGATATCCTAAAGGAAGTGCATCATATTCTCCACTGTATTTTTATTCCGGGTTCAGTAACGTTACGGGGAGCAGAAATTACAAAACTACATTTAAACTACATTACAACGAGCTGCATCGTGTCGACACTTTTTTCGCAGGTGAGATACTCTTCAACCACACTCTTAGCCTTTTGCATTTTCACCAATTTAACGTTTCACTTCTACTGTGTATCCACACAGCTTTGATTTAATATCTGACCCATTAACCCAGACTTTAAATACATTTTACATGTGGCGGTTTCACAGTCACAATGTTGAAAATTAGTGGCTTCTGCACACATCACTAATTATAACAGCAGTGCCTGTCTGTAAAGGTCACGTAGGTAAGTGAACAACAACAATATGTCCTGTAATCCTCAAACAACATTGTATTTGTACTATTTGTAATTCTTTACAATGTTTGAATAAAGTTGGAAAACAAACTGTATTCATATAGTACACATAAGGGTTTACAAAGTGCTTTACAGGAAGGATAAAAATCAATATGTAAAATCAAATACGATTTAGATTAGATTAGGTCCGATTAAAAATGGGCAAAATTAACAAGAATTACTTAAAAACAAAGACTTGTCAGTATTTTGCATACATGTGGGTTTCAAGTTCACTTATTTGCACATATTATGACAAACGCAAAATAACAGGGAGAAAATATACAAATTTATATAAAATCCAGATGACAAGTGAAGATAAGCCATGTCTTAATGCTAACATTACAACAACAGAAGATTAAACTCATTACTTGAATTATTATTTTTTGGACTGAAATGGGGAACAGCTTATACCCAAAATAACCAACAACACAACAGCTCTTGTGGGCGAGATAAGCACAACCATACATCCAGAATATAACATAAATTAGTTTAAAAATATAGCAGTTTTAAAAAATCATGAAGACGTGTTGACTCCTCAGTTAACCAAGTTTCCATATACAAAGTTTGAGAGAAAAATAATCCATGAGATGAACTTGACTTTATTATGACTCAACTAGGATAAAATCTGACCCTGACATTTGATAGAAACTAGTCCATGCCCTTCACCTACTACCTTTTATAACCTTGCAGTAGCGAAAGTTATAGATAAAAATAGAATAAATACAGATTACTGATACAACAACTGATTAAAAGATGATATTTAGAATGCTACAACAGATAAATAAAGCATGTTGTTGTTAGATTTTACAGGTTATAAGTGGAAGTTATGCATCATATCAGCTATACAGATGGAAGAACGTATAGCCTTTATTTTCCCCTAATGAAGCCTGATCTAAGTCTGTAACGGGACAGTCTGTTTAGCCTCATGATGTTGATAATATCAATCACATCATCAAACACAAATGTGCATGAATAATAGCCACAAAGGGGGCTGACTTGTGAAGAAAGATGTTGCTGTGAACAGAAAGTGGGCCCAGAGCTCAAGTGAACCCGGAAAAGATCTGATGTTCTTCGAGTGCTCCTCGGTGCAGAGGCGGGGCATGACCCTCTGGGTTGGGCTAGACTAATCAAGCCCCAACCACCACGTTTTCATTGGTCTAGCAAATCCCACCGAACGTCAAGACTATCAGGGTCATCAAGGAAGTTAATTTTATGGTATATTTTATGGTATTTTGTATGCTATTTTTAATCTCCTTGAGGATTACCTGGAAGTAGATTTCGCAAGCTGTTTCTGGTTGGTACTGGAAAAAGTAATTTTATAGTGCACAGGTCAAGGGCTAATTTTAGGTCAAAGTAACGTAGTTTTAACGCATGAGCTATGTCACATGCTGACATAATGTGCAGCAGAATCATTTCTTTTCCAGGTAAAAGTGTGAGCTTGACTCTTTACAGGTTAAGGAAGATGCATCCACCGTTCTGCTGTTTTGTTTTGTAATGTTTGATTCTTTCATGGTAACTTTTCTTCTAAGCTAATTCATTTGTTACATGTTACACATAATTGTGTAACCTACAAGGTGGTAAAAAAAAAACAAAGCTCTCTTTCATGCTCCCATATATTTTCCAATTAGTCCTAAACTTTTGCCACAAATAACTTCTTCCTGCTAGACCAAGAAAAACAACTCAGAAGGTCATGCCCCACCCAGTGTGGCTCTCCATTGAGGAGCTTTCTTGTGTAGCTGGGGTCCACTTAAAAAAGATGGCAGTACAGAAGTTAATGGGAAAACGGGGAAGAAGCAACTCTACAAGTTTCACTGCAATCCACTCTACAGTATCTGGCCCGAACAGCTCAGTCAGTAGAGCGTGAGACTCTCAGTCTCATGGTTGACACTAGTGTATCACCTTTGTAAGTCGCTTTGGATAAAAGTGTCTACTAAATGATTTAATGTAATTTAATGTAATGATTACGAATTGATTGACATTTGAAAAATGTCCGTACCATTATTGCTTAATTTATTTTGGCCATATATACATTTTTTCACAAATTAAGACCTTTTCAGTGAACTGTGAACAGTGTTCGAATGTTCTAAAAAACATCTAAATTTGGCCAAAATTTAAAATCACTCTAATTTCTTTGTCTTTCACATCATCATCTTCAAACTTGGTGGGATGTTCACAGATATATTTGTGATAAAAATTAAATCCTTCAAATTGATTTTCCCATCAGAGACAACCTGCCAGTAAATGATCAATTCTTGTTTATTTTCAACAGTTTTTGACTGATCTCAGTGTTTCGTAACTAATGTAGGTCTACTCCAGTGAACTTACTTTGCAAATCTGGTGCCATTTTGCATCACTGTGTCATTGTCTCACAGTTCATGAGGAAAAACATATTTCTATAAATGGAAGTCAAGACTTACTAGTTAGCAAGAGTAATCAGCAGAGTTGAGTCACTTGATGCACTCTAATTAAATAGCGGTTATGCCTATGATATATTGATATTGATATATTGATATATCGATGTCCCCGATTTTTATTATGTAAACCTGAGAGTCAAAGCTTTGTCATGGGATATGATTTTTTTGTAAAAAAATGATCTGATCAGTGTCCAACAGTAGGTCGGTATTGGTCAGGCCTTTCCCAAATTTCCCAACCTTGGAGTCAATATTTTATTAACCTTTTTTGGGGGGGGGGGGCGGGGGCAGAAGCCACAGTGAAAGTCAGTTGTCACTGACCCACTAACAAAAACAACTTTACTTGTTTTTTCTGTTGGCCTGCTATAAAATATCAGACAAAATGGGGAAGCTTAGAGAAACTGACTTCCCCAGACCAGCTGAGAAAATGCAGGTGGGAAAGTGAACGGGTAACACTTCCTTCCTCAACAACTGCTGTTTCACTGTCTGCGTTCGGATCGTAAGTTTCGATCACTTCCCGTGCTCAGAGAAAATACAGAACCTGTGGCAGGGTCGTTCTGGACACTTTTCTTATATTTTGATTATTTGATCTATCATGTGCAAAAATGTTTTATATTTTTATTATTTATTTTATATTTTATATTATTTATAGTATTTAGTATTTAATATCATATTTATTTTGTTTTATCTCTGTCCCCTGTTCTCTCTCTCTTTTTTACTCCCCCTGAAGCAATTATTATTATTATTATTATTATTATTATTTTTCTTTTTGTTGTTGTTGTTGTTGTTGTTGTTGTTAAAGGTTAAAAAATGTAAACACACAATTTCTGTTTTGTTTTAAATGTTGTCACTGTAGAATGTAGAATGATGTCACTACCTATGTCACTGATGTCACTACACTACCCAAGGTGGCACTATTATAACACAGATGAACTTTCATCATGGTCTTTGTCTGTCTGTCTCTCTTTCTCTGTCTGTCTTTCTCTCCTTTCTTAGACAATCTATAGAGAATGTACTCCCTGGTAGTGAGGAGCTTTAATCACACAAAGACTTCAGCTCTTCTGCTTCAAAGACTCTTCTGCCAGAAGCCATTGCCAACTTTAACACTTTTTACAAAGGTAAAGTTCTTTCCTCGTCTGAGTCACAGATGTGTGGTATCAGTCAGTGCGTAGGTTAGAGGTTAGCGGTTAGATACGACAACGTACTCCTGATAAATAATATTTAATTTGGCATAAGTGGTCGACATATCAGACCACATCACTGTTCATGTTTACTTTGAACAGAAGTTGTACATAAAAACCTTTCACCTAATAGTAAGCATTGATAGAAAGTTGTTAGGATTGAAAGTTAGGATTGTTTCTTGTGTTGCCAATTTCTTTGACGTAAAAATGGGCTGATGTTATGGCAATGAAAAACATTTATTTTTGCTAACTTGAAATTGTTTTGAATAGTAATGTTTAATATGGTGGCGACAAGTCATGTGATATCACCTAGAAATGCTTGTCATGAGGTTAGCTATACAGTCAACAATCAATGCCTTATACTGCTATATAAATACATAGGCTATATGGTAATTACAAGATGAAAAGTGGAAGGTCCAGAGTGCTTGGTTGGGATTTGACATTTGAGAAGTACAGCCATGCTAAATTGTGTCATATACAATGTCTAGCATTGTCCCTTACATTCACTGTATTTAAATGTGCTATGTGTATGATTGTACCATCAATAAATCATTACTACATTAATTTTGAGACATTAGTATAATTACTGTAAACAAATGAGACCATCTCTTAGAATATTGGCAGCTTCTACTGGCCTCTACTGCATTTTGTAAAACTGCATTTTACATTGTGTGCCACTGGGTCGGATTTGGAGGAAATCTGCTGGATTGCTTTATGGCACAAAACGGGAAGAGGGCACTGTTCTTCCAGTGCTAACGGAGCTAAAGCTGTCAAAGTTTCTGGCCATGGCAGATGGTGGAAGGAGAGAAAGGAAGATGGAAAAATAATTTCCAACATGTTGATCCTCTTGAGTAAAGACGAAGGGAGGGGGTTTATGGGAAATGTAGTCTTAATTTGGAGAAACACTAACACTAACACTAACAATACCACTGGCGATAGAGGCTACCAATCGCCTCCGCCGTGGTCTCATTTCTTAACAGTAATCATACCAAGGAATCACAATTAATTTGACAATGTTTAACAATTATATACACAGCATCTCTAATGTATGTGTTCCAGTAACTCTACTGAGAATAGAAGTTTCTTTCCAAATCCATCTGAAAAACAAAAAACGCCTGCTCTTACAACACGGTTGCTTGTAAAAACTCATTAAGGAATACTATTGATGTTATTGAATATGTTGACTGAAGTTAGTGATATGATGACTTCTGCTTTCAAAATGCTTTAATACTTGGATGGATGTAATTGCTTAATTGTCATAAATCTGATTGTTTATGAGCTTGTCCTAGTTAGGCTTGTAAATCCCTTTGAGGCTTGTTTGTGATAAAGGGCTATAGAATAGGTATATAACAGTAAGGAATAAAACTCTTTGATTATGCAACTGTATCTTTGGTGTTTTATGCAGGACCCGTGTCCATTGTGTGATGAAGCCAAAGAAGCCCTTGAACCATATAAACACAGGGTGAGACAATTTTTTTACTAGGACAACAATTAATCCCCTGCATGTCAAGTAGAATTTTCCAACTGCTTTTTCTCTCCTCTTCAGTATATTTTTCAGCAGGTAGATATCACGTTGCCAGAGAACAAAGTTTGGTATGATACATACAAGTATGACATCCCCGTCTTCCATCTGAACGGCCAGTTCCTGATGAAGCACAGAGTCAACGCTGCCTTACTGGAAAAACAGCTGGCTAAAGCAAAGGCAGAATGATGAAACATTTCCTCTTGTGTATTTATTTAAATGAGTCACTTAAATCAAATGCAACATGGACTGTTTGTCCAGAGGATCTTTTTTGTGAAATAAAGGTGTGATTTATTTTCACTTAAGTTTCATTTTTATTCATTATTGTGAAATGGGTACGGCAATTTGAGGGCACTCACCAAACTTAGCCTAAGTGATTCCAGAATTGACCTTGTAGTTTTTATCATTCCAGTAGAGAGTAAAGATCAAGCAGAAATTGCCAGAAATCTCTTTGGAAGTCATATCTAAAAGAAAAATCACACTAGGTAGCACTCAGGACCAATGTTTCTTCTAAGCTGAGAGTTATGAGATCTACAGCTAATAATTTATAATTTAGCACATTTGTCACCCTAACCCTGACCAAATAGTATCTACTGAGTCCCTGTTTCTAATTATTTATCATATTGACCAAGTTTGGTTGCAAATGAACGAAATGAACGCAAATGAATGAAATTAGATGCAGGAACTTTGCCACAGCTTAGGCAATAGGGCTGTTTGTAAGTGTTGAGGTATGGGTTTTCACGGGAAATCAAGGTATAATACTTAATAATTTGCACTTGAATTTCATCTGAATCGCTCATCCAGAGGTTCAGGAATGTTTCTTGAAAAATGTCCGTTTCAGGAGAAGCCAGTAGGTGGCGCTATTCTACCCCTCAGATGAACGCCCTCCCACTGGTGACGCGATTTGTTATTGTGTTGATGTGATTGGCTGAGGGGAAACTTCGGTTGCTATTGCGATAATGTGATTGACTGAGGGAAAACCCGTTATGTCGTTATTGCAATGATAGGATTGGCTGAGTGGAAAGCGTCACGTTGCTATTGTGATTACGTGATTGGCTGGGAGGAAACCAGTACCTTGTATATGTCTGCTTGGCTGGACAGCTGAACAACACTAGCTTAAAGCGGAAGTTCAGAGTGATTACTGGTACCGGAGTTAGAGGGGAGATTGTTTAATCCATCCAGCCTGTCTCTACTGTGAATTTAGGACATCGACTATAAAGGTAAGCCTTTGAATATGTGTAAGAATGACAAGGCAAGGTGTGGCACATTTAGGCCTACTATAAAAAGTGTCCTTGTCTGCTGTCACAACAATGCGTTTCATTGGCATCAACATGCATGGACTATACCGGGGTGGCGTCGCAGGCCAGGATACTCGTTTCTGTGTTCATTTTGATTCCTAAACATCCAACGTAGGCTTACAATATCACCTACGAGGTTCAAACATCTGTCGCCCAGTCTGTCAGCTAATGCTGTCTGCCATTTCTATCTGAGCCTCTGCAAGACCCCCCCTCAGGACAGAGGCGTCCTCTCTGTCGACACAAGTCAGAAATAGCCGACATGGCCGCAAAGACACATTTTCACAACTAGTTTGATTAGTCAGGGCATTTCTCAGCTGTCGCATAGCTTCTCGTATTGATCACCAGTGAGAGACATTCCTCGACATCACGTCCACCAGTCAGAAGCATCTGAGTAGACGCATTTTCACTTTTTTTTTTTTTTTTTACCAAAAAGTTATCATGTCTCAGTGTTTAAACCTGTACTGTTTGCGGCAGTTTAGCTTAGCGAGAATAGCAAATTGTTGTGGGTTACTTATAATATTTAAACTCGAGCTGCACCTGCGGTCTGAACCACCAAACGGCTAGAATGTAGAGGATGTGTCACTTTCATCTAACATATTAACTTAAAATTGTTACTAGCCAAATAGAATAAAGTCTTAACTTATTTTTTGAGTGCTTTGAACTCTATTTTTCCACATGATTACCAGACCCACAATATTTAACGTTAACAGCTAAGATCTGTTTTCCATACAGTGTTGCTAGTGTTTTGACAGGCACATATACAAAGTTCTATGTATGTAAAGGTAGATAGATATACAGAAGAATTCTACATGTACCAACTGTGCATCATTCAACAGGTTGCTTGAATTACGGTGTCAATAACGTGTCCTTCACTTAAAAAAAAAAAGACCAAAGTGTGATCTAGTTTATCTGAGCACAACCGTAACATTCTGGTAAACTAGAGAATAAAATTGCCTTCACTTCCTTGATCTGCAAGTGTAATGATAAGGATATTGTGTGTGTGTGTGTGTGTGTGGGTGTGTGGGTGGGTGGGTGTGGGTGGTTCAGTGGCCAACAACCTGCCTGACCAATACTGATTCATCGGCGTCACCTATACCAGGAACCAAATGACATGCCTATGCTGCAGGTGTTGGCCTAGTCCTGCAGGGCAGCGGAAACCTTTAGAGGGCTATCAGTTGAAAGTAATTTGCAGCTGGTATTATAGATTCATTGAACAGGAATGAGTGGAAATTTATTGATGAGGCTCTGAGGTTCAAGGTTCAAGGTTTTTTATTGTCATATGCACAACGTTCACAAGAAGCAAAAGTATGCAATGAAATGATTGTGTCTCTCCGACACCTAACGCTAATGCTAAGGACATAACAGACATAATTTAAAAAAAACACAAGAAATATAATAGAAAAAGTACAAAATATAATAGAAAGTACAATGTTATAAAGTTCGAAGTTACAAAGTTATAAACTACAAATACTAGAAAAAGTACAAAGTTATAAAGTACAAAAAGTTATAAGTACCAGTTATAAATTATCAAGTATAAAAATTATAAGTTATAAAGTGTAGCGGAGTGTAAGGTGACCTTGAGGTAAAGTGGCCTGTTGTGCGTGGGAGGGTGGGGCAGGGAGGGGGGAGGGATAGGGGGGGGGGCTCAGGTGTGTTTGTTCAAAAGCCTGATGGCCTGTGGGAAGAAACTGTCTTTAAATCTGGTGGTGTGAGTCCGGATGCTACGAAACCGTCTGCCTGAGGGCAGCAGGCAGAACAGCTTGTGGTTGGGGTGGAAAGGATCCTTAAGGATCTTGCTGGCCTTCTTCCTGCTACGCTGCTGGTAGAGGATCTCCATGGAGGGCAGCTCCGACCTGGTGATGCGTCGCGCAGCGTTCACCACCCTCTGTAGCGCCTTCCGTTTGAGGGCGGTGCAGCTGCCATACCAGGCCGTGATGCAGCCAGTCAGGATACTCTCGATAGTGCACCTTGGGCTGGTTGGGCTACATACATGAATATGAAACCATTTATGTGTTTGTTCAAATTGATCTTTCAGCGTCATGATGAACTCACACGATGATGGAAAATATGTTGATGTTTTTCTTCTTGCTAAATATCTGTGTAGGTATTCGGTCTCGATATTATTGCCCCCTATGTTCTCCATTAGATTGAATTAAGTCAAAATTGCCCAATTTTGCCTGATCATGGGACAGAAGTTATTAAACAGTAACAGAGCAGTTATTACTTTGAGTGGTTTGAATAATTTGGATACAGACTGAAGCTTGTTCTCGACCTGAGGGATCATGCAAGAAACTGCAGCACATACAGGCTGTCTTTGCGGTAACGATATTCATGACAATATGAAAAAAAATACTGAACAATGTTTTATTGGTGATTGCAGCAGCATTTATTAGTGCAAATAGTGACAACATAAGTCAAAATATGCTACTTGCGAGTGCTCCAGGTATGCTCTGCTGAGTTGGCATCATTTGCCTGCCTTTGGGCCGCACATCACCAGCTTCTAAACTAAGCGTGTGTGTTTTTGCTTTAAGTGGTGAAACAAGTTTGTTGTGTTTCCACTTTTAGCCGTAACACCACTTCTACACGACCAAAGTAGCTCCCCTTTAGCTACTACATCCTCATCAGAGGCTGATGCGCTGCTCTGGCTTTCAGCCATGCTTGTATTGTTCTGGTGCACTAGGATATGCAAATGTGTCAACACAACATCACGCCGCTATATCGTTAATATCATGATATGACACTTTTTTTTCGTGTACAAATTTATACTGGTATTATCGTGAACGATATGATATGGCACAGCCTTACCCCCCCCAGACTTTGTGTAAAAGCCTTGACCTTAATTGATCTCTTCTGGCTCTTCTTGTTGTTCTTGAGCTCAACAAGCTCCAGTCAACCAATGACAACCAAGATTACTGGGACTGGACTGTTGGGCCCAATGAACATTTTAAACTATTTTTTAAAATGTACTAATGTTTCAAATTATTGGCAATATTATAAAAATATTATAAATTGATGAAAGCGTTTTTTAAAATTATTTTAATTTAATTTGTTCACAAAATCATTAATAAATAGTATTAATAGTATTAATAAATGAGAGGGGTCCCAGATGGAGCTGGCTGACAGCGGAGGTCTGCAGTTGCATCTTATTGGACAAAATTCCAAAGGATTATATTTTACGTTTGATTTAGGCTTTTAAGCCCATGGTATTATGAAAAAAATGGAGAGAAAATTAGGCGATTGATTATAATGCCATTTTCTTTCCTGTTTATTGTTATCCTTTTAGTGACCCTCAAAAAAAATTTGTACAGATCTGTATAATGTTTTTATTTCAGTCAGGGGTAATTTATTGTGGTAGGCTGACAGGACTAAAGTTCATAGCAAACCTGACCCATTTTTCCAAAGTGCTCTTTAACCTCTTGTGCTTCAGCGAACTATGCTAACTCCTTTTAGAGACTTTGGAGGAAAGGAGTGTCCTCAAGTGTGAGGCTGAAACTGGCTGGAGGTTACTGTCTGTGGTCAGCAGGGTTGTGGAAAAGTGCCGATCAGCCGGGTGGGGAGAAGCTATTTTTAATCCCAACTGGTTCCCGTTCCCACAGCGTTGGTGCTCGGGGAATGCAAGAGGAGACGCCAAATACAGCTGGTTAGCGCAACACGATAGCAACATACTTTAGCATGCCACTGTTAAAGGAGAGATGATGCTTAGTATGTTTTAAACAAGACTTAGACTTTTGCTACACACAGTGGCTGTATGCTATTCATTGCTCATCGTGCACATTATTTCAGTGCTATTCCAAAAAAATAAATGGGAATGAGTGGGAATTAATACAGTGTCATGGGAGTTAAAGGAAAACTCCACCCTAATACACTTGAACTCATTTCTGGGTCCATTTCACTGTTTGGTGCCAACTAGTTGACTAGCTAGCTGTATTTATATGCCCATACCGCCCCCTGTGATTTAAATCAACATGTTCTGAGGATTGTGAAACGGCATTCTGGGAAGTGTACGAAATGACTAACCGAATTTCTCTGTACGTGTGCCAGGATGCTTGAACGTTTACTGGAGTAAGCTAGCGAATCCTCGCGGCCTGACAAATGACCTGACAAATCCATTGTCATTGCTACCCTTCCTCCTCCGTCTTCAGATTCGTCCCAGGAGTCTAAGCAGTAATGTGTCACACCACTTGAGTAATGGATTGGATATGGTGCAGCCTTTCCTTTCTCCCCTTTATCTTAAAAGGATCGGTCTCTCAAAGGAAAAAACACGGGATAAATTTAGCATGCAGGCTGGCCTCTGAAGAATGGGGAAAGTTTGCCAGACCCCCCCCCCCCCCCCCACCCTTTATTATTTTTGATGTATGTATGGGTTTTGCAGATAGCCTATATATAGGGCTGCTATTAGCCTTTTACTAAATATCGTCCAGTCAGTGTCTTCCACCTCTGATACGATGGAGGTTCCTTCCTGACCACAGATACAAAAAAATATATTTTCTTTGCATGTTTTATTTATTGTTCAATAATGTATTTGTAAGCTGATTCATTTAAAGCCAGTAATGTATCCCAGAGTTTCTCACCCTGCTTAAGGAGCTGCTAACCCTCAAAGAGTTTCACTAGTCTGGTATAAATGGAGAGTTTTAGTTTCCACCATCATTGTTTCAGAGGCTTCTCCACCCCAACGAGAATAAAGTTCTCAGAGGAAAAATATCAAATACTTGGAATTCGTTGGTATGAGAATAGTCAAAATTAAAGATGTGGATTATTGGCACAAAATATCAGTTATTCGCAGCTTCCATACAAAAATATCAGTATCTGCCTTAAAAAAACAACAACAACAACAACTCCACATTGGTGGAACTGTAGTATCCATCCTGTCTCAACGCTGAACCACACCTCAACCAGTGAAATGCCGATCAGAGAGACTGGCCTGGGCTCAGAGAGGGTTGAACAAGAGATCGGTGACAACTGTTCTAGTGCAGCTGTGCAGCTCGCCATTCGGCGGAGGTCCACAGTCTGGGAAATTGTCACTTGTTTCCTTCCCAAAGCCTTGTCACAAAAGTTGATGTGGTAACTTCCCCATTAACGTAATAAACCGTTAATGTGATAACAGTTTCAAGCTAAACGTGCAATAACCCTAGCATTTGTGAAATAACTTTTTTGAAAATGGCAAACTTTCTCAGTGATGTATTATGTGATGTGTGTGTGTGTGTGTGTGTGTGTGTGTGTGTGTGTGTGTGTGTGTGTGTGTGTGTGTGTGTGTGTGTGTGTGTGTGTGTGTGTGTGTGTGTGTGTGTGTGTGTGTGTGTGTGTGTGTGTGTGTGTGTAAGACAAATCTGATTTCGGTGTGTATACCTGAGACACACTTTACTGATAATGCGCAGGTAAAGAAAAGCTGTTTTGAAACAAAATCCCAGAATATATTGCTACAAACTCTGCAAACTCACATATAGACCTTTTCATTTATTCAACCTTTAGTTAACCATTAAGAACAAAAAAGAGGCTATCTGAGTCATTACATCCAGAGGGAAGCAGCGAAATACTGCAGTGCAGTTTGACAATCAAATCAGCAGATGTGCTAGGAAGGTGTCGGGAAGAGAAAGCTGAGTTGGGGGGAAAAATGGTGGATTACGTTTGACCTGTTACTGGAACAATCAATGTGAAAACCCACATTGAGTCAGAAATCAGTCCTTGGCGTGTCGTAATGTCGCAGCTCACTCACATCCTCAGTTCACACGGTGCAAGTTGGACAATGCTTTTGGGTCAAGTGAACAATGAACCACTGTTTCTGTCTCAGATTTTATGTCAGTTCCAGTTCAGACAAACACCCTATATTCTATTATGCACAAAATATGAGAATGTGTCCAGCTACTCCAGGCTGAAGCGTCAGAAACCTCCAGCTTCTATCTGGGCTTCAAAAAAATGCTGTGTTGACGGTGTGTTTACGCCTACATACCAGACGTATGACCTCAGCCACATTGCTGCAAATGAGTTTTGTGTTCACTGCTTTGTTTGTTTGTGTTACAGCAGGGGGTGGCCATCCCCTTCCCTATTTTGTTTCAGCACATACCGTCTGGCGTAGCTCACAGTAACACAGTTATTACACAGTGGTCACTGGGAATCGATCACCTCCTTATCCCTTTAGCGTAATCGCGTTGGAAGGTAACACTAATGGCAAGGAGATTCACTAATTTTTCAAATAGGCACTGCGTTGATTGCTGGTAGTATTATCAGTTGCTACTAGGGCATGAAAATACAACACAGTACCTATCTGCCCGTTTTATGTAGCGCTAACCAACGAGTTGATTTAGTTTCTCCTGGTTATCAAACCCTCAGTGAGTGGCTATTAATAGAAAGTAGCTGTGGTGTGTCAGTGGTGCTCCGGCTACTTTGTTCCAGCATCGATCTCCCCAGCCGATCCACATGACAGTTGACCTTTTAGAGTCAGGGAAATGGTAGAGAGGGGATGTGAGGTCAACCTCTCAACGTCTTCTCTGATCTGCAGCGTTCAATATTATTGTGAGAGAGTTTGATGTTCAGTGGATGGCCTGCCCATAGGATTTAGGCTCTCACGACTAATAAAGAATCAGTATTCTATTCATTTTGCTGCCTGCACTATTATAATTTCTCTCTCTTTTTCCTGTAGATGGAAGATGCCCAGTAAGACCATCAATCTGTCAGTTGTCAGCTATCTGCCACCATGATGACCAGCCCCTGTGCTCTGTCACCGGAGCTTTCGCCAAATCAGCCTCTGTCTGCCCACGTGGGAATCCGGACAGTCCGGGACTCGGAATCGATGTGTACGTTGGACTTGTCTGCCGAGCCCCCCCTCCCTGGCAAAACCATGGACGAGTGCGACTCGCCGGCTAGCGGCCAGCCTCAGTATTACATGCAGGTGTCGACCAAGCTGGACGGTCAGCTGCTGTCGCCGGTAGTGGAGGCATTCACCAAGCAGTGGTAGGCATGCATGGACTTGTTGTGTTTTAAGTTATGCACGTTTGTTCTATTCCACATTCTCAGAAATACTTTTCCATGTCTGTTGGTTTTTGGGTCACAAAATGTTTGTTTCTTTCTGTACAGATTGCGTTTGTACAAAATCTTAAAAAGAACCCATAATCAGCTCATTGATCGCACAGGAAGCTAAGGGTGTCAGTAATCAGGAAATGATAATCCCAATGTCTCATCCTCTCTGACACACACACACACACACACACACACACACCGATCTCATATCGTAGCTATCTCCATGCCCACATGCCAGTCCCATGGAGACGAAGAGGCTTTGGATTGGGCAGCTGCCACAGCTGCAGTTGTGCAGCCACAAAGCAACTTTTAAATATCTCTTAACTAGTACCAGGCCTAGCAGAGAACCAACATATGGACAGTATAGGCTAATAGCGTCATTGTGTTAGTGGCTATGTCACTACCGTGCAGTGTGCATCAGCGCTCACCCGTTTATTACATGAATGGTCATACAGTAGAGTCCTGTTCGCATAGGACTAATATTACTTGGGGGTGTGAAGTGATTTTTAATAATTCCAGAGATTGTCTGATTTTAATCCCAAAAAATTTACACACATTACATGATTTTTGAGTAATGAAGTCCTTCAAACTTTACTGCAGGTTTAACTTATAGATTATGGTAAATTGATAAAGCCATCTACTGGCAATAGAAAAACTTTTAATTGATAATAAACCCTTTTTAATCAAATTTTTAACCAAACCAACAACTGTCACAGCTAACATAAATCAAGTAACCCAGCTAAAGTAATGTTTTCTATTACTGATAAATGCTAGATCCTCATTTTTAAAATGTAGTCTCCATCTGTGCTCAGCGCTCATTACTGTGGTGTTCCTGCACGGCACTTCCCAGAGATCACCCGCCAATCAAACAGTGTGTCCAGTACTGTGACGTCTTTTTCCTTGGAAGTTTGAGTTACTTTGTCTGTTCAGCCATGGTGGCTATTGCTGCTCATGCTAACTACCCAGTTCTTCTTCTTCTTTTTATTCCAAACAAACTAAAATGTAAAACTCCATTACTTCCTGTGCGCCAAAGGGCTTTTCCCAGGAAAGACCTACCTGACCCCGGGTGTTTAGAAAAGCCGATGGAAAGGCTTTCATCAACTGGCTAGAGGTCGGATCTCTGTTGTGTTATATCAAACAGCGATAACAAACGGACATTTCTTTATGTGAAAAAGTCAACAATTATTACTATAAAGGGTAAGTATTCAGTTTAGAACTGCACTAAAAGAGAGAGCTAAAATGTCAATGGACATGCAAACCTAAATTACCCTGCACCATCAATGCTGCAAAAACTATAGCTGAGATACTGGTGTGTATTGGTGAGAGGCCTCTCTCTTGATTTTCAGATAGCCAATCACTCTTTCCATCAGCTGGTCCATGAGCTAGAAATGGATCATATTCATAATCAATAGGTGGAAATTACACACCAAAATGCCTTGGGTGTAATAGCAGCAGGGGTTTGGAGGAAAGTGTTTCCGCTGTTTGGTTGTTGTAATCTGGGTAGTATTTAGTACAGGGTACCCGCGGGGTCTTAAAAGTATTAAAAAAGCATTGAATTAAATAATTTCAAAATAAGGCCTAAAAAGTATTGAATTTTGTTTACAAATTATTGAATTTTGTTTGCAATGGTCTTACATTTTTTTCTTGTCCTTTCGTAGGATCAAATAAATACCATAACGTCATGAATAATGTCAAATGTATAAAATGTTTTGTGTGTAAAGTTACAATTTACTCTGTTTGGTGTGGTTTGGACATTACGACAGTACAGGTAATGTTTACGTCAGTGTATTGACGCTCTTGACCGTGGAGTGTGCTGCTGCTAACAAGCTCGCTCGTCGTCTCAGAATGGGAAAGTGTCGTTTTAAGGGGCTTTCACATGATCCGCGCAAAGCATCTGCATCAACGCCAGGTTGGACAAGACTCCTTCACATGATCAGCATCACCCGCATCAGCCTGGTGACCGTAGTTAACCACATCGCCAATGATCATACTAGCACAGCCATAGAAGTGAATGTAGACTGGCTGCATATACGTCCTGTACTAAGCTGTCAATCAACCTGGTAGTCCCACCTGTAAACCGACATCATTTCATGATACAGACTTTTTAGTCAGATCATGGTATGATTTTAAGGTCATGTTGTATAATTTGGAATGCTCCGACACACATAAAACAAGTTTCTCTTCTATATATTTTTTTAAATTTTGCGGCTATGATATCAAACGCCTCTCTTTTCCACTGCTCTCTATCTCTAACCCGATCACTAATGAAGAGCAAACTACGAGCTATTAGATTTCAGTGATTGGTTGCGCGTCGCGAAGGTCAAAGTTGAATATAGTTGAACTTTGAGCGCCAGGGGGCCTCCCAGTGTCTGTGCCCAGGACTCAGAACGCCAGCTCCGAGCGCTTTTGTCACTGATCATGTGAAGGGCGCTCACAAAGCTATTGTGTATTAAATATTAATGTGAGTATTATAATAACATGTTTTATTAAATTCAAGTACTTGGTAAATAATTATTTTCTAGGGCTTAAAATCCATACTTATTTTCCATTATATCCTTCATACTTTTGCCAGTATGGCTGTGAAGTTGGCATTAAATATCATTCTAAGTGGTATTAAGAAGGTCTTAAAAGGTCTTAAATTTAACTTGGAGAATCCTGGGGGTACCCTGTAGTACATTGCTGTTAAAATTGACAAAGACGCTATTTGATTAGCTTTTTTGAGTGTATGGATCACCATATTTGTGTTACAAGTTGATTTGATTTGAGTATTTCATGAAATACTGTAGAGCAAAGTAGTTCGTATGTTGACATAAAAATGACAAAAACATGTTTTCCTTAGCCGTTTTCATACAACCCACATATTCCAGACAAAGATTAAGAGATTTACTTGTTTGCATGGCTTCAGTGTTGTTCAGCAATGCAGTCTGCTATGAGTTGTTTTGGTTTTGTGCCACAAATTCCCTTTGTTTATGTTTCCCTGGAGATTATCACTCTGGGGCCTTGTTCCAAGAAGCAGGTTCAGCAAACTCTGAGTCTAACTCTGCACTCTGAGTTGATTCATTCCGAGATGGCCAAGTCTGAGTTTTCGGTTCCAGAACGGCTGATTTGAGTTAGTTCAGTCAATTTTGAGTATGTTCACCTTGAGTTAAGCGCGTGCACGCCGACAATAAAAAGCCATCATCAATGGAGGTCCGATACTACGATTCACCATGGCAACCAGCAAGCAGAAGGGTCGTAAAGGAGAGGGAATTGGCGTGGGAGAGAATCGCTGCCCGAGTCAAAGCGTACGTTTGAATGCAGTAGTGTATTCATTTAACATTTAACCACACTTTCTTATAATATTACCTACATGTGAGAAAATGGTGGAATAGTTTTGGGAAAAAAAATATTTTCATTTAGGTGCAAACCCACAACCCTGAGAGTGAGAGTCTCATGCGCTGCCAACTGAGCCGTCTGGGCCAGACATACTTCAGATGGTGACATACTACTTGGGGACAAATTAGAAAGGCAGATCTAGAAATTGAATTACTCAAACATAAGTTAGAGGTGGGTGCATGGTCACAGGTGAAATGTGTTGTTGGAACAATATAAAATACTAACTGTTGCTTTTGTATTTGTAGGAAATAAAGAAGACCAAATGAAATGTGGCTTTATTTGACTGCTCGGGGTGGTGGTAGCTTAATCCGTTAAGTGTAAACGGCATATTATATCTCGGACAGCTCTTCCATCCTGGACATAGAACATCTAATCGGGGTCTCAAAATCCTCTCCCGACGTAAGGCTATGCGAATTACTTCTGCTTAAATATCGATGGGGTTACCGAGGAAAGGATACGCCATGTCCGACAGCTGCTTCAGGTTCAGCAGAGGGAGGAGACAGGGAGAAAGTCAGGGTTTGTTCAAGAAAACCTGCCAGCGAGCAGGTTAGGTTCACAGAGTCAGTTACCATGGTAATTGAATCAGAGTTTGAGTTACCTCTCTTTCTGGAACAGAAAACCCAGAGTTTCCCTCATCTCAGGGTTAACAAACTCAAGAGTTTTCACTAAACCCGCTTCTTGGAACAGGCCCCTGGTGTAGTTTTGGCCAGTGTTAACGTTAATCACTCTGTTGTAGTTGTGGCCAGTGTTTACGTTAATCACTCGGTTGTAGTTGTGGCCAGTGTTAACGTTAATCACTCGGTTGTAGTGTTGGCCTAGTGTTTACGGTAATCACTCGGTTGTAATTGTGGTCATTCCTCCACCAATGGCTTAGTTTCCTGGTGAAATAAGGCGATAAACATGCATCTGTACTCATCTTGGATAAAAGATGATTAGATGCCATATAAAATCCTGGCAAATCACAGATTACGTACCCATACAGTAATGAAAGCAAAAAAAGCAGAAAGAATGCTTCGATGCAAATGTCGCACCAATCCAGATTAGATATAGATTAATGTATCATGTAAAGGAAAAGTCCATTATGTCCATTTTACAGTATGTACAGCGGGTAAAATAAGTATTGAACACGTCACTATTTTTCTCAGTAAATATATTTCTAAAGGTGCTATTGACATGAAATTTTCACCAGATGTCGGTAACAACCCATGCAATCCACACAAATGACACAGGGAAAAAGTATTGAACACATGAAGAAAGGGAGGTGCAAAAAGGCATGGAAAGCCAAGACACTAAAGAAATCTATCAGTAATTAGAAAGCAATCCTGCCCCTTGTCAGTGCAAATTAATATGAGCTGGTTCAGTCCCAACTGATGGCCTATAAAAAGGTGTCTCATTACCAAGGTGTCACACAAGAAACATCTCATGATGGGTAAAAGCAAAGAGCTCTCTCAAGACCTTCGCAACCTTATTGTTGCAAAACATACTGATGGCATTGGTTACAGAAGGATTTCTAAACTTCTGAATGTTCCAGTGAGCACTGTTGGGGCCATAATCTGGAAGTGGAAAGAACATCATTTCACCATAAACCGGCCACGACCAGGTGCTCCTCGCAAGATTTCTGACAGAGGAGTGAAAAGAATTATCAGAAGAGTTGTCCAAGAGCCAAGGACCACTTGTGGAGAGCTTCAGAAAGACCTGGAATTAGCAGGTACAATTGTTTCAAAGAAAACAATAAGTAATGCACTCAACCGCCATGGCCTGTATGCACGCTCACCATGCAAGACTCCATTGCTGAAGAAAAAGCATGTTGAAGCTCGTTTAAGGTTTGCTGCACAACATTTAGACAAGCCTGTGAAATACTGGGAGAATATAGTCTGGTCAGATGAGACCAAAATTGAACTCTTTGGATGCCATAATACACACCATGTTTGGAAGTCAAATGGCACTGCACATCACCCCAAAAACACCATACCGACAGTGAAGTTTGGAGGTGGGAACATCATGGTGTGGGGCTGTTTTTCAGCATACGGTACTGGCAAACTTCATATAATTGAAGGAAGGATGAATGGAGAAATGTACCGAGACATTCTTGATAAAAATCTGCTGCCATCTACCAGGATGATGAAGATGAAACGAGGGTGGACATTTCAGCAAGACAATGATCCCAAACACACAGTCAAGGAAGACTGTTTGTGTGGAAGAATGGGCCAAAATCACACCCGAGCAATGCATGCGACTAGTTTCTCCATACAGGAGGCGTCTTGAAGCTGTCATTACCAACAAAGGCTTTTGTACGAAGTATTAAATAAATTTCAGTAAGCGTGTTCAATACTTTTTCCCTGTGTCATTCCATTTTATTACACATAACTTAATTTCTGAACTTATTTGTTTTGGTTTCTTTGTATGTATGGATTACTTGGGTTGTTACCGACATCTGGTGAACATTTCATGTCAATAGCACCTTTAGAAATATATTTACTGAGAAAAATGGTGACGTGTTCAATACTTATTTTACCCGCTGTATATCTGGGTAAATTAAGATGTATTTGATTTAGTTTTATCTCAGTGATTTCCCTGCAGTTGTCATGTGAGGTTGCATGGGAGGACAAAGGTACTGATTTTTTTTTGTTGTTGTAATATTTAACAACGTTTTACCAAACAAACACACCCTTATTTTCCTTTAAGTCTTATCGCAGTTTCTGCTTTATGACACTCAGTTTGATGGCTTTGAAAATAAAGTAGGTCCTGCTTTTGTGGTCAGAGGACTTTCCACTGTATACTATATTTATACAGGACAAACTCGTTGCCCTTTTGTCGTCCGAAAACATGACATTGAACGTGATATTTCTCTTCTGTCTTCAAATGAATACAACACCGTTCACAAATATATTTTTGAATGCACACACAAATATGTATCGTTTAGTATAAAGGTAAAAAATATATATATATAAATGACAGAAGGTTCACAAATAAATTAGTGCACAAATGTCTGTTTCCGATGCACACACAAATACGTCTCGTTTTATATAAATGTAAAACAAATCCACAAATATACTTAGTTAAAAACAGCTGCAGTGTCCATCTAAAACATTTAAATGTTGTTACATTTATTTACAGACTGTCGAATCTGTAATCTGTAATCTATTTCTCCTTTTCAAACTCTATTCCCTCTCACTTATTTTCTTTATCTCTCCTTGTTTTTTACTCTTTTTTTTTTCCATTACATTTGATCTGTACATGTCATTTACATCTTTAAATTCAATAGGTTTAGATGAATGTTTGCTTACAGTGCATCTACATGCTTAGACATTTTCTATACATATGTATGGCCCACTGTAGACCTGCTAATGTGATATGACGCATTTTACACATCAAGCTGTAAAATCTCCTCATTTTCTTTATATTGTCATATAGTCAAATAGTCAGTAATAATAGAAACAAGATCATGAAAGGACTCAAGAACAGGAGAAGTAAAAGTGTAAAAAGAATACATGCGTATATAAACTATGGGGGGGGGGGGGGGGACTTTTAAAAGAAGCCATAAATAGATGTGTTAAGTTTTCTCTTAAAAGCAAAGTAGTAGTTTTGAGATCATTTGGCTAAACACTGCAACTGCCCAGTCATTTTAGTTCTGGCTGAAGTGATCTAAGCCATCAGTTTGGCTCATGCTGAATATGAATATGAAATAAATCCGTTAATAAAAGCCAATAAACGTATTTTCTCGGGCCTTCCTTCCCCTCCAGCGCCCTCTCGGAGCATCCCATGTGTCGCATCTGTCACGACGGCGGGGCCCAGGAGGAGCTGCTGTCCCCCTGCGAATGTGCCGGCACCCTGGCCACCATTCACCGGAGCTGCCTGGAGCACTGGCTCTCCGCCTCGGGAACCAGCTTCTGTGAGCTCTGCCACTACCAGTTCACTGTCCAGAGGAAGTCCAGGCCACTGCTGGAGGTATGGGGATGTGGGGAGGCACTGCCGGGGGAATTGGGATGCACTTACATAGTATAGGAGCGTCACTCACTCACTCACTCACTCACTCACTCACTCACTCTCAAACATAGAGGAACAGACATCTGTTTGATATGTATACTATGAATTTAGGCCAGAAAGAGTTCCAGCAGCCTAAAAAGGTGGATTTACCCTTGACTGAAAAGAAAAGGACATGGGTATTACAAGAACGTGTTACATGTTCATCGCAACAGAGCACCTCGCACCATCTTTGATTTTTGACATTGTAAGGTTAAAGAGGACCCTACCAGACTTGAGTAATGATTCATTTTTATAAGTGGTAATCTATATAATCTTATCAAGTAGCATTAAATTAGACCAGGTGTCTGTGCTTGGTCTTATAATGTAGGACATTAATTCAATCCTCTACCCTGAAAAGAAATCTGTGTTTCTAGTTTTGATGACTTATTATTGTCGTCCATAGATTACTTGTTGGGCTCAAACATGTTTGCTCCAAAAAGCTGAAATCTCCTTGTTTCATTTCCTAGGGTAATACAACTGGTTGCCATGGTCAACATAGGGTTTAAATGTAGAGATGCATGCACACACACACACACACACACACACACACACACACACACACACACACACACACACACACACACACACACACACACACACACAGGGTATCACATCTGTCATCTTAATTCTCAATAACATATTTATACAGCCAGAGCTTCTCACTGCAGCACTGATGTGACACAACATGTTTGGTTACTTCATCCATTTGGGTCCAAACACACTCTTGGACTTGTTTTGGAGAAATGTTGACACGTATGAAACACATTTCATCACACTTCTGGTGTTTCTTTATTGACTTCCAAATGTGCTACTAATATACAATATACAAATATTAACCAATTCAGTCAGTCTTGCTTTAATTTAAGTCTTAAAATACAAAACGTGCTCAAATTTAAAAATCCATTTGTGTCAATTATTGATTGAAGTTCTATCCAAAGAAGGGTTAGACTAATATCAGTTTATGAATTACAGTAGGATGAGTCTCTGGTGCTGATGGTGGTTTCCTTCTCCCTGTTCCCTGTAGTGGATGCGAAATCCTGGTCTCCGTCAGGAGAAACGCACCCTGTTTGGAGATATGGTGTGTTTCCTGCTGATCACCCCGCTGGCCACCATCTCCGGCTGGCTTTGCCTCCGCGGCGCCGTGGATCGCCTTCACTTCTCCAGCCGCCTGGAGGCCGTGGGCCTCATCGCGTTAACCGTCGCGCTCTTCACCATTTACCTCTTCTGGACCCTGGTGTGTGTTTGTGTGTTTGTGGGTGGGTGTGTGTGTGTGTGTGTGTGTGCATATTTATATAGTGCTTTTAGAAAGTATTCAACCCTCCTGATTTCTGTAATCAGGATCAATCAATTTGTAATGGATTCAATTAGGATTTTGACACTGATCTGCACTAGTAATCCAGTAATTAAACCAATCCATAAGTAATCCATAATTATATTGGTTTAAAGCTGCACCAAGATTTTAATGTAAAAACACACCTGTTTTATCAGCCTAAATCACATAGTGGAGCAGCAACAGACGACAGCATCCCATTCCCACTGAGATGCTGTAGATTCACACTATTGAACCAAATTAAATTCTGGTGTCACTGGTGGGAAATCACACAGAAGGGTTAACAGTGGAATCCAAAAGTGTCTTCTAAACAGCAGCAAGCGCTGGACAAGAGAAAGCTGGACTCATTAATGACTGCTTCACCACCTCCACAAAGGATTTCTGGGTAATGAAGTCCTTCAAACTCTCAAAAATTCAGAGTCAAAGTACAAAGTTGCAAAATAAAGCTTGAGAAAATTCCATAAATTCCATAACTTCCAGGGTTGAATATGTATATGTGTGATATGTGTGTATTTTATTTTCAATACATGTGCAAAAAAGCATCTAAAAATGTTGTATTTTGTGTGAATTGTTGACAAAAAAAAATCTCACTTAAGTCAATTTTGTATAGAAAATGTAGAAAACGTCAAGAGGCTTGAATACTTTCCAAAGGAACTGTATGTACATGTGTGCACGTGTGAGGGTGCATGCATGTAGATATTTATATTTACTGAACAATTATTGAACCACTTTTTTTTTTCCATGCTTATAGTTCTAGGTCACTTTTAGGTTGAGAACCACTCCTCTAAAGTCTTACCGATTCCTCCCTTGCCTTTTCTGCAGGTGTCTCTCAGGTATCACTGCCGGCTCTACAACGAGTGGCGACACACGAACCAGAGAGTTGTCCTCCTCCTTCCCAAGTTACACGGCGAACTGTCGGCATTGCCCGCGTTACAAGGCCCGCAACGAGAAAAACGACCGTCCAAAGAGACGATGGTCTGAGCAGCCAGCCATCTCAGAAGCCGAGGGGGAGAAACTTTTTAGCGAACAAGGTTTCATCAGTGGACGAGAGGGCCTTTGCTTGTCACTCCCCTCCGTGGTGCACATTAAAGTGCCGCTCTGAGGAGCTTTGCCAGATTTGATGTCGCCCGTGAGAAATGGCCCAGATAAGATGGTTTTGGTCCATTGTGGATTCTGGACTTAAAGATGCTGTCAACTGAAGAAAGCAGCTATCTTGGATGATCTATGGATGGACTACGTTACTGCAGTGCTTCAGTGGACCAAAACAAGAGCAGGCCAAACTCTTGTCACTGTGATGGTAATCTGCGATTGTGATGTTGTCCCTATTATTATGCCAACTGCCTCTAGTATTACTTACAATAGACTGTTGTACTGTAGGCATACAAACAATAACAAGAGTTTTGTGGGCGTCTTTGACTTTGTCGCCTTGTCGCTCAAACGTACACTCACACGCTGTACTAGTAGTACAACAATGTTTGATATGAAGTTGTTCAAAACTGGTATTGCACTCTTATCTGTGTGGGTCTGTAGGTCAAGAACAGCCTTAAGGTTAATGTCCTGGTATGGGTTAATGTACACTAACGGCTCCGATTTAGTTTAATATATATTAACTAAGTCCATGGACAGTTTTGGCACTAACATCAATTGATAGGGACACATATCAACCAATGGAATTTTTTTTTATTATTTGAGACATTTTGGCATAAATCTATGTGTTTTTGTGTGGGGAAGAAAATGTTGCATTGGATTGGTCATGATTTACTTAGTTTTTTTTCCAGTGTCGGTCATTCATTTATTTCATCGCAATTTCACGAATTAGCTTGGTATCTCAGACCAGGTTTTTTAGGCTTTCGAAGCTATATAAAATTTAATAAGAGTAAATCTTCATCCTCGTGTTATTCTTTTTAACATTTGCGCCACATAAAATAGCTTCGGGTCCATGGATTTACATAAATATTGGTCTTCTAAACTGTCAGCTTTGCACTTCACAGCTTTCTGAAGTGTATTCATAATCTATTTTTGGCTACAATTCTTCAGATTTAATGTGTGTGAAGGCCAAAATCACTGTAACTTAAGCTTGAGCCATCTTCTGAAAGGGAAGTGGTACACGGAGCACTTATGTAACTAGCAACCTATTTATTTGTTCAAATGCTCTTCTTTAGTCGCACATGGTTCATTTTGGCAACATGGAAGAATCTTTTTGTTTTCTTGGAACTATTTGATTAAAACTTGGTGATTTATCTTTGTGTCTACTACTGCAGTTTATGATAACTTGCATTCAGTGAAACAGTTTTTAACAATTCCCAGACTGTGTACTCATACATGGAAAAAAAAAAGGTACAGAAATGTGTGTTTGTAACTCTGGTGCAGAAACAACATTTACTGACAGACATCCACAGTAGGGGAGACCGGGGCACTGTGGGTCAGACTTAAAAATAGTTTCCACTGGTGAAACATTCGGTCAGTCATTCACAGACCTGATAAAAGGTGGTCCTCGCTTAGATTACATAGACTAAAATTATACTAAAATGAATATGTTTCTGTCTGATGAGCCACATTTTGAGTAGCCATTGTATTCTTGCTCCTTGTTAAACCTTGGCTTAGCACTGTTGTCCTTGACAAGGTGTTCAAATGGATTAAAAATGTTTTTGCCATCAATCTACACACAATACCCCATAATGGCAAAGTGAATTTTTTTTTAGAATTTTTTGCAAATTTATAAAAAATAGAAAAACTGAAATATCTCATTTACATAAGACACATCCTTTACTATGAAACTCCAAATTGAGCTCAAATGCATCCTGTTTCCTTTGATCTTCCTTCAGATGTCTTTAGAACTTGATTGTAGTCCAGCTGTGGCAAATTCAATTGGCTGTGATTTAGAAAAGCACACACCTGTCTATAGAAGGTCCCACTGTGCATGTCAGAGCAAAAACCAAACCAGGCAGTCCAAGGATCTCTCCTACATAGATCTCTGAGATAGAATTAGGGCATCGATCTGGGGAGGGGAAAGTTCCCAGGTGGGCGCAGTGGGCTCCATTGTTGTGAAATGGAAGAAGTTTGGGACTACCAAGACTTTGCTAGAGCTAGCTCAGTAACCAGACAAGAAGGGACTTGTTCAGGGAGGTGACCAAGAACCCAGTTCCTGTGCAGCGATTGGAGAACCTTCCAGAAGGACTATCATCACTGCAGCACTCAGTGCTAAAAGGTGTCCTAAAAGACAAATCGATCCTCCATGAGGATTGGAGGGTCGATTTGTGATGAAGTGTTTGGTGTTACCACATTCCCTGAACCTGCCTCGTCATCTTCTATTTCATCTTCATTAGTCATTTTCCCAAAATGCCTTTTGACAAGCCCCCAGAGAACAGGGCGTGAACTTTACTTCCAGTCAAAGGTGGGCATAGAACTAGCTAGTTTATGAACATTTGGCGTGTCGATGATCGTTGCCCCTTACTCAAAATGCAACGCATCTTGTAGCTGCACTGCATTCTGGTCTATTGAGGCTACTGTCGGTGGAGAAATTGATGTCTCTTCCTCTTCTACGATGGATTTCTCCCTGTATGATTGTTGAACATCAGTGCAAAATGGTGAGTCTTGAAAGAAGCCCTGCTCTTTGATTCTGAGGGACTGACATTTTCCACTGATATTTTAGATCGCTGAAACATTTTATGCTATCAAACTGTATTGTGTATGAGCTGGAAATATCTTAATGTGATGTCACATCTTCTGTTTGGTCAGTTATCCACGGAAATATGAAAAACACATCAGCATGACCATCACCACCATGGACAGGAATGTAATGTTCATCACCTATAGCTGTTTTTTTTAAGCTGGATCTTTCTTTTTCAAAAATATAACTTCTGAAGGCCTCCCAGGTTGCCCTTAGTGTCTGTATGTCGGCACGATGTGGACAACAGAGCCTATAAAATACCAAAAATACACCTTTTAATGGTGCAGTAAAAGTTGTTTGGATGTTTACGTTCCGATGCCTTAATCTGTCCCACATGAATACATCAACTGATCCCTGAGTGAGTAAAGCTGTTTGCAGACTCCCCTTGTTTTGATGCTGATTTATGTACCGTGATTGGCGCACTGCAGGGGGATGGGGAGAAGTCGTGTTTTGTCCTATAATTTATCATCATACTTTAACATGGTAAAAAGCACAAGTGAATTCGCTGCCATTTTGTGCTGAAGCCCCAAAGTAACTGGTGAAGGGCCAATAGAAATGGATTTCTATTTGCTTGGAAAGATATCGCAAAGGTGGTTATTGACCATGTCGGTTAGAAACAAGTGCATTCTTAGGCTGCAATCCCTCAAATACTGCTTTTCTACAAATGTGCATTCGTTCATTAACGTGAGAGAAGTTATGTGCATTGTAGAACATGTACTTGATTCCTGGGGCTGAAAAGCGACACATCACATGCTTGGAATCGGAGGAAGCAAAGCTGAACCAGACTGAAAGATGTTTGATTACTGACCTGCATGAGTGGAACTGGATTGGTTAGAAGACATTTACACTGTAGATGTACTCAATACCATTACAGGTTGTTTGTGATCCTCTGCTTGGTTCATGCTTTCCTTTGGAAGTAAATCTCAACAACTCAGTTCCAGGTTGGTCTAGATAAGCCCCCAGAATTGTTTTATTTTCATTTTTTTTTAAATCTTTGACAAAAAGACATGTACAATAGTTCAATGTAACTATAAGAAAACTATATACATAGGTGGTTTTCTTGTTCTACTGTTAAGTCCATGTAAAGTTTCCATTTTAAAACTTTTGCTTTTTTTGTCCAGTTACATGCGTAAATACAATACTTGCCATACAAAGTATTACTGGTACCACACATGAATGTCACGTTAATGCGTAGCCTAATTATTTTGTCATGGACCTGCAGTTTCTGTTGTCCTGATTTAATGGTTTTAATTTTTTAAGTTGGGACATAACTCATAGTAAAATATCGAGGTCATTAGTTAAACTTTAATTTTTGAGGACCGCTTTCAGGGACAGTGCTGTGAGGGGGTTGATACAGGAAAAAAATTGAAACCGGAGTACAACAAATCAATACTTTTATTGTTCAAATATGAAGGTTACAGAAACATTGCATGCAGTGACACACCAAAGACAAATAAGAAAATCCAACATTTCAATAAATCAACAAAATAAGTATTAATACAATCAACACTTGTTATGCAAAGTCAGCAAAACATTTCTGCTAAAAATCACGTGAGCCCCTTATCTTTCCTTTTAAACATGAGGAACTCATGAGTAGGTCAATTATGCCAACAAGTCTTTAAATTAATTTATGAATACAATCGTAATCATGGTATTGTTTTCAGCCAATAGTGGTTTCAAGAGGATGCGGGAAGAACGCCATTTAACAGAGTTTCACATATTGTCCAGTTTACCAGACTTTGAAAAGTTGGGCCCAATTTAAGTGATTCCTCATTTCCACCAAGCATGTCTTGAAATGCTATTTAAGAAGTAGGAAAAGCTAGTCTTAAAACTGCTTGGCTGCAATGGTTTTGGATGTTTTTGCTGTGTGCTGGTGACAATTTGTAATTGCTTTGTGGAGGGAAAAAAAGCCCTCAAACTTGATATGTAATGGTAGGCTACACCTATGTGCTACTCGTCTGCAGGGCCCCTGGATGGCCAAACCATCCGTGATAACGGCTGGATCCAGTTCCCGCACAGACAAGAATGTTACTTGGCAAAGCTCGACAGAACATTGGCATGGTAGTGTTTTTAAGTGTGCCGACAAGGCAACATGAAAGCTGTTTGGAAAAGACAAATGGACACATTCAGCTCAAAACAAATTCAATTAACTTAAACCTTCGGACTCCTCGCTGGTGACGGTCTGGTTCATCCTCTGGTTGATTATGGTGCTATTATGGCTCTCCTTATGTTTGCACACCGCTCTAGCAAATTATCAGCCCTGTGCATGTCTGGTCTTAGTTAAAATGCCTTGCACACACACAACATTTTTCCTCTGCACCCCAAGTTGCATGTTATTAGATTCTTGCCAACAGCTGAATTGTATGGCAGCATCTTGTAAAAGCCTTTATTCTTGAGTTGAGTCTAAATACTTAAAGACACACTAGAATAATAAAATGACATTCTATGAAAACGTTAACTTCAAAAATTCAGATAAATGGACACACACACACACACACACACACACACACACACACACACACACACACACACACACACACACACACACACACACACACACACACACACACACACACACACACACACACACACACACACACACACACACACACACAAGCACCTATAGAAATCGATGTCTGCAAGCTGCCCTCTCGTCAGCGAGCTGCAGAAAGTTGCACTCTAAAAAAAAAAACAATTAAAAAAACAACATTCTAGACTATAAAATACATTTTTTTGTTCAAGAAACTGTATTGTTTTGGTTTGAAGTCCTCAGATAAAAAATAAATCTACCTAAAAGCGGTTTTGTATTATGAGAAAATGACAAAAAAAAAAAGGCTGAAAAGTGAAAGCAACATTCACACAGTTTTTTTGTAATACACTTTAAAAAAAAAAATACAAAAATAGTTCTGCATATTACAATTGGCAGCAGAGACTGGCTGGGTTATGAGGTTGTTGGTAATGTGGTGTTATCACATGATGGAACAGCCTCTCTTGGCAGTACGCGGGTCTCCCTGCAAACACATGAAACCAGGAGCATGCATTTATGAAACTATTCCAAATAAACTGCACGACATACCAGAACTGACACTTGATCAATGGACTATGAGAACACACTCTGGGGTTACGATGTGAAAAAGGACCTTTAACTTTTTGCATGCAATCCTCAATATTTTAGTAGTTTATGTCAGTTAAGTAGAGGAAGGTTAGTATGAACTGGGAAGTTAAAAATATCTATAACTGCATTATGTCCAGTAAATATTTTATAAAAAAACAGAACCTCTTTAAAACAAGGTCAACTTCTGAAGCATATTTATTAGTCTGACTGATTTTTGCCTTGATGGAGCAAGAACACATGAGATTATATCTGTAATCCAGAAGTTACTTTGATAAAATGCATATTAACATAAAACACTGAATAGTGAAACAACAGTGTGGCTGGGACTGACCTGCTGGTGGAAGAGGTCTTCCTCAATGACCTCAACTCCCTCATCATCGTCGTCGTCGTCCTCACCCTGCTCCTCCTCCAATGCAGTATTGTAGGTAGTGGTTCTCCTCGCCACCTCCTGCAAAAAAGATATATGGGACAAATTGTTAAGCCAGTCAGTGTGTTGTCCACCTCTGATATGATGCAGTTTGAGTTTTAGTGGTCTATATGTTGTCCAATGTTTTCCATCAAATTCTGGGGGATACACATGGATTTGACATGAACAGTTAAAGATCCCATATTATGGAAAACGGTTTATTCCTGGCGCTTAGACATGTTCCACAGGAAATTACTTCCCTAAGCAGCTGAGAAAATTTGAAATCTGGAAGTCAACCTGTTTTTCTGTATTTTCCTTTTTCCCAAAACGGTGCCAAAGATAGGAGAAAAACAGCCCGTTTCAGAAAATGGTTCTTTTGGACGTCATAAGGTGCAAGTCCAGCCCCTCTCAGATCATGCCCACGCCCAGGTGAACAACCAATCCCATTTACGTCGTCGCAAAATGCAGCTCACGTTAGTGCCGCAAGCCGTTGCTTATGGTGCATTCCATTGTACTCGGAAATTGATAATTCCGAGTCGGTATTCCTAACTTCCAATCTAAATGTGTTCCAGTGCATCTGCTCGGGAAAACAATTGCCCGCAGCAAACTCATGTTTGTATGGTAAGTCTCAGAATGTTACAAGCATCTAAACTCAACATCAACTACTACAGCGCCATTAGTGAAGAGAAGCGCATATCACATTCGGAAGCCGTTTTGGAGCAATTCATAAGGTACGTGGCCCATCTGCAAAATTGGAATCTGTAAGTGTCACCATGTTTTGATTTAATTTACCAAATTAGTCTGGTTAGTATATTCACTGCTGGTTAGCTAACGAGCTAGCGGGGCTAGCCACGGGCTTGTGGAAGAAGTAAGAAAACTAAAGCTGGAGTCATTAAAAGTAAAGTAAAAGTAAAGTTATTGGTTGGAGTCAGGACTCGTCTTAAAGTTATTTGTTGGGACCAGTGTCTGTTTTATAAGTCTGTCGAACGTGTCAGGCTTGGTAAACTTGGTAAACAGGCTTGTGGATGTGGCACAGTGGCGCAGTGCTTGCACTGCTGCCTCACAGCAAGAAGGTCGTGGGTTCAATTCCCGCCTGGGGCGCTGGTGAGTCTGGGGTGCCCAGGTGGGTTATCTCCCGGGCCTTTCTGTGTGGAGTTTGCATGTTCTCCCCGTGTTCACTTGGGTTTCCTCCTGGAAAGAACCCCGTCTAAAAACATGCAATATCCAGTCGACTGTCCCTGGCGAAGACAGCGGCAAACACCTGGAGTTGGTCCCCGGCTCCCTGGCCGGCTTGGAGGAAGATCGGTGGGGATGGGATAAGGCAGCAGACCGTTCATTCGACTTGGACACTTAAAGAAATGCGTGTGTTGTGTGGCCACTTCCCCTTGCATGTGTTCAATGTCGCAATTAAAAGTCGTTCTGACTTTGACTTTAAACTTTAGCCACCATTAGTACAATCGTATTTGGCTGTGCTGTTTGGATGCAAATAGATTGCATCCAATAATATATTGGTTAACTAGCAACAAAATTGTGAATCCTAGCTTGTCTGCACATTGTATTCAATAAGCTTATGGACATGAGCCATAAACAGACCAGCTACAGCAGAGTGTGTCGCTCACACATCCACATACACAAACACAAGGCAGGAAAGTACAATATTACACAGAATTGTTATCAGTGAGAAACTAAGTGGAACCGCCTCAGCTGCCTCTTCCCATTCTGGGTCAGACTCCGGCTCAAACATGTCCGGTCTCAGTGTTGGTTCTGGAGCAGCCGCCATGGTTATGGTAGATTTCTTGAGCAGCATGGGCTCTCCGCTTCCGCCAGGCGATTCCGTGTAGGTTGTATGTAATGATTGGCTGCCTCATGCCATGAGAAGACGTCTTGTAAAGACCCCCAGGAACAGTTTAAATAGCCCAAAATTAGTACAATACCCCCCCTTTAAATAAAAAGACACTGAAAATCAGCACAAAAAAAAATACTACCAGTAGCTGTAATCCAAAAATATCTATCTATCTTCAAAAACATACATATGCTGCACAGACCAATATGTTAGTTTTTCCACTAGTCCTGATCATGCCTTTAAACTAGTGGTGGGCTGGCAGTACAACGGCAGGTTTAGATTTGTCCATACAGCTTCTACAGGATGAGCCAGAAAGGCCAGAAAGAGTCCTCATTACAGAAACTTCCTAAGTCTGAAATCCTATCTTATCTCAGTTTGGGATGACATTTAGGATTTTTGGTATTACAGAAACATGTTTCCTAACTGCATTTAGGAAAAAATCCTATCTTATCTAAGGATAGGAAATTCTTCAGTTAGGACGGTTCTGTAATAGCTAAATTCCTAGGATGGCATAGACCCTTTCCTAAATTCAAAATAACTGCCAAAAATGGCAGCACCACTGTTGTTAGGTCTGTATGGCAATGACAATGAAGATGGGGAACAACATGAAAACTAAAATATTATGTATTTTTAATAAATATTTAGAATCGAATATATTATTGTTATTATATAATATTAATATTATTATAATATTATTTTAATCTTTATCCTGGGCCGATAATTGGGATGAAAACTTTCCAAAAAGGTGGGGTTTCCTCTCCTCCACCAACATGATGAATGCCTCCGGGCGTTCAATCAAAATTGAACGCCCATCTTTTCTTGTCCATTATATCTAGCCAGTGACAGTTGAAGTGAGACAGCCATTGATATTACATTCTAATCAAGGATACTGGCAGTCTCGTGTAGATTCTCAACATAGATACAGACATGACGAGTGCCGATTGAAGAATCGAGTTTACAGTACTAGTTAGGATTTCTTAAGTTAAGATATGAGGTCTGAGATAGGATAGGATACAGCCATGAGTTTATGAATTGCTTCTGTAATAGGAAGATAGGATTTTTCCTATCTTTGAAACTTAAGTTAAGATAGGACAAGCAGTTAGGAAATTATTCTGTAATGAGGTCCCAGGTGAACAATCTTTGGTTGAATAGTACACATGCAGACATATTTAGAGAGTCTATAGACTCTCTCTCTCTCAGCCATGTTGCATTATACGTATATTAGGGGTGGGCGATTATCGTGTTTATAATCGCGATTTAATTATGTAATCGTGGCAAATTTTCAAATTCGATTGTTATTTAGGCTACAAGAACGAGGATCGTCTAGAAGCGTCAGTTAGCAAAGCAACCAGTGTGAGTGTGTGTGTGCACCAGACGTAACATCACTTTCCCGCGAATGAATGGGCCAAATACTTTCATGTGTGCGTTCATGAACTGTCCCTTTAAAAATACGCGGTATTCAGTCACGTCCCTCCGCTCCGTCCAGTAACGCCGTGTTCAGACAGGTTTTGACCGACACAGGAACGGCATAGAGCATGATAAATAAATAAATAAATCGTAATCGAGGTAAAAGTTTGAAATAATTGATATTGATATTGATTTTTAGTCATATCGCCCACCCCTAACGTATATAGTACATTGTCATATTGCCTATGTTCTGATACAATGTAGTGCTTTGTAAAGCTGGAACCACAGCACACACTGGTGGCCAAAAAGTCCAACTACAAATACCTCTATACACCTGTAACCCAGTATATTAGATAAGATCAGCGTTTCTCAGCTGATTGTGTCACACAGACAACTACAACAAATAGGACAACAGACAAGAAACAATGGGACAAAAATGGAGATGGATATTACACGGGAACGCACCAGCGGAGATGGACAGACCAAACTGACACAACAGAGATGAAGATAAATGAAAGAAAGGACAGAGACAGAACACTGGTGGACTGAGTCAAGTCCTCACCTCTCCCTGAGGGTTTATCAGCGCCACATGGATATCCTCCCCCGAACCCCAGGAGGTCTGGCTCTTCCACACCAGGTCTGTGGGAGGGTTGGAGCTCACACCAGCATTGGACGCCCAAACCTGAACAGAACAGACATGTAGACTACTGTATTAGGCTCGCCGCAGAGAGGTAAACAGCCCACTCATGCATGTATAACCTGCAGTACCTGACTGTGCGCACAAAGATGAACGAAATCTTACCGTGACTTTCTGGCCAGCCTTCAGGACATATTTGGGGGTGAACTTGTAGGTGCCCACTGCCTCTCCCATAGTCCTGATCATCTCATAGCCCACCATGGCCTGGTCCTGAGATAGACATTGACACAATACTGAACCAAGTCTCATGTGCAAAGGCCACATTGTCTATCAATGAAATTGTACATTCAACCAGGCAACCTGTCTTCCGTTAAGTCAGTTAAGATTTAAACCTCACCTCATCACCGGTGTTGTGGAGGCGGATGAACTTGCCGTCGGTGTCAAGCTCGTCGATGCAGATGGATCCTGTGGCCGAGGCAGAGTGGGCGATGGACACCGAGCTGCTAGCTTCCTGTTCCTCCACGTCCAGGCGCTTCCTCTTGCCGCGGGTGGTTCGAACACTGCGGCTGCTGGACGAGGCTCGCGACACTGTGACGCGAGACGATGGGCTGGGTGACAACTTCAGCCTGAACGGGAAGACGGGGGAAGGAGCACGCCAACACAAGGGTTAGACCGATATGCCGGGTCAATATTGAGGCTTTGCAGTTGCATCATAACGTGAGCAATCTTAGATCTGCTAACCTTAAAATAATTTCTAGTGTGGTTTCAATGGAGTGTTAGTGTCCATGATGGTTTGAATGCCGTTTATTTCAACAGTAAGGTTTAATCAGTAGGTTCATGTGTGTCCTGACCTCTCTTCCTCGCTCTCCAGTAGTTTGCGGTAGGCATTGATTTCCATGTCCAGAGCCAGTTTCACATCCAGCAGCTGCTCGTAATCGTCCAGCAGTAGCTGCATCTTGGCTCGGATCTCGATGACCTCCCGGTCTTTGTCGGCCAGAAGCTGGCGGCTGGTATCTCTCTCCTGGGCCAATGCTGCCTCCAGCTCCCGTATACGATCGCAGCAAGCACGAGTCTAACCGTGGACAGGAAGGGGAGCTTGAGTCATTGCATGAAACATTTTGAACTGTTGAACAGTTTGACATGAACTGAAGCTGCATTTTCTTTTTTCTTCAATTGCACCTCTTTTGGTGTCCTTGAAAAAATACCACTCTCATCCCGTTATACATGCCATACTGGCCAAGCTATAAAAAACAAATAAAAAAATAAAAAACAATAGTTTTGGCAAATAAACTCTGATCAGCTCACTGTCATGTCACAAAAGCAAAACGTTGCTTTTGTGTTGATGCAGGCAGAAGAGTACTTCATGGAGTAGTGGATGGTACAAGCCATTATTATCTAACAAGCATTAGTACATGCACTAATGCACACTCAACAGTGGACACACAGATGAAACTGCTGCCAAACTTCTTGTGACACATTAAGGTAAACCAGATGCCTGAACCAAAAAATGGGTTTTTAAACTTTGATATAAATTTCAATTACTTTTCTATAACTACGTCATGAGCTGCAAATGTTTTCCCTTCCTGGTTTGTTCATTGTTTTTCTAAAGGGGTGAACAGTCAGGGGTGAACATACTGGTATATCCCTGTAAAGTGACCCGTTTGTAGAACTCCCCGACTTCCCCAGAGAATATATCAAATTCCTAGACTTCCCCCATCTGGAATACACCCCTGAAAACGCCCTGAAATTCCAGGATGTCCATGACCAGTGGGGGAAGTACAAAAGAGGCATGCACATCCCAATGTTAAGTGCAGATGCTGGGCAGATCAAGGACAACATGAAAGAGAAATAAAGTCTGCACACTGCGTAGCTCCCAGAGCCACAATGCTCTTTATCAGACAGTCTGATGAAGTGCAGTGTGGCCCCAAGCGTCATCAGGTGGTAATAAATCTGCTAAAGGAAGTTGTGTGCAGACTTTATTTCTCTTTCGTGACCAATGGGGGAACCTTGTTCATTTAACAGCCTTAACGGCCATTTCTGAGGAAACCAGAACTATGATCTCTCAGGAAGTCTATCTTCTTGCCCAGCATACACCACTGTGAAAACAGTGGCAACCAAGTATGGACCCCCTCACCTCTTTCTGCAGGCTTGCCAGCTGGGCAGTCATGCTCTCCATTCGAAGGCTCGACTCCCTCAGCTCCTCGCGGGCCATGTTGGCTGATGTGCTGTTCATCTCAGACGACAGACGAACGTCCTCCAGCTGGAGCAAGAACAAAAGATGGTTATCTTGTCGGGTGTATCTTTAACGTTTCCTTCACATTCACACCCATCTACTTACTACGACACGGCCTGAAGAGGAACTGAGTGTCAGATAATTTCCTGACAAGATGAGGAAGTGATTCACCAACAGAAAGAAGAAATCAAGCAATAAGGTGTGTTTTATGCTTTGGAATAGAGGTTTTCCACAATTGTATCAACCACTTATGAAAGGGTTGAAATGCCAGTGGAAAATATGGTGGCAGTTCTTGTCTTCAATGTTTGGTTTGTCAACAACAGGAACATTTATGTGCGATTTCCTGTGAACAAATCCAAACTCCTTTAAATAGTGATGCTGGGTGTAAGGTCAATATGGTGACAATGCCACTGCAATGACTTGCATTATATATATATATATATATATGTATGTGTGTGTGTGTGTGTATTAGGGTTAGACTGCTCTTGGTTTGCCATTGTATTTCGGCTGATACCCGTTTTTTTAATCCAAGCCAACATCGGCCAGTGTGGTCCGCCTCTGCAGATAGTCATGTTTGCATTATGTTCCATCACATGTCTGACCAGAGAAATAATGTGTGTCCATACCTTGGCCATGTAGGTGCCCTCCAGCTCATCCTTGTAGATCTTGACCTGCCCCTCCTGCTGGGCTCTTATCTCACCCAGTGCTTCAGCCAGCTTGAAATCATATTCCACCTGCCGTCCGGAGTCCACCTCCACCAGCCGGCTTGTGTGCCTCCGCTGGGTGTCCTTGATCTCCTGTAACAGCACACAGTCAGCAATGACAACATGGTGTCAAGTTTGCGTGTGTCCTGATTTGCTCGTGTCCAATCCAAATGCCATGTATAGACAAAGATAGAATACATACCTCAATAGGAATACATAATGGGAGGTTTGTATCTTATAATACTACTATGACAACGACACATGCTGTAAACACTCAAATGTTCAACATCAGAAAGGCCAAACTGTCATTTGTTTTGAATATTAGAATTCAGAAAGTCCTTTCATTACTTTCCCAGACCCATTTTCTGCACAAGGCAACATTAGAGTTTCCACATCATACAGGGAAGTAGTTAAAATTCTATTTACCACCCTTCAATTGACAGCGTGTTAGCATTCTCTTAGACCCCTAAATCCATTGGCCTTTCTAGTGTTAACTCAGCAATGGCGAGCAGCACTGAGGCAATGAAGCAACGGACGTTGCAATAATAGACAGCAGCAACAGTGAATGACACAAGGCTGTATGGATGTCTCTGCGCAATAAACAGTTAAGGCAAATAGTGTAGGACAATAACGTGATTGGAATGATACTTAGGATTATAATTAGACCGTCAGAGCAGCATGGTTGATTTTAGGTCAGTGGATGCACCAGTCAGTCAATAAGCATAATCAGATAAACTGGTCGACACAACATAAGCCCATGGACTGCTGCCACGAGGCAAGCATGTATGCATGACAGGCTACTGCACAACTTATCACCAAACCAGGTTCAGGGCATGTTTCCCTCCCACCTGCTGCTGTCAGAGTAGTAAACAAGGAGACATTGCTGAAAGGCTCCAGACAAACTAGTTTTGAGCACCTACCTGCCATTTAGCACAATGTGGAGAGACATGATTGCCATGTTACAGTCAATGTGGGAAAATGTGTACCATTTGTGTACCAAATGGAAATGTGATCCATTTGATTTTGTTTCTGGTTACTCTTTATATTCCATTTTTCTATGCTGCATCTGATTACTATTTGCTAAAGCAATAGCCCCATTTCCTCACAAGGATCAGGAAAGTTTCAGCTAATCTTAATTCATCATCCTTGCCAATTGTCAGTGCATCATCTGAGTGTTGAGTAATTATTGACAATAATCCTATCTGCAAAGAAGACAAGTAAAGGATATTTCTTTCCAGGCAGTCCTCTCCATCACATGACTCCTGGCATGTTTACCAACTGCCGCAATACTTGCAAGAGCTTGCAATTTTGCCAAAACCCCGCAATATTCCCACATAAAATGGTCAAATTGGCACAATGCTTCCACATTAACACTCCTACATGTTCGGGAGGTTGTTTTTTTAATTTAAATATGGAATTTTCACCATTTGCTTTCTTCTTATCCTGAGCCTTTGATATGGTTACACACGAGGACAATAGCGAATTGGGGACAACCGGGACAAATTCCGGTGGGTCTTTGGGCCTGTTGGACGGGCCGTGTCACGGCCTAATCATTTTATAAACTGTTCAAGTTGATTTGCTGCTAACAGGCCGGTGACTAGTTAGATGTGTGTTCTCAGCTCCAGACTGCATTAGTGGTGTAGAAAACGTTAATTTTATTACTTCGTGGCAATATTTGGTAAAGCATGCAAGTTGGCTATAAGGTAGCACCGGACACACACCATTCCTCCAGTATTGGCACAGACCAACCACTCCCACTCGCCTTCTTCCATGTCTTCCAGTAAAATTAACTACAAACGGCTCACTCGCCACCTACTGGCAGGTGCAATAAACCTGGAACTGACCAAATAACTATATGCCACAGTATATGCCATATATATATATATATATATATATATAGCCTAAAGGGAAAAACAAAACAAAAATAATGTAAAGAAAACTAGGATTAAAAAAGGAGTGAAAGACAAAGAAAGGGACTAGACAGAGATCATGTGTAGTAAAACTAGTTTTCAGCGGGCAGCCCCAGGATGTTCATGTGTGACAATTACTCTACTACTTAAAAAGCAGAGTGGGCAGTTTACAATGTTTTGGGGAGGATGGGGGGGGCACGACATTTTCATAAATTCCTGCTGTTTTACCACAAGATAACACGAAAAATATCACAAATTGCATCACAATTTTTGATAAAAGCCGCTGCAAATTCAATCATTTTGGGCCGCAATAATCAGAAGAAAATGCTGCAAAATCCTGGTGGGACTGCCTTTTAACTTCCTGAGCTTAAATGGTCATCATCGTGGTTAATCACTTACCTTAAATTGTTACATGGCATCAATATTACCAAATTTGAACATCAATCACATGCTCCAAACCTCCCCTTCTTAAGACAGGCAGCCATTTTGCATGAATGCCTTTATATATACCATGCGCCAGTAACAAGTGTTTTGTCAGTGATTGAGTCAGATGTTATTAAAATTCTCACCTCCTCATATATGTTCTTGCGGAACTCCAATTCCTCAGTCAGACTCTGGCAGCGGTTCTCCAAGTCGACGCGAAGGAGTGTCTCATCTCCAAGGTGCTTCTTGGCCTGTGCCAGGCCTACATCCAACTGGCGACACACACACATAAAAGTCAGTGCCTTAAGTTCACAGTCTCCAGTTGCAGAGTAGTCACACACACCCCTCAACATTTGTATATTTGTGATTGAATAACACAGATAAGTGGCACATCAACAATGCAGCAATCATCTCCCACCACCACCCCTGGACCATCACAGACATCCAAGAGGGGCCGGAAGAGAGGAGTAGGCCCATCTACAAACCCCAATTCCAATGAAGTTGGGACGTTGTGTAAAACGTAAATAAAAACAGAATACAATGATTTGCAAATCCTTTTCAACCTATATTCAATCGAATACACTACAAAGACAAGATATTTAATGTTCAAACTGATAAACTTTAGTTTTTTTTGCAAATATTCATATATTATTCAAATATCAAACATTTTGAATTTGATGCCTGCAACACGTTCCAGTGTGTTGCTCACACATCCACATTGTATGTAGGTTGTATGTAATGAGCACTGCTCTGATTGGCCTCACGCCTTGAGTGAGGTGGCCAATCAGAGCAGTGCTCATTACATACAACCTCCACGCCCTCAAAACAGCCTGTTCTTTACAATGGAGAGAATGAGACTGAAACACACACCACAGAAGCTGGTTTTAGGATTTTTTTTAATATAGACTTCACAAACGCCTTGTAAAGACCCCCAGGAACAGTTTAAATAGCCCAAAATGAGTACAATACCCCCCCTTTAACACAACTAAAAGACAATATGGCTGATTCAAGGATATTACTGACAAAGCATTGCAACCGACAGTGAACCATTTTCTGTAGGCTTATAAAATACTTCCTTGGTAGTTCTCTTGCCTTTCAGATCAACATCATATGAATATTAACAGTCCCTACCTCTTGAAGTTGTCCTTGCAGGTCCACCAAAGTGGCCTCCAAGCCCCTCTTCTCAGACAGCACCGTGGACAGCGTAGCTTCCTTGGAGTTCAGCTGAGCCTCCAAGTCCTTCAGTCTGGCCTGGGTTCCTGCTGCCTCAGAGTCCTTCTTGGTGAAGCTGGAGGGAGAAGGCATAGTGTCATAGTTCATATGGATGGGAGTGTGATGCTCGTGTTGATTTGACTTATGGAAGTTTAAAAAAAAAAAAAAAAAAAGGGCATAAGAGAACTATGATGGTTTTCCGCTGGGGATCTCAATTTTAAAGTTAGGAGAACATGAGCGAGCAGAGCAGGAGGGTGCTTGCTTAGGCAGGCCAATAAGATTGACAAGACAATTTTTATTTTCAGCTTCACTTCATTTAAATAAATAAAAATAAATAAAGTTCCACATAAGGATCCTACAGCAACCTGGAGTGTGAGACATACCATCAGAGCACCCCTTAAGGGTCAAGAGTAAGTTGTCCTCCTGTAATAACTTTTCTATTGAAACTTTCACTCACCTGGAGGATAAGGATATAGATAGAACACTGGGACATTCTCAGCCAATTGTCTAAGCGCAAAGAGATCATCATCAAGGTAGTGGTCTATCTGTGATTAATAGGACTATGTGGGTGAAATCAGGCTGAAACAAATGTGCGTTTACACCCTCCACCCAGTTCAGTCTCCAGATGGGGAGCAGTCACACCCCCTCAACATGCCCCAAGGTTTGTATATTTCGCTGTGTGATGTGCGCTTACAATCTGATACCCCTTTCACACCGGGGCAAGGACCCGGGAATGATCCGGGACAGGTGTGCATGTGGGCCTTAGAGTTGGGGAGCTATTCATTTTGGGTCATTTCAGGTGAGGCTTCCCAATAGATCCTGTGGGCTTAATGAGGAGCTTTCTCTCAAGGTTTCTTGTAAAACAGCACAGACATGACTATGGTGACATAAATCACACCACAAGTGGTTTGATAAGAGTTTCTTACAATTGTAACTTGCATTGTTCCCCTATGATTATCTAAAAACAGGCTTTATTAGGAGGGCCAGCACCCACATGATTAAGTAATTGTCATCAGCAGTGTTAACAATGCATGTCATGTGCGATAGTCATATACTTGCATGATACTGAAGATCAAACAGTTTGTCAACCTTGCGAGCACCATTTTTTCAAATATATTGTGTTCCCTCGATTCTGGAGATATTTTCCCCTCATCAGTTCTCATTTAGCAGTTTTTCCTCTCTTCTTCTTGACACATCTGTCCACCTGTGTGTATGTGTTTGTACGAACTACACTTGAGCGCAATAGCCCTCTTTATGTAGGAGTCATAAACAAATCAATTCTTGACCCTGAGTTTGGTGGATAGCTATGCAATTACCAATGACGCTAATAGCCAAGTTTCCACTGATCTGTCAAGCCAGTGTTTAAGCAAACCTTTGAAATGTTGTTCAAAAAGTTTCCATCAGCAGGGCCAAAGCAAATAAAGAGGCTTCCTGAATGTAGAACATAGCCAGGCCAGAAGACACACCCAAGAGAAAAATGGTCTTTATAAGTCAGCAGTTGACAAATTCCTTTCAATCACTTGTTATCATGTAATTTCTTTATGGACAAACTCACTTCCTTTATAACTTCCACCTTTGTTATTGAGTTGCCATTGCTTCTACCGGTTTAGCCAGTACATCTACATTACCCCTCAATATTTCTGGATGAATGAAGTGGCTGTTAGACTTGTTCAACCTTTCTCCTGTGGGACATGATAAGAACTGTTCAAATGAGGGACGCATGACTACGCAGCCCACGCAGCCCAAAGCCAAGAGATTGCCGTAGTGGTTTACTATTGGCCACTTCATGGTTTGACATTCAGACAATGCCTAGCTTCAATCTTTTAAAATAAAAATGCCCATGTTGCCCCAGCTCTCTGCATTCTTTAACAAAGTCAACAGCCTGAGGCTTTCAAAGGTTTTGAGTGAAGTTGTCTGTAGAGAGGCCCTTCCTGGGATTGTGGCCAGTTTGCTTCAGGGCAAAATAGGCGGGTTGAGGCGCTACCAAGGTAGGCAAGGTATGAGTGGAATGCACAGCATTATGTCTGGCATTTAACATTTCAGTGAGAAAAATCAGATGGAAGCAAAGCTGCTGGTCCTACCGGCTTTCAGGTCACAGGAGCATTCGCTAGGACGAGTGTGTTACATGACAGATTTTTTTTTACCATGCAATGATGTCAAAGATGAAACCTGTCAGCAGTGGTTGGACTTCAGTATAATCACATGACTATTTTCTAAGAAAACGTAGAAAGAACCTGCCAATCATGTGCACCAAGTCTATTTGAACTGGCAGCAAAGCACACACAGACACACCCACTCCCTCCCATATGCTGTCACTGTCACCTGTGTTTTCCGTTAGGCTGCATGACCACCCACATGGTAGTGCAACCATACAATACTGCCTTTCATAAGCGTTTGGGGGAACTTCCGGTTTTTCCAATTACAATAATCCTCTGCGCCATTGCACTCGTGACAGTACTCGTGTGCAGAATGTATGCTGTAGACACTATATTCCATTAGTCTGCCCAAATTAATTTGTTTAAAAATCAAGTTCACTTAGTGATCTGCTGATAAATCTAATTAGCTCTTCTGTGTAATCTAATATTACCAGAGTTAACCGTAATAATAGTGAATATATGCAAGCCCCACAATCCTTAATATAAAATTTTGACATTAAGTGTCATCATGGAATTAGCAAGGAGTATTATTTCCCTTAGCTACATTGTGGAAAGCTACTAGTGTATGCACCCACGTCAATAACTGTACCTAACCACTGCTACCTTCAAGTGCTGTCGGCTCTATGGTAATCGCACTGAGTGACCCAACAATGGAGATAAATACGGGTGGGGGTAAAAATGACAAGATGTGACCTAAAGCATGGAGTGTCAACTGATTTTTGATGTAAACAAATTACTGGTAATAAATAATCAATTACACGTGTGATGCACCTTTTCTCCTCTTTCATTCTGCAGCACCAAGTAGCTCGGTATCCCTTTGTTTTGGAAAATAAATATTTTTGTAACATTGTTATTTTGGACCAAAATCATGGTCCTCTCAAAAAGGCGACATCTAGTGGGGAAACGCCCAAAAAGAATCTGGACAAAACTTTATACAGACACTTTGATGCAGTGAGCCACAATAGACAATGATACTTATTTTATTGACTGCAATATCACAAGATATAAAACCCCATTTAAAGCTGCCTGACAGGAGGTAGACATTAACATGAATATGTAGGCTGATCGGGCCAATACAATATGTTTACCCACATTTGTCGAGATCTCCCTTCAGCAACATCAATTTTAAATAGTCCTACATAACGAATTACATTTGATTCTTGCAAAGTGATCGCCTACTTCAAATAACATTAAATTTGTGGCAGACTTTCGTTAGTACCCTCTTGTTTGAAGGAGTTTGGTTGTGATGTTTTATACATTACATTTGTCAATTTGAATGTGGCCTTGCTTATGAGAGGTCCATATCTCGAGAAGAGTCATGACCTCGCCTTTAATTTATAGGCTCTACTCTTCAATTTCGCATTCATAGCAACCACCAAACTAGTTTGCTGTTATTCCCACCATGTTCATCCACCCAAAAACCTTGGGCAACAGCGAGCAGTGTGGACCAAGTCTAAAAATGTTTCATTTTATTGACATAAATATTGCGTGGTGGGTTAAACGTCACATTATTCCAAATTGAAGAGTGGCGCCTAACGAGTCACATGGTAAGCAGGCCGAAAAGCAAGGCAACATGAAATTGCCCGATTGTTTAATGGACTTTGGAGTGACGTTGGCACCAGGGAAAACGTAACGCGTCGTTGCTGGATTTGCGTGCGTAATGTTTCAAAAACGGCTCGAAAATCAAAGTTAACTGGTAGCCGTTGAGTCATTTCGAGTTTGTTTTCGAATTTAACAGAAGAAATGTTGATCACTTACTTCTGTAGCAGCAGCTCATGCTCAGGTTTGATTTTTCCGAGTTCAATCTGCAACCTGGCCCGCTCCTTGGCGGAGTCATCCAGAGACCTTCTGGCGTCGGCCAGCTCAGTCTCATACAGGGCTTTCAGTCCGGTAACCTCCCGGCTTCTTACTTCTTCCTTCTCGTTAATTTGCAGGTGCAGCACATTGTTTTCAGACTCTAGGCTCCGTACTCTATCGATATAGACGGCCAGACGGTCGTTGAGGTTGCTCAGCTCCTGTTTCTCCTGCAGTCTGGTTATTCTCGTCGGGCTCAGCGGTGTGCTGCCGCATGTGCTTCTTCTCTGGCTAGCCGGAGCTGGAGATGCGGTCGCCATTGCAGATAAAGAATCAGATAATCTGGAAGGCGGGGGGGGGGAACACCAAGATATAAAAAACCGGAGTCGGGAGTAAAAATAAAACTAATTCAACCGTTGTGTACCTACTATGAAAAACTAGAACAAAGTCTGTCTTACCTTTTCTACGCCGAATGAAAGAGGGGGCTTGGCTTGCAAATATGGCGGCTCATTGAAAATTTAACGTAGCGTAGCCAAAGCCAATGGCTCGCCGCGACGCAACGCGTCCTTTCAACTTTGACTTTCCAAACAAAGGCCCAGTTCCATTCGTTTCGGCATATCCTTCCTCCCTCCAATGCCTGTTTGTTTGGGTAAGGACAAGTGGTCAAGGAGAGAAGGGAACAGCGGTCATTCAAAATGAACGGCCCCGGCAATCTTTCGGTGCCGTATCATAGCAACTAAACGGAAGTTTAAACAGTATGTAGAATTATGACCGCAGATTTAAATAATAACAGATTTACTAAACACTACAAATAAATTAATACAAAATATAGTAGTAATAATAGCAGTAAAATAAAAACAAAAACACTTTTCCAAACAAGTTATGGAAAGAAAAGGAAAATACTTCAGAGTTTATGCATTTCAAATGGTAATAGTGACTTATTTTCAACTTAGATTCATAGACTACAAGAGGTCTTTGACAAAACTCTACAATAGTTTAAACATTAATACAAATAAAACAAGATGGATAGATCCATTTCATAAATAAGTTTATAAAAACTGAGTTTTTAAAAACAGGACAGAGTTTATGCCAGTCCACTGTCTGGCAGGCTACTCCAGAGCAACTGCCAAAGTCCGATCACCTTTGTCTTTGTTTGTAGGTCTAAGGTTGCACTTTTGCCTAAAGGGTAATCTGCAGTATGACCTGGTGCCAAACCATGCATCGAGTTGAAAGAGATAAATAAGATTTTAAAACAAAGTCTGCACTGCAGGCCAGCGTAACGGTACAGGATTGGCATTGCTCTCGGACCAACAGGCTCTGAGAAAAGCTTCTACTTCTCCCACAGCCATAAGACTGCTGTCAGATGGCATCCCGGTTGAGCTACTCCATGCAATTCATCCTGGACCTACACATTTTGATATTTACATTTCAAATGTACCATGTGTTATTGCCTTTTAATTATACACAACTGCACTATTTGTAAACCTGTACTTATAATTAAAAAAAAGTATACATAAAGTGTGTACTTTTTTTGTAATCTCTTTATTTTTATTCTGCAGTGTTATTTTCTACTTAATTGGTTTTTTGCACTGTAGGTAGGGCTTGTAAGTAAGCATGTCACTGTATGGAACACACCTGCTGTAGCTACATGTGACAAATAAACTTGACTAGGCTAAAATCAGTGATGTCACTCAGTTTTGTCCTGGTTAAAAGCCTGATAGCTGCATTTTATGCAAACTGCTAGCAAGTTTAGCTAATCCTTTTCATTTGGAGGAGCAGTGCTGAATAATTTATCACCAAGATACTTTTCTCCATTATAACTTTACATTTCATTGAGTTTGTCCACAGTACATTGCAGAACTCAGCTGCACTGAACGAAAATAACTTTCCACTCATAAAGGCAAAGCATATATCTTCATATAGTGCTGCAATGGAATAATGCTGGAGTTAGCAGGTTGCTTCGTCTGATAAAACAAAGAAGCTTGGTTTTGAGATGCTGTACATGGCTTTGATGTCTCGGTTTAGGGTGGTGGTGCATGAGATCAGTATGAAAGTCACATTCCTTGAAAATGGCATTCCCTTTGTCCAGTTTCAAGCCATTAACTACATTAGCACCTGAAGGGACAAGAGGGCGGCCTACACAACTGTCACCTGCTGTTCTTTTAACGTGAGCCACTAACAAGTTTTTGGAAGTAAGTCAATTGTGAATGATTAAGTCTCCCATCTTGCCTTCATCTGGTCTAGGTATTCCTTGTTGCCCTCATCCAAGAGCACAGCTCATCCATGGCCTAATAAATAAATCTTTCACTGCCTGATTATGCCAGTCTTTCTCTGCACAGTGGAACAAGGAATATATTCTATACGCAATAGTATTTCTATTACACAAAGCTTTGCACTGACAAGAGGGCTTTCACAGCTTAGATTTTGAAGAACCAGCACCAGTCATCTCACTTACATGGTTAAGTTCCTTGGAGCATATAGATAGGCATCTATTATAGTCACTGCTCTCTTCTTTTATGGAAGTCAGAGTCTCTGAAGTCTCTCCTGCTTTCAAACACCAAATCCAGGAGCTGTGACACACCTTTTTGGTTTGGTTTCATGTAAATCTCTTGAAGGGTTTTGTAGTGCCTTGGCCAGCTTAAAAATAAATATATATATTATATACAGTGGTGGCCAAAATTGTTAGAACACCTGACAGATCTGAAAATAGACCTTTTCTTGCCAAAACATGATTTCATTTCATAATGTTCATGAAACATGCAGATGGTTGCTCTGAGCACAACAAATATCAGATGAAGTGAGTCCTACTGTTTTTAATCCACTTAACTTTATTATTTGGTATGTCCACCTTTTGCAGCAATTCAAAAGAATCACAGCTGTGTCCTAAGACTCTTGCATCACCATCAATTTAACCACAATCACACCTGACAATGACTACAAAAGTAATTTGGCTTCTTCTGTGAAGGAACTTGACTGTGTGACATTGACAGTGAAATAGGCCTAGCTTGTTTTTTGTAAGGAAAATGACAAATCTCCTTATGATGGCTCTATTCTATGGTTTATAGAGCATAATGATGACTTTGTATATATTTCATTCATTTTATGGGTATTTTAATGGCCAATTGAACAAAAACAACTGAAACCTCTTAAATGTATGCCAAGTGTTCTAATAATTTTGGCCACCACTGTACATATTTTAAAAGAAAAAAGGTGGGAGGTGTACACATTTCTTCATAGACTGTCAGTTACAAATTACATACAATCAGACATGGGACTACAACTACAGTTAACCACTGAGACACAATTAAGTTGATGGGGCACAAGTGAAATTAAATTCCCCCAATGTGCATTCACACACACAGCACAATCAGTTTAACTTCATTCACCTCATCACACTCTTACCACACCAGCACTTTGGTTTGCACAATCTCTTGCAACCACCTTCCTCTCTGCTGTCGTTGTCGTTCTGTGGCTTTTTAAAGTGCCTGCTCTCAGGTAGCTGGCTTGATTGCTGATGAGGGACAGCTGTTTTCTCTCCAGGACCTGAGAGAATCTCCCGTACTATGACACATCCCCAATTACCCACATTCAATTCATACGGAACAGAGGGAAGATCGATCCCCAACCATACTCCTCCCATATCTTCTTTTCAATTTCCACAATTGTTTCATCTTCAAGAAGGAGGGCAAGATGCCGACCACTTGAATCACTGATGCTTCCCTGGTGCCCTCGACCTCCACGTGCACCTCAGTTAACAGACAATTATATTTGCAGTCAAAGAACATAACCTCACCCAGCAAGCATTTGATGGATAGCAATGTTCAGGAGGTCGCCAAGTACAGTAACCAACAAATTCTGCTTTCAGGACAGTCAAAAACTAGTAGAATAGGGGAGTAGGAAATAGGAATTTTTCTACTGTTCTCCTCTAGTGCACTAATTGTATGGTCACAGATGATAGCCTCCTATAATGCTAGTTTGATACCTATGAAATGAAAGACTTCAATATGTTGCATCAAATTTCATTTTGGTACTATAGGCTATACAGTTGTTGCAGGTTATTGAATCAACATATTTTCAATGTAAAATGCTGGCTGTTATGAAGACCCATGACAAAGAATAATTTCTGCATATACACTATATGGCCAAAAGTCAGTGGACACCTGACCATCACACCTATATGAGCTTGCTGGACATCCCAATCCCAATAATATGGAGTTGAACCCCCCTTTGTGGCTATAACAGCTGCCACTCTTCTGGGAAGGCTTTCCACAAGCTTTTGGAGTGTGTCTGTGGGAATTTGTGCCCATTCAAGGCATGGGGAAAGGGCCTTCCCCAAACTGTTGCCACAAAGTTGGAGGCGCCCAACTGGCTAAAATGTCTTTGTATCCTGTAGCATTAAGATTACCCTTCACTGGAACTAAGGGGCCAAGCCCAAACCCTGAAAAACATGGTAGCTGAAACACCTGAACTCAATAATTAATAGGGGTGTCCACTGACTTTTGGCCATATAGTGTAGAACAGAGTTCCTCAAATCTGGGCCTTGGGGTCCAGAGTTCTGCTGGTTCTCTCTCCTACCAGGACGTTCATTGCATTCACCTGGCCTGCATTCAAACCAGCAGTACTCTGGCTCCTGAGGCCCGGATTTGAGGACCACTGGTGTAGAAGCATATAAGAAATTTGTCTCCATGTACAGGGAGACAATGGAGGGTAAATGGAGATTTTAATACATCTTCAGTTGCAACATTAAACTGTGAAAAGAACATGCATCACAAAGTGCTGCACAGTGGAAATAAGATGTCTAACTACTGGCAGTGAGAAATTTATTAATTAATTTAAATACCTAATAATATTTAGATATAATAATATTTTAACCTTCAAGTCTTCAATAGTTTCCTATCCATCTTTATAATATCAAGAGCACTGTTACCTGCTCCAGCAAGAGCCACTTGACAGAATGACTTCTTTCCCCCGTTTCAATCTTCTTTATTGCTGCACCACTCCACCACCATTCAACCCCTCACTTCCACCACCTGGTCCCTCAAATGTATGAGGTGGGATGGAGGAAAAAGAAGCCTTGTGACCTCCTCCTCTACCCCCTCGGGAACATGAACATGAATCGAGCGACGTAAATATTATATAGTTAGTGAGTAGAATGTATAATCTGCAATAAAATGTAGATTAAAATTGTTCTACGTTGTCTAAAGTTACTGCTAGGTCACGTATTTCCGGCCTGGGGCGCAAAAATCTCTGCCCATTGACTGTCGTTATAAATTGTACATGCGCAGTTCGCTCTTCTCAATACAAGAGATAGGAGCTTGGTGCAGGAAAGCTGCGCCCCACCAACGAACTGCGCATGTACAAACAACATTTATCTGAATGCTGCTGATTTACACACCACCAACCACTGGTTGGAAGCAGAGAGCGAGGGGCTCGTGGTACATCTGACATAAAATGCGCCAGAATGAGACAATATACTCGGTCGTTTTCAAGGAGCTGGTTTAGTAGGAAGGCTTGGCTAACTGTATGTAGTTTTTAATGGCACATGTCCTTAACACAAACGCGTTTCGGCTACACCGTCATCAGTGTGTCTGGACATGTGCCATTAAAAACAGTTCATGAGACGAAGCTGGAGAGTGCGGTTTTTTTCTTTCATTAGAATCACAGTTATAGACTCGCACCCGAAGACCTGTTCTTTCTCTTGAGAGTTGAGTGCGCCTTGTTCTGCTCTAACTGTATGTAGTGACACCAATGCTTTATTTTGCTTTCCTTGCATCCTTTTTAAAATGACAGGTCTCAGACCCAGCATGGATTCAGACAGGTTTGAATGATTTAAACCACATATCAGAAAAAAACAAAAGTAAATGTTTGGGAAAGTAAACATAGCTGCTCAGCTTGATGAAGGCTGCAGAATAGGGATCTGTAAGCATAATGAAGAGGTTGACAAAAACAGGCACATCCTGTCTAAAATAAACTGTGTCAAGTTCTGTGGCGCCATAGAGTCATTGAGAAATGTGCATCTCTCAAGGAGAGAAGCGCAAAATTTATGTACAAAAAGTTTAAGCCACAAGGTGGCAAAGTCATATGGCTTTGAGCCAGTTCACTCAGCGTTTTGATGGCACTAGGTATTTTGAATGTAATACCATATTAATTTATTTTTTTCTTAAATGTTATTTTCTATTAGGTCTTACTGTGTTCATAATTTCCTGCCATTGTCTCAGGGTTCTGTGTTGTCAGATTTCTGTTGCACTTATCGAGGCACTTTTTGGTTACTTTAGTCTTTCACCATTACATATTGTAGTATAAAAGAGAATTATTATAAAGAATTTGTACTAATTGAAGTACCTTAACTTACCTTAAGCATGTTTCATTACAACAAATGTTCATTCAGCTCAGCAAATACAAATAAAGGCCTTTTCATTTATTTAAATACACTGATGATACCTTCGTACATGTTTGTTTGATTTTTGGTATAGCCCCCCCCTAGAGAAAAATGCACCAGCCGCCACTGCTTCTGGTTCAGGTCCTCTGTACAACCTACGTTTTAGAGAGGTGTGTTTTGTGAGGGGAGCTAGCTCTGCAGAGTCTCTTGCAGAAAGAATCCTCAAAAGAACACAGCAGACTGCAGAAATGAGAAGAGGTGCAGACATGGAGTTTGAGGCGGCAATGGAGTACTGCAGGATGAAAAATGTCAACTACACGCCCTGTGGCCTCATCATCCACCCTGATGCCCCTTGGCTTGATGCCCCACCAGATGGCTTGATTTTCGATCCATTCACACAGCCACCATTTGGGCCGAATCCCAATTCACTCCTTGGCCCTTCCCTTAGCCCTTCCCTCCGTTTTGCGCGTTCACGTGATAGGGGTAGGAGTGTCCCAATTCTCTTGTGATCGAGGGATAGGGCCAAGTGCGAGGGCTACATGGCCCTCCAAACAGAGATTTTTCAGTGAACGCGCAAAACAGAGGGGAAGGGCTAAGGGGTAGGGCTAAGGGGTAGGGCCAAGGGGTGAATTGGGATTCGGCCTGTCAGGTCTGTTTGTTCAGGAGCCTGATGGCCTGTGGGAAAAAACTTCTGATCATCCCACATCCATAGCTTAAAATACCAACTTCCGGTTAGGTCCGACCCACTTCTGGTTCAAGCCTCGCCCATTCTGAGTACGGATACAGATAATTTAGTTGATTGAACAAACACAGATACAGATAATGGTGTACTCGCTCATCCCTAGTAACTAATTGACCTTCTATATTTTCACAAACAATGGGATGGTGAAGACTCTCTGAAACTGGACCTGGACTTTTAATATGAATTGTTACTTGACATTTAAGTAAGACATGTATTCAAGTATAAGCAGCCTATAATGCTTTTCAAATAATTGAGAATGAAAAGAATTTCACATTTTTAAATTTCTTTCCCTTTATCATTCTTTCAGATGGCAGATAACATACAGATGGAAGATGAGATAAAGATTCCACCTTTGACAAGAACAGACTCCATATTTGTAAGTATATCTGTACACGTGTATCCTGATTCACAAAATGTCCCTTTTTAACCAAAGTACGGTTGTTTAGGGTATTTAATTCCTGATGTCTGAATGGTGCATTATCTTGAGGGTGTGGCTAGGACAAGATATCAAAGAGGCCAATGGTAATGCACATTAATGTAGGGTCCGTTGTCACGCTCAAAAGACACCACCAGTGTCATTTCATATAAAGCTTATTGCAAATGAAAGGCTACATAGTCACAAATGCACTGCTGGACCTCTAATTGAAACCTACAGGTTTATTTTGCTGCCTGCATTTATCAGGCTTTATGGACTTTGTCATTGTCTTTGTTGTGTTGTCAAAAATTCTTGTTGCCTCAGACACAATCCATCATGCTCAAGAAGACGAGTACAAGTAAGATACAAAAGGATGGGTTTTTTTTAACAACAGAATAAGACCATTTTTAGGGACAGACCTATAAGACCTAGTAAAGTGTCTATAATTCATAGTTTTAAATTTTCCTAACATTAAAATATATGGTATCATAAGGTGACCTCCAGTGTTGATTGCCTGCACTGTGGATATAGTGACACATTTGTCTGTTGTGCTCCTTGTTAGCAGTTTGTATTGAAAGCCTGGTCACACAATTAAATATATTGCATCATGATTGTGTGGAAGGTGGTTTTGACAGTACTAGTGCCTTAAATTGAGTAAATGGCCTGCCATACACACTGGTCCTAACTTGGACCACCCCTCCCCCACTCTGTCTACTGAGCCACCTGCGCAGAGCTCCCCCTCCTATGCTCATTTAATTCGAGGAGCTGTCGTAGAAATTTGCCTGTAAGCACTCAGAACTTTTTAAATAACACACAAAACATTAAATAACACACAAAACAGGTTGAAGTATAAAAATATATTGTATACAGATATTTTGGAGAGAGAAAGACACAGGTCACACAGAAAGTCAAAATCTCTATGCTCTCTCTCACTGAAAATCAGCTAACTACAATCTTTATAGTTTCTTTGGGAACAAAGAAGTCTCTTATGATTGGTTCACTTATGCTTAGATATGTTTAACATGGTTCATCCTATAGGCTCTCTCCACCTAGCAGTGGTCTGGTCAGATTTATGGCTTCCTTCTTGGGCCTCACTATCTTACTCTGCAACACTCAGGCACATGTTCATGGCACACATATCACATGTCTGTGGCAGCATCAGTACAACAGATACTAAATGATAAATTCTAGCATTCTGTGCTAATTTACTTTCAGAGCCATGAAGACAACAAAGTCCATAAAGTCTGCTAAACGCAGGTAGAAAAACAAACCTGTCCAAAAACAGTGATTAACTAGCAGTCCATTTCCAAAATGCAAAGAGCTTCCTGTGATATATATATATTGAATAAGATTCATACATAAAATTGTATGTCTGTATGTATTTCAGCTGTCAGTCAAAGAAAGCATTGCCTAAAATGTGTAGACAAAATGTTTGGACTTTGGAGTTCGCATCAGTCTACACTGATGATAGTGGGTTTCGTTGTGCTGTGATAGACCCAGAGAATTGGAGCGGTTTCGACAGAATTCTTTTTGCAGAGGCACCACAACAGCTGCGATTGCTGCTATGAAAGTACTGCAAGCAGCCCCAGATAAACAGTGAACAGAACAGACAGAGCAGAGAGAGTCAGGGACAGTTGGAAGCCATGCAGATGTAGGAGACTGTGGTTGGCCCAGGGAATGAAGCAGAAACAGCACTTTGTTTTCAGTAAGTGAACCATTGACCTCAACTGGAATTGGACATAGGTGTGTGCGTTAATAGAATCCAAAGACCACAACTGAGCAACTTAGATGAAATGTTTTTACATTTTTACTACTATGGCAGTTTATCCCAAATGAATCAAGTGGGTTACATACTCATGCAAACTGTTATTTCTTTCATGTAAATTTCTTACATTTTGTTAGAGTAGGGCCTGAACTAGATATATAATAATATCCTAAACAAATGTATTTTGAAATCACTCGATAACAAAATGTGCAAGTCAAGGGGCTTGTCTAATTTTTGAAAACATTTTTTACATTACTGTTATCCAAATATGAATTCTCAGGTAACGAACTGATCTTTTGCCATTATAGCTGACCCAAGAAATGCTTGGGTACAGGCAGTGCTTTAAGTGGGCCGGTATGCACCGGTACGGAGTACCGGCACTTCTCGATTTTAGCCTCTGGCGTACCAGGACTTTTTACGGCGTACCGGGACTTCTCATGAGCTCATAGTACCCTGTCCTGTTCTATTTCTCTCTTTGCGATTCGTGATACTCATGCTCCTATGGCTAAACTACATTACCCAGTGCGCACTGGTACGTGCCGCACGCCTGCCCCTCGCGAGACGTTCACTCATAAGGAGGTCTCGCGAGTCGAGTGTGCCGGAAAGGACGTGAAGAAGAAGAGACGTTTAATGTCAACATCAACGCGAGTCGAAACCAGTTTGATTTACAGCTTGATTTGAGTCAGATGGTTTAGTGAACCTAGTTACAAATGTTGGCGTGGCTCCAAAAGGGCCAAAAGAGAACCCTGACCGGTGACGGTGAGGATGATACAGGAGGACGGACAGACGTTAATTTTGCAAGTGAAGAGGAGCCAGCTAGCAGTAGCGCTTCTGCTAACACAGAGGTGGCTTCTGATTCACCTGTTGCCACTGATGTCAACAATAACCCCACAGGACAAGAATGGCCAGACTGCTGGTCAAAGGACCAAATAAGGTATTTTTGCTCACAGAATGAGTGGCTTATAATTAAAGACAAAAGGCTTGGGTGAAAGGTATGCAGTAAAGTTAACTCCCTTGCTACCCAAACACATCAGGGACTGAGGTTGTCACATGAGTGGAGTGGATGTTTAATCTCTGCATTTGGAGCTGACAAGGCAAAACAACTGTTTTCTTTGTCTGTTTTGTTATGATAGAAACAAACACAGGAGTATGTCATTTATTTGATTTACTTGTCAACTGCATAGCTTACTTCTCCAATTTTCTCCATCTCTGGTCTCCATCTTTTATCCATGTCTGTCTTTGATGTGTGTGTCCACAGGGAATGGTAGGTGCCAGTTAGTTCCCTTGTGCATCAGCCTGTATGCTACTTGAGGACCGCCCCCCTGAAGACCTCCCTTGGGCCACATACAAGTTAACAAACATAATTTGTCTGGAAAGTTGAGTAACTGTAAGTTGGGATCGCTCTGTTGGGATCGCTCTGCCCGAAAGTTGTCCCGAAGTTGTTAAAAGAGTCTAAGACGGTCAGAATTCGCCGGTAGCTGAGTCCACGGAGTTTTCGGTTGACATTTCCTGCTCGGCGGTCAGGTTTTTTTTAGTTGGATATGATTCGGTGGAGATTTGATGTTGGAAGAGGACATCATCGCCACCAGTAGTTGACTTCAGAGTGGAGAGGAGACCAGCAGCAGATAGCCACAAGGCGGCTTCCTGAACACCTGCTGGAGGAGAGGATCCAGTGAACCGGATGGCGAGCCAGAGATGATGCACAATGGATAACTTACCTTCCTTACCTGCGGTGTGGTAGGACATTGAAGTGCACGCAGATTAAAGGGCCCCAACGAAATAAAAACTGAGCTCATAATAAAGAAAAAACCAACACAGACTTAACACAACAACAAATGACACATTTTTTATTGGGTACAGGTGTAACGGTGTAAATAAGTTGAGTAAATCCTGCTAAAAGTTGGGAATACTGCCATCTCCTGGTGGAACACTTTATAGGAAAGCAGGGAATCATGGGTATTTCACTGCATTTATGGAGATCGGCTGGTTAGGTTGACTCATGCAATATGTGAGGATGAAATGTACAAAAAGAGTGTCAAATCCACATTTTAAGTTATTAGACTATAATATTGTTTTGTGTTACACTATTATATATTGCTTTGTTCCGCCTGGCATCAAATAAGCCACTGTAAATATGTTATTTGTCTCAGTTTCCACGTGGGTTTGTCTGGCTACTATGGCTAGCCAACTAACGATATCATATCCTCTTTAGGAATTGCATGTTTGACTTCAGAGCAGTCACACCCTTCCGTACATGTATATTCCCCCTGTTACTGCAGGTAAATGATTTTGATTTGATATTAATAATTTATGTTTTTGTATGTTGTGCTATGTTACACCAGTCGCACATGTCTAGCCAGCCAGCCTGTTAATTAAGTGTTATACCATTTTTCGCCACTAGAGTGTGTCGTGGTATAATTGGTTCCATTTATAACCGTTCAGCTAATAATACAAAATGGATGATGGTAGTTTCTTTCTATTCTATAGGTTTTTGTAATTAGAAATATAAATATTAGTTATTATTATTATCATATATACTATTATTATACATTATTGCATTATAAAAGCTCCACTATCCACTATACGGTCATTATGAAGAATAAGCTCTTTGTTTATTGTATTGTTTATCATTTTGTATTTCACTGCATTTATGGAGATTGGCTGGGAATTGCATGTTTGACTTCAGAGCAGTCACACCCTTCCGTACATGTATATTCCCCTGTTACTGCAGCCACGCCAATAAACTTCCACATCCAACAAGTAGTGCTTCTCCAGACTGGTTGGTTCAGAGGACGGGACCAGAAGCGTCACACAGGCCTGACAGTTCAATTACCAACATTGATATCAGCAAAGGAGAATATGCCCCAACACTAAATGAATTAGAGGAGGGAAGTTCTGATGAGTCTACAGAACTGAAGAAAAAAGACGATGAGACAGGGGAATCAATCCTTGAATTAGAAAACAGTTCAAATGAGTCAACAGTCAAGATAAACAAGAAATGCTGAGAAGGAAAATTGAGTTCCAGAAGGGAAGATGATTTTGATAAAGCAACATTCAAAACGAAACAATTTTGAAAAGAAACAATTTAAAAGGAATCGTGGAAGATGGTCAAGTTCCAGAGAGGAACATCTCCTGAATCAACTCTCAAAACAAAGACAAAATACAAAAGGATTCACAAAGTACTGTCAAGTTCCAGGGAGGAAGATTCTGATGAATCAACAATCAAAAGGAAAAGATATAAAAGGAATGACAGATGCACTAGTTCTAGTTTAGATCTCTCACTCAACCTACCTACTCTCTCACTCACTCACCCTACCTACTCTCTCTATATATAACATCATGTTTTTCACCACATGTATGAGTTTAACTTCTTGAATGTTTTGCAGGAAAGGCAGAACAATAAACTGGAAAGGAGCGTAAGGATCAGGATGTAAAGCTGTCTGTCTGTCTGTGCTCACTCACTCACTCGCCCACTCATTTGTCTGGGAGAGGCTTAATCTTTTATTATCCTTATAATGTTGAACTTAAGTCTTCATCTTTACTTCTAGTGCACAGGTAGTGACACTTAGCAGCTGCTTTTAGGTAGCCCTTACTAATTTGTGTAGGTTTACATCAACAAGTTTATGTCAACCATATCACAGTTCTCACCATTTGTTTTTGTTCTTGTGACTGTTACTGACTGATTTACTGTCCAATACAATTGGTCTTCTTTGCGGCCGCCAAAGGTCCCCCATGCAGGGGGCCTGGGCAGACATGGGCTTGCGGGGAAGCCCAACTTTATTGACTTGAGAATGGCAGTGTCCACGCATGTGAGTTCTCTTCAGTCATTCATCCCAGCGTTATTGCCATTAAAACTGCTGGCTTTAATAGCAGTACCAATCTTTTTGTATCCCTCTCTTCTACTTCTCTTCTTCATCTCCAGGCAAAGAACGTGCACTCGTCCGAGGTTTGTACAAAGATGGCCATATGCCATAACATAGCCACCACCGACCGGTTCTATGCGTTGAACCTGGACGTGGACCAGTCCAGAGAGATGAGGCGGCATTTTGAGGAGGCCATGTTGGTGTTTGTGTTTTTCGACAAAACAATGATGTGACTAAACTAAATTGTTTTGTGTACAATTAACTAATGCGTATTAAAGTCTTATAGTCAATTTAACATTAAGTTATTGTGACAGCCCCTGGTACTTCCTGTTGGGTAGGCTTCCCAGGAAGTGATCACTGGAATGTCCAACACCTGTGTGGGCTGAGCTTCTCAGCTATATAAGCTGTGGGAGTCAGTCTCTCTCTCTCTTCATTTTGATGTGTGGTTTGGTAATGTTAGGTTACTTTTGAACACACACCCAAACACTATAGACTTCACTCATCCATTCACTGCACACATTATTGATGTTACTGATTCACATATAGCACATTACTTTAATTTATTTTCCTTCTGGTTAAATAAACTATATTAATTATATGTCATGTGTGGTCTCCTCTTTGTCATCCCCTGAGCCGGGCCGTGACAAATGGGGGCTCGTCCTAAAGTTGGTAATATAAATCTCTGGCCAAATTGGTCAGATTGACTAATTGGAAGTATCTCAATCTCACATGGCTTTTTTTTTGTACTTGTTTTGCGAGCATGTGTATTGGCCCATTGTTTGGATTGAGGTCCTTGGTTTGATTAGGTGCTGTGTTTTGTGTGTAGCTTTGGGGAATATTTGGAGTTTTTCCTGGTAGGCTTAGCAGCTTGCTCAAATAGTGAGCATGTTGCAGGTTTTTGTTTTCTTAGTGTGGTGGTGAAAGTGGGTGGAGCTATATGCTCGGGATCACGTCCGTGGTGTTCTGAGGGTAACTGCATAGCAGGAGCTTTTTCAGACCCGCTGGTTTACAGTGAATAAATACCCCTTGCCGGTAACCACCCGAAGACTAGGGTTGAGGTATATAGTTAGTTGTTTTTTTTTTGCATTAGATAGTCTAGGGAAGGTGAAACTCCAGTGTTTCTTTTAACTACCTCTTAAGCACTTTTGGTTGGCTCTGATTGTGGTCGGTGGAAGCATTATGGCTTCTGTAGTGGATGAATTTGTTCGGTCTCCTTCTGAGGGGTTGCTTGATAGTTGCACTAAGGATCAGCTGTTGAAAATTGCTGCTCACTTTAAAATTGAAATCGCAGCCACTCGTCTTAAGGACACAATAAAACGCATCCTTAAGGCAACTTTGTTTGAAGATGGGGTTCTGTCTGGTGATGAAGGTGAGAGTGTACCAAGTACATCAGGGGTTACTTTTTCTTTTGAACAGCAGAAAGAGCTGCTGATATTACAGATGGAACATGAAAAATTCAAGCAAAGAACAGAGCAAGCAAAACTTGAACTAGAACACTGTAAATTAAACCTAATTAAAGAAGGTAAAATGGCCATAAATGATATGCCTGCTGGTTCATCTAGGGTGGACAGCACTAGAAATCTGAGATTGCTGCCAAAGTTCGACGAGAACGACCCAGATATTCTTCTATGTTTGAGCGGCTTGCTGATGCACAGAACTGGCCTGATACTGAACGCACCTTTGTTGCTTCAATGCATTTTTACAGGTAAAGCCCAAAAGGCATATGCAGCATTGACGGCAGAACAATTCAAAGAGTATAAAACTGTAAAGGAAGCCGTTCTAAAGGTATACGAATTGGTTCCTGAAGCGTACAGGCAACGGTTCCGAAATTGGAAAAAGGGTGAGAAACAAACTCACATGGAGTTTTCAAGAGAGCTGGTGACACATTTTGGTCGGTGGTGTTCTGCGTCCGATGTAGTCTCATTTGAAGAACTGTGTAACCTTGTGGTGCTTGAACAGTTTAAACAGTCTGTGCCAAGCTCCATAGCTACTTACATCAACGAGCGGAAAAGTTAACACTCCTGAGGAAGCGGCTGTACTAGCAGATGAATATGTGTTAACACACAAACGGATTTTTGGTGCTCAAAGTCAGCAACGATTTGCTCGCAGAGATAGTTGGGAGATGGATCACTCAGATTTCAATCAGGTCTCTCCAAAAGGAGGGCTTCGTATATTTGGTAACATTGATCCAGTTACAACCTGTAATTATTGTCAGCGAAAGGGTCATTGGAAGAATGAGTGTCCTCCTTTTTAAAATCAAAAAAGGGGTTTAATGTATCTCCTAAATCTGCTGGGTTAGCTGTTCCACTTAGCAACTCAAGGTCCGGTGCTGATAAAATAATCTCTCCTTTTCAGATGCAAACTAAAAGGTTGTGTGCAGCTAAGATTGCTTCGGGATATGCTCCCTTTATATCAGAGGGTTTTATATCTCTGGTTGACAGCAGTGGCAAGGTTCCTGTCAAAATTTTGAGAGATTCTGGGGCTCTTAATACCTACATAAGGGAGTCAGTCCTAAATTTTTCACCCCACTCAGACACAGGAAGTTGTGTTCCAATCAGAGGAATCGGTTTAAAGACCATTTTTGTGCCAGTACATTTGTCATGTAGCCTGGTACAGGGGGAGGTGGAGGTTGGTGTGCATCCAGAATTACCAGTGGCTGGGGTGGACATTATTCTGGGAAATGACTTGGCTGGGGCACACATGTGGCCTGGTGCATCAACTTCTGAGGTGACTTCACAGGGGTTGTGCGTTTCTTCTCCTGTAAAAGCACAGGTTTCTGAGGTCCCAAAGCAGTCAGTATCTTCTGTGTGTGCTGTAACCCGGTCTATGAGTGTTATGCCCAGTATGGACATGCCAAAGCCTGATTCTGAAAAGGGTACTGATAACAAATGTGTTTTCCCTTGTCCTACCTGATCCTTTTGTCGGTTTCTCATGCAGAGTTGGTGGAGGACCAGAAAGCTGACCCATCATTAATCAAACTGTTTGATCGTGCTGTGCCCTCCTGTAATGCGGGAAACAACTCGGGAGCTTATTTTCTCCATCATGATCTGCTGATGAGGAGGTGGGTCCCTCATGGTGAACGTTTGGCTGGGGGAACAGTGGAGCAGATTTTGCTACCTGTCAAATATAGACAGTCTGTGATCAAGATGGCTCACGACAGTGTAGCTGGTCACATTGGGGTGAGGAAAACCTATGACCGTGTCCTTAGACATTTCTTCTGGCCTCATTTGAAACGGGAAATATCGGCTTACATTAAGACCTGTCATATGCGTCAGTTAACAGGCAAACCAAGTCAGACTATTATACCTGCTCCTTTACATCCCATACCTGTGATAAGTCAGCCATTTGAACATTTGATCATTGACTGTGTTGGTCCCCTACCTTGTTCCAGATCAGGTAGTCAGTATTTATTGACTGTGATGTGCCAGACGACCAGATATCCAGCTGCAACTTCACGTCTCGCCTGTTTGCACAGGTCCTCCAGCAACTTCATGTCAAACATAATAAATCTTCAGTTTATCATCCTCAAAGTCAGGGTGCACTGGAGAGATTTCATCAACATTTGAAATCTTTGCTCCGTGCTTACTGTGTTGAGTTGAAGGCAGACTGTGAAGACGGGTTGCCTTGGCTCCTATTGGCAGCCAGAGAGGTTGTGCAGGAAAGCACAGGTTTCAGGCGGGCATCCTGGACCGCTTGGGCCACACTCCAGAAGGGCACCGGTGCCGGTTCAAGGGGCTCAGCCTGAGGGCCGCCCGTTTACCCTCTCCCAGCAGCTCCTCGATGCCACGAGGCACTGGCTTTGTCCGGGCGCCAACGGACTGGGTCCGGTGCCACCGCCCCGGCAGCCTGGACGAGGCCACCACCCTGGCGGAGGACCACCTGTCTCTCCCCCCCCCCGGGACTGGAGCGCGTTAGGTGTGTGCACGGGGATATACACAGGCATCCGGTGGTGTCAGTGGAAATTCGTAGCAAACGGAAAAAGCATAAAGTCAAGGCTGCGGTTAGCTCCCGCTTGTCGCGCCCCCTGTTATTAGGCACGGATTGGCTGGGGTTTAACAGCGTAGTCAGGTAGGCTACAGGGGGTGTGTTCACGGCAGCCAGGGAAATGCGAGTGGTGCGTGGTGTTGAGTGGTGACGCGAGCTCTGACGAGTCGGGTAGGGAGGGAACGCCGCGCTCACTCATCCGTACTTTTCAGTGGTTAGGGACAGGTTGTACCGAGTGAGCCGTGACACTCAAACAGGTTTAGACACCACCCAGTTGTTGGTACCAAAAAGCCGCCGGGAACCAATCTTCCAGGCGGCTGATCATAACCCTATGGCTGGACACCTCGGTTGCAACAAGACACTGAACCGGATCATGGCCCGGTTTTATTGGCCAGCTTATCAATCTCCCGGCCACCCCAAAAGCGCCATTGCGCCCTCTCCCTCTAATTGAGGTCCCCTTCGAAAGAATTGGCATGGACCTCATCGGGCCATTAGACCGGAGTGCACGAGGTTATCACTTTGTGTTAGTCCTAGTGGATTATGCAACGCGATACCCTGAGGCAGTGCCGTTGCGCAACATCTCGGCAAAAGGTGTTGCGCAAGCTCTGTTTCACATAATCTCCCCCGTCGGAATCCTGAAAGAGATTCTGACGGATCAAGGCACCACGTTTATATCACGAACACTGCGCGAACTGTATGGGCTACTGGGGGTTAAATCAATTCGAACTAGCGTGTACCACCCACAGACCGATGGTCTCGTGGAGCGGTTCAACAAAACACTAAAGAACATGGTCCGTAAGTTCGTCCATGAGGATAGCCATAATTGGGATAAATGGTTAGATCCTCTGTTGTTTGCAGTGCGGGAGGTACCCCAGGCCTCCACGGGGTTTTCCCCCTTTGAATTGTTGTTTGGGAGAAGCCCGAGGGGCATCTTGGATCTGTTTAAGGAAAGCTGGGAGGACGGTCCAAGCGCCAGTAAGAATGAAATTCAATACGTCCTAGACCTGCGAGCAAAACTCCATGCACTTGGGCACTTATCCCGGGAGAATTTGCTTCGGGCCCAGGAACGTCAGCAGCACCTCTACAACAGAGGAACGAAACTACGTCAATTCGCACCGGGAGATAAAGTGCTTGTGTTACTCCCAACTTCAAGCTCGAAATTGCTCGCCAAGTGGCAAGGACCCTTTGTGGTCACACGGCGGCTGGGGGATGTTGACTATGAGGTTGCGCGGTCTGACAGAGGGGGGGCGCCACAGGTCTACCACCTCAACATCTGGAGGGAGGCGGTCCCCGTTGCTCTGGCGACAGGATGAGTTGGGACAGGAGGTGCCGAACTCCCCCATTCCGGCTCCGCTCTTTTGAAAACCACCTCTCGCCAGGACACACAAACCTCATACGCCACCATATTGAAACGTCCCCGGGCGTGACGGTGCGTTCACGGCCCTATCGTTTGCCCGAACATAAGAGAAAAACGGTTCGTGCAGAATTAAAGGCCATGCTGGAAAAGGGCGTAATAGAAGAGTCCAACAGTGACCGGTGTAGCCCCATCGTGCTTGTCCTCAGGCCCGATGGGTCTATCCGGTTCTGTGTGGACTACCGTAGGATGAATGATGTGCCTACCCAATGCCTCGGGTCGACGAGCTCCTGGATCGGCTCGGCCTGCTCAATTTTTCACGACGCTGGATTTAACCAAGGGCTACTGGCAGATTCCCTTGTCTCCAGAGTCCAAGGAAAAAACGGCCTTCCCCACACCGGATGGGTTGTACCAATTCGTGACACTCCAGTTCAGATTGTTCAGGAGCCCCAGCCACCTTCCAACGCCTCATGGACCAAGTGCTGCGTCCGAACGCGACGTATGCTGCGCCTCATGGACCGAGTGCTGCGTCCGCACGCGACGTATGCTGCCTGCCTACTTGGATGACATCATCATCCATAGTGACAGCTGGGGGCAGCATATGCGGCAGGTGGCGGGGGTCCTCGAGTCCCTGAGGTGGGCGGGGCTCACGGCCAACCCGAAGAAGTGCGCGGTTGGCCGGCAGGGAGATACGGTATCTGGGGTACCACTTGGGTGGTGGGCTGGTGCGGCCTCAGCTAGATAAAACGGCGGCAGGCCGCCCAAGACAAAAAAAGAGGTGAGGGCATTCATAGGACTGGCCGGTTACTATAGGCGGTTCGTCCCCGCCTTCTCGGAGCTGACCAGGCCCCTGACCGACCTGACCCGTAAGGGTGCCCCAGATCCGGTCCAGTGGACGGAGCGGTGCCAGCTGGCGTTTGAGAGGGTTAAACAGGCCCTTTGTGGGAAGCCCCTGCTTCATACACCTAACTTCTCTCTCCCCTTTGTCCTACAGACTGATGCATCGAACAGAGGGCTGGGGGCCGTTTTGTCTCAGGAGGTGGGGGGAGTTGACCGTCCGGTGCTGTACCTGAGTCGGAAGCCGGCTCCCGGCCTAAGGCGGGCGGTGGGGGTATGTGGCAGAGATTGTGATTGTGGCAAATCTCAAATCTATTGCACGCCCAACCGTCCTGGTAGGGGGATCCCTCTCTGAGTAGCCCCTCCAGAGGTTTCTTCCAATTTTTCCCTGTCCTCTGTGAGGGTCTAAGGCTGGGGGATGTCGATACCATTTATTGTTTCACATGTTGGGCACTGTGAAGCTCTTAGAGACTGTAACGGTGATTAAGGGCTGTACAGGTACATTTGATTTGATTTGATTTAAACCCCAAAGTAATATTGCAAGAAAAGATAGAACCATATTACACATATCACTAATAACATCCTTAAATGATTCAATAATTCATCTAGACATTCATAATATCTGCATATGTGATCACCATCAACAAAGTAAGAGGTCCTCTGGTGCATCCTTTTGGCACAAGCAGTTTCTTTGGATCAGTTCATTGTGCTGCTGACAGGAACATGTGTTTCTCACCTAGGAAACAAAAAAACATCTTAGGCCTATTTCTCTTAGGCCCTAACCTATAGGGTTAACCCTAACCCTAAATTAAATTGCTATTTAATTTCTTTTCTTTTTTATTTGTCAGAAGGTCCAATAAACACTCCATTTTCAAAGAATTAGAATTTTCTGGCAATTATTTGATAGTTCAGGCTTTACAGAATTAATAAATAATTCCTCATGCTTTTATGGCTCTGTACTGACCTTTTCCGGGATTTTTCAACCTGGCCTCTATGTCCACAAAATCGCTTTTCATACCTTTAAGTAGATCCCAAAAGTTTCTGAGTTTCTCCGGTCCATCGGTTCAACCAGCAGTCGCGTAACGGCGGCTCTATGGTGGAAACGTAATCCATAAAGGCATACTCGGCCGGTCAAAGTACGTCCACTAAAAGTGCTTGTTTTTGTCACGGACGGGCTCAGATTGTTATTCGTGTTATTATCCAAATGTCTGATATGTCAATAACGGTTGATACGTGAGTCGGAGAGACGAGTTTTGAGTTTACGTAGAGGAACTGCTAGAACTTGCAGCAGCTGGTTCACCCTCTCGCTTCCATAAACTATCTTCGTATCCTTTTCACCTGTCGTTTTCCGAGCTGTTTCTGTAGCGACCCTTTTCCATAATGTTGTCAGACATTTGGATAATAACACGAATAACAATCTGAGCCCGTCCGTGACAAAAACAAGCACTTTTAGTGGACGTACTTTGACCGGCCGAGTATGCCTTTACGGATTACGTTGCCGCCATAGAGCCGCCGTTACGCGACTGCCGGTTGAGCCTATGGACCGGAGAAACTCAAAAACTTTTGGGATCTACTTAAAGGTATGAAAAGCGATTTTGTGGACATAGAGGCCAGGTTGAAAAATCCCGGAATTACCCTTTAACAACTAGTTCTTTCCCAGAAATGAACATGGGTATGACGGTAACACAAATACTGAAGGAACGTTAGCTGAGCCATTTTGTGTAAATGTGGGCCGTATTTATTCAATTTTGAAAAATGCATGACTTCTACAATGCCGCACATCTGGCATTGGCCGAATCAGCTCGTTTCCAATGCTGAGCTGTTCCAGATAGTCTGACCCGTAGCTGCTACATAAATACACGAGGAAAATTTGTTTTCACAGCATATTGATTACTCTCTATATTTAGTGACAGACAGAGACGTAGGCAGGAGGAGAGTTAACTGGCCAGCAGGCCATTTTATTACATCCCAACAATAAACCAGGCCCGGCGTTGACGGCAGTGAAGAGCGTTGTCTTCCTCGGCACGTGCACCTCCTCCCTCCCGGCAGGTCAGCCGCGGAGCACCAAGGCTGCCCCAGTCCACCAGGCTTCCAGGGGCATCCCACCCCAACCCCGACTGGTCAGCCCTTGCAGGCTGCCCTCGACTGCAACCTCCGGAGCTTGGCCGGTCGCTGCCGGCTTTGGACGCCTGCTCTCCCACTCCGTCGTTCGCCGCTCGCGCCCTCGCCTCCGGACAGGTGTCGTAGTATTTTCCCACTCCCCCGCAGAATCTGACTCCCCTTCGCGTGAACGCGCGCACACTTAACACGTTACATTCTGTGGTCAATTTACGTGATTTCTATCATAAATTTTCGGGTTAAATATGATTCGGTAGCCAACTGTAAATAGTCAGCTTCAGTTTACTGCAGGATATATGAATAATGAAAGAGTAGTAAATCGGCAGGAAGACGATTTTATGCGGGATTTCGTTTCACTTAGTTTTGTTTCGCAAATGTCACTGAACGAAATTCACGTCTCCTCTTAGGCTACAGCCTAATAAACAATTCAAGGTTATTTGCTGACATATCTGGACCTGTTTGTCCCCAGAGGTAACAGGGAAGAGACTGGCCTCCTCCTCTTCTCATCCAGATCTCAGCACTCTTCATCTATCACCACCAGTGCCCAGACGCCACCGGGGGATATCCGGCTCTCGGCTTCACTACCCCCTTTTATAAATATGAGGACATCAGGGTGGGGTCTGTTCGCCAAAGATTTATCATCATATTTCATCATTGTTGTGCACGTGTCAAAACAATAATTGTTCATTGAGAAAAATTAAGTCTCTCCTGATTGAACTAAAACCTGACTCCTCTAAGAATACAAGATGTGACCCTCACCAAATTCACTCAGTGGGCATATCTGGACCTCTATTACATATTTATAAAGTCTTGTGAAACTAGTCAATACAGGGGAGAAATTAGGAGGGGAGTCAAATTTTGATGGGTCAGTTTTTACATCCAACAAAATCTGACTCCTCTATTATATTAGGAATGCAAGATGTGACATTCACCAAATTCACTCAGCAGGCATATATTGACCTCTAGTACTTGTGTAACTAGTAAATACAGGGGAGAAATTAGGGGGGGGGAGTCAAATTTTGATGGGTCAGTTTTTACATCCAACAATATCTGACTCCCCTCCTATATTAACAAAGCAAGATGTGACTCTCACCAAATTCACTCAGCAGGCATATATTGAACTCTACTAGGGTGAGTGGGGGTCATAATTTAAGTGCTGAAGATTTGCTTAGCTGTAACTTTATGCTTCTTCAAGTATGTGTGACTGTCTTTCTCCACAATTTTCCCACAATAAAGTATGTTGCATTGTATTTTACCTTGTATTTGTCTAATTTCATTGGCATGATTCGGCTTGATCACACGTTGACAGTGAAGTAAAGGCCATACAGCATAAGCTGTGGGTGTATTAGTTGAACTAGTTTTTTGTCAGTGTCTCGTGCATTATTAAAATCGACTTCAGTTATATTTAGGTTGATTTTATGTTTCTCTGATATTACAGATGCGCCACACTATTATACCATTGCCCTACTGATCATAGTAAGTACTTGCCTGTTCATCATATGACACAATTGATCAGTTAATTTTTCAGACCTCAAACACTGAACTAGGCAACTGTCAGGTGAACTGTTGAAAGGAGCTGTTGTTTTCTGTCTTCCTTCATTCTTGCAACTGCACTATACTGTTTATTAAACCATAACAGTCAAGTTTGTTTGTCTTACAATGTGAGAAGTTGCAATATGTTATTTTGGAACTCATCTCTCTCCCTCTCTCTCACACACACAAATACTGTATATACACACACACGGAGGGCTATCAACGCTGGATTGAGAGAACTGGTGTCTTTGACTGGGCCATAAGTCACTAGCCACAACCCTGCCATCGCCCAATACATGGACTTCCACACTTAACTATGTGCCTTGTTAGAGCCTGAACATACACTTCATATTTGGACATCATGTAACATGTCTGGTGGTGTCCTTTATATTCTTATTTTTATTTAAACTATTTTGGACAGACAGCAGTATATTGGCAAAACATTTTTTATTTAATGTTCTTATGTATTTGTACTGTTATGCCTTAAGGCTGGGCAATATATTTAGTATATAGATATTCCATGATATAGGGCAAGATGTTATCTGAGAGTTTTGATGTAGGCTAATTCTATGATGTAGCTCAATTGTCTGTTACTGTAGGTATGCCACAAAGCAAGGTTAGTAAGTTTGTCATATGACTTTAAAAATGCTATAATTTCTGAATTTTGGTTTATCATGAACATGAATTGTGAATCAAAATTGAGTCATATTCACATAGCTAAATGAAATTTTGCTTTACAGGTTCAAAACACTATCACGATAATGTAATGTCTTCACAGTTACTGTATCTAGAAAACTTTCTCATCCTCCTTTGTGGAACAATCCCCTGATTAAAAGCTGCATAACAGCTGCAGTTTAGATGCAGTTTTTTCTAGTGAACTGTTCAATATATTTTTAGTCAAATATGGTGATATAACTGATGTCAATATTTCTGTTCGTAAGTGCCTTGTACGTTTATTGCATTACATTCAACACTGCTCCTCAGGGGTGGGTAAATGCAGAGATTGAATTTGACTGTGCTGAAATGTATGTGTGACAAATGAAGTACCTTTACCTTTAAAAAGCTAAAGGCATTTTTAGAGAGAAGACCCTGTCTTAGGTTTTTGTCATCACTAATTCAACATGCAATTGTTCTACATGTGAAGTTTCCAACGATATATTAAAATAAAAAGTAAAGTGCATTAAGAAGCTGTAAATTTTTTTCTCTCACAATGTAATCACATGATTGATGAACCAGTGATTTAGCATTATGCTTCATTCACAATTACTATTTTGTTATGGTTTGCATTCTGTGCTTGTAGCCAGTTTTGGACAGACATTTTGTGAAGACTGACAAGTAAGGTGAGAAACTGTCTGAATAATAGGCCCATATGTGGATGAATTTATTAAATGCTTTTGTGCTTGGCAAAGTGTTATCATTACAAATGGATGATAAGTAGGCCTACTCAACTAAATCAGTCATCTTTTTACTTTGCATTTCAATCTTGTTGGATTTGTAGTGTATGCAGGAGACATCGACCCCCCCCCCCTCTTTAGGACCACAGCAACACCCAAAGACTAACACATTCCTCTCCCAGGGTCTTCCTTTGAGGCCAAGACCCCTGCTGTGCTCCCAGGAACCCAAGGAACCCCCTTTGCAGCAAAAGGGTGATTTTGCCCATAAAGCCGTCAAAAGTAACACTTTGCAGGTTTGACTAGCCCGCTCTGGTACCATTAGGAGATGGGACCGATGATAAGGGCCGGGGAAATGTACCTTATCTGCCTTCCAAGGGAGACACAGAAGAAGAGAACAAAGAAACTCTGGAATGTGTTGCAAAAATGTGCTTTCCTTATATGTTTTATTAGATTTGAATAACACATCCTGTGGCAGATGATGTACCCTACTCCTCAATGTATTATCTTGCTTATTCAAAGCACACAGCATGTGTTATTAAGATGTTTGGTTTACTTGCCAGCGTTTTGTGGTAAGACAGTGATGTTTGGGATCATACAGACACATTTGTTTTAAGGTGATTAAATATGTCACTTGCATCCCCAAAGGATCAAGAAAAACAATGTTTTCCAAACCTGAGCTGGAAATGCAGTTTTAGGAAAATGCTAATCACTGAGCATCAGGTTGTAAATCTGATGCATGCAAATGAGGGAAACACCTACTCTCCTGAATTGCCATAAAGCCTTCTCAGCCCTTGGCTCACTCACAAAAACGCGCACACACGAAATCTCACGAACTCGAAGAAAGCAGGACAACTCCTGCAACAGGCGGACGGGCAAGGCGGAAGGACATCAAGAAACATCAAGAAACTCAACTCAACCGTCCTGAAGCCCGTCCCGCAGCCTGTCCTGTAACTAAGTAACTAAGTTACAGGACGGGCTGACAGTCCTGGCTCAAAGATCTTCTCTCAGCTCAAGTACCAGACCAGTTCCAGATTGAATCTTGCTGAGACGGCCGATTGAGTTCACTCCACCTGATCCAGAAGACTACGAAACCACGTCAGAAGCCAGCCGCCACTCTACTCTGCTTCCTGAAAGACGTGAGTCAACACATTGCCCTATCCCTCTATATCCCCTGAGGTGAACTGTTGGCACGAGGACTCCGACGAACAACGGCCCCCGGACCGCACTCCACTACACGGCCCTCCTGACGTCGACTGGTCCAGACCAACACATGCGTGTGTTTACCTGTCCACTGCGACTGCGCGACGGTTACCACGGAGACGAGGACGCCGCTGACACCCTGCAAACCAGATGGTAACCAAGTTTCTTGTTGATGCACGGGTGATGCAAAGGCAGTGTTGAACTGTGAAAGTGAGGTTAGAATACTCTCTCTCTCTCTCTCCACTATTCTCTGTCCTTCTGTCCCAAGTCTCCCAGAAACTGTCAGCTGTCGTCCAAGCCATCTTTCGCTGTTGCCACATTGCCGCAATTAGACGTATTACAGGTCATTTTGTCGGTGCAAATTTCCTTGCCATCTTTGATCCCAAATATCATTTGCCACTCTTATTTGATATATCCTCTGCCACTGTTTATCTTGCTATCTTGTTTGCCATTATCTGTTTTAGTTTGGTATACATTTATTCATTTTATTGGTGTTTTATTTACATAGTTAATAAAATCTTTGCATTTATAAAGTACTGGCTTTTGTGTGTCATTGATATATCCTGGACATGAAGGTAGAAAATCACTGAAATCTAGAGTTCACTTCTTTTGATTATTAGACTGATATCATTATAAAGAGACTATTCCAGTGTAAACTGGTGGTGCCCCGCAAGTGTTAATTAATAAGATATTAATTACTAAGAATCATTTCAATAATTGTCAATTTCCAGAATTGACCAAATAGTCTCATCGTTCATAACGAAGCTCAACACGCTACAGATTGTAACATTGATGTTGTCACTTTTTGACAATGTTCAGGAAATTAGATATTATCGCTCTTTTATCTTAGAGCGATAAGATAAAATATAAATTGAATATTTTGATGCAGATTTAGGTTAAACAACAATATAGTTCTTCTCAACAAATCACAAGGGGTGATGTTCTTGCAAAGTGCTTACATATGCTACATGTCCGTGCCTAAGCCTGTGAGCAAGAGCAGGGGCGTCATGCAAGCCAAAATTCTGAGGGGGCACAATTAATAATAATAATAATAATAATAATCTAAAAGGCTTAAATTCACAGATTAAATGCTAATCCATTCAGAGAATAAAATTAATAATGCCACATAATAAAGTCACAAATGATTGGATATAATGATTGAAAGGATGAAGAGGAGTTTCTTCCCTCAGGCCATCCGTCTGCTAAACTCCGGACCATACTGTAAGACTACACTACACTGAATATCTGGACTGAAGAGACAATTGCACTATCCATGCACATTTCAATGCACATTCCCTGTCTGTCTGTATATGTATTATCCTTATACATGCCCATATATATCTCATCTTTATTTATTTAATATTATACTTATTTGTATACATACTGCTTTTCTTAAGGTTGCAGGCAGAAAAATACATTTCACTATGCATTGTACAAAGTAATTGTGTATGTGACCAATAAAACTCTTGAAATCCTTGAAATATAATTTATTGTTAATATTTGTTAATACAGGGTTGGGGGCTTCTGGCTTTTTTTTCAAGAAACTAGATATTTTTCGTTGCATTGCTCACCTGGTTAGAGAGATATGAAAATAATTCAATATAGTGGTGGTAGCTAGCTAACTATCAGCTCACTACCACAAGATTCACACACCAGAATCAACTTGAGGAATCGTTAGCAATGGTCGCTAGGCGCTAACGTTAGCTAGCTAGCTAGAAGCTAGCCTAATTTACTAGTAGCTGATAGAGTCATGGATCTGGTAGCTGACCGCTAGCCTACCATTACTAGTAGTTAACAACAGCAACAACTCTAAACACTAAATGTCTTTATTTCTCAAATTAATTGCGTTTCATTTTCACACGTCTGTAAAGGGACATTTGCTCTACTAACCGCTTCGACAGCAACCGCTCTGTCTGAGCAACTTCAATCACCGACGAACGAACTGACTTTGCTTTGGAAGAAACCAATACCATAGCGAAAGGGAGGGGGTGGTGACTTTTTGTGGTATGATCAATTACAAATTCGAAGAACACATTTAACTCATACTATAAAATGATCATAACTACATTGTATAGTATTAAAAATAATAGTAATAAAAGAAAAAAATATATATTAAAAAGTCCAGATACAAAAAATCTGAGGGGGCACATGCCCCCTCAGTTTCTATTGGCATGACGCCTGTGAGCAAGAGTAAGGAAGAGTAAACACCAAATTCTTACCCTTTAGTGTTCTACGCAATTACAACAAAAATATTGCGTGGATATAATTTAATTTGGCGTTAACGGGGTGAAATGGGCGCATGGGCGCGCTGAGGGTGCTGCAGCACCCCCTAGTGGCAAGCAGGCGGAGCTCCTCTGCCTGCAAAAAGTGTTGTCTTTTTTAAAAATTATTATTTAAATGATCATTTGAAACTATATAGTACATTATTTTGCTTCAGGGAAGAAAAATAGATGTGGAAAAAAAGTTTTTGTTAGTTTCTAGTAGGCTACTTTTAGTGAACGCATGTAGATGCTAGGGGTTCACCACACGTCAGTACGCAAGTTAACGTGACGCACAACACAAGTGACAAGAAACTGACATGGCGCAGAAACGAATCTCGGAATTCTTTCTCACTAAAAATGCTAAATCTGCTAAAAAAGATGAAATTGAAGTAGAAGATGCAGGGGCAGGGAATTTGTCCACCACCACTACCACCAACGAGCACCAGCCTCCTAGCACAAGCACGGAGGAAACCGGAGCTGGTAGTTCAGCTGTGGCTAGCGTTAGCCATGGCCACACACCCAGAGCAGTTGACCAGCAAGACCCGCCACCGTGCGTTCCTAACGTTTTAGGGTTTGACGAGCCGTCTCGACCAGACATACGTTTTCCTGGGAGGAAAATTGGGACAGAGTCCTTTGAGCGGTCGTTTCAGAAAAACCTGGTTTACCCGGTGGAAATGGGTGCATTATGTCAAGGAGAGAGACACCGTTGCCCCTTCCTCCACGAACCAACAGAACCCCTGCCCGTTTAAGAGATACGGAGGAGACAGAGGCCATTGTGACTGATGTAGGAGAGCAGCAGTGGCGGCGTGAGTTCTATGAGGCCTTGGATCTTGTGACAACTGAGCTGGATCGCCGATTCGACCAAGAAGGCCTGCAAGTCGCTGCCCTGAGAGAGCAAACTGTTGTCAATGCCGCAAAAGGAGAATACTCAGGCATGAGTGAGATCACTGCTGCACAGGTCCCCAATCAGTTCGATAAATCTCGTCTACATATGCAGCTCACATTGCTGGGTGACCTCTCCAAGACAAAAGGACTCAAGACAGCTCAAGATGTTGCAGGATTCATCGGAGCACTGCATCCTCAAGCCAGGGAGCTCCTGACAGAAGTGGAAAAGTTGATCGAACTTTGTCTATGTCTACCTATCTCTGCTGCTTCCTCTGAGCATTCCTTCTCCACCCTTCGCCGCCTCAAAACGTGGCTTCGGAACAACATGACACAGAGACGACTGACACACCAGACCGTAATGCACGTCCACAGTGACATTCTTGATCGGATGGACATCCAGCCACTGATGAAAATATTCATCGACAACACCCCTGAACGGAAGTCCACATTTGGGGTCTTCAAATAGGTAAGACATGCATTATTAATAATTTTTGGTCATTTGCTGCCGCCGTGCAGAATCTGTATACTGGTCAATATCATGTTTGTGGAATTTGAATTATTATTTTATGGTTATTGCTGCTGCCGCCGTGCAGAATCTGTGTAATATGTAGCCAGGAATTAGCAATGCCTTGATAGCCTACTTCAATGACTGTAAATTCCAACACATTGTTGGTAAAATAATATGTTACATCTTTGTAGTGTGTGTGTGTCAGCACCCCCACTCAAAATACCTTCCCGCGCGCCTGAATGTGTGTACGCATATTTTACCGCAAACCTCGGGATTTATAGAAAAATTCTATGCGGTAAAAGGTGCGCACTCCTACGCATCCTTTCACCCATGCATTAAGCTCACCGCAAAGTTTTTCAGACACGGGAATCAGCGATTCGGGACACGGGACAGACACGGGAATCAGATCCCCCGATGGGAAGATCACAAAATAAAGCTCAGTCCTCTTAAAAACATAGTTTTATAAGTGTGCTTTCACAGGGTTTGTGGTCTGTTGTATCTGTTAAGTCACTACTTAAAACCTATTTTTATACAAAGGCATTCTCTTAACTCTTATTATATTGATTATTTTACCGGGTGGCGCCAGGATGAAGTGAAATAAAACTCATTGATTTAACCATGCAACAGCCTCAGAAAGGCTAAATAACAACATCATAATGCTACTGTTCAAAATCAAAGAATACATAGTATTCTACAGAGTAGAGAATACAGAGTAGAAACCGGCTTGCATCTCTCACTCTCCCTCTCTCCTACTCTCTCTCTCTCTCTCTCTCCCCAACGGGGGAAATGGAATTAGGGCTGAAAGTTGTATTTACCACCACGAAAAGTAAGCAGGCTGAGTAACCGAACTAAGTGACGTGTCTGTCTGTCTATCGATCTCCACTGCTCCGTTTCAGTGGGCTGCTATGGACGCCCTAGCATACATACAGAAATATTTTTCTATAGATACATAAAGCTTAAACAGAGGGGGCAAAAATACAACTAAGGGGCTAAGCATATTTTACTCTTTCATATGTAGCTCCTAATGCTCAATGTTGTATAACTTTTAAACTGTTTTTAAATTGTTTTTATCATTTTGTTCATCATCAGTTTGTCTTCCATTTTTATTTTGTCTTCTAAAGCACTTTGTAACTTTGTTTTGAAAAGTGCTATATAACAAAAGTTTATTTCTATTATTATTAAGGTGTGCCGGATTATTAGAGCTTGTGCGGTTCTCCACAATGTGGCACAGATCCTCTACTGAGCCCCAGACAGTAGCTACACCTTTACGGTGCTCAACCTCACTGATGAGCCTCGATCTCGCACTCCGCAAATTTCGGCTTTCTTGCAGCTGGCATCTCTCAGTCTTTCCCTCATTGATAGTCCAACAAAGGCTCCTTAACAACGTCAGGCATATTCATGAGCTATTTAGCATTGCCCATTTATGGATGACTGTGGGACGACACTAGGAGGAGTAGTGGGAGGACACTGGGAGGAGTACACGAGCGCACAATTCACCGCAGGTGTGTATTTATAAAGAGAAGACTGCGTACAGGTGTGCGCCGCACGGTTTTATAAATCTGAATATTTTCTTGCGTTAGTGGATTCTGAGGTTTGTGCGTACGCAATGTTTTAGGATGGAATCAACAAGTTTTATAAATGAGGCCCCAGGGATGCCATTTCCACTCGGTTCTACTGGCCAGGAATGACAAATGACATCAACACATGGGTTAATATACACTAAACATTTTCTTCATTTCAAAGATATCTGCCTATAACAGCATGCTTTGTCACTTAGATTCATTTGTCAGATTTGATAATTGATAGGCTCTATGATAGGCAATATTGACAGGACATTAACCTCTCTTTCTTCAGATTTATGATTCTATCACGATATATCATTTTGAGGGAATAATAAATTGTATTTCTCTAGTCTTTATATTATCCTTTTTAATGATCTGATAAACTATTTTTTTCTGAATGCTCCGATGCAATTAGGTGTCCCAGTGTGTTGCTTGCCAGGCTTGTCAGATCTTAATAAAACAGGAGGCGGAGTATACCCCAATAGTGGTAGGTTTATTTTTTTCCCCTCTAGTTTTTAAGAACTTCACTGGAACAGATGACCCTGTCACAATGTTGAAATACAGAGTGAGCATGCAGGGATTCAAATTCAATCTACTTTTAAATGTATCTGTTAGAATGAAGCCTTATGTATTTTTTATTACTTTATTACATTTGTTTAAAAAAAAAAAAACTTGTTCTCAACAATGATAATTGAGTAATAATATTTCATTATTACTTACTAGAGCTGTTACCTACAGTCACTGAAACAATGTGAAAACATTTTCTTTTAATTAAGGTAACTCAACCTTTTGACTTAATCGGGATGGACCTGATAGGAAAGCTGGTCTTGACTGACAGGGGGAATCAGTATGTCTGTGTCATGATAGACTACTTTACTAAGTGGCCACAGGCATATCCTCTTAAGTCGAAGACTGCAAAAGAAGTAACTGAATGCATCATGAAGTTCTTCTATCTATTTGGGGCCCCCAAGAGGATCTTGACAGACCAGGGGAAGGAGTTCGTGAATGAGGTAACACATTTACACTGATCTACAATATTATAGTTTGATGATGTTCTTTTCAAAGCTCAACAAACAGGTGTGCCAGGTGCTTGGCATTAAAAGGAGTCTCTGCTCACCATACCATCCCCAAACTAACGGTTTGGTGGAAAAAATGAACGGCACCATTCAGAGGTGAGAGAAACGGCTCTGTGTCTCCCCATGCTAGTATTCTATGTTAATAAATGCTTTGATAGTATTAGATTGATACATATTTAAAGGTACAATAAGATACTTCTGAAAAGGCATGTGGGTGTCACCCAGTGACGTGCGGTGAGGGAAGTGAGTGGGTAGGCACTGAGTTATGAAAAGCCAAATTAGCCAACCTATTGTTGAATACGTCAAAGCAGAATGCACGCACGCGCACACAGGTTCGCGCGCTCGATATCAAGCAATTTATATCCATACGTACTATGTCTCTCTCTCTCTCTTTTTCTCTCTCCCCCCCACACACACACCTACTGCCACGCACGTAGAGGGGAACTAGAATCAAACCTCGGCCATTTCCCACCTTCAAAATAAAAGACCGCACACTGCTCTCTATAACTGAAGACAACTTCATAACGTCAACATAACAATAGCATTTAAATAACGATAAAATAGTTTCCAACTCACCGATCTGAAGATTATTTGTATATGAAATCCATCCGACGGTCTTTCCTGGTGAACACGTCAATCACCGCATTGTAAAACTCGTCCTTACGGGCCTTCAGTTTGCATAGTCTGGCTCTCAATTGAGAGAATAGCAAGGGCTGAAAGACGAGATTGTCCAGCCCGATTACGACAGTATGTCTTTATCCGCTTCAAGGCGGAAAAGGTGCGCTCCACCGACACCACACAGCCAAATCCTTGCGTTTGTACCAGTCAGTTTGAAATGACCGCACAATTTTACTCCCTTTCTGCTGTTGTAGACCGTCCAATGCAGGCATGGGTCTCCCTCTTTCTAATAACTCCTTTTTTGAATTAAAATCCAAAGAAGAAAAGTTTTTCAGGTCCGAAAGTGTTGCGGGCTCGGTAGCGGCCATGGTCAATAGCGGTGCACGAGTGACAGACGAGTGAGCTCGATAGCTAGCTGCGCAAATGTGGCTAAGCAAATGAGGCTGATTCGAGCCATATTTTTTATACGCGGAGCGTAGATGTTTTCTAGCATACCGTGCTTGGGGGTTCTAGCAATGGATTGCAATACCTGGTTCCCTGTGTCAGTGTTTGCCTTTTAAAACAGTGTTTAAGGACAAAAATTCTTTATAAACATTGACACTTTTTATTTTATGGTTACATTATCAGAGCACTCTCCAAGGTGTGTACCAAAAAATCCAAACAAAACAAAAGGACAAAAACACAAATAACGACCAAATATAGTCCATACTTCCTGATGTTTGGAAGAGAGGCACGATACCCTTCTGAAATACCGGAAGAATATAGGGTTGGTGTACATCTATATTACTATTTTCTTGGTGTGAAGGGAATGTTTACATTATATTAATGCAGCATTGGATTACTTTTGGCATGATGACTGATATTACTACTGTCATGGATGTTTTATCAACAGATTGACAATAGTGTGGAAGATGCGGTGGCTTCCGAATCACCTTCTGATGATGTGCTGGCTCTTTCCAAAGTCCTCCTCAGTGTGCAGGAAAATGTTGCTAAGACACAAAAAAAAACAAGGCATCAGTGTGGACAAAATGGTGGACAAACTTATAAAGTTGGCGACAAAGTGTGGAGGCGCAACATCAGAAGCCAACAAAGAAAGGGTGGCAAACCCATCTTTCCTTGGCCTTTTCACAATTTCTGCCATAGAGGGAAAGAGTGTTGATCTTGTAGATGACCATGGGGTGGTGTTTCCAAAAATAAATATTGACCACCTGATAGCATTTAAAGAGGAGATGCCAAGGATCCCTCACAAGCTTGCCACACCAGTGGTGGTAGCAGCAGCAGCAGCAGCAGTACCACTACCACCATCACCTGCAGCACCATCCCTAACCCTAACCCTGTTTTGAAAATCCTAATAATTGTGTTGTAGATCTCTTTAATTGCCTATGATTATATGCAATGCAATCTCTTGAAATGTTGCTAACGCATTTGTTAAATGAATACCCATGGCAGTATTAACATGCCATTGACATCCAATTGTGAAATGCTGTTTTCTGGAAAATAATTTGTAAATACACACTAATCTGTTTATTTATATGTTTTAAATAGATGACCTGAGTCAGCGTTGTCATGTGGGGAGGAGGAATGCGAAGACCAAGACGACCCAAATTGGGTAACACTGTCAACTTACCTAAGATATGCTGTGACACTTAATAGTGGTATTCATTTGAGTTAATGATATTTTACTTAAGTATCATCATAATCCAACACTTCTTTATTATACTACTAATATAAATGCAGTAATATATTTTCTTTTTCAGATTGGCTGTGACAAATGTACACAGTGGTACCACCACTCCTGTGTCAACAGGCCACCCATGGATGCAGAATACATTTGTGCTGCTTGTTTTGTGACAGGCTGTATGAAAGGGAGGAGACACTGTTCTTTGTAGCGTGGATATTTATTGGAGACAGTGTGGGGAAGTAGTGACGGGGGTGGGGATCCGGCCGGGGGGTTGTAGTTCTTCCGGTCCGGGGAGCCGGGATGGGTAGAGGGGGAAGGGAGGGTTGCCGCTTTGTCCGTGATCCAAATCTCGTGGTCGTCTGTCGTTCTCGGGGTCGGGTTGCCAGGGGTCGGGGTCCTTCTTAGTCGTGCCGTTCTGGGGGGTCACACACAGTATAGTCAGTCACAGTTTTTAATCCACTCCTCTTCGCCGCTCCTTACCCGCTGTAGAGACTCAGTTGGCCCACTCTCTTGCCACCACCTCCTCTCTGTCATCTGAGGTGTGCTGTGGGCTTTTAAAGGGCCTGCAGCCTGGCCCGATTGCTGATGGGGAACAGCTGCGGGTTCCCCAATCTCCCAGGATCTCTCTGTGGAAATAGACGTGGTCCACCACTACTCCCAGGTGGCGCTGTTGTGGTCGTGGGTGTTGTGGGCTTGGTCTACCACAGTTTGTAAATAGTAATTTGTGTGTATTTATGTGTACTATGTAAATAGTTTTGTAGGGCAAGGGTCAGCAGTTTTTTTCTTGTTGTTTTAGTGTAGTTTATTGTTGTTTATAGTTTATTGAGCTGTTTTACAGCAGGCAAGTAAAAAAGCCACTTTCACAGAATTTATTTGCTTCCTTCTTGTCCTTTGGAGTGCGCCTGGTCCACTGATTTCTATCGTATGTCATATTTATTTTCCTTTGTCATTCAGGTGGCATTGTGTTACGTTTTTCATATTTTCCACAAACAAAAAATGAACAGCTCTCACCAGATGACGTACAAGGGCAGAAAATTTTCTACAAGTAGAAAATTAAATGACATCAAAAAACAATCTTGGCCCTACCCCGAGGGCCAAGGGGTAGGGCCAAGCCGAAGCCGTAGGGGTACAAATAAGCATTGAGATTGGGCCTTTATCTCCTTGCTACAGATAGGACTGAACATGAGCTGAGCTGAACTGAGCCACGCCCCCTCATTGCATAATGCAGCAGAAATGCATGAAGAAATGTAGAAAGAAATGTAAAAACACAGGAATAAATAAGTTTGGAGAAAGAAATGCAAAGGGAAAATAATAGAGAAATAAATGAAGAAATAAATACATAAATAAAAGGGAAAATGAAATAGGAAAGTAAATAAATAGGGAAATTAATACAAAGGTAAATACAGAAGCAAATTAAACCGAAATGTCAATTTATATCACATTTTATCAATTAATTAATGCCTACATTTATTTTTAATATTATTTTTGGTACATTTAATGGCATATTAATGTATTTATAGGTTGTTTATTTCTTTCTTTATTTTTGATTTTGGCAGATTCCGTCCTCCATACCCAAGAAGTACACTCTTACGATATTGCTGGTTGGACACAAATGCAAACCCAGACTCGGAGTATGGAAAACAAAGGATATTTATTGAGGGAAAGGCTGGAGCGGAGTCAGGGGAAGGAGCAGGAGGCGGAAGCAGGAAGAAGCCGGGGAAACTGGTGGTGGACGCGGCTGACGAGGCAGGCAGGTGGTGAACAGGCAAGCAGGCAGGGAGAAGAGCGCTATGGCTGGGTTGAGATCCTGGCACACAGGGAAAACAAGGTTAGGACGACGTAGGAAACACACAGCGCTAGAATGCACAATTCTAGAGGGCTGGGAACGTGAGGCTGACCACATTGGCTGAATCAACGATCTGGTGAAGAGTGGGTGGGAAGCCGGGGTTCTTAAACTGGAGACTGTGACGATGATGATCCACAGGTGTGGGAGGTAGAGCAGGTGAGCGAGAGGTAGGTGATGAAGCCAGGGTGGTGCGTGAGCCTGGAGCCACACCCACCAACATATACACACAAAGACAGACAGAGACACACTGGAAACACAAGGGGGAGGTAGTGTCCAGGGGAGTCTCATTTATAAAACATTGCGTACGCACAAACCTCAGAATCTACTAACGCAAGAAAATATTCAGATTTATAAAACCTCTGCTCTCTCGTTCTCGAACCGTTCGATCTCTATCGGATTTATCGGACATTGAACGGTTCGAGAACGAGAGAGCAGATGAACGAGAGAGGTGATGAACCGTTCAGTCTCTATCGGACTTCGAACTGTTCGATGTCCAAGAAAAAAAAAATTGTTTTGCCGGAAATGATGGTGTCCTAACGCCCATATATGGTCCTTAGGCTGGGCTCACACCACAGGTTTTAAAATCCTAACCGATTTTGAAATCGGCTTGCATCACGCACGAGGAGAATCTTCACAGATGTTCTTCTCTCTAATCTCAAACATGCACACACTACAAGATCTGAAAATAATGGTGCATCACACACTAGAGGATATAACTAAGATTATTGTGCCAGAGGGAGCTTGAATGCACCACCTTGCGTGATCTCACGTGATCTCATGGGGAAGTAAATGTAAACAAAATGAAGACTGACATGGTGAAACTGGTGCAACTTGCTTTACATGCTTTGCAGTGAGAAAGAATCACTGTATCCCCTCAAATGCCCCTATATTGCAACACATACGGTAAAAGACGTACATTCCCGCCCACATTAGGTAAAATAAAGCATAGACATAAAACGGGAAAAATATTTACATTTTAATCCAATCAAAGAGGACAGAATCAAATGCATACAGTGTACATTGCAACCAATAAAATAGTTTCAATGCTGTGATGTGTGTTACTTTGTTTACAGTGAGCCGTTAAACTAGCTGAACTAACCCTAACTATCAATATTGCAAATATGCTTCTGCAAACATATCAAAAGAACCAGTGCATCAGAAAGGAAAATACAGTCAAACAAAACTGAACTTCAACGTTAACAATGTTACATCCCTGACAACCACAACTCTGTTGGAGCATGGCCCTTCAACCATAGGACCAGCGCGGTGGCAGCCAGAAGAACCCCAAAGCAGCAGCCCTGTGCCCGCTGAGACTGTCAAACCGCCGGAATTGAACCAAAACAGGCTAGCGCTGGCTCCGACTGCCTGGTGGGTTGTTGTCGGGACATAGAGATGGGTAAAGCTGCACAGCTAATTGTAGACAAAAAGGAGACCGCTAGATTGTTTGGCCAAAGAGAAAGGTATTTTAATGCAGATTGGTACAAAAATAGAGAGTGGTTAATTCTTTGCTGCTGTCAAACAGTTTGTAACTCTCTCCAAATGTGGAGATGACGGTGTCCGCCAGCCTGTGGTGCAAGCAAGCATATAGTTACTCTGCAGACGTTTAGTGCGAGTCTCCGGTCTATCTACCACTACACATACACACAGTCACACATACACTCTTTTTGGTCCCCGCACTTCTGAAATTAATTGCTTGGAAGACACGTTATATAGGCAGTCGTGTTCTTGCCACATATCTACAAGCCTTTCCTCCATCTCAGCTGTCCATCGCACGCATACAACTGCTTCTTGTCTTGTCTTCGCCATTTCTACAAGTCCTCTCATTCAATTCCGCTACTTGTAGATTGTCTCTCTCATTGGCTATTGTGGTCCCGCGCGGAAAGCAGTGACGTAAAAAAAATCCTAGCTATCAAACATGTTTCGGCCCAATTATCCTCTAGTGTGAGTCCAGCCTTACACACATGTCCAGGGGGATGTTGAACACACCATCCTTTCATGCCCTGGGTGAATTGGGTATTTTTCCATTACATCATCTGCAGGTGGTCTTGGATACTTTCCCTGATCGCCTTCAATATTGCCCTCAATATCGCCCTCTTCTGCAGGTGGTTTTTGCGGGCATGTAGGCGGTCGCGTAACCGTTTCATAAGAAAGTCTGGGGTTTTGGGGACTGGCCAAAGCCCAATTATTTCAGATTTATAGCTGGACCTGTCTGGTGATCTTCAGCCTCGTTAGTTAAGATTTATGACTTGACATGTCGAGGGGGATTTTCAGCCTTATTATTTAGTACTTTATGATCTTCAGGTTACATGCTTAATAACACACAATCTTTATATTTATGCAAACCTAATATATTGATATTATATATGATATTTCTTTCAAACTTAACATTTTGATATAAATAATTTTACTTAATACAGAGCATATATCTCAATGAAAATTGCCACAACAGGAGAACATAGGGAAACTGGTGGCACGGCTGAGACCGTGACACACTCACATTTTGGTGCTTCTTTCCAAATTTGAAAGATTTTTTTGCTTATCTGCTGTACTATTTTGGGTGATCTCTTTGCTCACTTGCTTGGAGCAGCGTTTCTGCAGAGATCCAATGAACTCAATGAAGTGCTTGCAGTGGCTGTAGTGACCGTTTCAATGAATATTTCCATATTTCCTGTTCTTGTTGGTCACTGTGGTGACTAGATTCAGATTTTTCTACAAGCTTGTGCTGCCCAGGTGTTGAAATAAAATATTGTCCAGAAGAGTTTAGTTTGTTTGAAGGAAAGTTCTTGGGTTTATTTCCTTGTACGAAAAAGAAATCCAGTTTCGAAAAACAAAATAATCGAAACAATAATTTAGGGCAATACAATTGGTAAACCGAGTTTTTGTCGTTCCATCCAAGTGAAGCCAAGCTGTAGAAAGGCCCCAATCAGCCACTCTGTGCGCACCTGACCTGCCATCACATATAGCCTCGACCTTCAGAGGGCGTCAAACAGAGGGTTAGTGGACAAACAATAAACAAGCATTTCTGCCTAACATAGGGCTCCTACACTGGCTAATGACCCTATTCCATTGAAAATGAAATCAGCTGAGGTTGAGACAGAGATAAACTACAATGTAAAACATTCAATGAAATAAGGAACATTTACAAGTTTCACAAGTTCAACCTTGTAATTTCAGATTTCAAAGAGCTAAAAAATATTTTACAAATACAACACATTGTTAAAGATGAAACCAGTGGTTTCCAACCTTTTTGGCTTTTGATGTCTTACAAAAAGCAGTGTGTAGTCGGGGTCACATTTCAGATGTCTATGAGTTGTTAACAGCTCCACCAATAGTGATTTTCCCAAAAACTGAAAACAGATTTGTCTATCACAACCTCTCCCATTAGTCATCTCACGACCTCTCAGATTTATCTGGTGACCTTTTGGAGGAGCCCGATGGCTAGGTTGGGAACCACTGGACTAAACTAACTGTATATATAAAGTAGTTCAAACTAGCTTCACCTCCAGCAGCTACAACAGTAACATGCTGCTTACACACTGATGCTTCAGTATTAATAATCTAATGTCGTCATATATAATAATATATCAGTCACAGGGACCAAACCACTACTTTTAGTTTCATACTTTAACTACATCAAGCTGACAATACTTACGTACTTTTACTTAATTAGGATTTTGATGTAATTTTGGCTTGCAGGAGGAATGTCTTTATTTTACTCATGTTGAATTTGTGTGTGTTGATGGCTACTCAGCTTGGGAGCCATCAACACTAATGGTGAAACTCTCAGCTTGAGTATGTGAGAAATAGCCCAAAGCACAGAGCTGAATTCACACTTGACCTCTTCACAGGTCAACCCCCCTGCCAGGTGAACAGGTATGCATATGCTAATAGGAATGTGGGTGGGACTGTCAGACTGTCTGAGCAATATAACACCAACCCCAGAAGTTCCAGAAGCCACATCTCCATTGGAGATTTTGGCTGCTTTTGTTCCTGATTTTTTACCTGCTTTTTTCATTGCTGAAGAATGGCTTCCCATTGGTTCTTCTCCTTTACTTGTTCTGCTGGCACATAGGCATTGAATGTGCTAATATAACTTTGGCCTAAACCTCTGTCTTTTTGCTTTTTTCAGTTCTCTGTATCTCTTTTTCTTTTCCTTCCTCTTCAGCACTTGCCCTTTTTCCTGGCTGCTCTGTCTCTTTGTATTGAGCTCGCACTCTTTTTTAAAATTTAAATTTCTCTCATGTTCTGGATTCTCTTTCTCTTTTTTAATCTCTTTTTCTTGAACTCCCTGTCATATGAAGTTAATTAAGTGAAGAATGTCTTTTTCAATTCCCAGTGAACCCAACAGGCACTTTCTGCTGTGCCCTGTGTGCAAGAAAACCCAGGCAGCCCTGTCAGTGCATCTGTGCAGGGTCTGCATGAAGCAAGGTTCACCAGAGGCCATTGCCGAAGTGGTGAAGAAGGCAAGAAGGAAGTTCATGACATTCTGGTGTCTGGCAGGCTGTTTAGTTACGGCCTCCTTCGCAAAATTATGGATGATGCTGATCCACTCAGCGGGTTGGTGGAAGAGTTTTCAGTCTGTGTTTTTTTCTAAACATCACTTCTTGTTTACTCTGTCTGAAATTTATTAACAGGGAATCTAAATTGTTTTTTTATTATTGAAAGGCTGCTTGAGGAGCTGCAGCGTCGCCACATGATGGTGACTGATGTCCCCCCACAACTACCTAATGCCAACGTTACGGCAAGGCCTTCCACCAGCACAACTACACAGCCACTTGGCACTCATATCCCACCGAAGATGAGAAAAAAACTGAAAAAAACTAACACAGGGTGAAGGGGCAGGGGAAAAGAAAGAAACCGTAGTCACCACTTTAGCCACCATTAGTACAATAGCGTTTGGTTGTTTGCGCTGTTTGGATGCAAATAGATTGCATCCGATAATATATTGGCTAACTAGCTAAAGAAAATTGTCAATCCTAGCTTGTCTACAAGTTGTATTCAATAAGCCATAAACAGACCGGATACAGCAGAGAGTGTCGCTTACACACCCACATACACACAAACATAACGCTGCCTCATGCTGTGAGGCGGCCAATCAGAGCAGTGCTCATTACATACAACCTCCACGGTCTCAAAACAGCCTGTTCTTTACAATGGAGAAAATGAGAGACTGAAACACACACCACAGAAGCTGGTTTTAGGATTTTTTTTTTTTAATAGATTTCACAAACACAAAATGGACATGAGTCGGTCTTCCAGTAAGTTCCCTCTGCAATGCACACCCAGTGTTGCATTGTGTACTGAGGGATCAGTAATAATGCCAACCCAGGTGACCTGCACACTAAGCATCTAGTCAAATAGTCAAGTTTGAACATTAGGGGGCCCTGATCTTGAAAGTTGGTGGGGAATCAAGTAATCAGTTCAAGAAATTAAATCTACCCAAAGGGGTTTAAAAACAACATTACAACAACGGTGGAGACAGGAAGAGGATGGATCCATGAGTACCAAGGCCACTTCAGTAAAAATAAGAAATAAGGACATTTTCAGCAAGAAAATCCCCAGGTGCCACCTAGATCTGCCCGATGAAGTGGCAGTATTATGCAATGCAAAGTGCAGTAGTATGTTTCACAGTCCAGTTTTCTAGAGTCCAGCTTTAAATGACAGCCACTGCCATAACCTCTGTGATGCTGAAGGAATCTTCTATATCTTGGAGAGCAGGCCAGACTCTGGAGCGCTAGCTTTGATGAGATTCTGGACCTCTTTGAACTTGGGGTGCTCTTTGTCTCCAACCAGCTGAAGTAGAACAGACTCACTGGTGGTAATGATGACGTCCACACGGGCCATTCTCTGAGAGGAGGAGGAAGAAGGATTGAAGAGAGGTAATGATGTTCATACTTAAGTGCAGAGGTGGTATTTGAAGGAACAGTTCAACCCCAATCACCAGCCAATAGAGAGAGAGAGTTGCAGAAATCTCCTGCAAACAGCTCCTGCCCTTTCTGGAACTCTAAACCAGAGGTTCCCAACCACAGGTTCGTGGATCGGTACAGGACTGCGCAATGTTTGCTAACGGGCCGCAAAAAATATTATGAAATATGGAAAAAGGAAACAAAACGGGGTCCTATATATGCAATGCCGTTTTACGCAATGACTACAACAAAGACAAAATTACAGAGTGGACATTAGGAACGCGCTGATGGTGTCACCCCTCACTGGGACTGGCTTGTTGTAGTAAAACAAGCTCATGGCTCCCACTGATTCAGTGATGTTGGTTGCATTGTTTTTATATGCTCATGTGAGAAAAATGTGCACTTTATTTTATAATATCATAGCGGTAGCACTATGTGAATGTAAGCTAACTTAAAATGTTATGAGAAAGTGGCTATAGACGACTTATAACCGATATTCCAGTCGTGTCCCCCCCCCACCCCAGACCACGAAAATATTGTCAATATGAAATCAGTCCGCAGTAGAAAAAAGGTTGGGGATCCCTGCTCTAAACAATCAGACACCCAATTCACTTCAATAGTTTGGGGAAAAGTCTGAGATGAAACTGGTGGCTAACTCACAAGTTTGGTGGTGGTACAAACTTCAATGGAGTTTCCACTGAGGGAGTAGATAATGACAGAATTTTCATTTTGGGGCAAACTGTTACTTTAAATTTACACAAATGCAAAGAGTCTAGGAATAAAGAAAAAAGCAAACTAAAATGTTTTGTTAAAGAGCTGCTCTTGGGATGCACATGGTTGTACTGTACCTTCAGGGCGAAACATCCTGTCCACCATGCTGCGGGAGGAGGTGGAATCAGCCACTATGTGGACCTCGTAGCCTCGGCCAATCAGATCTAGAGTTGTCTGCTGGATGCACACATGGGTCTAGACGGGCCATAATCATAGGTAGAGATCAATATTGGATTACTCTTAAGGAGAAAGCACAACCAAAGGTATCTCTGAAATATACAGAAGCAAGAGATGGAGGTGAATCAACCTTTAATTAGTGTCTCTATTCAGGAAAATATGTTCATTTTCATTGTAATTAATTTCATTAAACTGTGGGGCTCCTATGATAGTTTTGGTGGTTCATTAAATGGCAGAAAAAGCTATTAAGTAACTTGTTACTTCCGGCATTACACATAAAGCCAATCACATGTGAAAATGTCAAATTCACATGTGATGTGGAAATTTCATTTCACATGTAAGTAAAGCATACTCATATGTGAAAGTGCAGCTTTTTTGTAAGGGCACATCCATTGACATCCATCCATCCATCGGAGATTAGCATACTAGCTAGCCAACATTACACAAGGGAGAGTGACGCCGAGTCTCAGAGCACTTTGCAACGGAGGGTCTTTTGACGTTCATCTCCTTTGGGGGCGGAGACATTTAAAAAAAAAAAATCTGCCCAATCAGCTCATACTACCCCTAAATCTTCGGTAAATCATCACCGATTGGGGTGGAGCTGGCAGTGCAGCGGAGCAGAAATTTTACCTGCAACATTGAATTTATGTCCAGTAATTGGTAGGCTTCACTGTATATAAGTCATACAAATATGTTTAGAGTTCACAAAATGTAATTTAATTTTTAATATTTGTTTGGATTTATTAGATTTTAAAAAACTGGCAAAACCAACCTATTTCTGACTGAACATTGCTAATGACTGTTGTGGAACTATAAATGGGCAGAATCACAAAAAGGGACACAAGGAAATGAAATGTTAAAGGACATTAACTCCAACTGTGTTAGTAAAGTAAAGCAGATAGGATGCATTATTGTACTACTAAACCTGTTCTGTTTTCATCTAAGAGTGGACATGTAGCACAAAGAAACTATCAGATGGTGAAAAAAGTATTATGATAACAGAAGTTAAGATGTTTTAAAACTTTTTAATTTAGATATTTGTCAGACTTTCTAAGGGCCTGTGTACATCTGCATTTTGGAGAGAGAAAGACAAATCTGCCTTTAACGTGTATACCAGACAGGCATTTTAGCTAGGTAGCTTAGAGGGTGCAGGGAAGAGTGCAGGAAAGGAGGCTTCTTCCACATTACCTCAACACCAAATAGAACCACACTGCGAACGGCTGGTAGCTCTGCCAAAAAAGCTTCCACCTCAGGGAGAACCATGGAGAACTTGGTCTTGGGGAGGACCAGCTTAGCTCCGGTCAGGTCCAGCTCTTGCACTGTGCTGCCCAGACCTTTAGGGTATTGTTCTGATACGATGAACGGTATTCCCAGTATACGAGCTCCCTGCAGCTGGAGAGAGGGGAAGGGTGTCCGGGAAGGACAAAGGGGTGGAGTTTAAAATGAGAGGGTGAATATAGGAAAAGGAAACAATCCAAAGGAATTGGGGTAAAGGAAGTTAGGAATGTGGAAGGGATAGAAGAGGAGATAAATACATATTTAAGACATATTTAAGACACAAACAAACAAGTTAACTGACAAGTTAAAAGGCTCAAATGGCAAAATAACAAAAGAGACCTCGACAAAATGTGTTAACACGGTTAACAAAAAATACGAAAAGCAACTCAAGGAGTGTACCAGTCTCTGTCCCACGCTGATGATGTCATCAAAATACTTGATAGCAGGTCTAAATCTCTCCTGCATGTCACAGCAGAAGAAAACAGTGGTGGCTGGAGATAAGTTTCCTAGTGTTGTCACCTGGGGAAGGAAGCACACAGCTGAGCCACGGAAGTAACAAGTCCACTTTGTATTAAAATGAAACATCTCAACACTGCTCTAAAACAACTATGGGTGATGTGCGTTTAGATACTTATCCAAGGTGATAAATCAAGCGGCAGAATGCAACGTACATCGCCAATTGCATATAAAGTGTTAATGTGTTTATGGTGGATGTTTCCACCACGTAAACTAGCCCCAAAATGTGCATTTCTCTTGTATGGGGGTTAAATGATATCGGGATCGGGATTATTTATCGGGATTTAATGAACGGCTAAGTGTAAACTACATCCTGTCTGTTGAAATTAATACAAGACTGAGTGAGTGAGTGCGTGATCTTACGTCTGATTGCAAGGGAACCAGTCGTAGCTTGCACTTCTCAGATATAGTGAATCCATTCGGTAGATCTATGTACTGTCCCCATTCGTCCGAGTACAACTGAATCATACATTTTCTAAAGACGTCAATCTGGTTTCCATAAACTGACTCAAATTTCTGAGTGAGAACTTCATATCCAGAGCCCGGAGGCACCGAGGACGGACGAGAAAAAGACGAAAATGAAAGCAAAACAGGGACGTGACTGCCGCTCTGACCATCCGCCATGATTTATGTGTAGTTAGTAGTATCCAATCACGTGACATTTCTCCAGGGTCTTATTGGTTCGACACTGCCTCCGCCATGCTTCTCCAGAATGCTTTTTTTTCCTTCAGCGCACTTCATTTCCAAACTGAGTTACATACAAAGAAGCTTTCCAGAACACAACTACACAACTACAACTACAATACCATGACCTAAAAATATAGGCTATACAATACATGTAATGCCAATTCTTATAATTTAGCCATATTGTAAAATTACAATAAATGAATTCTCTCTTAATTTCATTTATTATAAAACATAAAATGGTGTTGTATTGCTTAAATTCACAAAGATAGTGTATAGCTACAGTTTGGCTTTAGCTCTAGACCATTTCCCCTTATGAATAGGACACTTTTCATTAAAATTAATAGTTGTTTTACTTGAGATAGGCCTACAGCTGTCTCCAAAATATTCTAGGGGATACATGGTATACATTGGAAAAGTGGATGTTTTTTTTAAATCTGTTACTACATTACATTACAGGCATTTCACAGATGCTTTCATCCAAAGCGATTTACAAAGTGTGTATGGTAAGCAAGATAACTAGCTACATTGATGTCACCTACAAAAATGGTGTTCCTAGTCGATCTTCAGAGGTCCTTAATAGTGAAACAACCTTCCTGGGCTGTATAGAAGACAATGGCATATTCCTTTGGTTTTTTAGGATTTCTGTGTATAATCATAAACTTTGCTCAGTGAATAACTGACAGAATTCCATGACAATTCCAAACTAAGTCTGATAGAGAATAGTTTTTATTTTGAAAAGGATATCTTTGTTATTCCATATAAAATAATGGTGGGGTGAAAACTTCTGGTTGTAGACTAATAACCAAGCCAAAAGTGTTTTGGAAATTCACCAATTTAGTAGGGATTTTATCAACAGAAAAAGTTACATTCTAAGTCAAGATTAGCCACAGTAAGGTGTCCTTCAAATCACATCCATCATTGTACAATTTTATATATAAAAATATATATATGTACACTACCGCTCAAAAGTTTGGGGTCACCCAGAAAATGTCATGTTTTCCATGAAAACTCACACTTTTATTCATCAAAAGAGTTGCAAAATTAATAGAAAATATAGTCAAGACATTGACAAGGTTAGAAATAATGATTAATGAATAATGACCATACGGTCAAGCTGCTCCCAACAGCTCAATAGGGTTGAGATCTGGTTACTGCGCTGGCCACTCCATTATAGACAGAAAACCAGCTGACTGCTTCTTCCCTAAATAGTTCTTTGCCCATCTTAATCTTTTATTGGCCAGTCTCAGATATGGCTTTTTCTTTGCTACTCTGCCTAGAAGGCCAGCATCCTGGAGTCGCCTCTTCACTGTTGACGTTGGGACTGGTGTTTTGCAGGTACCATTTAATGAAGCTGCCAGTTGAGGACCTGTGAGGCGTCTGTTTCTCAAACTAGAGACTCTGATGTACTTGTCCTCTAGCTCAGTTGTGCACCGGGCCTCCCACTTCTCTTTCTATTCTGGTTAGAGCCAGTTTGTGCTGTTCTGTAAAGGGAGTAGTACACACCGTTGTATGAGATCTCCAGATTCTTGGCAATTTCTCACATGGAATAGCCTTCATTTCTCAGAACAAGAATAGCCTGATGAGTTTCAGAAGAAAGTTATTTTTTCTGGCCATTTTGAGACCATAATCAAACCCACAAATGCTCCAGGTACTCAACTAGTCTAAGGAAGGCCAATTTTATTGCTTCTTTAATCAACAACAGTTTTCAATGATCAATTAGTCTTTTAACACGATAAACTTGGATTAGCTAACACAATGTGCCACTGGAACACAGGAGTGATGGTTGCTGAAAATGGGCCTCTGTAGCCGATGTAGATATTCCATTAAAAATCATCCGTTTCCAGCTATAATAGTCATTTTACCACATTAACTATGTCTAGACTGTATTTCTGATCAATTTAATGTCATTTTATTGAAGAAGAAAAAAAAGTGCTTTTCTTTCAAAAATAAGAAAATTAAATTGATGTGTTTCTTAGGCATGGCAGGGATCAGAGTGTTTTCTTTCCATATGCCGTTTTACATTCTTCTTGTTCAAGACTACCGCACACCGAGGACAAGCCACAGTTAGTTTCTTTACCCTCCTCACTTGTGCAGTGGCTACTGTAGCATCCAGCTTACTGATGACTCTGTTCTTATGGGCAGCCTCTGCAATGACAACCTTGGTGGCAGTCTTGTCAGTGTCAGTGCTGATGGCCTTCTCCTCACTGATGGCCTTCTCACTGGCTGAAGGATTCACACCGGCAGCCTGCTCCACCACTTCTTTCATCTTACTTTGACAGACAACAGTCACTTCTCCGACCTCACTCTCTCGGACACCTTCGTCCTCATGCAGTGCTTCTGTGCTGTGGATCCTCTTCCCACACAGTACCAGGTGGTCTATGAACCTGTTTCTCCTGTCAAATAAGTTTTTGCAGTAGGGACAGTGGAAGTGAGCTTTGTCCCTGCATTCCAAATTGCACTTGAGGATGGTGTGGTCTGGAAAGCAAATGTATGTAAAATGTCAAACTGCAATGTTTTTGTTTCACCATGTTGGTGTATCATTTACAGGTAGCTACAGATTTCAGTGGTCAATGACATCATTTGTGTTAATTTGTTTTATATGTCCAGAATTTTGAATTTTGAGGACAAGAGGAATTGACAGGAGTATAATTGGGGTTTGAGAGGAGTCCCAAAAAAAAAGCCAGTACAAGACAACAACATGCAATGAATACAGCAGGTCATACCTTTGTGTTGTACTGCTCGCCTTTTGTGTCCGTCCAGATGTTTCAAGACCTTACTCATGAATGTGGGCTTGAAAACCACAGGCTTGCAGAAAGGGCAATGGTATAAACGGCAGCAGTTGTGACATTTTTCCAGCCGAGGTGTGATTCCCTTCGGTTGGACTGTAACGTGGAGACCTAACTGGAATAGAGTAGATTATAGTACAGTACAATACATTATGGGACGGAGAGCTGTGGGGATTGGGAGTGGAGGGGGGATTTTGGTTAATTGAGAACTGAGTTAGCCAACTAACCGTGTAACAATGAGTAGTAATCAACAATTATCCCCACTCGTTATCACAGAGGCTCTGGTCAAATGTATTGCGCACAAATATAACCTATATTATCAATATCATTGCACACTATCTCAAGCTGCAGACTTTAAGACATAAATAAAGCTTACCCTGTTATGAAATGTATCCATCTTTGAGAAGGGAAAGGTTGATATAGGGAATGGGGGCCCGGGGAGGGAGGCAGGACAGTTGGGGAAAGACAGACAGAGCGCGTTAGCTAGCTAGCAATGTAACTAGACTCAACCCGTGAGAAATTTTATCATGGTATTTGTACCATAGTATATCATACCATGGTATTTTTCACAGTACCTCAGTACAAGTACTACTACAAGTACTATGGTACTTTTAACATAGGACTTGCACCAAAGTACTGTCAAGAATACATGGTACAAACATGTAAACATACATTACATGGTACAAATACCATGGTAAAATTTCTTATGGGAAGAAGTTAATTTGATGTGTAACAAACAACTTCACAACCTCACACATGAGTTTGGCTTTCTCCAAGATCCGTTGTTCATACTTCCGGCACACCATGGGCATTTTCGGCAAGCCAGAGGCATGGCGCGTGATGGGCTTCTTTCCGGGGCTACAGCTGGATTCTGCTCGCATGTCAAAGCAGAAGAAACCAGGGGTGGCTGGAGATTTTTGGATGTTTCCTAGTGTTGTCACCTGTGGAAGGAAGCACCCAGCTAAGCCACGGAAGTAACAAGTACACCTTGTATTAACGGACATCCACTCTAAAACATCTCAACGCTGCTGTAAAACAGATGATGTTGGTGATGTACGTTTAGCCACTTAGCCATAGTATAGGGATAAGAAAATACACCATCACAGAGCAAAATGGACTCATCGCTACGTCAGTTTACGACATCGACACTTGCATTTAAAGTGTTATGGTGTTATGGCAGACGTTTCCACCATGTAACCTAGCTCTCCGTGTGTTCCTCTCTCATGGGCATTAAATGAACATATCTGGATTTAATGTACGGTGTAACCTACACCCTGTCTATTGAAATAAATACAAGACTGAGTGACTGAGTAAGTGATCTTACGTCTGACTGCAAGGGAACCAGTCGTAGCTTGCATTTCTCAGATATGGTGAATCCCTTCGTTAAATCGATGTACTGTCCCCATTCGTCCGAGTACAACTGAATCATACATTTTCGCAACACGCCCATCTGGTTTCCGTAAACGGACAGAAATTTGTTAATGATAACTTCATATCCAGAGCCCGAAGGCACCGAGGATGGACGGGAAAAAGACGAATATGAGAGTAAAACAGGGACGTGGTCGCTCTGACCATCCGCCATGATGCCATCAGTTGTGTATAGTTGTGCTGCCTTCATGTGCTATCAGAAATATCGCATTTCCGGTCTTATGGTGCATTCCAATTTGCTCGGAACTCGGAAAAAAAGAGATCCGACACGGAAAAATGCAATAGAACAGTCATTCAAGACGGAATTCCTAGTCGGAAACGCGGGCATTATTATCATTATTATCCTTATTCTTCTTCTTCTTCTTGGCCCTACCCCTCGATCACAAGAGTATTGGGACGACACTACCCCATCACGTGAACGCGCAAAACGGAGGGGTAGGGCCAAGGGGTGAATTGGGGTAGGGCCAAGGGGTGAATTAAGATAGGGCCTTAATGCGCGGCTTAAGTTGTAAATCCCATTTTTTCCGACAGTACATTAATGCAGCATTACTATGCCCAGCGATGACGAGGAAGAGGAGGTGCCCCTGTGGACCAATCGCCTGCAGGGATGTGACGTGTCTCCGGTGATAGCTGCGTGGCGTGACTCGGTTGTGGCTACAGACTAACCATGCAACGCTGCCTCACGGTGACCCTCGCCCGACACAGCAGTTTCCTCGGAAACAAAGCCGTGTCTATTCGCTACCAGCAGTCTGCAGCCATGTCAGCTCTCCTCATCAACCAGCCCAAATACTCCTGGCTTAAAGAGCTGGGTCTGTCCGAGGACAACCACGGCGTTTACAACGGTACCTGGGGAGGCAGCGGGGAGGTAATCACGGCAATGAGATCAATTTGTTAGCTTGGCTAACTCTGGAAAAGCACGGTTGGTTGAAAAAAAAAAAAAAAAAGTCCTGCAAAGGCCACGTGACTTGTACAAGTTGACGAAACGATAATGTAACGATAATACACTGACTGGAAAATAAAAATGAGGGGTTGTGCACGCCGCCACGCATGTCTCATATTAGATCATGTGTCATTTTGACATAGTTGAGTGACAGCGCCCGTGGTAACATTGGCGAAAAGTCACACCGAACTTTGTTAAAAAATATGGCATTTAAATACTGCCCCGCTTTTCGGCACAAGTGTAAACCGGGTAGAATATGATTTAAGACGATTTATCAATTCGGCATAGAGCCAATCCATAAAGCAACACGTTTCATTAACATCTAAACTTCTACCAAAACACACTGCGGAGAGCGACAGAGACCGGCGTGAACCAGTTCTAAAAGTTGATATTTTATTGAAATAAGTCCTGCTTGGTGGATTAAATCATGTACTAATTTACCAGGTGTGTATTGTTGATAAACAACGACATAAGTTTAGCATAGACGGCTAACACATGTCTCACTTCAAGTGTTTGTCGGTTAATGATGACGTATTAATGTAGTGCAATTTTTTATCGACATGTAGGACGAGTCCGCTGTCAAATTTAAGCTTTTAAAAAAAATGTTTTTCAGGCAACTAGTGTATTTACTGCAAGGGCACATAGTCTTAACTTCAATTTGACATGTGCTATAGTGACACCCATTTACTTCATTGAGGTGTCAATGTTTTACAACAAATACCAGTAAGATTTCAATGTTTTTATGTCAATTATGTAAACAACTTTTTGCAGCAAATCCATGATCTTCTCCTTCCTTTTCTAAATGACAGTGATGAGCTGTGTCTTGTTCCCAGCGATGGAATATTGTGTCTAACTGGTGTTTTTGTCTTCAAGGTCATCACATCATACTGCCCTGCCAACAATGAGCCTATTGCCAGAGTACGCCAGGTAATGTCAGAAGGTCGCCTTTAACGTGACTGAGCAATTATCTGGTTCCAGGCTTATTGGGAATACAGTGACGTTTCTGTTGAAACCATATTAATGTCTGTTTGCCATACTGCTATGCAAAACACTGTCTGGAGACACACTGTGTAGGGTTAAGAGATATATCGGACTGATATTGGCCTTTTGTTAAAAATTGGATATTGATCATATCATTCATATATCAATATGATGCAGTTTGTTTGATTACATATTTATAGGAGAATTGATCAGTACTTCACTGGTTGTCTATGGGAAGCCTTTAACATGAATTGATTTGTAATAAGACATTTTGATCAGATTCTACACAAGCAGGCATGAATATACCTTATTATAGTTAGTCCTCTTAATATTATTCTTTCCTTGTTAGCCTTTTAGTGTTGTCGGCGATTCCTGCTGGCCATTTATATTAGCTGTTTTTAGTTTTAACTTCCTGTCACCAATAGTCACAGTATGTCGACAGAACAGCATGTTTGGGTTTTCAAGTGCTCAACTTCTAATCCTCCACCTTCCTTTGTTCATAATCCTTGAGATTGAGCATTATCTTTTCACTGTGCTGCCCTCACAGAATGTTCTTATTCGGCTATACAGCAAGCTAAACACTTCCATGAGTAAGTCACAGGACCACGGAATGAAGTTGAGAAGGTCTGTGTATGTACTGTTAAATAGTTTTTCGTTTAAAGTATTAAAAATCAAAATCAAAGAACAGCATTTTATCCTATTGTGGATGTTAGAATTATTGAATTAAGGAAATCAACCTATTACAATGTTCTTGTAATAAATGCAGCATGAAATCAATCCACCGCCACCAACTGGACGAGAATGTGAAGGCACACGGCTGACACCCATACATCGAGTAGCCTGCTATCGATTGATCTTGACTTACTGTGGGTCAAACCAATCAGATGTTAGATTCCGCCCACAGGCTTTGATGGACGAGTTGACAGATTTACATTTCACAGTGCACACACAAACCAGCAACCATGAAATGAATAAATAGTGAATTAAATAAATGTGCAAATGAACAATTAAATAGATTATATTTCCCATTTTAATTAATTATTCATATATTTCCCCTTTTATTTAATGATTATGATTTATTCCTTTACTAGGTCTCATACAGTGATTTCCAGAGCTGGACACTTGAGACTAGAGACTTGGACTCGAGTCGGGAAAATCAGGACTTTCGACATGACTTGGACTAGTCTGCCGCTTACTTGCGACTTGAAAGCAGTGACTTGGCCTGACTTGTCCCGGCAAAACCCAGAGCAGTAGCTTTTTATTCAGAAAAGAAGTAACTAGGCTATTTCCCAATCACAAGCCCAGTTCACTGCTTTGCGCGCTGCTCTGCCTTGTGTGGAGGGTAACCATAGTAACCAGCTGGCACAGCCGGACTGGTGTGGATACACCTAATGGATAATGGGGATGTATAATGATGAGCTGCCCTAACTGTTGGAAACTATCAATAAATGTTCAGTTTTCTCTGGCTAACCAAGCCTCTGTCTTGGTTAACTCCTCTGCTACAAGAAGTCAAGTAACATCAAACACGCTGCACAATAAAATAGAAACTGTTTATCTGCTTTCTTTGATCCATTCATATTTTATGATGCTCAGCCTATACAAAGTTAGGAAGATTTAACTTTTGAACAATTGTTCGCCGCTTTCCCCTGGTGCTCCTAAATTCGACTAAAACAGTAAGCGGCCAAGCTTAGGCCACTTTTATATTGATAGAGCTGTTTTTTGTTTTTATAAATATTTAACATTACTGAGACCTTTGGGACTTTTGCTAATTAATGATTCAGAAGTTTGCATAATTACAGGTACAATATACACACAAAAACCAAAGTCCCCCAGAATTATTGACAAGCTTAGTAAAGATGAGCCAAAAAGGTTTAAAAATTAACAACACAAGTAATGAATCCTGGGGACGCCAGAGCTAAAATGACACAATACACCGTCAAACAAGTCCAACCAAGCACCCAGTGTTGTAGTCAAGACCACCTAAACCAAGACATGACCAAAACCAGAGTGTACCGAGACAAGGCCAAGACTGTGTGTGTGTGTGTGTGTGTGTGTGTGTGTGTGTGTGTTAAAAAAAAAGAAGCAAAAGTATCAAAACTTTTTGCATTCATGTAAAATCTGTCTACCGTATTAGAACACAAATGCGTGGATCAACACAATACATACACAGCAAAGGCATTATGGCAACCACGTTTTTCAAATAGTTACACAAGGATATGATTGATATGATATAATATGGCCAAACCAGTTAATATTCTTACCATAACACTGAAATAATAATCATATTTAAGGTGATTAAACTTTTCTTTTGGACGCTGTTATGAACTCTTTTTGGTTTAGGTAGCCAAATTTTATCACAGATGATTTGGCCGACATCTCCCCGAAATGAGTCAAGTTATTGGTTGCATTTGAAGCAGTAAGTTTTACATTCAATCACGGTAATGATGTTAACAAATAAATCAGATAATTTACAGGCAATTTAGTGATATCTCCACAGTTGTTGTCTTGACCGGTCTTGAAATAAAATCCAGAGTCCTCTTTGTCTGAGACCGAGACAAGACCAAGTAAAAATGTGGTTGATTCCGAGACGAGACCAAGACCTGCAAGCACCAACATTACTCTCAAAGTAACCAGCCTATGCCTTTCCCAGTTATTTAAATTATAAAGCCATGGGAAAAGATAAAAGGTTTTACCATTATCTGCATATCTGTAGTACCACCCAAATTACGAAGATTATTGATGCCATCTATCTTAATGCTATTAAACTCATCAATATTCTTAAAGTAATGTGCTCAAATCAATGATCTATAGCTGGTGACAGGAAGAAAATTAAAACCAGCTAATATGTGGCCAGCAGGAGGTGCCAAAAACACCGAAAGGATGGCAAGGCCAGAACAATGAAATATTTGTGAAGAACATCTTCAAATGTTTAGATGTTGAATATCAGCTATGAACAGCTCAAATTTTATAAAAACAAAACCAAAAAAACAACCTCCTCCATACAAAGTGTCAAATTAAGTAACTTGTAGCATACAAAAACCTCACCATTGCTGAACTTAGTTGTGTGAAGTCCTTCTCCCACAAGATAGTTCTGGTAGAAAGTGGCGAAACTGTATAAAATATGAACACACCAAAGTTATTGTATGACGTTTTCTTGTTGTAAAGGCAACCATGGCAGAATACGAAGAAACTATCCAGAAATCAAGGGAAGCGTGGAAGGTGTGGGCAGATGTAAGTAGGGCAAATTAATGTTATTAAGCATTTTGAGAATCAGTAGCCTAATGAAAGATAGTTTGGGGCTGATTTTTTGTTTCCCCCCCTTATTCAGATTCCAGCCCCCAAAAGAGGGGAGATCGTGAGGCAGATTGGTGATGCACTAAGAAAGAAGATCAATGTCCTTGGGAGCCTGGTACTCTCTCTTCCTTGAACCTTCCTGGTCATGAATAAAAATGCACTGATACCTTCTCTTTTGCAAGTACTTAACACAATTATTAATTCCTTCTCAACGCTTTAATACTGTTAAAAAACATCTATTGGTGATGTAACAAGCCCATAGTAGACTATGCCATGTCACGTTAAGATGTTTTCAGCAGCTGCCATGGAGTTTGATCTAAAACCTCAACGGTAGACAGCAGGTTTTAATGTAACCTTATGAACTGTCCTCTGTTTGTAGGTGTCTCTGGAAATGGGCAAGATTTACGTCGAGGGAGTGGGAGAGGTGCAAGAATACGTGGATGTCTGTGATTATGCTGTTGGTCTGTCTAGAATGATTGGCGGGCCCATCCTCCCTTCAGAAAGTAAGTTCCGGTAACCTGTGCGGTGACTTTTGTGTAATGTAGAATTATGTCATGTTTAGCATGACATTTTTACAGATGTCAGGGCAATCCAATGTGCCAAATTGCTATACAAAGACCCATCTCTCATCCTTGTCTAACTTGAATGTGGTCTGTATGTCCTCCTGTAATGTGAAATGGTCAACCAACCAAATCTGAATGGAGACCAGCAATAACAAATGAGAGGTGGACATGAGAGAAAGAGCCTTTTGATGTGGATATGAAATATGTTGTGACATTTATTTTTTTTTGTCCCTCCAAGGACCGGGCCATGCCCTAATCGAACAGTGGAACCCAGTGGGTCTAGTCGGCGTCATCACTGCCTTTAACTTCCCCGTAGCCGTTTATGGCTGGAACAACGCCCTCGCTCTCATCTGTGGCAACGTCTGCCTCTGGTGAAGACTAAGATTAACTGTCTACCTTTGAACTGCTGTTACTTAGTCAAAGTATTTTAAATTCTTCACCTTTTTTGTGGTCTGTTAAACTTACTTGCCGCACACTGTTTATTTTATTATTTTTATTGATTTAGTTGTCAGGGACACCGCACATTAGTAAACATTGGCTGTAAATTATTTAGTCACAAGGCTAATTTTCACCTGCAGTCCCTGGGCAGGTTCATGGATTGTTAAAAACATGATGAATAGTAGCACATACAAGACAAATAACAGCAGATATATTAGTTAAAAAACAAATTAAATACAGGGTGACATAAAACAGGCAGCCTCATGCACACAAAAGCAAGCATAGTCTCCAGCAATCCTTCCTCATTATAGAAAAAACATCAGCAGCATCTTAAGGATCATTTGACAAATAATCAGTGCCAGCAGTACAGAATGAAACATTGGACTGATGTTTGTAATGTAATGAGTTGTAATGGCCCTTATATTTGTGGGTATGGTATTCCTCAACTTCGAGCAGCACACAAGTGATATTATGCAGTCTCCTCTGGTAGCAGCTCTAGTTTATTGGTTTTCATTGATCTTAATGAATTCATTGAGTAGAGGTAATGCAAAATGTATTGCAAGTAAAATATCTGTACATCTTATCAAATTTTCACAGCTTAAAATTGATTTTTTTTAAATCACTGTGTTGGAAACATTATGGGGTAATTCATTAATTACATGAGTTCCCTACATAATACCGTGCGAACAGGGCATTTCACACCTTCCGATTATGGTATAATCAAGTCATGTTATAGCATGAATACGGACATATATGTTTTACATATGTATTTTACGTCCTTGACGATGTGTTTTTTGCTTACAGGAAAGGAGCCCCCACCACCCCTCTCACAAGTGTTGCTGTAACCAGGTAAGTGTTTTGTATTTTAATGGCGGTGCTAACCTTTTTTGCAGTGTCTGCATTGCAGTCGAATTATGCCAGTTTGAAGACTGACTGGAACCAAATTGTGGTTATAATCAATAATGACAAAGGGGGACAGTTTGTGCTCATTCTGAGTCGCTCTTGGCAAGTGCGTTAGATGGGTGCATAAACTGTAAATGTCTCATATTTGTTTCAACAGGATTGTAGCTGAGGTGCTGGAGCACAACAACCTGCCTGGTGCAATCTGCTCAATGACCTGTGGAGGCGCTGATATCGGGTAAGGCTCCTTGCTTGCTTACTTTATTTAGTTAAATTAGTGTAGCTTTATCAGTTTTATATTGTGTAAGTGCCGATTCTGCTCTTGTAACCTGTGTGCACAAGCATTTTGTACATGGAAATGAGGTAGACATCTGGCAGGAGACATTTCAGCAGGGTGGATGGATTTTGTTATGGGGGAACCCAGCACTCCTTACTTACACCACCCTGCCACCTCTAAATTGCATACTGATCTCTATCATGTTGCTGTTCATAGACTATAGTTTAGTTGTTAGTGCTGCTCTCTTTGGGACCAGAGCACAGGAATGAACTGAGCAGAATTGGCAGGGAAAAGCTTCACTGCTGGCTGCCAAATTGACTGCATCCAGCTGACCTAAGGTGTCATGGCCAAGTAACATTAGTGTATTGAATTATTTTCATTCATTACCAGCTGTGAAAACAAGAACAGAAATATTGTTTTAGTTTTAGCCACTAGTTTTTAAAATCACTAGGAATTTAATCTGAAGTCATCAAACTCACATGGGTGCTGAAATAAGGTGTCATTTTTGTCATATACCATTCCACTCGTAGAACAACCTATTAGCACATATAGGCCCAATCTCAACTCTCATTTTTACCCCTACCCCTCGTTTTCGGCTTGCCCCTCGCTAGTGGTTGGGGGTAGTGGTATGAAATGGGACAACCCTTCAAGACCCTGATACATCATCGATGTCGTTTACGTAAACAGACGCAACAAGTTTGTTGCCAGACATTACAATGGCAATAATGGTATTATCACAGTGACATTTATCTGATGGAGATAGAAAAGCATGGACTATGGCTATGGTCTGCTTTATGCGTTATGGTCACGCTATGGTCAAGCCTTACACCCCAGCCCGACCACTTCGCTCTGCTGCCTCGAGGCGACTGGTTGCCCCGTCGCTCAGAGGTCCCTGCGACCGGTCTACCCTAACCCTTCCTCTTAGCCTTGCCTATTTGTCGTCAATTATGTGTCTTAGCTCTTGCTTATTGGCTCTTGTTTATTCGATTCTCTTATTTGTCTCATTTGTTTAAGATAAAGTAGGTTGCTAACTTATTGCACTCTTACCTTAACACTAGTTATGCTCTTAGTTGCTTGTTTAGGAAGGAAATGCACTTACGATTTCTGGTGACTAGTAGTTTTCTTGCCTACCTGTGTTGAATACACTTATTGTAAGTCACTTTGGATAAAAGCGTCTGCTAAATGACTGTAATGTAATGGAGGCTCGCGATTCGTTCACAACTTTTTCACGCTCTCAATCAATTGTAGCGTTAACTAGCGAGGTAGAGACATCAGCATACTAGCCATTTTATTGTTGTGCTTGTTATAAAGAAAAGGTCTATAATACATTGAAATGACATTAAACTAAGATAATAGTTATATTTTTTAAAATATTAACAAAGAAAATACTACATTTGTGGTTTCCTTTTGTTGCTTATGCAGCGATCGCCACCATCTTGCCGATGATTGTCGGAGATTTCTCCTTGTTGTGTGCCCCTGAAAAATCTCCGTTTGGAAGGCCATGTAGCCCTAAAACTTTGCCCTAGCCCTCAATCCCAACAAGAATTGGGACACCCTATCCTTACACGTGAATGCACAAAATGGAGGGGAAGGGCTAAGGGGTAGGGCCAAGGGGTGAATTGGGATTGGGCCATAGTTGAAACTAGAAATGACACAGAGTAAGTCAAAAGAGGAAAAAGTTAAATTAATGTGACGCAGGTATGGAGTATTTCCATTTACTTCCTATGAACTAGTATAAAAACTCTTAAGATACTACCATTCACGGAGTTGATGTTTCCACATCTTCCCTGCAGTACTGCAATGGCCAAGGACGAGCGCGTAGATCTCTTGTCGTTCACTGGCAGTACCCACGTTGGCAAGATGGTGGGTATGATGGTGCAAGAACGATTTGGTGAGTGATTCCACCTTTTGGTTCAAAAAATAATTACCATCTACCCATATTCGATCATATGATAATATTTGTTATTTTGCTATTTGATTCTAGGTCGTCAGTTGCTGGAGCTTGGCGGAAACAATGCTATCATCGGTTAGTATGGAAGCGTACAGTCATTTTAAATCTATTAATGCAAATTGGAAAACAAAAATGCAATCCCACAATAGCATTTTCATTTTCCACTTTTGCATGCATAATTTGGGTCAAAATTAAAATGTAGAAGCATTCATCTGATTTGGAATTTTCATGTACTAGTATACACATTTAAAATGTTGAAAGAGCAAATTAGAAATTGAATTTGCTTAATGGCGAACAACATTCAAATTCAGGCAAACTATTTCGTTTCATAGATGTGTGCCAACATACTTAAAATTCAATAAGCACATTACATTGTCCTCCTGCAATGCAGGATCGATGACAATTTGAACATAAATGACCTGCCATGTGAGCGACACTCCCTAATTTATCAAAAATACAATGTCAGGTGTGATTGCATTAACATTTTGATGGTGTACCGACTTGTGAGTCTACAAGGTCTTCAATTGCAATTAGTCAATGAAGTCAGGGACACTTTCCTCCATTGCCCAAGAAGGCGCTGCGACAAGTCATTGTTATCTGATCATAAAGTCATGGATCACATGGCCTGTATTGTGGGCGTTTCTAAGTGTCTGACAGTTGGACATCAGTACTGTTTGTTTCAATAATGACCAGCTGCCACTTTCAGCAAAGGGCATGATGGTGTGAACACACCCTAATAATCCAAAAAATATATACAAATGGTTTGCCTATTTGGCAAACGATGAATAGCAGGATTGGTAATCTCCTAGGTTTCATTCTTTGCCTGTGTGTCTAGTGTTTGAGGATGCTGATCTCAATCTGGTGGTGCCCTCTGCTGTCTTTGCATCTGTGGGAACCGCTGGCCAGCGCTGCACCACAACCAGGAGACTGGTAAGGATCATGCAGTCAAAGCTGTATTCACTCAGTAAAACGTTTGGTTGAGGTTATTGCAGCTAAAAGGAGGTTCCACAAGTTACTAAATCTCATGGTTCACATACTATTTCCATTCCAAGCTGTTAGCATTTGAACAATATGTTCAATAAAGGCATATAAAAGTACAAATCTTTGTACTTTGTGTTTATCTATTTGTATGACTTGGATGACAATCAGACAGGTAATTCAAAAGGGTCCACAAACGTTTTCTCACAACTGTATTTAAATCCTCCTGCAACTGACTGGACTGCAAGCTGCAATTAGCTAGAGAAGAAGAAAATGAAATGGCAAGCATAAAAGTGTCACACAATTTACTAATCAAAAAGGGTTTTGGTACATTACAAAAACCATGCCGCCCATTGTAACTAATGAATTGTTGACATGGAGTCTGTACTACTTATGTCCTTAGATACTGCATGAGAGTGTTCATGACACAGTGGTGGAGAGGACTGCCAAGGCCTACCAACAGGTCCGCATTGGAGATCCTTGGGATCGTAAGTCAATTGCATCATAACATTAAGAGATACTTAATTAAGCACTTAAATTTAGCCAAATCTATTTGTCTTTTCTGGTTCCATGGACTGATTAATGAATGAACCATTTCTTCTACAGCCAGCACCCTGTATGGTCCTCTCCACACCAAGCAAGCTGTGGACCAGTATCTGGCAGCTATTGAGCGGGCCAAGCAACAGGGTGGCACAGTGATTTGTGGAGGAAAGGTGAAGATTACCATGCAGCATTGTGATAATGTCTTGTGAGATTTGACAGAACTGTCATTGTGAAAAGACAAATCTCATAGTTCCCGCCAGTATGCAATATTTCTGTTTTTCCCTCCACATGAAGATTTGCTTGTTTACAAAATTCTATTTGGCAGTTAAGTGTATAATTTCTGTGGGTACATCTTGCTAAGTAATGATAGAATGTGTTTGGTTATTGTTTTGTCTTTGGAATTTGCAAGGTGATGGAGCGCCCCGGAAACTATGTGGAGCCCACCATCATCACTGGGCTGGCTCATGATGCTCCCATCGTCCACACTGAAACCTTCGTCCCCATCCTCTACGTTCTCAAGTTCAAGGTATGCAGACACCTTTTTACTGTTCAGTGAATATGAGGAAGCTTCAAAACTAGGGAGAATCATGATGCCGTTTGAATACTATAGGTAGCATTAAAATTTCCCGTTACCTCACAGAGATGGACTTGATTCTAAATCCTTAATGTATGTTTGCAGGGTCAACAATTCAATTTAACTTAAAGTGATAGGAATTCTGTCTTTTGGTGTAACAGCAAGTAGAGCGCAAACCTCCACCAATGCCAAATAGTTCTCAGCGTGCCTTCTAGTTTTAAGATTTGATACTGTGGCTGGATTACACCAACAGGGTTTAACTTGATCTAGGATGGGTTCTAATCATTTTAATCTAGGTTTAAAATGAGCACACAGTAGAATTGTCGGCCAAACAGGTTCCCGTCCACCATCCGGAAACATCCAGTGGCATAGAAATGCAGATGTATCTCCTATGCTACAGCTCTTGAGAGCTTATTTTTATTATTTATATGTACATATTTATTTTTATATTATCAGGTAGTCTTTCATTTTGGTCCAACCACCTCACTTTAGCTGTCAATTTAAAGTTAATCCCTGATCAAAGTTTCAATTGGAGTTTAAAGTTTCAGAGACAGGATGAAAATGAATCTAGGTTTAAAGAGAAAACAGATTTACAAAAAAGGTTTAAATGTAATCCTTTTTAGTTTTAAAGTTTTTAGTGCAGCAGAATGAAATCATAGCCCATGATTTAATACAGTTTAAAAATGAATCCCTGTTGGTGCAATCCAATCTGTGTATAACATTCTAAAGGCCTACTGACATGAGGGACAAGTGCTGCCTTTCTAGCTTGGCTCATTTTACAAATGACTATGGTTTTCCTCAGACTGAGGAAGAGGCCTTCGCCTGGAACAATGAGGTCAAGCAGGGCCTGTCCAGCAGCATCTTCACCAAGGACATGGGACGAGTTTTCCGCTGGCTGGGGTAAGATGCTTCATGCATCTGATGCCTAAGTACAATATTAGCAGGTGTAACATGGGGCATGCTTTGTATTGGGGTTCAGCCAGGCCGATACCAATATTTTGTACAGATAATGACATTTTCACACCAAACAACTCCAATTGGTTTCAGTGTTTCCCCCATCATTTTATTCTAGTCAGGGTGGAAAAGCCTCTAAAATACCATTTAGTCATGGGACACTAAAACCTGGGATGAAAATGAATAAATATTCACATGCATTAAAAGCCTCCAATAGACAACCAGTGTAGTATTCAGTCTGATTTATAGCTTTTTTAAATTTTTGTATGTCCTCTGTCCAGACCCAAAGGATCAGACTGCGGCATTGTGAATGTCAACATTCCTACCAGTGGAGCTGAGATTGGAGGAGCCTTTGGTACGGTAGTCTGCTTGAATTGGTAATTGGCTTTTTTTTTGGCTTTTATAGTTGTTAAAATGGCTAATGTATATGTGTTGTGGCTCTTTCAAGGTGGGGAGAAACACACAGGAGGTGGAAGAGAGTCAGGCAGTGACTCTTGGAAGCAGTATATGAGGCGCTCAACGTGGTAAGTCGGGGATGAAAAGCTTATTTGGCATGCCTCTCTGTTCCGATCAGAAGTATGCGATACTATGTGTTCTAGTATGCCATGCTTGTATTTGCAAACTAAGCTCAGTTGTCATATTTACACTTGTTTCCCTCCCAGTACGATCAACTACAGCAAGGACCTTCCTCTGGCCCAGGGAATCAAGTTTGAGTGAAGTCTTTGGACAACTTGGTGTTGGAACTCCCGCTCAGCCTTGACAAGCTCACAAGGATAACACTAAACATTGCTACTTGCATAGTCTTTTCTCCCAAATGCAAAACTTATTAAAAAAAAAAAGTAGTCAATTATATAAAAATAAAAATAAAAACCCGAACAAATCCAATATTTGTGCATCTTGGGACCTTTTCTGTTTTCAGCTATAGAACCTAATGAGCCTATACAGTTATGGCTTGCGGCTTTAATCCTGGATATAAAATGTTTTAAAACATGTGTTAAAGATGAAATAGAGCTACATGTTGGTGGGCACTCTTCTTCACACCACTTAAACTTGCCTTCTAATACTGTACCAGATACTTTGTACTGTATAAATAAATATTGCCTCTATTTTGGAAATATATTTGCTTGCCTTTGATTTTTAAATTATATGTGCATTCTTACATTGAACATAAATTATCCACTAAATGGATAACATCACTGGTAAGTGATGTAGACTGGATTTATTTTCATACAAAATTTATGCTTCACAATACATTTCAGGGGCATCCTGGTGGCTCATCTGTTCGGATACCATGTCTTTGATAGTACCTTCGGTTTACATTATAAAATACACTAGTCAGTTACAGTTCCATAAAGTACATTCTTATAATTTTATGATCTGTGTATAGTTTGCTTTTTTGACAAGGTTCAGCAGCTGCATCTGTAACCTGGTACTTTAGAACAAAACTTCAACACAATTAACTTGTACCGACAATTTGAGAATTTATTACCAGAGTCGATAGCAGGATACTATCTGGTTGTTCAATATTAACGAATTGAACTGAAGTGTAACTTTGGCTTTCGTAATATTTCTGTACAATAACCAAAAAATTAAACTTACACAATATTAGATTCTGATGCACCTAAAATAGTCTTTAATAAATCCCCTTTTCTTCAATAGTAGTAGTGGAGCTGTTCCAAAGGAAAACTAAAATATACATGTATGTATACCAAGACACATTGGTAGGTCTACCATTCAAAGAAAAGAAACAGAGCTCCTAAAGTCCCAGGAAAAGAGTACTTGAAAAGAAGACACACCTGATGGTAAGATGCTGATTAACGGAAAATAACTATGAAAACCTGAAGGCTTCATGCTGAAACGGTGGTGGTAACCCAGATTTATTAAATCCCTGTTTAAACTAGCTAACAGCCAGATAATGACAGCCTCACCCTACTCAGAACCGTGAAGGGGGCGTGTTGTGTGGGAGTGTGTTCTGTATATTGTTTGCAGTGCTGCCTGCTTTTTCTGGTTTGATTTGTAGCCTGAGCCAGACTAATTGCCCCTTGTTAGGTAATCCCACACAAACCCATGAGACAATCATTTACAGGTGTGGACTAGGGGCGTTGCCCTGCTGGACACTTTATTTCACAGCTCCCACACTGGAAGACCAAGGCCCAATCCCCACACGCATGGACTTTGAGGGGCGTTCCTGCTAAATCCGCAAGGGTTTAGGGCTGTCCCACTGTCAAATCATCAAGTGCATGAGGGCTCTCTCGCAGACTTTTTGAGCCTTTTATGCACACTTTCCGTAAATCTGCATTTCTGCAGAATTACCCACAGTTCATAGTGATGCGACGTTGAATTACCAGGGGGAAAAAACGGTAAACAAATGGAAGCAACTACAAGAATAAAGAAGGTTACATGTAAATATAAACACATAGCTCACTGGTAATGCATAGCCAGAACTGTGTGTAGTTGTCCAACAACATTACTATTTTGTTTACAAACAGGGAGAGAACAACAAACACTCATGCACAATGCATGACAGATGGAGTACAAGCCTCACTTTACTGGCCACAGAAATGCTTCTGCTCAAAGTTTCAAGTAAGTATTCAGCTAGTAAACTTGTCTAGTAAAAACTAGTAAAATTGTCAAGTGCAAAATAAATGATTTTAAACAGTAGCTAACAAACAAACTATATACACTTATCCATTTATGGATCACAGACAGCACTATATATACCTAGAATCATTACATTAATTAGGAAAATACTCGCAATCCCCACGCAAACAGGTTGAATCACGGAAAAGTAACAAAAATTCCTTATGGGTGGGTACACTCCTTGGCCCCGATACTTTTGCCTCCTTCCTTACATACACAAACCGCCAAACCCCTGGATGATACCCAGAGAAATCCAGCCAGGACGACCAATTGTCTCTGTGGGAGCAAAAGCTATCATATAGCAGAATACACCAATTACTTTATCACCACCAGTTACGTTAGGGACACGCAAGATTTTGTTGTAAAAGTAAAAGCAATAAGACTGGAAGACTTAACAAGCACTACTATTCACCATAGACATTGATAGTCTATATGCTAACATCGATATAGAACTAGGTACAAAACCGCCTAAAAAATACCCAGACAAGAGATGCCCTGATGGGGCTCTCCTGGAACTTCTTAACATGAGCCTTACTAGAAATTATTTCACATTCAGTGGCCAACATTATCTGCAAATAAAGGGAATGGCCATGGGCAAAACATTTGCCCCATCATACGCCAATATTTACATGGCAGAATGGTAAGAAACGGTGTTCTATGATAGGCTTCCCATTACTTTCGTTACCTAGACGACATCTGGCCACATGCTCACGATGCATTTGCAATTTTCATCAGAACACGAAATACTCATCATTCACGAAAGTTTTCATAAATTATTCGTATTTATGTGCGTAAGAAAATACCAACGTGGGATTCATGAAACATGGGGGAAACCTTGATTTGTGTGTAGAACAGGTGTATATTTGATGAATGCCAATCGTTCGTAAATTAGATGCGTGTGCCTGTTGAAGCAGATTTGCATAGGTAAACGCCCTGTTCAACACCATAAAAGGCGTGCAAACTGAAGGGTCATATGCAAGTAAACCATGGCGAAAAGAGGGAAAAAACTCACGGGAACTGATAATAGCAAAGCATGGCAGGAAATAATTGATGCTGTCAATGCTCTTTCAGGAGAACAGCGCAGTTACTGAAGTAAAAAAAAAAAAGTGGTTCGATATGAAACTTTGATAATCTTGTATTGTTATAAATAAGGACAACTCTGAAATAATTCTGAAGCAATTTATTAGGTCAGGCACAATCATTGTCGGCCACTATGGCTGTGCCTCTGCCACAGGCTCCACTGGACTCTGCCCAAGATTATGCCACTGCTAGCTGGAGGAGACCCTCAACCACCTCTGCACCATCACAGGCGGAGGCGGTGTCTGCCGCTGTCCTAGAAAATCAACAAATGATCCTTCGAACACTTGGCCAAATTGTGGCCACACTGGCAGAAATGTCCAACATACTAAAAGACATCAGTTCAGAATGTGTCAGGTAGAGATGACCGTGTTGGTGTTGTTGAGTCCTTTTCCAACAGAATAATTGGCTCCGCCACAACAGAACGTCCGTGCAAGAAGGTTTAGGTTTAAGGTTTAAGTCCAAAACAAAACAGTGCAGCCAAAAAAAGTATTTACAAAAAAAACATAAACCAAAAGAAAAATCCAAATGTATAGGTTTGCCACTTACAACTCAATATTCTGGGGATGCTGCCACCTACACCGTCCTACCACACTCCCCTCTTCTTACCCTGTATGAATGATTGTTTTGACTGGATTTAGATTTCATACACTGTTGTCCGTCTGTCCAGATTTGGCCTGAGCCTAGAGCTGATGGGGGCGGCGGACGTTGACCCGCACCTTTCGGCCTGCGCAAAATAGACTAATTGGTCACTGCGAAGCCAAAAAACCTAACCTTTCATCTGTTTTCAGGTCAAGAATATCTACTTAAGTCAAGCCACTAGATGGCAACAAAACCCAAATAAAAATGTTTGCACTGAAAACATATTGGTCTTTAAATTGTCTTTTTATTAAATTGCCTTCTTGTCAATCACAGGGTGACCTTGCCATATTTTAGGTATCCATTTAATTTGCTCAAGCCTGTATTAAGGTTTTAGTACTATTGAGACATAGTCATTCATACTTCATGAAAATGCTGATTTTATAATTTATTAAAAAAAATGTATATTATGGTGTACCATGGGAAACTTTTATAGTTTGGTGTACTGGTTTTGGCTAACCTGGTTTGATGCCAATGTAAAGCCCAACCAGCTAACAAGCTGGGCTGGTGTTACGATTTCACTGGTCGGACCCAAATGCAAACCCAGACTCGGAGTTGGACAAACAATGGATGTTTATTAAGGGAAACCGGGCAGGTAAGGCAGGAGTGGGGGCCGGGGAAGGAGCAGGAGGACGCGGCTGGCAAGGTAGGCAGGTGGTGAACGGGCAGGTAGACAGGCTGGCAGACGGGGAGACGAGCAGAATGGCTGGTAACGACCAGTGATCCTGGGGCAGAGGAAGAGCAGGGTTAGCAAGGCGTGAATAAACCGGAGACAAGCTAGACTCCACAATTCAAGGGGACCAGGAACGAGAAATACCACATTGGCTGAATCAACGATCTGGCGAAGAGTGGGTGGAAAGCCAAGGTTCTTATACAGGAGCTGATGATGATGACCCGCAGGTGTGTGAGGTAGAGCAGGTGGGAGAGAGGTGGATGATGAAACCGGAGAGGTGCTGGAGTCTGGAGCCACGCCCCCCCAACACATACACACTAGACTCACTATAACACAAGGGGGAGGGAGAACATTGGGGAACTGGTGGCACAGCTGAGACAGCTGGCTGCCTAGCATCTCTACTGCTAGCTTTCCAGCTAGCTTAAGTTACTTCAATTTAATTAGACCCTCAAACAATCTAGTTTGACTGAGTCGAGGCATTGTTTAACTATGGATAATGCCTGAGACACATGAAGTTGGAATTCATAACATACATTGTTCAGCTTCATGATGCCTGGAATGGTAACATATAACATTTCTGAATCTCCTATGTTGCTCATTTCCTTGCCAGAAATTTCAAATATTCACCAATTTCAAATATTCTACGGCAACCACCCAAATTGTGTGAACATTCAAATATGTTGTCTCTTGTTCCTCTTGTTCTGAGCAACTATAGATCCATCTCCAAACTGTCCTTCCTTTCAAAGGTCTTAGAGAAAGTTCTTTCCTTTCTTTCCAACTCTTAAAAACTTGTGTTTTGTGTCAAAACAGTACACACAAACCATTATTTGAATAAGAACACGAAACACCAACTATGCATTGATAGTATAAATGAAAAACACTTTTGCTTTTTCTGTGTGCAGGACATAGCAGTTTGCAGTAGAGTTGTGTCATACATGTAGTAAACACACAGGTATCCAAATGTGTAAAGTATGGAGGTTTACAGTTTTTTCCGATCGCTAACTCACATCGGTCAATACTGAAACCACATTGTCAAAACTCTTCATACTGTCTGCATTGCCAACATGCATCTTGGCCAAACAGTTAATCTCACCTCCAAAACTCACTCAAACCACCAAAACACTATACATGTCTCAAAATAAGCTCGTTCAACCACAACACTGGCAACACTTCTCACTCAGAAAGCAGACATTGTCACTCATAACACACTAACCTAAGAAACACCAACAACAGGGAGCATTACATAAATGATGAACTTTTATCTTTGAAGTTTGAATGATTTTTCACATAAATCAGTATTTCATTATAGAATAAGAATAACACCTTTTCACTTTATTGACTGTACTAAATTAATGTATGTAACCAGTATGTATGTAACAATAATGAATCAGAAATGCAGCAAACATGTATTGTATGTATGTATGTATGTACATGTATATACTGTATATGTATATGTATGTATCTCACCTGTTGTTTTGTTGGAAAATTCGTACTATTGATGCAACTGATTTGGTTGGTCAATAACCAAATAATGGTCAATAATTGTGGCCCTTATTCAGCTTTCAGCTGAAATTGCAATCAGCTGTGTTTGGAATGATTATTATTTAGTTTTATTGTAAATCCTCTGCTAAAATTTTCTATATATTTTAATATGGTTACTGCATAAATCATTCTGTTTTGAATGTGTTTTTTACAGTTTTGAAAACAGTTTGAAAACTGCTAATATATAATGTTTTGCAGGTGGTGGAGTATGAATGAGAAAAGAGTTCATGGATTTTGGAGAATGTGGTCATTGAATGCATTTTGTGTGAAAGCAATGAAAAATGATTCACAATTTGGTCCACATAGACTTCTGTTTCACTGACTGTATGAAGAGTTTTGACAATGTGACTTCAGTATTGATCGATGCGAGTTAGCAATCAGAAAAGACTGTAACACAGCAACACACCTACATCATACAATTAGCCAAATAGTTAATTTTCTGCTCAAAACCACATTTTGTTAATTAAACACCAACTCTACATTTGAAAATGCAAAAAAACTTACTCTACATGCACTGACTCTATCAAAACACGGCAAACCCGACTCAATATCAAATCATTCTTTCTAAACACATGTTTTCTATCCAAGAGGAACATATAGTCAATCATAGCACAACAACTTTCAAAATACTAACAGTTGATGGCATTTAAAAAACAGCATTACTTTTCATGTTTCAGTTCTACCTGCATACAATAGACAATATGAAATCCATTGTTCAGTTGAATGTGTGCATTTTTGGCAACATACTATCTAAAAGTGAATGAGTCATCTTTACTTTATTGAATGTACAGTAGAAAAAAATAGTAAGTGACAGAATTGCTGCAGTATTATCTTTAGTAGCAACATGAAATTGCTGCCAGTGATGAACAAAAAATCCGACATACATGGCCTTTGGTTCCAAATGTCTAAAAATAAAATGCACAAATACAGTAAAAAAGGCACAAAAGGGAAAAAGCACCAAAATGCACAGTCCTGTTCTACAGTTTTTTACAGTCGCTAACATCCATTTGTCCAATCTGTAGTCACATTTTCAAAACTCTAAACACAATTAGCACAACATCCATCTGTTATAGACTGTAATCTGTAATCTGTAAACTGTGATCTATACGATCTTCAGCATTTGGCCACATGTTCTCGTCCACATAACATCTATGTCGTCTCTCGCTATGCACCTTGGATAGAAACGCTTGGCATGCACAATATGTGTAAACACAGTATGTGTAAACAGTATGTGTAAATACTTTTCAGTCTGTCCTACTGTATGTACTGTACCCATGTTTACATGTAGAGTAGCATAGTGTAAAACTCACTATAGAACAAGACATATTGGATAGATACCATACTGGGATGTATTGGTGCTGGTGCTGGTGACTCGCTCACTGTTCCTTTCAAAAGGAACTGTGTACAACTGTTTCATTCGAACTCTGTGTTTGGTCTATTTTACACAACTTAAATCAGCTATTTCTCAATGTTTCAGTGATCTGTTCATTCAGAAATGCTTATCAGCTGTTTCGATAAAGCTTTTGAGCTGCTGTTGTTGCAGAAGTAGAGGCTTTATACTGTATTTAAGGTTTTGAACATTAGGTTTTCATTTCTGGCATGCTGTGTGCAAGCATTTGTAAATAAGACAAGAAAGATCTATCATTTTGGTATTGGGTAAGCTTGTATGTAAAGAAAATCTAAGCATTTTAGAAACGTGTTAATTGACTGCATATTCTGTGAAAACAACATGAATTGTGTTAATGGTATGGTCTACAACAGATGGATGTTGTGCTAATTGTGTTTAGAGTTTTGAAAATGTGACTACAGACTGGACAAACGGATGTTAGCGATTGTAAAAAACTGTAAGACACTTGTAGCTGGGCTTGTGGACTTGGCACAGTGTTGTATCAACTGTACTGTATCAAGTGAGTATCAACTGATAAGATGAATATGAGTATAAACAAGTTTTTTAAACAAGTTGTGTATTGATGAGTGAAATGTTTGTAGGGTGTGCAATGGGCAGGAGTCCTGAGGTTGTTTTGTACAGAGGTGTGGGAGTCACTTGCTTTAGTTAGGGTCAGTGATCGAATTTGATGTAGCCTTGTGGTGTGAGCTGTGATCCAAAAGCACTGATGCACTTTTGTCTGTGTCTAGCAATCCTGACTTGTGCACAATATGGGTAGCCCCTAGGTTTACATTTTTTGAGTGATCGAGCCTAAAGATACTGACACGCCCCTTTGAGATATCATTATTTTTATTCATCTAAATGCAAAGGCATCCTTCCTACCAATATATTGTTGAAACTTGTGCCAATAAGATTGACTTTTTTATAAAACTGCCTCTTATTGGTTGTACACCACTTCACTGCAAAATATGTGCCACACCAAAGGAAACCCTTCTCCAGTGCACCCACCAGCTGCCATGGAGAAAAGCCCTACAGGAGAACAGAGGGACCGGCGTTAGATAGACCAAAATTGAAAGTCACAATAGCATCAGGCTATATGTAAAACCTCTCGCTTACAGTTTTTTTACGATCACTAACAAGCGTTTACCTATACTTAAGATACTTTTTCTAAACTCTTAACTCTTAGTTGATGGCATTACAAACACTGCATTACTTTTCATGTTTCATGTTTCTACCTGCATTCAATAGACAATATGAAATCCATTGTTTTTTATAATTCAGTTTCCTTTTACTGTAAACCACTGTTTTGGTTGAGTGTTGAATGTGTGCATTTTTGGCAACATACTATCTAAAAGTGAATGAGTCATCTTTACTTTATTGAATGTGCAGTAGAAAAAAATAGTAAGTGACAGAATTGCTGCAGTAAAAACTTTATTAGCAACATGAAATTGCTGCCATACATGGCCTTTGGTTCCAAATGTGTAACGGTACGGTCCACAACAGATGGATGTTGTGCTAATTGTGTTTCGAGTTTTGAAAATGTGACTACAGATTGGACAAACGGATGTTAGTGACTGTAAAAAACTGTAAACTGTTTATTGTACATGACCATTTGTAGTGTCCTTAGGTTGTCGTTAAATGCCATGTTCTTGGATCCACACAGCCTTGGGGAGAAACAGATCTGTTTCCTTGTCTTTGAAAGGACACCGTCTACCGCTCGCTCCTGTTAAACATAGTATTAAAGTATTTCCCTTTACCCCAGGTCACTGCACATTTGTCCCCCTACAAATGCAAACATCAATCATAATTATCAAATCACCTTTATCAACAATGTAACTTGAGATGCAATGGGATGCAAACATGCTATAGACTCATTAATAAGTAATAATACTATAATAATCTAATAATACTATTATCAGCAGACCGTTTACACTGAAGTATACTCAAGCAGTACATTGTTAGATGTACTTTTAACAAAACTATGTTGTGCGCTGAACACAAATGTTAATCAACATTAGCTACTACTCATTTAGTTTCATTTAGCATTTAAAGTCAATATGAAAAAATATCAGATATTTAAAAGTGTTAGGCAGAATCCCAATTCACCCCTTGGCCCTACCCCTTAGTCCTTCCCCTCCATTTTGCGCGTTCACGTGAAGGGGTAGGGGTGTCCCACTTCTCTTGGGATAGAGGGGTAGGGCCAAATGCTAGGGCTACATGGCCCTCCAAACGGAGATTTTTCAGGGGCACACTACAAACCAAGGGCTAGGAGAAATCTCCCAGAATGACCTGCGAATCAACTGGAAGATCATGGCGAACTCTAAACTACCATCAAAGTGAACCACAAATGTAGTATTTTCTTCATTAATAAAGATTTAAAAAATATTCTAACCGTGGTATTATCTTAGTTTAATGTCGTTTCAATGTAATATAGACCGTTTCTTTATAACAAGCATAACAAAAAATCACTAGTATGCCGATGTCTCTACCTCGCTAGTTAACGTTACAACATTGTTTTTAGGCTGATTTGTGTATGACAGTCCTGCATTTTGACATATTTCCATGTCGCATTTCCCCCTTTGATGGCATATGACGCCGAAATATAACTAAAGTCCAGCAGCGAAGTTGCTGCACTTGTTACGGCTCCTCTAATACCAGTGCAGACTACCGCTAACGTTATTCTGTCAAGAAGTGGTCTGGAAATGAAGCAGCGGTCTTTTTTATTTGATAAGATAAGATAAGATAAGATAGACTTTATTAATCCCGCCGTGGGGAAATTCACATGTTATGGCAGCTCACAACAATAGAAAACAGAATAGAATAGACAATATAGTGCAAAAAACAAGTGTTGACATGACTTGTTTGATCGATTGAGAGCGTGAAACGTATAAGTTGTGAACAAATCGCGAGCGTCCATGCTTTTATATCTCCATCAGATGAATGGCAAATGTGATAATACCATTATTGCCATAGTAATCTCCAATAACAAACTCGTCCCGTCTGTTAAGGTAAACGTCATTGATGACGTATCAGGGCCTTGAAGGGTTGTCCCATTTCTTAGGGAGAGATTTCTACCACTACCCCTTGTGAGTCTGTTCCGAGGGCCAAGCCGAAGGGCCAAGCCGAAGCCGTAGGGGTGAAAATGAGAATTGAGATTCGGCCTTGGTCTACATTGCATTTATCAGCACTTTTTAGCGCAGCTGCTGTGTCTTTGTTGGCCATTAAGGGGCTAGAAATGTCAACCGCCAATAAACTACAAGAAGAAGGTTATGTAGCGACAATGCTTTCTGGGGCATCTTGGTGGGGGCAATTGAGCAACATCAGTCGCACACTCAGACATTCTTGCCAAAAGTTAATACATAATTTTTCACGGGTGCCACCAGCTACACTACTTTCGTTCCTACCAGACAAACACGGAGTGTGTCCAATCAGAGACAAGGAATCGTTGTTCCTGGCACCTACCCGTTTCCAGTTCCGATTCACGGGAATGCGTTTTGTTTTCTGACATCACCTAACACTGCAGAGTCCATTCTGCTGACTTACTACAGTAAACACCATCTCTCACATCTCTCTTCTACAAAACACCGCTTCTAGATTCTCCTGCTGTTGCTCAACAGAGATTATTTCATAGACAAAGCTTGGCTTGTTTATCAGACAAAGTCCTTTCAGTTTACACTGAGCGCATTACCCCCCTCCACCCCCGCCCCACAGTGCCCCCAATCTTGGCCTTTTTGATTTATGACTCTCTGTTTAAGGTATTACATTAGCTACCTCTGTCAACTCTCCCAGTGCAGGCTTTAATGGAAAATCTCTGCTCCCTGCCAGGTCGAATGTGTCCAGCCAGGCCTGTGATCAGCACAGATAAAGGAACTCCTAATGTGTTTAGAATGGTGGGGGAAAGGCAAGCAGATTTTTCACCTTACAGACATCAAAAAAAGCAAAAGAGACGTTGAAACCTATAGTACATTTGGGACCTTTTATGAAGGAGAAATCGCAGTAAAAGAGTGAGTCTAATTAGGTTTTTTTTCTCTTCTTGTGCCCAAGAAGAAAGAAAGACTTTGTGAAGTCCATTACCTGGTGTAATAGAAGAGATTTGGAGTAGGCTGTTAAGAGGTGAGGGATATTTGAAACCTGACCAAACACCAGCTGTACATTCGTAAGGCGGCCTATTAAGTAGAATGGATTTGACATTGAATCAGTCAGCATTGCATAAATTGTATTCTTTCCAATATCAATAAATCCAAATGTAAGTGTCATGAGTTCCCATTCCTAGAATTAATCAGTGAACAATAGGTCACCCTCCAACATCTCGAACTTGATCGCCAGATCAGAACAATACATTCTTCGATATTGTAATGTTTGGAAGCGGATGCAAGTCACTCGCACACTTTTATTTAGCTTTATGCTCATGTTGTGTGTGTGTGTGTTGACGTGCTCCCATTCATTACACAGGTCATTACTCCCAGTCCAAAACGCCGGTTCCCCCACATCGACGCTTGAGCACGAAGCCACCTCCTTCCTCCAGCACGACAGAGCTATTTGTATATCCACAGATCAAAGTGTGTTAGGCCCGCTATGATCTCAGCCTCTACAACAGGGTGTGGAATGAGAACATCCAACTGTTATTACAACATTATGTGGAGCGCAAGATAATCTTGATCAATTTTCTATGACCTAACCCGTTGATGGATTACAGAAGTAAGATGTTTTAGCGAGAGAGGCGGAGAGGGGGGGATGTAATTAGGCATTGCAATAATGGCTTTAATTCAAACATGACAAGGGCTTCATTCCATATCTGTCTGAGCTATGACATAATTTGTACCGCAACACTTCATCCTCTTTAAATCCGGAGTTGCGCAATAGCGTTGCACAGTCAAATGAATGCTGCAGGCCTCAACTTGGATGAAAAACCCATTTGTGATCTCTAAACCACCATGTAGTCCATAACAAATGAGCTGGGTTTTTTTTATCTACACATTTCACGGTGGCCTATCTGTAGCAGTAGGTTCTGTCATGCCAGTTGGGGCAGGGGCAGGCCAGTCACACACAAAAACAAATCTCAAATCTTTTAGGTTTAGTATATATACTGTATATATTTATGTAAATCTCAAAGATTCTGCGTTGCGCACCATTATCAGAAGATTGATGATGAATTTCACAACACCCGAATGCCAGCTGACAATCATCTTTCGAAAGGGGATTGGGTCATGTTGCATCACACTCCTTGGATCTACAGGGTTCAAAATCAGGTAGACAGGAACATTAAAAGTTGCATCCTGGGAAGCTATCTAACAACAATGGAAGGTAAGCAGGTTTTACCCTAAAACGGGCTACCTCTATCTGAGCTTTCCTAAATTTGCATGGATCCCTTTTTAATTTATCATTTATCCAATGTGTTGCTTTTATGGCTGCCCATTGTTGATGGTTGAATAAAGCCCAAAAGGAGAGAATGAGGACCGGACAAGCATGGGATGATGATATATGAGAAACTCTCTCTCTCTCCCCCCCCCCCCCTCTCTCTCTCTCTCTCTCTCTCTCTCTCTCGCCCAGTCCCATACGAACACGTTTTGCGCTGCAGGACTCGAGCAAGAGGCGCCTTTACTGGGAAATGGAGAGTACAGACTTTTACTCCTGTTCATCCAGATCCGTGTTTTAAAGACACCAGCCTACTGCCGCCTGGATGTGAGACTTCACTGGACTCAATATCTGTCACGATGCATCTTGCGCGCATCTGCAGTTTACTCCATCAGTTGTGGTTTCTCGGAGCAGTTGCCGTCGCAGGTACTGAAATAACATCCATAGGCCCAGACTGACAAAAATATTTGAGTCATTCTGCAATGTAATGTCCGCCTCAGTGACCTTTTTTAATATTGAGGCGTTTAGGGACATCCATGCATAAAATACATGCTGCAAACTGTCTTTCTCTATCCGACTTTAAGAACATGCAAGTTTGTGATTACTTCCTCTCTCCGTGCTTCTTCTTCTCCAGATTTGCGCCCATTCCAAGAGTCTGAAATCATTTTCCCCGAGGTTCACCCGTACACAAGTCCACCGGTTTCCAATAAACAACATAGCAGAGAGGCTGACGACAGCTCCCGGGAGGTTCGCTCCGTTTCCAGCCGGGGTGAGGACGAGCCTCCGGGATGGGACCGCCGGGATCCTCCGCAAACGGTGAGGCTCAAAATCCCGGCGTTTGGTAGAGAGCTTCATCTCATCTTGAAGAGAGACACCCGGTTTCTGTCCCGTAATTTCACGGTGGACGGGAGCGCCGCCGGCGAGGAGAGATCCTGTTATTACAGCGGGACTGTGCTTCATTACACAGCATCCATCGCATCTTTCAGCACTTGCGCAGGACTGGTAAATACATGCTTATAAATGACTTGTAAAAAGGAACTTATGTTTCCCTGTAAATGTGTTGAAAATGTAACTATAAACCGGTTCATGTAGTAAATTACCAGATAATGTATAATAAAAACAAGTTACTAATAATGTGATAATCGGGTTTTATTACATTTTCAGCCCATTTAGACGGACATTTTATTACATGATGATAAGTTATTATATTATCCAGCAGCTATTACATCAGCTCATTACTCATTTCAAGTATAAAGAGTCTGCCCCACTATAGTCAAAGTTCTTATGGTATTATGGCAAATAGGTTGTAGATTTATCTGTCAATTCATTCATTCATCAGTCCCACTACTGTCATCAAGCAATGGAATATGGTAGCAAGATGAAATTGCAAGTACATTGCATGAAATTACAAATATGCAATATACCAGCTTGTCTAATGGAAGCAGTCTCAAGAGCACTCTAGATAGTATTGATGGCCACCCTGAGGCAACAGGTTAACACAGGTTTCCTAAGTACAAACCCTTTGCCATTAGAATTATCCGTTCAGAAACTAAGCTCACAGGTTTCAAACGTCTGCCCTGGGAAACCAAGTTTCCACTCCAGGTCTGAGTTAACAGAAATCTTTTCCCGGGAAACATGGCTTCTTGGGGTCAGCAGGGAGCTACTAGAGTGATGAGTCAATTTCTCTTGGCACACTGTCTTCATTGTTGACAGGATCAGTCATTAGGGAAGTTGCATAAAGCAAGCCCTTGGGTCAAGGATGCGATAACACATCTGCTCGTAGTGGTTCCTTCTTGACTTTCAGTGAGAGTAACAGAAGAGAATACAAACGTCATTGGCTACGTTTACATGTATGGGGAATTGTGTTTCTAACCTGGTTAGTCAAGTACCCTGGTTTTGCGTCAGTGCATGTAAATGTCATAACTGTGTGAGACTAACCTGGGTATGCTCATTCTCTGATTAGGAGAAACCAGGTTAAGATGCCTGACTTACTCACAACAGGTTACTGTGGCATGGAAACATCTCACTGCTTTCACTTTTGAGTTGGTGCTGTGTGTTAAACGTACTTGGTGTGTATTTGACAATGAGAGGTTATCTTATTGTCTATAGCTACTACCCCTTGTGCTGAAATGGGACAGGTTGAAGTCAAACTGCTTCTAAGTGCTATCAGGACTCATCCATCATAATGACAGATAAGTGGGTATAGCTGAAAGGGATTAGTGCATTTTGTCCATAAGTTCACCCAGGACATGCTAAGTTCTGGTGCCTCAACATGCTTAGACTAAGGACATGGAGGCCAAGGAAGACGACGACTACCTTTTGCTTCAGGAAAATGCAAGCACCACTGCAGCTGTCTCTCTCCCATGCAGGCACAGGGATTGGCCTCTTGGGAGCAAGATGAGGGATTGGCCACAGCTTGCTGTATATCAATCAGCTAAGCACTAGACAGCCATGCACACGTGTGCCTGCAATGGGCAGGCAACAGCCTAGCCTTCTGAGGGCTGTGATTCAAACTTTACTGTTCACAAACACACATATAAAATGTTCACATAGAAACATGAAATACTTGTACATATACACATACAAATAAATACACACCTAAATATGATACATTTGCACATATACATAATTAAAATAGACTTCCAATGAATCTTTGAAAAACATGAGAATGGCAGCACTCCAAAAAACATATTCAAAATTGACTTTGACTCAATTATACCATATTTGTATTTCTGTCCATTAATAAAAAAATATGGTCGAGTTGAGTTGTTAAGTTTAATTGTTAATTGTTTTTTAATTTTTATAATGTTACAATGTTTTTCATGGATTTGTTGGAAACCAGTTTGTTGTTTTTGGCAGAGCAACTAGAAGGAAGATATGCAAAGAGGCACACCTAGTTACCGCTATAAGATTAAAACAAAAAGTTTGTTGTTACTTTTACATCTTTATTGAGCATGAACATATTGTTCAAACATTAACAGCTTGGATTGGAAAAAGTATGTGAACCATGAAATTTAGTAACTGGTGGAACCTCCTTTAGCAGCAATAACCTCAACCAAACATTTCCTCCTTACAGAACTGTTTCAGTTCATTGATATTGTTGGGATGTCTTGCATGAATGGCTTGCTTCAGGTCATGCCATGTCAGGACTCTGACTTGGCTGTTCCAAAATGTGAATTTTCCTCTGTTTAAGCCATTCTATTGTAGATTTGCTTTTGTGTTTGGCGTCATTGTCATGCTGCATGACCCAACCTCTGTTAAGCTTCAGATCACAGACCGTTACCCTGATATTGTCCTGTAGAATTTCCTGATACAATTTTGAATTCATCGTTCCCTCAATAATTGAAGCCGCCAAGGCCCTGAGGCAGCAAACCAGCCCCAAACCATGATGCTCCGTGTACCATGCTTCATGGTTGGAATGAGGTTTTAGTAAGTTAAAGTTTTGTCTCATCTGTCCACAGAACATTGCTCCAGTAGCTTTGTCAAACATCCAGGTGGCCTTTGGCAAACTTGAGATGGGCAGCAATGTTTTTTGTGGAGAGCAGTGGTTTCCTCCTTGGTATCCTCCATGAACACCACTCTTGTTTAGTGTTTTTCTTTTTGTGGACTCGTGGACAAAGATGTTAGAAAGTTCCAGAGATGCCTGCTGTTACGGCCCTGTGGCCTGGGTGTAGGTGTGTGTGTTCTGTTCTGCCTCTTTTCAGGTTCTGCCCTCTTCTGTCCTGCTCATTGATGGCACCTGTGTCCAATGATGAGCTGGCTGGGATAAATACCTGAGGAGAGCTGCATTCGGGGCCAGTGGGCCATTTTTGGCAGTGTGTGGAACTGCGTGTGGCAGGTTTGCCAAATACCGTTGAGAGACTTAGACTGTGATCGGCAGACCGGCTCCTCAGTGTGAAGGAGCTCGTTTTATGTTGGAGTTTATTGAAACCCTTTTGGTGGTTTTGTGTTCTGTAAATAAATACCCTTAATTTTGACAATCTTATCAGATTTCCCGTTCTTCCTTCATCCCAAGCTTCAACTGTTACTCCCCTCAACCCCTGCAGTTACCAGGGACGTAACACTGCAGATCCTTAGCTGTTACCTTTGGGTTCTTTGTCACCTCCTTGACCATTATGCAGTGTATTGTTGTGATCTTTGCTAGATGCCCACTCCTAGGCAGCAATGTCACTGAATTTTCTACATTTGTATACAATCTGAGTGACTGGCTGTAGATTGATGGAGGCCCAAGACTTTGGAAATGCTTTTGTAGCCTTTTCAGCCTCATGAGCCTCAACTAATCTTCTCTGGAGGTCCTCTGAAATGTCTTTTATTCCACTTCAACAGATCTTTTTTTTTTTGGAGAGCATTTGTATGTTATTTGTTAAATCACATTGTGTTTATCTATTGTTATGAGTTGGATGAGGATCAGACCATATTTTAGGAGCCATTTATGCAGGTAATTCAAAAGGGTTCAAAAACCCTTTCTCGCAACTGTATATAAGATCTGAAATGCGTTGTTCTAACCTTTGCTGCTTATGGCACTACACAGTAGCATGCAAAACCTAGCATAGCAATTTGGTGAGGTTATGGTTTACATGCTACCTTGCTTCAGAGTCAGGATTTGATAGAAATTCTGAACAAATTCCAACTCTACTGTGTTGTGCCATCATATACATATATACAGCTATACAATCTACTACCAGTACTATCAGTCCCGCTGCCAGTGATGCAAATCCTCATGACTATGGGACAGATGATGCATGAAGCTAAAGAAAATTTGTTCTATCCACCAGCAGGATGCTGGTTCTGAAGCCAGATGAAGTGCACAAGAACTAATGATAAAAGAACTAACTAACCCTAACCCTAACCAATATTTATTGCATTAATATGTTTCACCAGATGGCCTTACATTAAGTTTGAAGTAAAAATTGTGTGTGATAGAGAAAGAATAGAGAGCAGAGAGAGACAATTTACACCTCAAGCACAGTTTTCCCCAGCAGCCATCTCAGGTATAATCCTTCTAAAGTGTGGGAGGTAAAATCATGCTCCAGAGCTATTGTGGCCCACCCTGCCTCGTCTGTGCAGTCTCTGGGGCTTTTGCCTGCAAACATCAAAGTTGCCTCAAAACCACAACACAGATTTCAACAACCCCTAATGTTGTATGGGTGGGCTCCTGTGGTGAGGGAGGCTTGGATTCCCACTCACTGGTTTGGACCAGAGCTCAGGGTTGTGTCTTGTTAACCAAGAAGCTTGCCTTGCACCAACACACTATGAAACCTGGCAAGCAGGAGGATTGTGTTTTCCAGTGTTTATGTCCATAGACAAAGTATTGCTTTTCCAATCCCAAACAATGAAAGAAATTCATCACATATGCAATTCACATATGCAGATGACACAACACGCTCTCTGACAACCATGTTAGATGAGAACATTTGCATTTCTAAACTTATAGCTCGCCCATCTCAACAGTATGTGACCAGGCCAAGTATGAGTAATAGATGCAACTACACCACCTAAGGCCTAGCACCCTAGGAACTGACCACATGTGCTTGGGTTAATTTCACAGGTTTATGATAACGGGCAAAAGACGTGCATTCAGTTAACCAAGAATCAATTTATTTTAATTAGTGTTAGAATTGGAGAGAACCACAGTAAGGGAGCTGTTTAGTTTAGTTTAGTTTGCATGAATCATTAGACATATATGAACCCGAACCAAAAGAGCCTCTCCATAAGCCTACCTCATGCAGCCTTGACCCCACTGACCGACCTCTCTTGGTCCACTCTGAAACATTCCTTCCACACAACAAGTAATCCTGCTTTTTTCCCCCCCCTTATTTTTTAGCAGCCTGGAGGTACGGATGTATATAGACAATTGGGCACTCAATATAGACACTGGGAGCACTCTACAAACACGGACTTGCTATTTAAACCAATTGACCTGTAATGTAAATCTCAGTTTCGAGACATTTTGACTGCATGTCATGGTTTCAAGTCCTTGGAGCTGTGCTGAGATTGCACTGGTCTGTGTAGCCCCAGGCAGACTTTGGCACAAGAGCAGGAATATAGAATGAATGCAGCTCCTTATGCAGTCCCTTACTGTTCGCTTAAGTTGGTGAGGTGAAAATATGACTGTCTGAGTTGACTGTGGAACAGTTCAGTATAGCAAAATCATTAATGAACTGGACTGGACTGGTGCTGACACAAATTCCATAGACGATTCCCTTGCTCTAACATGCCTTCTTTTCTGTTTGCCCTTTTTTAACAGTGTAATATTCTAGATTGCGGATTGTAACCTCTGTCTATTTTGTTTTTCAATTGCAGATGGGTTTCATTCATATCAGCGGGGACTTTCTCTACATTGAGCCCTTGAATCAAACAGCAGCTATGATGGGACAGCCTCATCGCGTGTACAGGAGGAAACATTCAACAGAGGAAGGAAGAGAAACACAAAGTGACAAACCAGCAGAAAACCAGACAAATCCCAAGTATTGTGGAATTATTCCAGGTGGGTGTCTTCCAGCACAATCTTGGTACAAATGCATGCATACAAATCTCTACATATTCTGTTGAAGACTGCATTTTCAGTTCACTAAGCTGTGGTTCATTCAGGAAAACCCATTGAATGTAATCATGTAATCAATAAGCTGCAGCAACTTCTTTCACACTCTGTCATGTTTTTGTTGATCCTTCAGATACAGTGCTGTGCGAGAGTATTCAAACTTCAACATTTTTGCACATTTTGCTGTTAAAGGGGGGGGGGTATTGTACTCATTTTGGGCTATTTAAACTGTTCTTGGGGGTCTTTACAAGACGTTTGTGAAGTCTATATCGCCTGGCGGAGGCGGAGAGCAGAGCGCCCATGCTGCTCAAGGTAAACAAATAAGCTCGATGCAGAAATCTACCATAACCATGGCGGCCACTCCAGAACCAACACTGAGACCGTACATGTTTGAGCCGGAGTCTGACCCAGAATGGGAAGAGGCAGCTGAGGCGGTTCCACTTAGTTTCTCAATGATAAAAATTCTGTGTAATATTGTACTTTCGTGCCTTGTGTTTGTGTATGTGGGTGTGTGAGCGACACTCTCTGCTGTAGCCGGTCTGTTTATGGCTCATGTCCATAAGCTTATTGAATACAACTTGCAGACAAGCTAGGATTGACAATTTTGTTGAGCTAGTTAGCCAATATATTATTGGATGCAATCTATTTGCATCCAAACAGCGCAGCCAAACACCCAAACGCGATTGTACTAATGGTGGCTAAAGGTTACCAAGCCTGACACGTTCAGCAGACTTCTAAAACAGACACTGGTCCCAACAAATAACTTTAAGATGAGTCCTGACTCCAACCAATAACTTTACTTTTACTTTACTTTACTTTTAATGACTCCAGCTTTAGTTTTCTTACTTCTTCCGCGCCCAACAAGCCCGTGGCTAGCCCCGCTAGCTCGTTAGCTAACCAGCAGTGAATATACTAACCAGACTAATTTGGTAAATTAAATCAAAACATGGTGACACTTACAGATTCCAATTTTGCAGATGGGTCACGTACCTTATGAATTGCTCCATCTTTAAGCTTCAATTTAGATGCTAATCCTGCCATTGCTCAAGCAGTCTGAGGACTGATCATCACACACAGAAAAAACTTTAGCTGTTGCCGTTAAAATTAAAATGAATCCACTCTGTCCTGGCATATTCACGTGTTGGGAGACTGTGCAGGGATCTATGTTGCTGCCTGCATCCTACAAAATAATAACTGGAGAGTTGATATATCGCCATGTATGTTGTTTTAGCTTCACTCTCGCAAAGTAATGGTGCATTTCAGTGTAGTCGGAAAAAACGACGTCCGAATGTGATATGCGCTGATTCTATTCACTAATGGCGCTGTAGTAGATTATGTTGAGTTTAGATGCTTGTAACATTCTGAGACTTACCATACAAACATTTGAGTTTGCTGCAGGGCGATTAAGTTTTCCCGAGCAGATGCACTGGAACACATTTAGATTGGAAGTTAGGAATACCGAGTCGGAATTATCGATTTCCGAGTACAATGGAATGCACCATAAGCAACGGCTTGCGGCACTGCATTTTGCTACGATGTAAATGGGATTGGTTGTTCACCTGGGCGTGGGCATACTGGATTTGCCCCTTATGACGTCCAAAGGAACCACTTTCTGAAACGGGCTGTTTTTCTCCTATCTTTGGCACCGTTTTTGGAAAAAGGAAAATACAGAAAAACGGGTTGACTTCCAGATTAATAATTTTCTCAGCTGAAGTAATTTCCTGCGGAACATGTATAAGCGCCAGGAATAAACCGTTTTCCATAATATGGGACCTTTAAGTTATTTCAAAACACTTTTATTTTGGATTTCTCATCTGAGTTCTATGCAAAGCACTCTTCTATCTCTACACATTATTCTAGTGAAAACAAAATTGTTGAAATTAATGTGGATGGATAAAAATAACTAATTGTTCAGGGTAAATTGCCACACTAGCAAAAATTGGTTCAACATTTGAGATTACCGTTACTCAGATGTCATATTTAGTTTGTATTTATTATTCTGAATATTGCTTCCCTGTCAAACTAACAAAGCTGAGACCAAGTCCCTTCACTAGATCTTAGAGTTTTTTTACGATCACTAACAAGCATTTACCTATACTTAAGATACTTTTTCTAAACTCTCAACACAGCAATACACTTACATCACACAATTAGCCAAATAGTTAATTTTCTGCTCAAAACCACATTTTGTTAATTAAACACCAACTCTACATTTCAAAATGCAAAAAAACTTTCTCTAGATACACTAACTCTATCAAAACAATACAAACCCGACTCAATATCAAATCATTATTTCAAAACACTAGCACATGTTTTCTATCCAAGAGGAACATATAGTCAATCATAGCACAATGACTTTCAAAATACTAACAGTTGATGGCATTACAAAAACTGCATTACTTTGCATGTTTAGTTCTACCTGCATACAATAGACAATATGAAATCCATTGTTTTTTATAATTCAGTTTCCTTTTACTGTAAACCACTGTTTTGGTTGAGTGTTGAATGTGTGCATTTTTGGCAGCATACTATCTAAAAGTGAATGAGTCATCTTTACTTAATTGAATGTACAGTAGAAAAAAAAATAGTAAGTGACAGAATTGCTGCAGTAAAAGCTTTAGTAGCAACATGAAATTGCTGCCAGTGATGAACAAAAAATCCAACATACATGGCCTTTGGTTCCAAATGTGTAAAAATAAAATACACAAATACAGTAAAAAAAAACAAACACCAAAATGCACAGTCCTGTTCTACAGTTTTTTACAGTCGCTAACATCCTTTTGTCCAATCTGTAGTTACATTTTCAAAATGCTAAACACAATAAGCACAACATCCATCTGTTGTGGACTGTAATCTCTAATCTGTAAATTGTAATCTATACGATCTTCAGCATTTGGCCACTTGTTCTCGTCCACATCACATCTATGTCATCTCTCGCTATGCACCTTGGATAGAAACGCTTGGCATGCACAATATGTGTAAACACAGTATGTGTAAATACTTTTCAGTATGTCCGACTGTATGTCCTGTAACCCATGTTTACATGTAGAGTAGCATAGTGTAACACTCACTATAGAACAAGACATATTGGATAGACATCATACCTGGACATATTGGTGCTGGTGCTGGTGACTCGCTCACTGTTCCTTTCAAAAGGAACTGTGTACAACTGTTTCATTCTAACTCTGTGTTTGGCCTATTTGGTAACACTTTATTTGAAGGGGTGTGCATAACACTGTCATGACACTGTCATAACCATGACATGCCACCTGTCATGACCATGAAGGACACTTCATGAATGTTTTTGACTGTTGTCATTAAGTGTTATTCGGTAAAGACATCTCAAACAATGTCAACTTTGCATTAACAATGACATAATTTACCGAATGACACTTAATGACAACAGTCATAAACATTCATGAAGCGGTTAGGGTTAGGGTTATGGTCATGACAGGTGTCATGTCATGTTTATGACAGTGTCATGACAGTCTTATGCACACCCCTTCAAATAAAGTGTTACCGTCTATTTTACACAATTTAAACCAGCCAATTCTCATTGTTTCAGTGATCTGTTCATTCAGAAATGCTTATTAGCTGTTTCAATAAAGCTTTTGAGCTGCTGTTGTTGCAGAAGTAGAGGCTTTATACTGTATTTAAGGTTTTGAACATTAGGTTTTCATTTCTGGCATGCTGTGTGCAAGCATTTGTAAATAAGACAAGAAAGAGCCATAATTTTGGTATTGGGTAAGCTTGTATGTAAAGAAAATCTAAGCATTTTAGAAACATGTTAATTGACTGCTTATTGTGTGAAAACAACATGAATTGTGTTAATGGTATGGTCCACAACTGACGGATGTTGTGCTAATTGTGTTCAGAGTTTTGAAAATGTGACTACAGATTGGATAAACAGGTGTTAGCGACTCTAAAAAACTAATGGAACTTAATGGGATCTTAAGGTGTAGGGTGGATATATGGTTCATTTATGAATGGCATTACAGTCCAGAGTCCAAGAAAATATAAGTCATCACCCTCATATCGCTGTTTGTGAAAATACAGAAGGTGAAGCAGTTTTTCCTGTCTGATTTCTGTAGTAAAAATGGACTGGAACTGCACCTTCTGTATTTTCCACTATAATGACTGGAAATGGATGATTTCTTTTAAGCTTCAAGAACTGGACTCTAATTGCATTCATTCATTCAGTCATTGCAAATCACTGTATCTTCACTGTATCTAGGCACACAACAGTGATTCCTCAAAGCAATTTTTGTGTCAAGGGATTCTAGTGTGTTGGCAACCAAATGTGCATACCACTGACAACATCTTCAATGAATATTCTGTCAAGCAAGATTACCCCTGTCACGGCTTTGATTTGATGCAATGAAATGTGACAAGGTTTCATTTATTACTTAGAAAGTTGCAGATGTTTCACACATCTCCAGGGTATTACATGCAGGACTTCATGAATATGGTGGTTGATTACTCATTATTTTTTTCATAGACACCCATCTGCAAAGTGATGTTAGTATTGTATCCAAAAAGGAAGAGGCAGACAAAAATTCTGTTTGAGCATTTCCCTGTTGGATGGGCTGGGAGTAGAAAATGACATCATACACTTGCTTTATTGATATAGCACTGCCTAATCAGTGGTGATGATGTGCTCTAATGCTAGAAAATTACTTTTGCTGTTAGAGTAACCTCAATTATATCCTCGTTGCATTTATTTTGGAGGAATTGTGGGGTTTTGGGCTGGATATACTGCAACATCACCAACATTTTTGTAGTAGCCTTGTAAGCAAAAAAAACCCTTCAAAAGCAGAGGCGAGATAATGGAATTTGCTTGTGGAAAGCAGGTAGTATATTTCGTGGAAATTTTTCAAGCCTCATATACGTATGCTGAACCTGGGTCTGTTACAGTCAAACAGTTAAACATTTTCAGTCAGTAATAGATTCCCTTTGCATGCCAGTCTCCACTGGTGAAACACATACCTCAGTTTATTGAGAACTCCATGTCTGATTTATGTCAAGCAAGTAAGCGTTTGTGTGTGTGTGCGTGCGTACATGTATGCAGGTACACATCCTTGCCAGAGCTCTAGACTTTCTTTAACCTGCAAAACATATTTTAAAAAATCCACTCAACACAACTATCACATGTATATTTCTCAGGTTCACTCACTGCTGAATTGTTTAACATTCATATTTCTTTTTCATAGTCCACATTTTCTGTCTTGCCCGAAAGCTATCAGTCTCACACAGATATAGACAATAAAGGTTTTCATAAAGGGATCTAACCTATCTGCTTTTGATCTACAGTATAATAATGTGTTCCAGCTGAGGTAAATGGAAACCAGGTACAACACTCTGTTTCAGATTCAGCATGAACTGACCAATAAAGAGAATGCATCCTGACACCTGACCCAATTTGATATTTATGGTTAGACTTTGTATCACAATTCATTGAAGAAATGTGGTGCAGTGTGAATCAGCTGAAAGATACCATTTTGTTTAATATTATTTCATTAACCTGAATTTATCCAGCCACATTTTAACTGAAAACTGAGGAGACACACCATTGATGCCAAAAATCATGTTCACCCTTTTGGAGTATGAGGCAAGGGTTAGGGTTAGGGTTAGTATGTCCAGTCAGTATGTCCTACTGTATGTACTGTAACCCATGTTTACATGTCGAGTAACATAGTGTAAAACTCACTGTAGAACAAGATATATTGGATAGACACCATACCTGGATGTATTGGTGCCGGTGCTGGTGACTCGCTCACTGTTCCTTTCAAAAGGAACTGTATACAACTGTTTCATTTGTGTGTTTGGTCTATTTTACACAACTTAAATCAGCTATTTCTCAATGTTTCAGTGATCTATTCATTCAAAAATCAGCTGTTTCAATAAAGCTTTTGAGCTGCTGTTGTTGCAGAAGTAGAGGCTTTATACTATATTTAAGGTTTTGAACATTAGGTTTTCATTTCATTTTCATTTTAGAAACGTGTTAATTGACATTGCATAATTAATTGCATATTCTGTGAAAACAACATTGTGTTGTTGAATTGTGTTAATGGTATGGTCCACAACTGACGGATGTTGTACTAATTGTGTTTAGAGTTTTGAAAATGTGACTACAGATTGGACAAACGGATGTTAGCAACTGTAAAAAACTGTAATACATAATGAATTTGTGTTTCTAAAAACTATTTGCTTTCTTTGGAAGAGACTCAAATGTGTTAAGATGAAACCGATGAGACATGGTCATAGGTTGTAGTATAACAACATAAACTTTTGTTGCAACTGAGGCCAGTGCGTCCAGCACAAAAACTTCCCGGAGAGGTAGCAACAATGGTTTCAATTTATGCCTGTATCAGCAGGTAACAAAAATAAATCCAAGTACAATTCCTTAATTGCAATGTAATTCACTGTGACATAATCACTGCGACATAATGCATTAATGAGTGAATTTTCATCAAAAAATTCTTCACAGTTCTCATTTCCAATTTCATCCTGGTAATTGAAGGCCTCTCTTGAATCACCAGCACTAATTTAAGTAGTAATAAGCTACAATGTTTTCCCCTGAGACGCTGGTGAAATTCTCCTCAACCAGGTACTGGTACCAGGTTTATACTTAAAGCTCCACTAGGCAATGTTGCACCCAAAATTGAAAAATTCAATTAAAATAACATTAAATTGATCAGAACAGGCTAGACATTGTTAATGTGGTAAATGACTATTATAGCTGGAAACGACTGTTTACATAGGCGTACAGAGGCCCATTTTCAGCAACCATCACTCCTGTGTTCCAATGGCACATTGTGTTAGCTAATCCAAGTTTATCGTGTTAAAAAGCTAATTGATCATTGTAAACTGTTTGATTAAAGAAGCAATAAAATTGGCCTTCCTTAGGCTAGTTGAGTATCTGGAGCATCAGCATTTGTGGGTTCGATTATGGTCTCAAAATGGCCAGAAAAAAAATTACTTTCTTCTGAAACTCCATGCGAGAAATTGTCAAGAAACTGGAGATCTCATACAGCGGTGTGTACTACTCCCTTCACAGAACAGCACAAACTGGCTCTAACCAGAATAGAAAGAGAAGGGAGGCCCGGTGCACAACTGAGCTAGAGGACAAGTACATCAGAGTCTCTAGTTTGAGAAACAGACGCCTCACAGGTCCTCAACTGGCAGCTTCATTAAATGGTACCTGCAAAACACCGGTCCCACGTCAACAGTGAAGAGGCGACTCCAGGATGCTGGCCTTCTAGGCAGAGTAGCAAAGAAAAAGCCATATCTGAGACTGGCCAATAAAAGATTAAGATGGGCAAAGAACTATTTAGGGAAGAAGCAGTAAGCTGTTGTGGGAGCAGCTTGACCGTATGGTCATTATTCATTAATCATTATTTCTAACCTTGTCAATGTCTTGACTATATTTTCTATTCATTTTGCAACTCATTTGATGAATAAAAGTGTGAGTGTTCATGGAAAACATGACATTTTCTGGGTGACCCCAAACTTTTGAGCAGTAGTGTACCTTTTTGAAGTTTGAAGGAAATCATCAGTAACCTGTGCACTCCTTGGACCTAAATATTGTCATCTTAGTTTGTGGTGGGAGCAAAGACCTTCAGCCATTGTTGGTGTGTTCATTACTTCTTGTGTATGGTGAAGATTAACCACCGTGATAATACCAATGCCATCTCAATTAGGGGGAACAGGGTGATCTTCTCTGTTGCAACCCCACACTGATAAAGACGGGCATATTTTTACATAAAAATCTTGCCTTGTGCAGCTTTAATCATAATTTACAGAGGCAAGTCAGGTTCTTATCAGGTATTTCTTTATTTTTTACAGAAACACAGGGAAGTAAAAATCAGAAACCCTCTGAGGGTGGTAGAGGAAAGAGATATTCCTATAAGCTACTGCCTGAGTACAATGTGGAGACACTGGTGGTGGCTGATCCAACCATGGTGGGCTACCATGGTACAGAGGCTGTGAAACGCTTCATCCTCACCATCATGAACATGGTATGTCTTTCTTTTGCCTCCAATGTGCCATTTATTTTTTGAATGTGTTTTGGCTACGCTTCCTTGGTAAGTACAGATCACCTTTGTCTCTAACATTTCACAGGTTTTCAACTTGTTTCAACACAAAAGTCTGGGAATACAGGTCAACATCAGAGTGTCCAAACTTGTCTTGCTTGCAGAGACACCGGTAAGAATCTTTATTTTTTCTTGAGAAAGTTTGCTTTTGTTTGAGTACATTTTTTTTTCAGCAACACTGCTTGACACTCAGTTGCACACATTCACATCTGGCTGCTGCCCAGTACAACATGGCATCATTATGATGACAAAACTGCAAGAGTGGGAATATTTGCACAGATAGAAAATATTTACATCATGAACACTGATAATTTAAAATGTTTAAATGACATTTATGAAAAATATTTTTGGGGGGCAACAAAAACTTGACTTTTAGGAGGAAACTAAAAAAAAAAATTATAAAAAAATAGGATTCCCATTGTAAACAAAAAAAAATGTCCGGAAATTAACTCCATAATGACCTTGTGCTGTATAGCTAAAGTATGTTTTCATGTGTCTGCTCATGATATGGTATGTGGCATACTTAGAGTTGGGTAAATTGCATCTTTCTCCCTCGCTGTAGACAAACATGTATATTGGTCACCATGGCGAAAAGATGCTGGAGAGTTTCTGTCGCTGGCAGCAGGAGGAGTACAGCAAGAGCAATATCCTAGCCGACTTAAATTCACCGTGGGGCGAAGATCAGCCCTCCGTGGACACGGCAATACTCATCACACGGTAGGCCGTCGACCTCCCCGACATCAGTTATTAGTAATGCACCAATACTGATTCCAAGTTAAACTTTAAGTGTGAGATATGGAGTTTAGATCTGATCCGAAATGATCTAATATGAAAAAGTCTCTTGTGGCAGACGGCTCATAATATCAGGTTTTATCATAATAACAATCAGCATTGTTTATATACTACTTTTTAAAATTAATAGAAAAAAACAAAAATTAGTGAACAAATGAATGATATAAAGAACAAGACATTAGCAAAAATACATACAGCACAAAGCAGTTAACCAAATCTAATATTTAACCCTTATGCCTTGTTAAGGGAAATTTGTGTAGTTGTGAGGTACATTTATTGAGGTAATTTTGGCTGTGATTGTTCCCTAGCCATGAAATTGGTAAGGAAAGTGTGTTTTTCAATGAATTTTGGAATTTTTGAGTTTCATCCATATCCACTGTATTTTGACTGTGTGAGATGTTTTTGTTACATTGGGACTGTTAACTACAAGATTTGTACCATAGACTTCCATTATAACCACATTTTTGACACCCCCCCTTTAAATTAAAGTGAAAAATTGATTTTGTCTGTAATTTCCCTTTTCTCTGCAGCAAACTTCATGAAGTTTTGTAAAAATAAAGTCAATCACAAAATTGCCCCATTTTAGCCCCTCCCCCATTGGCACCCTTGTGTAATTCATGGCTGCAAACCAGTTCAAAAAAATGTTTTTTCAACTAAAATGGTTTTGATGTATAGTAAAGACTGCTACCTGCATGTTCATGACAAAATAAGATTGTGTGTGTATGTGTGTGCGTGTGTGTATGTGTGTGTGTGTGTTTGTATGTGTTTACAAACATAATTACAAACAAATCTTGTACCATAGACTTTTTGTACATAGTAATAATGCACCAAAATCAATCTTCTCACTTATTATTCAGATGGGTCAGCCGGTGATACTAATAATAATCAAAGTCAAATTTGTTTTTAGAATATTGAATTATAGTGTATTTTAGTGTATTTTTCAAAAAGGCGGTTAGTGGTTATGATCAAAACTGGCATCTAAAGGGTTAATTTCTAATTGTGATTAATTAAATCATGATATAAATTAAACAAGAACCCCTTCATGAAAAAAATGAAAAAATATTGATCTTTCATCATTTTATTGCAGTTTAAAGTTCAAAATACAAATCTTGTAGTTAACAGTCCCAACGTAACTTTTTTTTAGCAAGGCATAAGGGTTAAGTAAAAACAAATTCACATACAAATCCAACTATAAAAATGCATTTATCCTCATTCTTCCTCAACTTTGCCTAAATAGTCTGTCTTTAAATGCCATTGTCATTAGAATTCAAAGAAATCCACTTGGAAAATAAATACAGACAGTTTGACAGGTTTCCCTCCCCAGTCTCCTCGGCCACTGGAGCCAACACTGAGGCTTATGGTAATTCCATGCCAACCAAGAGGTAGTGGTTGCTTTGACCTGGTCGATGAATGATGACGCGTTTGGTATTTCATCTTTTTGTTTTGCAGGAAAGACTTCTGTGTGCATAAAGACGAACCGTGCGACACTGTAGGTAAGTGGGACATTGTGGTTGTATTTGTTATGTGAAACGAGAAACATACTTGTTTTTTCTAAATAAATGTATGTGTGTATGCGTGCATGTTTGTGAGATGGATAGTATTAAGTACACTAATAGACAGGTCAAGGTCCCTCCCAAAAAATACACTTTATTTATTCTTTTACTTATTTTAATCCATCAAAGGTGGGATTGTTCTTCCAGAGTTCATAATGGAGTACATTAGTTCTGGATTCAGTTCAACAAGATGATTTAGGCATCTAAGCTCATGTCTTACAATCCACTACACAAGGGAAATAAATCCCTCTCTTCAAGTGATCTCCTCTCAATCTGACCCAACAGGAGCAGAAGATTTGCTGTTGTTATTGCCATAAATAATTATGTAATTGTACTACATAATTAAAGTTTTGAACTTTTGGCTTCTCTGCAATCCTCCTCCAATAGTTTGAGCCTGAGTGTGTCCTTGATGGCTCTGAATCAAGTTTTGTCATTGTGGCAAGGTGCCACATTACCGGGGTCCGTGACAGACAGAGAAATAGGTGGGGGAGAGTTACATGGCCAGCAGGCCATTTTATTGTCCACACAATCCACAACAAACCCGACTGCGGACCTCCGCTGGACGCCGCGGCAGGAGACGGCCCACTCCCGCTCCGTCTCTCCCGCCGGTGCTGGCCCCGTCTCTCCGCTCCACTCGGACACAGCCGACCGGATCCTCCATCCACTCCGGCTCCTCGGTCACACTGCCAGTTTCTCACCCTGGCGCGCACACACTCACACATTCACACACACGTTAGAAAGGCCCCAGCTGCAATCTGTCCCAACTGGCTGCAGCTGGTACCGAATCCAGGAAAGAAGCAGTCCACCATCACTTCTCTCCTGGATCCAATTAAGCCTCCCCCCACCTTCCCTCCAGTCCGCCACAGTCATTGATATTGAAAGTATAATATGCTTTATGTAACACTTGATGTAGCCTTTTTGCACATTTAACATTGCAGATTGTGTGGAAAGGCAACATTCATATTTTACACTCCTTTTCCATTTTAGGAATTGCCTACTTGAGTGGAATGTGCAGCGAGAGAAGGAAGTGTATTCTGGCTGAAGATAATGGCCTCAACCTAGCCTTCACCATTGCTCACGAAATGGGCCACAAGTGAGTCACGCTTACATTTGAGTCTTCATATGTGAAATATGCATTCTTTTTCTTGCGTGCACCAAACAAACATGATAGTAAAATCACAAGGAAAACGGGTAACACTTGATGTTAGCACACCAAGGTGTCACTTGTGTTGCATGTCTTCAGACTATGTGACCCCAACCCCAACTTTAAGATTTACCCAAACCTAAAGAATAGTCTCTTGACAGTAACTTGAGTGCCATCATTAGTCTAAATAAAGTGTGAGTGGAAATGGCATTTGGATGGTGCCTTGCTTCTGTAATTCAACGTATTTCTGGCAGAAACAGGATGTCATAATGTGGGGAAGGACTCTTCAAAAGTGGCCTGGGTTGGACTACCACAAACATGGAAAGTGAAAGGCAGTGAAACCTATTGCATTGTAGTTGGTGAATGAATCCACCATGAAATTCTTTCTGCATGCACTTCACAACTTCTCCCTTTTTGAAGAAACTGGAATTTGTGAAGTTGCAGGATTTGTATGATGGTAGGGACAGCTCGGGGTGGGGGGGGGGTGTTTGTTCAAAAATAGTGATAGTGTGATTGGTTGGAATTTTTATACTGAAATGAAATAACCACTAGAAATATGCCATTTCCCAGGAAGTGAAAGTAATGGGATTTTGATATGAAAACATTATATGTCTAATTTTACAATTACAATTTTTTTCAACATTATGATATGGAGAATCAGCTAATAAGGTGAAAAATAATCATTTTGTGACTTTAGTAATGGCTTTATCTTGCACTGCTGTGGGTAATGGGGCATTTTAGTTCAGTAAGATTTGTCCTCCAAAAAGCTTTAGTTGAATTACAACATCAGCACAGACTTTACAGTATTTGCATAACTTGTGGATCTGAGGCTGGCTACTGTATCTCTGAAAAATATTTTTTGTGTGTGTATTTTTCCTCTATAACGAGAAAAAAAGTTGGAGTTGGATAATGAGAACGAGTACAATGAAAAAGGTCTGCTCACAATTACCACAACCTTCTCCAGAGGAACTCTTCTGGGTCCACGGTTTCTCCTCTGGGCTGCACCAAATTTGGCTCTACTATCCACACAGCAAACCATAACACGTCATTTACTTAGTTGGAGCAGTTGTTTGCCTTTACTGATCTTATTTAAAAATAAGCCTGTTTGTTGTTGAGTTGTGTGTTAGATTTGTTGGAACAACTGGCATCTCCTGGTGTGCTGAGATGAGGCTCTAAATGTGTCTCCCACTCTAATAGTGTTCACATCCAATAGTGTTCACATCTCAGCGGAGATGCCGGTCAGAGGCCATCTTCATTTGTGTCCTTACTTGTATATTCAGCTGCTTCTTTGTGCTTTCAACAATGGGGATTGAAAAGCCCATTATAAACTTCTCTGTTTGGATGAGCAAATGTTATGTTTCCAGTATGAGTCACTTTGTGAGTTTGTCGGGGTGCTTAGGGCTGTATTTGGAGTGTTATTTACAAGTGTGTGTCGGTGTTTGTCTTTGTATCTGTGATGTATCTGTCTCAAAATAGCACAGAAGAAACACTGTCGATGAGCCCTGGGTCAGATTTCCATTGGCAAATGAGCTCACTGGTTACAGATTAATTTGTCACAATGTTGGTCATCATTTTACGAAGGCCAAAAACCATATTCGCCATTGTCAGTGTATGTCAGTACTGGGCTGAATCATACTGAGCTGAACAACTGATTCCAGTCAGTGCAATGTTTAAGAAAAGGCTAACTTTCAACATAGTTCACATGAAGGACGGGCTTTTAGGGTGTCAAGTGCCTGGATAGGTTCAGGAGAACTATCCAATAACAAGGTGGGGCAACGAGAGGGCTCACATCACACCTCTAATGAAAAGAATGAATTCTTCAGGGATTGCCATTAGTGTTTCTGCAACACAGCTGTTTTTAACTAATAGTAGACAGCTGGCAGCAGCTAGCCAAACCCAATTAGACAGTGTGCTATTAAACACACTAATAATAATGATAATAACTTGTATAATACTTGTCTAATACAAAGTTTACAAAGAGCTTTGCAATCAAAAGGGACAGAAACATGGTTATGAATGTGGAAGAGATACAAACCCTGATTAAATAAAGGGGTGATAGGGTGGAGGGTAAGGCCTTTCCAATAAACAGATATAGTGGATTACAAGTAGAAAGGGAAACATTGTGACATATAAACATATACATTTCTCAGTTAATTTAAAGTAATTAAATTACCAAATAATGAAAATAAATCAAGGATTAATACTACAAATCCCACCTTTTTCCTTTGAATACTTGTCGGACTTGAGGACATTGTATCAGGGTGAGGAGATGCAGTAGATCTTTCTCTTCCACATAGCCCAAATCATCAATGTGTTCCAAACCAACATTTCAAATCAATTCGTTAACCCCAGCCTCAAGATGGTTTTGCTCCAGGATGAATAGTACATCCCTGATAGCGTTGCGAATTGGATCCATTGATTTATCTTACCTAGAACAAAAAGAATGATGAAGCACAACAATGTTGAGCCCACAACTGTCTGAATTGATACAGTATTTCATGTCACAATGTAATGTAATGAGGTAGACTGTAATGAGTCTACATGTGGTAATATGGCGATAGCGAAGGACGACTTGGAGGACAGCTGACAGTTTACGGGAGACTTACGGGAGACTTAGGATAGAATGGACAGGACAGAGAATAGTGGTGAGAGAGAGGGGTCTTAACCTCACTTTCACACTTCAACACTGCCTTTGCATCACCCGTGCATCAACAAGAAAGTTGGTTACTGTCTGGTTTGTAGTGCATCAGCGGCGTCTTCATCTCTGTGGTAACTGTCACGCAGTTGCAGTAGACCGGAGGGTGGTAGTGGAGTGCGGTCCAGGGGACATTGTCCATCTGTAGCATTGCAGTTCACCTCAGTGGAGATGGAGGGAGAGATCGATGTCTCGTTCAGGGAGCAGAGTAGAGTAGAGGCTGGCTTCTGACTTGGTTTCGGAGTCTTCTGTTGGTCTTCTGGGTCCAGGGGTGGTAAAAAGTAGAAAGTAAAGCTTTAGAAAGTAGAAATCCTAACCACGTATTTGCACCAACCTGGGTCTTACCAAGATGAAGAGTTGTGCTAATTAGAATCACCTGGTATATGGGATGGGTGGAGGAAAAACATGGTCAGTACTTCTACTTTCTACTTCTACTTTTTACACCCCTGTCTGGGTCAGGCTGCGTGAATTCGATCGGGCGCCTCGTCGAGATTCACTGTAGAGCTGATCTGGTAGAACTGGTCTGGTCTGGTAGAACTAGGGGTGGCTGTGGCTCAGGAGGTAGAGCGGGTTGGCCTCCAATCAGAAGATCGTAGGTTTGATCCTCCAGTCCTCCTCCAGTCCACATGTTGAAGTGTCCTTGGGCAAGACACTGAACCCCAAATTGCTCCCGATGGTCAGGCCAGCACCTTGCATGGTAGCTCACTGCCATCGGTGTGTGAGTGTGAATGGGTGAATGAGAGGCATATACTGTAAAGTGCTTTGGATAAAAGCGCTGTATAAATGCAGTCCATCCAACTTGGAGAAGATCTTAGAGCCAGGTTCAAACTTAAGAAGTTTCGTTGTAAGAGTTGTTCTTTGTTTGTTCAAGTTCTTACAAGTCCTTCTATTCTTGGGCTGAGAGGGTTTTATGGTATGTCAGGAGGGTAGGTGTTTCCCTCATTTGCATGTCTCAGATTTACAACCTGATGACCGGTGATCACCATTCACTAAAACTGTATTTCCAGCTCAAATTCGAAAAAACATCATCACACTTGATCACATGGGGATGCAAGTGACATATTTAATCACCTTAAATGAATGCCCAACCAGAGAGGAGAATATATTGGATCACTGTTACACTACGGTAAGCAATGCCTATCACACCATCCCCCGTGCTGCACTGGGTCACTCTGTCCACGTCATGGTCCACCTGATTCCTACATACAGGCAGAAATTAAAGCTCTCTAAACCTGTTGTGAAGACATCTAAGAAGTGGACCAGTGAGGCTGTGGAGGATCTTCAGGCGTGCTTGGACTGTACTGACTGGGATGTTTTCAGGACTGCTACCAACAGTCGGGATGAGTTCACAGAGGCTGTGACTTCATACATCAGCTTCTGTGAGGACTGCTCTGTCCCATCACGCACCAGGGTGAGTTATAACAATGACAAACCCTGGTTCACAGCTAAACTCAGACAGCTAAGATTGGAAAAGGAGCAGGCGTTCAGGAGTGGAGACAGGGCCAAGTTTGTTGAGGCAAAGTACACGTTTAGCAAAGCCGTGAGAGAGGCTAAATGACTGTACTCTGAGAAACTCCAACAGCAGTTCTCAGCAAACAACTTGGCCTCTGTCTGGCAGGGGCTTAGGCAGATCACCAACTTCAAAGCCAGAGCCTTCCACTCTATTAACAACTTGCACCTAGCCAATGACCTTAACCAGCACTACTGTTGCTTTGAAAGGCAATGGGACAGTCCTGACACTGTCCCCTGTGACTCTTCCCACCAGCTCCATCCCACCAACCCCACTACAGCCGTTGCCTGGGTCTCTCCACAACTACCCACCTCAGAGGCCCCCTCCCCCCTACCGCAGTGATGACTCTCACCATCCTGGAGAAGGATATTAACAGAGGCCCAGTTCACACCTAGCATTAACATGCGTCTTGGGTGATCGGATCACAATTGGACAGGAGTGAATGCTCATACCATAACAGGATGGGATAAATGCAGAGGACAAATTTCCACAGCCACCCTCCCTGCATGCGTATGTGTGTTTGGCGGCCACCACCGACTACATGCTGTGTGTGACACAAAAAATATGGACCAATAAAGTGTGTTGTTCTTCTTCTGAAGACAATTTTGATGCCCTCATTTGTCTCTGGATCCAGACACTGTTGGTCAACAACAGCCTAGTAACTTTCTGTTGTCCTTTGCAGGCCAGGCCTGTGTGGTGCACTCTGAAAAGTATTGTGGTTTATCTCACAGCAGAAGTGGGTGCAGGTACTGACGTTTTCTGTTAATCTGCCAATAGAATGTGAACCCAAATTGTCTCCTGCAATAGCAAGTAGTGTTCCTATGTGTTTGTCCATTATCCAGCTCAAGGCCTGTGTCCTTCATACTCTTAAGGTCATCAACAACAACTGAAAATAATTTAAAATCATCCTCCCTACTAAGCATTACTAACTGTGTGGGCTCAACGGCTGATCTATTGTGAGGTAAAGTCTCTATGTATAATGCAAGTATTTTATGCCTCTTCCTACCAGAACCCAAGGGATTAACAACTTCAAATGAATCTTGATAGATAGAGGATTATGGCTATTGAGGAGGGATCCTCTTGGAAGAGTTCATTTTTGGAAAACTATGACATCCTCAAGAACATCTGCCTTCTTCTGGCTTCAAGCTATAGTGCATTCATACTGCTCTTTGACTGATGATCTTTGGAGGTTTTCTGTGGCTAGATCATCCCTAATATGTCCAATCTCCTCTTCCTCCTCCGTCAGGTTCATTGGTGTCGGACATTCATGTACTTTAGAAAGAACATGTGCCATGTTACTGTCACATATCTCTTGGAATTTCTCAATAATATATTGAGTTATGGATGCTGGCAAAAGCATTTTGGCTTGCATTTCAAATAGAAGATGAAGACGTTTTTCAAAAACAAAATCTTTGTCAACAGCATCCATGGAAATTTTGCCCTCATCAGACTCTTCACCAACTGGCTCATCACAGCAGTCACAAGAAACCTCTGCTAGAATTTGTTCTGTATTTTCAAGGCCTAGATCTGCTCATTTCAAGGAGTGTACTTGACTATTTAGTGCCATGTTTTCTATATATATATTAATTGAAAATGTAGATTTACCGCGGAAATTATTTGGACAATCTTTGTATGGACAATGTGCCTTTTTCCCTTCCTTAATGTGGGGTTTCAGGTGCTCATGGAAACTAGACAAATTGGTAGTTTCGTAGCTACAGCCTTCAGTTTGGCCAACAGCTGCATTCTGTGGCCCACACAATGTACATTTCTTTCCTTTGTGATTTCTGTGAATGTGAGATTTGAAGGCTGAGAAACTGTTAAAACACAAGGGCATTCTTCTGCTCCACATTCAAACATGTTTCTGTGAACTCTTGTATGGTTTATGAACTCTGCGAGTGAGTTGGTGGTAAATGCACATCTTTTACATGTTAGATTCATTCTCCAAGCTATCCTAGTGTATTAAATCATTATGGTTTACTTTCCTTGAGATGTAGGCTATCATCTATAAAGCCTATACAACAAAAGTGCAAAAGTGCAGTGCCAACCTTAATATTATAGGCTCACATCCACAATACACCTCCTCTACAGAACACATGGTGCATCTTCTCTTTACACACATCCCTTATGAAATGGTCTAGGTATGAGAGTAGTCTAAATATGTAAATATGCAGTATTAAAATTAAAATTCATCCTAACAGTCAACTTTGGAAAATAGCCACTAAATGCAATAGCCAACTGAGAATTAATGACTCACAGAGCTAGAGTCATAGCCGCTACAGATGAGTTTGAATCCCGTCTGTACTCCTTTCTCTGTGCGGTTTGCATGATTCCTCTAATTGATGCTCCCGTCCAAAGACCTGCAGGTCAGGTGAATTGGAGACTCTAAATTGCCCCTAGGGATGAATGTGTGTGTGTGATGATGATGATGATGATGATGCTTATGATGATGAAGTACTGTATATAATACTCGATTTGAGTGGAGTTGGTCCCCGGGTGCTTTGCTGCCCACTGCTCCTAACTTGGTCAATGGGCAAATTATCTCTTGGAAAAGCTAAAAATTTTATTTGTAAAACAAATGACTCACCAACTTAACTGTAAGCATTAGAAGTGATATAATCTGAATTTATAGATGTCACTTAATTATTGCATATGCAGAGAAGAGAGTACTTATTACACATATCTGCCACAGTCCTGTACTAGAGCTTGCATATTGGGCTGTAGGAAAATAAACTGTGCAACTACGGCTTTGGTTTGGAAATGCAGTGCTATCCTGTCAAGAATTTTAACAGTGTTGAACTGTTCAGAATAAATCTACTTAGCCTTTATTTGCTTTGTGTCAAAAATACAGTTTAGTACTGAGAAAACACCAGCAATTTCTTATATTTTCTTGTCATATTGACTTTATTTTGTATGTTGTAATTATTAATAACTTTTTAAATTCATTACAATCCCAGCAACCTGGCAACTAACATCGAACAGGCTGCCAGAAATATGGGAGTCATTTTTGATTCTGGTCTGAACTATCAGAATTACGCCCAAAGATGACTTTGTTCGCCCAAAGATGACAATGACCAAAGATGACAATGACTTTCAAAATACTAACAGTTGACGGCATTACAAAAACTGCATTACTTTTCATGTTTCAGTTCTACCTGCATACAATAGACAATATGAAATCCATTGTTTTTCATAATTCAGTTTCCTTTTACTGTAAACCATTGTTTTGGTTGCATGTTGAATGTGTGCATTTTTGGCAACATACTATCTAAAAGTGAATGAGTCATCTTTACTTAATTGAAATGTACAGTAGAAAAAAAAGAATAGTAAGTGACAAAATTGCTGCAGCAAAAGCTTTAGTAGCAACATGAAATTGCTGCCAGTGATGAACAAAAAATCCAACATACATGGCCTTTGGTTTGTCAGATCAGCTCAATAAAGCTATAACACAATATTCGTCAGAGACTTACGTCTCTTAGGCCTTTAATGCTTGCAAGCAGAGCTGAAACCACACACACCGAAGTGTATGCAGAATGAGCTCCAGAATTCAGTTTCACAGATACATTTATACACATGAATGACTAGTTCTACAGACACACATAGTAAAAGGCTAATGAATAAAGATATGCAAGGCCATCCCCCATCACCAGACTGTGAAGGGGTTATCTCCCCTGCAATAAAAGTTCTGGCCCAACTCTTTACGACTTGACCTTCTTTGATCCTAGGTCAAACTTTCAGCCAGGCCACAGGAAATGAACACACAGACACACACTCCTCTTAGCTCAGTGGTTTTCCACTGGCTATGACTACACACTATTATTGCAATTTATAGTGTAAGCATATCAAAAGCATACTTACATCATGATTTTCCATAACAGGTTCCAAATGTGTAAAAATAAAATACACAAATATAGTAAAAAAGGCACAGAAGGGAAAAAACACCAAAATGTTCTACAAAAATAATGTTAAAAGTGCTGGGCTTAAAGGTGCATTGTGTATCTATGACTTTTATTGACCTCTATCATCGACCAAGAAATTGCAACTTGTTGCGTTTATTTCACAGCACTTTGTTGTTCTCTTGCTTTTGATCATAGATCAGCTAGATCCTGAAAGACAGAGGAAACTGGAAACTAACAGCAGTGGAATTACAGTTTTTTACAGTCGCTAACATCCTTTTGTCCAGATTGGACATAAACACAATAAGTTTCAAGTTCATCATATACTTGATAACAATGCAACATCATTACCAGTAATGAAATTCTTGATCTCGGAGCCAACTCCACTTTACATAGTAAGTAAGATAAGACAAATAAGTGTTTAAAGAAAAATAAAATAAACCAGTATACAAATGGTAATAAGGTGCAAATTATAAAGACAATCATATTAACCAACAGTTACAAAAAAGAAAGGCTGAACTGCTGGCTTAGTAGAACGGAATAATATATATTTACATAAAAACAACACTGTGGGCTTGAGAGACCGCTCAACTGTACAATAACTAATGAGAACATCATCAACTTGAAGCCAAAAGGACAACGGATATCGGTGGCTTGATTCACATTACCACTCTTTCTCTTGTTTAGCTCTGCAGGCTGCAGTCTCACAGATTAAATTAATCAGTCTTTGGACCATCTCCAGAAGCCACATATGTCAGCAAGACTGTCGTCAGCTCTCATCGTGACAGACTAACATGGATATTGTGGATAAAGCCAGAGCTTAGCCTGCTAGTTTGCTAGAAAGTGACGTAGGTACTGGCATCGGAACAAAGACGACTTTCTGGCCCCTCTATGTTGCAATTTCTTGGTCGATGATAGAGGTCAATAAAAGTCATAGATACACAATGCACCTTTAAGCCCAGCACTTTTAACATTATTTTTGTATTTACATGGTTGTGATGTTATGCAATAGTGTATCCTTGCTCTTGTTTTGTTTTTCCCGGTGGCCACAGCATGGGCATAAGTCATGACAACGACCACCAGTCATGCGCAAATGGTCTTCACATCATGTCGGGCGAGTGGGTGAAAGGGAAAAACTTGGGTGACATTTCATGGTCCAGCTGTAGCCGTGATGAAGTTGAGAAGTTCCTCAGGTAATGCACACTCTTGCACACTTTTTTCTGAGTTGCACGGAATTCCATTCATTGAAAGGAAAACACAGTTTCCCATTGGAGGATAGATTAGATATAATTGTCAGAACACCAAGCATTTGAACGCATTTGAACTCAAACCTGTCTAAACAGCAAGATTGAGGTTTCCTGTAGACGTTTTGCGTCTATTTTCTTAGTCCTATAGTTTGTTTTGACGTAGTTGACATTCTAAAATCATTGGGACAGAAAAAAAGGGAAATTCAACATACAGAAAAACAAATAAAATAAAACAGCTGCCATAGTTGTAAAGCGCAAGTTCATCCGCACCGGGATAAAGATTTCAACAACCCGCCTGTTGTGCGGGTTGGTACCATCTCCCCAACCACAGAGGGAACACTCATTGGCTGGGTGGCTAGGATCTTTCACAATAGCCAGCGCTCGAGAGCACAGTCACTCCCTGAAGTCAATTATCATTTCCTTGATTTTTCCAACAGTCAAACACAAACAAAAAAATCAATAAACATTTGCTATGATTTGCCATAAAGTTTTAAATATCTGAAAATAATGTGAAAATAAATAACATTTCTATAACACTTCCATTGATGCAGGGTTTGGAACTAACTTAATTCATGCATCAACTAATATTAATTCATGCATTTCTGTTTCTGTTGAAATAAAGGTTTTTAAAAAAGGGTTCTTCGATACATATAAAAAGATCTCAATAATTTATTCTTTTTATTTCTGAACATATCTGAGTGCCAAAGTCACTATTGCTTGTCAAGATCACAGGCTTTATTCATTAATATGAGTAATCACTGGACAAGTTGCCATGCAGTGTATGAATTCAGAATTTGGAAGTAACAGTACAACAACTGCCTTGATGAATGTGTTCATAGATAAACATAAACAGATGAGACTTTGACCTCGTCATTATGAAGAATGACGCTTTATGCCTTTGTCAGGTCCAAGGCCAGCAGATGCCTCCTCCAAACAGACCTTCTTAGCCTGAATTCAGTCATCCTGCCATCCAAACTCCCAGGGATGACATACACTGCTGATGAACAGTGCCAGATCCTGTTTGGGCCCAGATCGTCACTCTGCAAGGACATGCAGGTGAGGCTTTGTCACACATGTTGACAAGAAATGTTGCTGCTTGCTCAGAAGTTCTAGTTGAGCAGATATGTTAAAATATAATGTATTTACATGTATTAAAATAGGCAGATACACTCATATCTTCCATAACTAAAAATGTTATTTAAAAAGTTGCACTAGGTAACTAGGCAAGTGGCAAATGGTGGAGAGAGGTAACTGTTTGAAAAATATGAACTTAATAACCCAGAAACCCTGTAAGGTGTCAGTAAACTGCACACAAAAGAGGCAAAAGCTCTAATGTTGGTGAATCCAGCTCTCCCTGGATGGAGCACTCGCTCCATGCTGTTTAGGAGACAGTTTTATATTTTAAGTTTTGATTCATCACTTCCTGTGTGGAGAAATGTTCCCACCATTGTTCATACCTGACACCTGAATTCCATTTGGGTTAGACAGGCAGGAATTTACAGCATTTCAATTGCAATAACACAGCTATCAGTCTTTCTTCCGTTGTCATTTTTATATTTACCACTCGTAAAAAAAAACCAACTTTGTCATAATGTCACAATAAGGATGTAGTTGTAGTTGTCACTTTATCTTTAAAATTTAACAGAGCAGTCCTTCAGTTATAGTACAGAGTTCGTACTAGTAACATTCAAGATTTTGCAATTCCCTATTTATGGCAAAGCCTACAAGAGAGGCTACATGCAATTTAGGAAACAACAGCGCCAGGGCCCTTTGGTAAATTAAGTCAGCCACTTGGGATTCCATCCCGATGACCCTGTGTTTACCTGTTCCTCTCGGGGTAGCTACAGGCCAGTCGAAGCTTGAGGCCTTTACTTGCGGTGACACTTTTTGGCTTGTGGCTGTTGCTGATAACCGCTGTATCCACTCTGGAACTCAGTTGACAGCCTGGTCCCTTCTATGGATCTGGAATTTCATATATGTTGTCAGCTTCCCTTGGTCATTGATTTATTGCAATGGTTATACTAAAACTGCTATTGTTATGGTTAGAGTAAGCACCAATTTACTGAGGCAGGCTAGATTGGGCCATCATGGACAGACCTGGTAGAAATCCATAGGGTGTCCCATATGGAGGCTGTGGTGCCCCAGGGACACTGGGGCATGATGGGAACAGTCTTCCCCTCATTGCTCCATCATCAAGCATGTGGAGCAGATGCATCACCGGGTGGCGCAGGTGTGGCTGATGGTGAGGGACGACATGAAGGCAGCCCAGGAAGCCCAGGCCCACATATACAGCCAAGGAGCCCATGTCCAGGAGTTCCAGCTCAGTGAGAAGGTTCTGGTCCTTGTCCACATCAATGAATGTAGTTGTATGCTACAGAGTAACACAGCCTGGAAAGGCCACCAAATATCATCATGAACCTACTGAAGAAATGGTATGTCTCACAGATTTGCACCGCTGTTCCTCCTGACTTATAGTTGTAGATAGTTGTAGATGCTTGCAGTGTCTTTTAGGTCTTCATCCTTGGTCTTCCTGGCAATCCAATTATAGTCCTACTTTATTTTCTATTTATTGTAGTCATTTGTATTGTTTTTCAAATTTAGAGTTAAATTTCACAACACATCATCAGTAGTGTACCTCAGACTCACCGGGTGTTTCAGCCTTCGAACGCTATACACCCTCCTCTGAGGTGGCCAGCCAAGGTCGATCAGCACGCAGGTTGTGTCCCATGTCCAATTCACCTATCATTCTAGTTGTTTCTCTTCCTATTTTAAGAATCCAGTACTATGGCCAATCTTGGTCCTCTGGGATTTTAAATACTTTGGTATAGGTTAGAGTTAAGGTTAGCCACTTGGGTGATGGATAGGGTAAGATTTTAGTCATGGTTAAATAAGAAAAAAGTTTCACTGAATAAATTTGATGAACATTAGCATACATTCAGAATGCTAATAAATAGGGAACTTAAACTCAGAGGATTCAGGTAGTGCAGAGGAAAGGATACAAGCCCGTTTTTGGCTACACCTGCTGGACTTTACATCATTTGAAAAGTCTTGATGAATGAAAAATTAACAATCCAGATCAAGTGTTTGTGAGTTTATATTACTGCCACTTTATTGCATCCAAACCATGCAAAATATTTCTATTGCCAACGCTGCATCTGTGCCGTAATTACACAAGTAGACACTTGACACTTGACATGCAGTGGGTGATTTAAAACAACAAAAGAACAATATATATTAAAAAAAATATATATATACAATATATATATATTTTTAATTAATTAATAAATAAATAAACAAACAAAATAGTTTATGAGTTTTTTTTTAATGTCTGTTAAGTGCAAGGGTTTTAAGGTTTTCGTGGAATGTGGAGGATAGGCATCCAGCATTCAGTTTTTGTCATTTTATTGTTAAACTGTTTTAACATTTGTTTGAGTGTGTGAAATGCAAATTAAAATATGAATTTTGTTGTAGGGTTCAAAGCAGGTTTATGATTTCTGGTTTCTTGTGAACTGCTGAAAATCTATCATACACACACACCCATGCACATATTGATGTGAAATACCAGTACAGAAGAAAAAAACAAAGACTACATTGTGGATTTTACTGTGTGTGTGTGTGTGTGTGTGTGTGTGTGTGTGTGTGTGTGTGTGTGTGTGTGTGTGTGTGTGTGTGTGTGTGTGTGTGTGTGTGTGTGTGTGTGTGTGTGTGTGTGTGTGTGTGTGTGTGTGTGTGTGTGTGTGTGAGAGACAGCATGTGATGTGTTCAGGGCTTTGGTGCCAGGTAGATGGGGAGAAAGACTGCAAGACCAAACTGGACCCTCCAATGGATGGAACCAAGTGTGACAATGGAAAGGTAGAGGGGTGAAACTCAATAATACAGTGGCAGTTCAGAAGCATTTCTCTGCGTCACATGCCGTTGCAGTACAGTTTTCCCATGCTCCAGAATGATTTTGACCTTTTTTGCTGAGGTTAATAAAAAACACAATCCCCTCAATAATGAACAGAGTCCATTCCATACCATCTTTACTGGGGCCTTGGTTTTTTATACACCCTACTGCACTGATTTCAGAGTTACACTCTGGGATAAGCTCCTCCTACACTTGAGGTAATGAAAATGTAAAGGTGTGTCCACTTTAAGATCGTAATATGTGGATTCTGACTCTAGTTTAAGTCAATTTATATGTTAATTTCCTTATTCCCCTAAAGTAAAACCCTGGAATATGTCTTGCACTCCCATTATTTTCCTGCTAAAAAAATCGGCATACTAATAAACACCAAATACATCAAATAAGATATGAATAGTTGAGACACTAAAAATTGTAAGAAATTAATTATGCCGTTGATTGGACTCAGCCTACTGTTTAAAGCTACAATATGCAAATTATCTTCTTGATATTTAAATATTGAAGTAATTAAGGTCAAGCGAATAACACTCACCTTGAAATAGCATTATGCTTTACTTCCTTATACATCCTAATTCTGCCATCCCTTCAGTTGCTTTTAATGACACCAAAATCGAGGCACATTGTTCAGATTGACTTGAATTGAATTGACAGTGAATGTAGTCTTCCTACATTCTTAACTTGGAGTCCTGTTTTAGTGTTGGTGCATTTAATTTGCAATAACCAATAATTACAATGTAATTAATCTAAAGAGGTACAGAATATTCTTCTGAGCTGTCATCGATATTTCAGCGTTAGATCAGTGAAAGCAGCACAGAATGGTCGAAGAAATGTACAACTTATTCATTTATAGACAGTAGAAGAAGTTGTATGTGTGTGCATCAGACATGGGTTACATTTAGAGAATTCCCTTAACGCAGTTAGTCATATAACCTAACAAAAACATGGCAGCAGCAGTACTTAATATAACTATTGGGATCATCATTTCTTTCCTCTGTATTAGAGGTAAGCCACTCGGTCAAAGAGGGAGGGGGAATATTCTGTCAACTTGTTTATTTGGGGGAAACAGGCTATCACAGGTTCATGTCACCGGAAATGTAGTCAATGATTTGTTTGTGTCTAATGTGGTTCTAGTTTTGTAGGGCAGGTGAATGTGTGAGTGGAGCTTTACCACTGGAGTCCGGTGAGGGTCAGTGGAGCTCTTGGGGGTCGTGGGGAGCTTGCAGTCGGACGTGCAGTACAGGCATCAGTGGCCGCCAACGCCAGTGTGAGAGCAACAGGTAGTTCAAATGACATCTGTGTGTATATTATTGATATGACTTTTCCTCTGAGGCTTTCTATGTCATTTTAGAGACAGGTAGTTCAAACGTATTGTATTTGCAATCATTTTATATTTTGAGTTTCTCAGTGGTAAGCACTGTGGCTTCACAGGTTCGCAGGTGCAATTCCCAGTCTTTTCTTTGTGGAGTTTGCATGACCTCCCTGTGTTCTCCTGGGTTTCCTCCCAGTCAGGTAGATTGGAGACTATATTGCCCATAGGTATGAATGTGCATCTGTTTATCTGTGTTAGATCTGTGATGGACTGGCGACCTGTCCAGGGTGTCCCTGTCTTCCACCCAGTGCAAGTTCTCCACTGACAGTAGCCTCAATAGTCCATGCATAATTAACTAGAAACACCTGCTGCAATTTGTTTGGTTGACGCAACTTGTTAACGGGTTGTTGCTATGGCGTTAGCTAGCAATAGCCAAGGGCTTCCACATGAGTTGAACGTGGGAACACTTCCAGGGCGAAGCAATGGGAAATCTTCTCATCTTCATCACAAAATAACTCCTGGAATGCATTGCACATCCACGATTGATGATATATACAGTGTAAGAGTATCTGAGTGTGGGGCTTTCCTTTAAAAAGATGATAATAGGTTTATAAGGCCCTTTGCCAGAAACGTGGTGTTTTCTTACACTGTAATCTAGGCTTTGAAGAGCGGGTTTAAGAGAGTCACTCAGTATCGTTTTCTCGAGCTGAGAAACATTGAACATTGAATCATTTTTGTCCTTTCACGACCTGGAAAAAGTTATCCATGGTTTTATTTCAACTAGATTGGACTACTGTAGCTCCCTCACTTGTGTTGTAAAGCCCATTCATGGCTGCAACTGATTCGCTGGCTTCCTGTCAACTCTAGAACTGATTTTAAAATATTGATTGTTATTTATAAAGTTCCGTATGTCTGTATGGGCTTGCACCTCAGTAAATCTGGGATGTTCTGTGCCCTTACAACAATGCTAGGTCCCTTAGGTCTTCTCATCAGATCATTCCACGGTCCAGATGCAACTTAAAGGCTAATTGATCTTTTATGTTATCTTTTTCTTTTAAACTTGTGAAGCGCTTTCTAAGAGTGCTTTGCATTTAATGTGCTATATAAATAAAGTGGACTTGACACGCTGTGTCCATAGGCCTGGTGTAAAACACTGTGTTGGTCCAAGGATGCAATACAGGCGATGTGAGAACCTGGCCTGCCCTGTTGGCCTTTCCAACTTCAGAGATCAGCAGTGCCACAGCTTCAACCATCTGGGTCTCAGCTGGCACTCTGTCATAGATGATGGTGAGGAGATAAAAGGAATACATGGGATTACAGAATAGTCGTGGTCAATAGTATGATGTTTTTTCAACTTGTATGTTTGCATTTGCATGTTTATGCCATTGTATGCTTTCACTTCTGTGTGCTTTTGTGTCCTATGTGCACGTGTACTTTGTGTGTAGGTGTGTGCGTATTTGTTCTTCTATCCTTATGAGAAGTTTTAGACTTTTTGCAAAGTGAGGATGTTATCCTTACTTCTTCAAGGGGGTAGTTTAGGACTGGATTTCTTGGCAGTGAGTGATAATTCTGAATTGTGAATTAATGTTTAAAGATTTTGAAGGACTTTATTACCCAGAAATCCTGTAAGGCGCCATTGGTGAACTAAACATCTTATTGTTAGTGTCCTGGTGAAGGTGGAGAGGTTCTGCCATCGTTGGTGGCTGTTCTCTGGATGGAACGCTTCCTCGCTGATGTTTAGGAGACACTTTTGGATTTCACTCTTAACTTTGAATTTGTCACTTCCTGTGTGGAGAAGATTCCCCACCAGTGACTATACTCAAGGTCAGAATTTAATGTGAGGAAATAGGGCGAATGTAGTGTTTGGATAGGACACTAGTGCAGCTTTAAAGGGATAGCGGAGATGGAAAGATCCCCAAAAGAACACTATAAAGTACACTATGGCTATGAGGAGCACTAGCCTACATTCATTGCCAAACACTAGATATTGCACAAACAAGTATAAACATGCCATCTTTGTGTGTGCATGCCTTAACTGTTAAAGAATAGGAAGAGTGTTTACATTGACCAGCTTGTCAAGCACCGGCAGGAAAATTAAGGTGTTTTGGACAGTTTTCTTAAGTACAATTAGCTAAAGCTCTTCCCACTGGTCAACATCACAATGACAGCACCATTTTGGACTCAATCCCGATGTAAACATTTGGACAGGTGACAAAGATAAAGAATGGCCTGCATGGTTTATGAGGGAAATAGCTGGCAGGCATCCAGCCTTCTCTCTGTCCTCATCAGGTATAATTGACTTTACTGGAGATTCCTCCCAGTCCATCATTTCCTTAAGATTCTACCAGCAGAACTGCCATGACTGTATTGTAGTAGACCATGATGTGGCCATATCTCAGTCATGGAAAGAGTTCACTCATGAGTGACTGAAATATGATTTAGCTACTAAATGTTAATGAAAAGTGGACTAGGCTATAGCAGTAGGTTAGATAGAATTATAAAGGCATGTATGTATGCACATACACCCACACACCAGTGCACGTGTTCATTTGTGCATTCCTACATGCATGCACTTTTATATGCTTGTGTAACTCTGACAATATAATTTATCTTTGGTGGTCATCCAGGTCACTGCGGAGGTCACACTGGAGTCGTGACATTGTAGATCACAGCGTGCTTTTCACTGTGTTACCGAATGTTTACTGTGGTATGTCTGCATGCATTTCTACGTGTATACAGCTCAGAAGCCTATTTCTAAAGCTTTGCTCTGCTGTCAAAAATGGTTTACATTGCTAACCCTCACTACCATAAACAGAGACTCTAGTGGAGAGGAACAGCGGGTGTGGATTATTCAGTCTTTTTTTCCCCTCCCTCTTCCCTCCTATAAATCTCCCTCTCTCTCTCTCTCTCTCCATCCAGAGAGGCCTTGCACCCTCTTCTGCTCCTCATCAGGGAAGGAGCCTCCACATCTCCTGGCTGAGAAGGTTCTAGATGGAACCACCTGTGGATCACAGGAAGCTGGACTCTGTGCCAATGGCACCTGTCAGGTACAAAACTGTGTTCCATCCAAAGTTAGAAATGGTAAATTCCCAGCTGGTAGATTGTGATTACAATCTCCAGTGTTCCAGTTCAGAAAATTGAATGTATTAGTAAATAGATTTTTAATGTAGCCTAATTTAGAGGTATGATGCATTATAGCACCGATTTGGCATGCTGGGGGAAATGAAGCTTAGCACAAGTTCAATCAGGAAGGCTACCTCACTTCACTTATCTCTCTTCGGTTCCCTTGGCTCCATCATCGATCGTTGCTCTGGAGAATGCCGCTGCTTCTCAAACATCTTATTGGCTTCCTGAAAGGTTTACCCCTCTTCTACCATCTGCCTTCCCATCAGCTCTGACAGCCCCAACCACCCAAGCCTCAGCATATTCTAGTCTCCTCTGTCCCAACTCCAACACTTGGTGGGCTGTATATTCTATGCAAATATTTCCCCTAGGTTGAAGTCTCAGAAATAATAATAAGATAATCTTGTCAGCATTACTTGCCTTCCCCCGTACGCAACCACAAAGTTACTTCACGAGAAGATATGCCTAAATATGCCTATTAAAATCAGCCGATCCTTGTCTGGCCAGAGACCTCTCCATTGGTGAATTTGTTGTGGCTTTTGGCATTTATCACAACGTTGTTTCCTGATCGCCAGCACTCATCTGCCACCTGTCGTGGCAATTTAAGTCATTTGCACTTTGTCTAGTTGGTGAGAACAGCTCAATAAAGCTATAACACAATATTCGTCAGAGACTTACGTCTCTTAGGCCTTTAATGCTCGCAAGCAGAGCTGAAACTACACACACCGAGGTGTATGCAGAATTAATTCAGTTTCTCAGTCCCTGTTTAGACTAGGCATTAAGATCTGATTTGAGATATCCGATATCAAGTTAACACCTCTAAGTACTAGTGTAAACGCACCCAAATCGCATTTATGATTGCATCACTCAGACCACATTTGGAGGTGGTCTAGAACCGATATGACCACATCCTCTAGCAGTGTGCACGCGATGCGTGCTGGGTCGCATTGAAGGACCGCCTACTCAACTGATGTCCTCTGGTTAAGCAGCGGCGCTGTCAAAATTGGCCAAAATTACGATTATCGATTATTCCTTTTAAAAAAAGCACAGCACATTACGTCCATAAGAGGGCAAACCAATACAACGAGAGACATGACTACTGGTATAAGTATATTTATTTCAGCATGTCTTTTAAAAGATCGACATACATACACATTACAAAATAAATTAATAAAATAATGTCCTATACCGTAAAACGTCATTTAAAGACCGTAGACCTCTCTCTCTCTCTGCACCGTGGTTGGTGCTAGAGTGAGAGAACGCGCTGTCTCTCATAGCGAGATCAAATGAATGATTGGTAATTGATATGTTATCAGGCTAACTGGTATGATGATGTACGTGTTTATTTGCATATAGAGCGGGGAAGTGAGATCTTAATCACTTGAGACGATCACAGACGCATTCTAATGCCAGGTGTAAACGGATGTACTTAGAGGTGTGAACTTGAGATCTGATCGCCCAAATCGGATGTTAATGCCAGGTCTAAAACAGGGCCTCAGATACATTTATACACATGACTGACCAGTTCTACAGACACACATAGTAAAAGGCTAATGAATGAAGATATGCAAGGCCATTCACAATCACCTGGCCGCAAAGGGGTTATCTCCCCTGCAATAAAAGTTCTGCTCCAACTCTTTACGACTTGACCCCAAGACCTACTTATTTCCCAGGTCTAGCTTTCAACCAGGTAATGAACACACACACATTCTTCTAGCTCAGTAGTTTTCCACTGCTGTGACTATACTATTCATACATATTATTGCAATTTATAGTTTAAGCATATCAAAAGCACTTACATCATTATTTTCCATAACAGACCATAATACCACAAAGCTTTCTCAAAGAAGGCAGCGTTGTATATTGCTCAACACTTGCCTGAACTGGTCCATGCGGTATTCAGCTGCATATCATGCTAGTTGGTGGCTGCCCAGTCATGACTGGCTTCACATGGGAAGATGTAGGACATTCAGCTGCTGTTTGCCCAAAATCTTCCCTTCATCAAGTCATATTGCTCATCTTGGGCCCCTCTACTGACTAACCCTGATACTAATTGTCATGATTGTCAGATGTTCTACCTCAATGAAAAAGCAATCTGTAAGAATTTGAATCAATGTATGTACTTACTCAAAGATATAGATCACCTTGACACAGGCCTTTCTCATGGATTCTGGGTTGGGGTCATTACTTCTTCGTCTGAAAGCCACATTTCAAGAAATATGCAGTCAAAGTTCACAGTTCACCTACAGAGCCAACAGATCTGTTGATGATGCAGTCAAGATGGCCCTCCACTTCATCTTCCAGCACCTGGACTCCCCTGGCAACTATGCCAGGATCCTATTTGTATGCCTGCAGCTCTGCGTTCAACACCATCATACCAGCCTTCCTCCAGGACAATCTCTCACAGCTGCATGTGCCTGACTCCATCTGCGGGTGGATCACTGATTTCCTGACAGACAGGAGGCAGCATGTAAAGCTGGGAAAGCAAGTCTCAGACTCCCGGACCACCAGCACTGGCGCTCCACAGGGCCGTGTGCTTTCTCCCCTGCTCTTCTCCCTTTACACCAACAGCTGCACCTTCAGTCACCACTCGGTCAAGCTCCTGAAGTTTGCAGATGATACGACCCTCATTGGATTAATTTCTGATGGGGATGAGTCTGCCTACCGCAGAGAGGCTGATCGGCTCGCTTCTTGGTGCAGCCTTAACAACTGAGCTTAACACTCTAAAGACTGTAGAGATGGTAGTGGACTTCAGGAGGAGCCCGCCCCCACCCCACCCCCACCCCCACCCCACCCCTCACCCTGTGTGGCTCCCCTGTCAGCACTCTGCAGTCATTCAGATTCCTGGGCACCACCATAACCCAGGACCTCAGGTGGGAGCAGAACATCAGCTCCATCACCAAGAAGGCCCAGCAGAGGATGTACTTCCTGCAGCAGCTGAAGAAGTTCAACCTGCCGCAGATAATGATGGTCCAGTTCTACACGGCCATCATTGAGTTCATCCTCACCGCATCGATCACCGTCTGGTTTGCTGGTGCCACTGCCTGCATCATATCATCCGGTCGGCAAAGAAGGTGATCGGCTGTGTACGCCTCTAGGATCAGGAAGCGGGCTGGAAGGATCATGGCTGACCCTTCTCACCCTGGACACTCCCTTTTTGAAGCTCTCCCCTCTGGCAGGAGGCTGCGGTCTGTCAAGACCAAAACCTCCTGGCCTTCTTCTCCATGGTAGTGGGGCTTACAAACAAAGCCCCCTGACCCCCAACCCCCCGAGACACACAACATCCCCCCCCCCCCCCAGACACACACACAATTATTTCTTTCTTTCATTGTATATATGTATATATTGATTGTTTGAGTTTCTTTATTCCTTCTATGTGCAAATAGTACTTGGCCAGTGAATTTGATTCTGAAGAGTTGAATAAAGGTTACTTGATCGGCCACTTTAACCCTTTAACTCAACCCTTAAGCTAGTGTTTCGCATAAGTGTTGCAACTAGAAAATATTCAGGCAAAAAATACATCTTACTTATTTACAACACTCTGGCCCTATAGCAAACGTCAATAGCATGACTCCATAGAAGCAGTTTTTTCTTGCACTATGTATCCGTCGACAATGCAGTTAGGTTGATCAAATTGGCAGGCCAAGGAGTGTGGCTGTCTAGAGGGGACATAACATACACTTTTAAAATCACCTCCCCACCACCCTTTTTGGCATCAAATGTATTTCTCAATTTTCTGTCCAAGTTTTTGGCTTTTTGGATAATTGATATGGTATTTATTTTTTCTATGATGATGTCATTCACTCAACTGATGCCATGAACATTTTCATGGATGCTGTACCATCTGTGGGGATTTTTTCCCACTCCCCTCTTATTTGACCCCTTCCTTTTCTCCAGTGTTTATGTGGTTTATCATTTAAGAATAGATCTTCAAAAGTGTAAACTCTCTTCCCATAGTTATTCAGGCCACTCTTTTAGGATTGGCACTTTGACATCAGCTGCCACGCAGGGTGTTTCCTCTGCCTCTCTACAACATATAGCCTGCCGGTCATCCTCTGCTTACGCTTCTTACATTAGACCTGATCCCCCAGATATTCTTGCCTACAAGGAGTGCTTCACCCTAACCATTTGGTAAGTCATGCATATTATTTGTGGTGGTGGAGATCACTTGTTCCATTCTTGACTCAGCGTTTGACTTGTGTTCTGCTCAACTGCCCATTTTGTACCTTTTTAAATGGCATTTAAAGATTTCATTTATTAACCCATAGTTGGACCAGCTGTCACTTAGGGCGTTTTCACACCTTGAAAGTCCGGACCAAGGTTCATGCTTTCGTTACATGTATACATTTGATCCGGTTAGTTTTGGTTTCACATTGCAATTTTGCGAGTGCACTAAAGACCTTTGGATGACATACCTATGTCCTGTCGTCATCACCTACGTGGGCTGCATCTCCCTATTGATTGGTTTGTGGACGGGCCTGCATCTGACGTCGGAGTGTTGTCAATTCCGCGGATAGCCTTTTCCGTTTGAATGAAATGAATGAACAGATTCATTTCGTTGCCACTGTACAGTCGCAATAATTAACGCAAATTCCACTAATTGCCTGAATACTTGCAAGAGCTTCCATTTTGCCAAAAAATACCCCGCAATATTCCCGCATAAAACGGTCAAATTGGCACAATAATAGACACATTAATACTCCTACATGTTCGGGAGGTTGTTTTTTTCATTTAAATATGCAATTTGCACAATTTGCTTTCTTGTTATCCTGAGCCTTTGATAGGACAATGCCAGAGTGGCCAATCGGGACAATCTCTGTGTCAAACTGGCAGCACTGACAGACCTGACAGATTAGAGCGGGACGGGAATGTGACGGGTCAACTAATGGTGTGATGGCAAATTGTTTTCAGCCGGCGGCCCCGGGAGGTATTAATGTGTGACGATTACTAATGGAGCAGCTTACAATGTTTTGGGGAGGATGGGGGGCTCGAAATTTTCATCAATTCCTGCTGTTTTACCACAAGATTACATGAAAAATATTGTAAATTGCATCGCATTTTTGATAAAAGCAAATTCAATAATTTTGGGCCGCACTAATCAGAAAAAAACTGCGAAATCCTGGTGGGACTGACTATAGTATTATTATTATGGCATTACTACCAGCAGCACCAACTTCAAGTGCAGTCCTCGAGACTAGTTCGAATCCGTTCGAATCCGAGGCACCTTTCACACCTGCCATTTTGGTTAGGACCAAACTGAAAAGTCCAAAGGTCCGGACCAAACAAGGTATGTGTGAAAGCACCCTTAATCAGCTAGAAAGCCAGGATGGCCAACTGGTCCTACATCAGCCAGCTAATTAGGATGGTCAACTGGCCTACATCTTTGCTTTATCACTTTTATCTATTCCTCACTGGAACTTGCACTATTTTGGGGGGGGGGGTTGTTGTCTACAGGTTCTCCACCCCATGAATGGATATTTTTGGAATCTACACCAAAACTTGTCTTTTCATTCATTTCAATAAATCATTTTTGAATTTGTAAACCTAGTAGTGGACTAAGCAACTGCCTACCAACACTGAGGTTGCCAGTTCGAACTTCAGCGTTACCTCTGGCTTGGTCGGGAGTCCCTACAGACAGAATTGGCCATGTCTGCGGGTGGGAAGCTGGAAGGGTATGAGTCCTGGTCGCTGCACTAGCGCCTCCTCTGGTCGGTCGGTGCACCTGTTCAGCAGGGAGGGGAACTGGGGGGGATAACATGTTCCTCCGCACATGATACGCCCTCCCGGTGAAACTCCTCGCTGTCAGGTGAAAAGAAGCAGCTGGTGACTCCACATGCATCAGAGGAGGCATACACCCTAGTAGTCTACACCCTCCCCAGGCCGGCAAAGGGGGTGGAGCAGCGACTGGGGCCGCTTAGGCAGGGGGAATCGGCCATGTACAATTGGGAGAAAATAAAAAATAAAGAATTGGGAGAAATAATAATTATAAACTTTGAAAGGCTATAACTGGACACAGCTGTTCTGATTTTTATGAAACTTGGAGGGATGATGCATCTTGTTATTGACTGAGGAGATTATTTCCTGGCTAAGAGAGCTATCTACTGTAGTTTTTACAGGTCTCAGCCAGGGCTTCTCTGCTACATAACATGTTTTTTGTTCTTTTACATCTGGTAGAAAGTGGGCTGTGATGGCATCCTGGGCTCCACGGTCAGAGAGGATCCCTGTGGAGTTTGTAATGGCAATGGCAAGTCCTGCAACGTCATCAAGGGGGACATCAACCAAACAAGGGGGGCAGGTACACTGATGGATCCTGAGATATCCTTTGTAGATTTGGAACAACCTATGCTCCAATTGCTATTGTAAGAACTACTTGTAGTTTTCAGTATTCAATGTGCCTTTTAACTTTTGCATGACTTGAGTGTACACAGTGACTTAAACAGTAGAGAATGTCTGTAGAGTTGAATGGGTACAGTGGTCTACAATATTTATGTATTGCTGTCGTCATATTTTCCAAATGTCTACTTTATATATATTACAACTTGTATCAGTTTTGTTGCGCTCAAAGCTTTTCTCTCACCCTCCATTTCCTCTCAGGCTATGTGGAAGCATTAATCATCCCTAAAGGAGCCAGGAGAATCAGGGTAGTGGAGGAAAAGCCCGCTCAGAGTTATCTGGGTAAGATTCACTTCACTACTGCACCATGGCTTGGCATGCGAGCCCTGTACCTTTGCAGAGACCTCGCAAAGTTGTACTACACTGCGAGTTTTACTAAGCACTAATGGTAATCGAGGGATGTCAAACAATAATCCTAAGAAAGAACTAGGGCAGGAGTGGCACTCCAACTATGAATAAAGACTCTCGATATTCGTAACTCTACTAGTTGTTAGTTTTTTCCTTTTGAGTCAGGGATCCTATGAAAAGAAAGAAAGTCTTTTTCACAGTTTGAGTGCCACCTCTGCCCTAGTTGTATCAATTCTGAAAGTGACAGATAGCCAGTGCAGGGAAACAAGGATTGGAGTAATGTGGTCTCTATATTTGGTGCATGACGGTTGCATTCTGTATGAGTGGGAAACATAAGATGGACTTTTTACTGAGATAGGAGATGAGGGAGTTGCATAACATAAAGGCATTGAAGATCTTCTCCAGGTCGGTAGATGACAAGAATGGTAACATTCCTGTCAAGATGGAGATCCTGATCTGTCTATTTTGATGTTTATGTTTCACAGCACTCAAAGACGTGGGTAAGCGCTCCATCAACAGTGACTGGAAGATAGACCACCCAGGCTCCTTCAACATGGCCGGCACCACAGTCCACTATGTTCGCAGAGGACTCTGGGAGAAAATGTCTGCTAAGGGACCTACTACGTCTCCTCTCTATCTCATGGCAAGTTTTCAGACCTTTGACAATGGATCAAGTGATGTAAAGTCCTTACTTAAGTGCGGTCTCGGAAAGCTTGTAAGTATGTTACCTTTCCCCCAAAAAATGTATAAGGAGATTTGTGTTGCATTCACACACAGCCTCATGTCATCTGCAAATAACACTATTTGTTTTTAAAATGTGATGTGTAGAAATAGCAGGATAAAGAAGCTCATATCTGAGATTCTGAGAAAACATCAATTCTTACCACATACCCTTATGTTATAGCTGAGTAACGATTGAGGACATGACGTGTCAATATTATCAGCTGTCTGTGCTCAGCAACATTCATGTCATGGCAAGAATTAGGGTTATAATTTTAATAGGATTAGTTTCTAACAAGCCTAGCAGTGCTCCAAATGAGATTAGGAATACAGTGATGGTGGAAGAAAGTAGCGGGCGGCGGCTCACAGAAGCAGGTCAAGCAGAAAGTGAACTCACCATAAGAAATGGGCACCAGACTTGTTCTCCTGATGTTAACTGAATCTTGTGATGACAATTCCCCATTCTGCATGGGTGATAAGATCAAACCAAGGGCCCTGAAATGATAATCTTCAAAACAGGAACAGAGCACCTTCTTCTAAGTCATTTTAAACAACCTTTTAAAGGAAAAAGACGGACAATGTTTGCATTTACTGTATATGAGGGTTAGTCTCATTTAATTGAATTTAATATTTTTTGAATTAGTTGGATTTTCTCCAGAATACATAGTTTCTTATATAAAATCTACTGCATGAGGACATTATTAAAAATGTACACTCATTGCAGCTTCCATTCCTATTTTATACCAAGACTATATTAACAAGGTTTCTAAGGAATCATTTTAGACTGATATATCATCAGGTAATGTCTATATGAAGGTCTTACTTCATGCAAAGTTGCTAGCTAATGCCAAACTTCTATTCCATAACATGTTTCTGTAACCCAGGTGCTGCTGTTCAATGAGCAGAATCACGGTGTCCACTATGAGTACACTATGCCTAAAGACAACAGTCCAGAGAACCAGGGAGGAGGACGAGGTTCTGGACCCAAACCCAGTGACGCTCTCTTCATGTGGACCCACTCTGGATGGCAGGACTGCCATGCTATGTGTGGTGGAGGTATAGAGGCTCTGCAGTTGCATCAGACATCACCTAGTACTCACAACTAGTACAATCTTGGTGGTGAAATTGGAGAATCTGTTGTTTGTTTGTAATGGCTACATATATAATCCAGAAAATGATCTGTATCTGAAAAAGATACAGAGCAAGTCAATGCCATACACTACATGGCCAAAAGTATGCCAATGATCTTAGGAATCAATGAGCAGGTGTTCACAAACAGTATAGTTAAAATTGAATGTTCTGATAAGGTAGATTTGTTTCCAAATGTAGGTTACTGTGACTCAGTAAACTGTTTTGTCTTTAGCCCTGGTCTCCAAAACACTCTGAGTTGGAGCTTGAGAAGAGTCAGCTCAGTTAACCTGAACAAACTGTGAGCTGTTAACAAGCCAGCGGGCTAATTTAGCAAAGCAATGGCCCACATGCATAATAACATAGGATGCATTTTCTGAATTTTTCAGTTATTTTCAATGGTTTGGTCTCATGTCTCTTCGCACATCTCCTACAAACTATGTGCCTTGTGTTTTCGACACATCACTGTCAGACAGAGAAAAAGTACATGAGTAATGTTCATCTTCGTCTCTTCAAGCACAAACAGAGCTATGCTAACTTTCTCTTGTCCATTTTCAGCAACGTTATCCCCTGCACCTTTTTGGCCCGCATCAATGTTGAAAACCTGTGTAAATATAAACCCAAAAGGACCACCTGTAGTGGTCCATATCTGCTAACTGCATCATTTTGTGACATTGGGACCTACAGATATCAGTTTAAATCCAAAGTGGTTTAAATAAGAAATTTTACAATGCCATAATGTGAAAATGCGTCTTTGAGTTGACATTGAACTATGCCCACTCACTTTGCCCACCCACATGTTCATCATATGCTTGGTGGCTCTAGTTAGCCAGCTAACCAACAAAATTATCCAAACACAACATCTAGCAGTGATGGCTTGATCAGTCCCCAGCCAAAATTAAACTTGTGAACTCTGTGAAGACGTCTAGAAATGCCATCAGCTGTTGTAGCCAAGAGCCAGTGACCTACCAACATGGAATGGTTATGTGACCTGGCCACCCCATTAACTTACACTTAATCGGCTAAGTTAACCGTATTGTCTGATCAATCTGTTTGGATTCATTATAACTTGTAAGTCTGAGACTATGCAATTGAAACGTTGGTATGAGCTGAACATGAAAGCTTCAAACAATGTAATGGAATTCAGACTGTAAAGACATTGCTTGAATGCCTCAATAATTCCCCTGTTGACGATTGCTTATTGGGTTATTGCTTTGATAATGGTTTGACAGGAGAAATGAGGACGATTGTTACCTGCACTAAGATTGTCAACAAAACGAATAGTGCGGTGGACAACAGGAGGTGCCGTCACCTGACCAAACCAGAGCCTCAAGTCCGCCGGTGTAATGAGCAGTCCTGTTACACAAGGTAAAGACTAAAGATGCAAAAGGCTTTGTGAAATCCATTCATGGACACTGGAAAAAAATGATTTGTATATTATGGTGAGAAAATGTACGTTGAATAAGACTAAACCTCAGCAGAACCCCAGCCTGTCTCCTTGATCAAGCTTTATTCGTCTTCCATCTGAACTATTGCAACTCCCTCCTAGCCAGCTTCCCAAAACACTCCCTTCAGCTCCAAAAAACTCATCCAGAACACTGCAGCCCACCTCATCTGAATGATGGCCCAGGTCATGGTCCAGCCCTACACCCCCATACCTCCAGATCATGGTGGAATTACCTTTGATCTTCTGCTCCTGTCAGAACAGCAGTCACCCATCATCCATCATAGGCTGAAAACTCATCTCTTCCCTACATAGTTCCTCTTCCCACTGAATGATTTCCCCTGTATTCTTACTCTACTTGGACTCAGAAATCCCTTGTGTTTTTCTCATTAGCTCTTATTCCTAACCATTGCAGTTCTTCTGCTACTGCACTCATTATAAGTTGCTCCGGATAAATGTGAATATAGTAGTAGGAAGGGGGTAGTAGTTGGGGGTTTGAAATGAGTCACCTACAAGTTCTATAGTAGAACTTAAATTGAGAAACTGTATGTGAAGCATGAAAAGCAACACTAAGAGGCCTGTAAGCAGTGGCGGCCAGTGATTGGCCGACTAAGTGGGGCGGGTCATGACAGACACGGAGATCATAGAGTAACATTGTAACCGACTTGAGTGCACAAACAACAGGGCTTTGGTCTTTTAACTGCTACAGTTGTAGTGCTATTTTTTTTAGTGCCTAAGTGCAGTCAATCAAATATGACTCATCACGTCTCTGTGCTCTCTTGTGCCATCTACTGACCATGACTACAATGTTCGTTTGATTGGGGTTAAATGAGAATGGCCAGAGCGTTCTGCCCTCCGCCCCAAATGCTGTCATAGACCTCAAGCTAAAGTGCAGTCCTTCCAACAACCACTGGGTGGCAATGCATGTCAATGTAGTGTGTGAAGGATGTACGACTTGGCGCCCCAGAGCAACAGAGATGGCAATGAAGTCCGCAAACCAACCAAAGCCAATTATGCAACATACATGTATTGACTAGAACACATTTATATGAATTATAAATACAATCTATGAAATGTGTTCAGATAAAAAAAAAATATATTTATATTTATGATATTTTTTCTCTATACAATCAAGTGGGGCGCCGCCCCTAGCGTCCCTATGGACGAGCCGCCACTGCCTATAAGCCAGTGTTGTAGTGCTCAAGATCAGTCTTGAGCTAACGTAAAAATACCTTTCAATTCCATTTTCCCTTTTCAAAAACCTTAACAGGCAGGAACATATCCCCTGTAGAAGAAGGCATTGTTCCTTTCTCTGGTATTAACAGGGCTCTCAAATTCAGAATGTCAACAAGTTGGCTTATAAATCAGCTATCCAGTGTTGCACAACACCAATATTATGTACTGCTACTTTTACAGAGTTATACTAAATACTAAAGTTTTAAACTGCTGAGAATTGGCTCCATCTTTTAGTTTGGCATAAGAGGGTACTACTTTAAGGTTTGGCAGTTTTTTTTTACCATTGGAAGAGTAATACGTACAAATGAATGCCTATATAGAATAGCATTAATATAGCAAGATTTACATGGTCTTGGTCTCATAATCAGCTCGTAATCAACTTGTTACTGACTTGGTCATGGTCTCAGCTGCTTTTTGGTGTTGATCTTGGTCTAAAATATGTTTTTTTTTCTTGCCTTTGGGTGGTCTCGACAACAACCCAGTTGTCAGGTAGTTTAACTGACCACGGTAGCTTTGCATCTTAGCTGCTTCGCCTTTTAAGGTGATCGCCATTGAGACTAGTACATTTACGATGGCATAAATGACTGATATGCTAAATAATCCTGAATTTAAATGACACATATAAGCTAGATAGGTAATAAAATAACTCAGCTGTCAAAACAAGGTGACGGAGGTTTATCAGTTATTTAGTAGTTGTAAGTAGTAGAATAGTTGCAGTTGTTAGTGGCGTGTTTTCTTTAATAAGCTATAACAGCAATCAGTGACGAGCTGTGATGACAGAAATCCATCTTATTGCACCATCAGAGAAAAAGAAAAGAATGCAGTAGGCTTATAAAATCTGTGTGGTTCTCATTGAGATTATTTACAGTAAGGCTCTAAGATGCAATTTAACAATAGTTTTAATATTTTTTAAAGGTATTCCTTCTCCAAGTGCAGGACATACTGTTTGGTTACAATACACAGCCTATTTACAGTACTAAGAAGGAAGCATCTTCAAGGCTTAAAGGACTACACCGACTTTTTGGGAAATGACCAATGGGTCGATTTCTATTAAAGTTGGTGTTCATTGCCTCAAATAGTTTTATTTTTATTTGTGATGATTTTGGTAAAAAAAAAGAAGATTTTTCAAATTATTGCCCTGAGTTATTTTTCCTTTCACTTTCAAAATAAAATATTCCAATTTCCATCATTTTATTTACTAAGCATACCCAGAAATGTGATATGTCCAGTCACATGGATAATCAGACCCTGATTAACTGTACTTTTTCAAATATGGTGTAATGACTGTCAGGTAATCAATGCAAATTTGTTTCTCCAGCACAGATAGTGCATTGAAATGAGTGTGGAATGACACCTTTCGTAATCTGTATATTTCAATATAGACATATTTCAGTTTAGACAACATCCTTGTCTCTCTTCCTTGTGTGTGGCTAGGTGGATGATGACTGAGTGGACGTCATGCTCTCGGAGCTGTGGCAAAGGCTCCCAGAGCAGGCAAGTGGCCTGCACTCAGCAGCTACCCAATGGCACCCTGGTCAAGGCTAAGGACAGGGACTGTGCCAGACACAAGCCCGCCCTCACCCAGCGCTGTGAGGGACAGGACTGCCTGAATGTCTGGGAGGCCGGCGTCTGGTCAGAAGTAAGACCACAGTCACAAATTATTGTTGTTATTATTAAAGACCATAGACTGTTCGAGGCACTCTGTTGTGATAGCAAAATTTAAAAGCCTTTATTTTACATTGGCAATCTGGCGTGACCCTGATGAAGGCTAATTTTTAACTTTTAAGTTTTTAACTTTTTAGATTGCCAATATAAAATAATGGCATTTAACCTTGTAGATTTCTTGTTGATGGTGCAATAATCTTGCAATACCTGTTTGCTGATTGCTTTCTGCCATGGACATTTCTGCTATTATTATCTAACATCTAACATTCCTATCCTCTGTTCCAGTGGTTCTCAATCCAGTCCTCAAGGACCACGTCCTGGAGTATTTAGCTCCAGCCTTACTCAGGCACACCTGAACCAATCGGAGGCTTCACATTTTCATGATCCTTTAATTGCCGTCCTTGAGTAAGGCTGGAGTTAAAACCTCCGGGACATGGGGTCCTTGAGGACTGGATTGAGAACCACTGCTCTAGTCTACCATACCCAATAATCACATGAGAGAATGCCACTTTCTCTGCCAGTCTTTGGGTAGGATTTGAGCTGCTGGCAAAAAAAATATATACAATACTGTATATGGGAGGCTGTGCTAATGTGCTTGAACTTACAGTAGCACTTTACTTGAAGTGGTGATCATAAGGTATGTATCTGTATGTAACTACCAGATAATATAATAATTTATTCTAATGTAATAAAATGGTCCTCTAAATGAGTTGATGATGTAGCAAAACCTCAATGTAATAAATTCTTGCATAATATAATATCACATTACATTAACTGGTGATTATTACTTCATAAGGGGTGCAACATATTCTTAACTGATGATTAAATAATATTAGAATGTAATAACAAAGTTATTAAGCTACATTCTTCTTAGGCTATAATCTAGTTTATGAAGTTATTACATTATTTGTCAATACATCATCAGTTAAATATATATACATAATATAATATATATAATATATACCCCTTATAAAGTAAAAAAGAATTGATGTAAAAATGTGATTATTACATTATCTTGCACTTATTACATTATCAGTTGCTACAAGGCATTATACTTTATGTGGCACCTGTATAGTTAGTGACCTGATTACATTTCCTGATGTTTTTCTTAAGATTATATTGTAATTGGCTCGTAAAACACTTATATTGCATCACAATCTACTTCAAGTATTACTGAAGTTACTGGTTTCTTTGTATCCAATCATAGAAATGTTATATAATGGAAGATTGCGATGTACTTAAATGCTCTTATGATCCAGAAAATATTCAAGTGTGCATGTTCATGACCCATAGCTGAATGCTAACTCACATTGACAACTCCTATTGGGGATTGCATGCTGCATTCTGCCAATAGTAAACCTGTCACTCACTACCTATCAAGGCGAGTGCACAAGATATAAGACCCTGATGTGTTAGCTAGGTAATCCATAGTCCTATTGGTCCCTGGTATTCTCATATCAAAGCTCACACAGAGATGTTGCCTGAGTTCCTTTGAACATATGATCATTGGCCCAGTGTGCGAACCATACCATGGTCTTCGGGGAGCTCTTTTTTTTAGGGGGGGGGTCAGCGGCGCTGCGCGTGCCTCACAGGGAGGACTTACTGTGATGCTTACTATAGACATAGGCTATAGGTATGAGTACTGAGTAACATTACAGAACCACACACTGTCCACACCACACAGGTCTGCATGTATGATGAATGTTACGTTAGTGTCGCCGGCGGTCAATTTGACGTTTTCCGCGGTTGAAGAAGTAGATGCTACCGGCTCTGGCTCAGTCGAGTCGATTGGCTGCTTCGACTTCTTTGTAAATCCAAAATTTGTTAGAAGGCTTACTTGTTTTCGTTTTGACATTATCCTGATTACCAAGTAAAACAGAAATATTGGCACGCAGTGCGTAGACCAGGGGTGTCAAACCATGTGCCATGAAGGGCCGAGAGTATGCAGGTTTTCGTTCCAACCCAAGAATACAGGAGGTGATTTCACTGATTACCACACCTTCAACCAGAGAGGAGGGACTAATCAGTGAAATCACCTGGTGTATTGTTCGGTTGGAATGAAAACCTGCATACTCTCGGCCCTCCATGGCACACGGTTTGACATCCCTGGCGTAGACTGAAGCTGTGTTTTTTTTCTTCTGATAAAACGTGCCATTGCCATTACCACGCTCCGATGGTAATGGCAAGAATAGCATGCATGTCGGTATCTATTACGGTGAATTAGTGAGCAATCATGAATCATACATCAAAATAACCTAATTTTACGCATTGTACACGATGATGACGATACAGGAAATTGAGAAACATAGAAATACATGGCAAAAATAGCATTTATTGTCAATATTTTAGAGACCCCCCAAAATTTCACAGGGGAGCTCATGTCTCATTAAGGGGAGCCATGGCTCCCCTGGCTCCACCGTGGTTCACACCATGCATTGGCCCCAGTCTCTTCACCATCCACTCCCACTATACTCTTTTCACGCCTCCATCTCTCACTACTTCTGCCATTTTTCTTCCTCCCCTTTCCTCTCAAGGTTTGCTGGCTCAAGATGAAAGCTCCTTGGATTGGCTCCAAGGATTAGCTCCTTGACCGTTTTTTTAACAGTATACAATAGAGAGGAAATATCTCAATCAATGTTTCTTTGATGTTGCTCCAAATTCTGACTTGTTTTGATTTCTGCTTATCTGACAATAAGCAATGCCAAGTTGCATTACTTTAGGTAATTTACAAAATGCTACATATCCATTTTGAAAAAACACCATTACCAAAAGTTCATTATCTGTGCAAAATGGAATAATTTTGTTGATCAAGATTTAAGTTACTTTCTATCCTTTAAAATTATTTTTTTTTATTTTGGCTGATGATGAAAAGGAGCTAATCTAGGTGGTTCACTAGTGTGACCAGCTGCAACAACATTAGCAGAGATACCATATTAACAACTGGCCTGTAACTGACAAACAAATTCACAATTTCACAATAGAGAGGAGTAAGCTAGCTAATCAGAGCATCGATCCAACAGAAACATCTAGTGAAGAGGTAATATATCACCATGCAAAATATTGGAATAATAATGCATTGTCATGGGGCGGGGGGTGTTGGGCATGTCTTGAAAATCCAATGGGTGTGGACTTTCAAAACAGACTATGGGCTGGAAAGTGTGTTTTGAAAGCCAGACATCTCAGTGCCTGGCCAAGTAATCATCATTGGTGTTGATCAATAACCCTTTCAATCCCCTACAGATACATTATGGTCATTTTGGGATATGGGACACTTTAATTCTGGAAATTGTGCATATGATCAGGCCACTTTTGTTTTTAAAAGACACAGATAGATCAGCTAGACCCACACTATCCAAGCCTTCTCTGTATTACAGTGCTCAGTCAAGTGTGGCCGTGGGGTGCACCATAGGCTAGTGAAATGTACCAACCCACGCAAGAAGTGTGACCTGACAACCTTTCCCCGCGAGGCAGAGGAGTGTGAGGACTACTCCAAATGCTTCATCTGGAGGACTGGTGACTGGTCCAAGGTCAGTGTCTATTAATCTGTCTGCACAGTATCTACAGCACCTTATTATCATCAGCAGTGGACGATATGACTGGTGGATATTCAAGATATAATAAAAGGCCAATATCATCCCGATATCCATGTCCAGATTTCAATGCCGGCTGGCCAAAATGTTCCACCTGGGAGGTAAAAAGGTTGATATTGGTCCTCTGACTTCAAAATGTACCTGTTGTATGTTGCAGAAAGGCCTCTCATGGCTAATACAATGCACATAATATGACACATAATCTCAATAATTCACTGTGTCAGTGTGTCAGGGTTGGTCAGATTTCATATGATTGGCTCCAATTTCGTGATTCAAGGCCTAGTGCAAGGCGCAGGTCTAAAGTCTATGGCGTATGGAGCAAGTGGGTGTGTCCAGTCTACTACTACTTGGTCCAGTGACCATTGGTGCACCTGCAAGTACGGCACAGTGGTTAAAGACGTTGGATTAAGAGGAATACATTATCAATAGGTGTGGTGAGGGCTGGCTTCATTCTGCCCAATCAAATCAGCCCATTTCATCCCCTTTAAAAGCAGTGCGCTCGTACAATGGCGCATTGACAATTTTCGAATGGCTTTGCCAATTCATAACCAGTGCCTCCATAAAAGCTTCACCCAAGAAGAAACAGATTTTTCTGTTCAGGAGGTGCAGAGTCGACACAGTCGCATTTATGGCACCTCAAATAGGTCCCCAAGGGCTGATGATGTAAAATTAGCTTGGGAAGAGGCTTGAATGTGAAAATCGATTATTTGCCATATGTACTTCACCCTAAAACTGACACCAAAATTCCACTGGGCCAGCTGGTTTTTATTGACACACCCACTGTTGTGCTGTTTTCTATCAAGCAAGTCTATCCACCAAATTACCAAACTGACAATGGCATGACAGTCAGAGCCCGATATCTCATGGCCTTGACGATTCGTCATTTCATGCATTCATTTTCCATACCATACTTGTTCCTATTCAGGGTCACAGGGGGCTGGAGCCCATCCAGCATGCATTGGGCAGAAGGCAGGGAAACACCCTGGTTGCCAGACCATCACAGGGCAACTATATAGACAAACACACTCACATCTATGAGCAGTTTAAAGTCTTCAAATCACCTGCCACCTTACCTGCATGTGTTTTGACTGTGGGAGGAAACCCAAGCACACTCTACAGAGAACCGACCACGGCTGAGATTCAAACTCTAGACCTCTTACTGTGAGGCTAATACATTTTGCAATCACTTTGTGTTTTGTGCTGACAGTGCTCGGTCACCTGTGGAAAAGGCATTCAGTCAAGGGTGATCCAGTGTATGCATGAGATCACCGGCCGCCACAGCAGTGAGTGCTTCCCCTCAGAGAGGCCGGCAGCATACCGGCCATGTCAGCAGCAGCCATGCAACAAGAGGATAAATGTCAACACCATCACCTCACCCAGGCTGGGTCAGTATCTAATGACACTTGCTACACTTTTGTGTAGTAATAATAATAATATTAATCTATTATTTATAGAGCACGAGGTTACAACGTGCTTCACAACCAAGAAAAATAAAAGTCAACAATGACAAAGGTCCAAAGGATAAATAAGACAGGACAAGCTCAAAAAGACAGAAAGAACAATGAGGTACAAAACAGAAAAAGAAAGGAATAAATAAATATCAGACAAGACAATAAGGATAAAATACGTACAAGCTAAATATTACAGTACAATATTACAAGTTTTAAGAAGATGATAGTACCAGCCAACCAGTGCTCCTCAGACAAGGCGCTTCAAAGTCTAGGAGCCCTGACGGCAAAAGCCTGGTCACCTTTAGTCTTTAGTCTGGACACCGAAACAGTCAAAAGGGCCCTGCCTGAGGATCTCAGGCTGCATGCAGGCTCATAAGAGATTAAAAGTTAAGTTGTGGACAGGCAACTACTAAAGGGACTTCAAAATACCTACGCTCTTCTGGTTTCTTACTCAGAGTTGCCATGGGCTCATGCTCCCTGTATCTATCACTGACCTTGTAAGTAGGTCTGGATGGTTCTCCCTCATCTGTGTTTTGTTTTGTGTTTTGAATTCATTAAATTTGTAATTTGCCATGTCAGACAGCCTGTTGTAGAAGACAGATACACTCATCCACTGGCTGCCTCCCTTCACTGACACAATTGCAGTCCTTTGAAGAGCATATGCAGTAGATTTCATGGTTTGCAGGTTTTGTTTCCCTCTGTTTTTTTCCCTTGCTGTGTCTGTCTCTGTATTCTATGGGCTGGGCTGACAGTGGAGAAGCTAAACCCCTAAACCTGGGTATTTTATCATGTGTTCCAGCTGGGCGAAAATTTCCAGTTGAAGGTCCTGGGTGGTTATAGTTATGGATATGATTTCTAAATAATCCTGGGGAGGCGTTAGTAAGGTTGTCCACCAACTAGTGGAGCCTGGGTTTGATCCTTAGCAATACCTGACAAAATACGCTTGAGCAGGATGCTTAAAGGAAAAATCCACCCTTGGATCTTCTTACACTGTCAGATATCATCGACCTGTGATATTTAATGTATTGCAGGGGTTATTTTGTGAGGAAGTGCTGTAATTTCTGAAGTCTGAAGAATTCCTGCAATTATTCACCCAAAAGGTTGAAAACGTAAGGCTACAAATCATACTTCCACACACACACACACACACTTCTACTATGCTGAATTGTCCCGCTTTGCTTGCTTCTCTCCCTACCATTTCTGGAGTTTCTCTCATGAAACCCTCCACTTGTACCTTAGACATTCTTCTCACACAATTTAAATCGTTTTTATACTGTTAGCCCTTGTGTTCTCTCTATCAATAGCTCTCTGACCATTAGCAACTTTCCATTCGGTTTTAAACACACAATAGTCCAACTCCTCCTCTTGACCTCAAGATCCTCAATAACTACAGACCTAGAGAAAGGTGTTTCAACTCAGCTGATGTTCTTTTTGAACCACAAATTTAGAGCACTACACAGCACAGACACTGCTCTGGTCAAAGTAATTAATGTGCTTCTCTTAGCAGCAGATGCAGGTGATCCTAATTTTTTTAGACCTGAGCTCGGGCCTTTGACACAGGTATTTTAATTGACTGTCTGAGGCACTGGTTTGGTATTACAGATATGGCACTGAACTCGTTCATCTCCTACCTCACCATTAGAACTTAGAAGAATAGAACTGTCACTGTTGGTAATTCATCATTACCCTTAGAATTCATCTGTGGGGTTCAGCAGGGTTCAATTTTAGGTCCCATTATATTGTCCTTGTATGTGCTGTCACTTCAACATAATCTGTAAACATAACGTCTCTTTTCACCATTATGCCGATGATACCCAGTTATACCTGCCCCTCAAACCTAACAACCTGAACTGCCTTGACACCCTCCATGGGTGCCTTGCAGATATTAACAGATGGACGTTGCAAAATGTTTCACAACTCAATGACAATAAACCTAAAATTCTTGTTTCCGTTCTCACTTCTACTATCTTAATCCAAAACAAACTATAATAATATTTATTTTATATAGCACTTTTACAACCAATATTACAATAAAATAGGTGCTTAGCATTAAAATCACAAAGAATTATAATTTAAAAAAACACACAAAATGAAGATTATGAGACATTTAAAAGCAAGGTGCAAAACTTCAGACATTAAAAACAATTTTAAAAAGATGAGTTTTGAGGGATGAGGGATTTGTTTGGGGACAGAGTTCCAGTGGGAGGGGGCAGTGATGGAGAAGGCCCTGTCGCCCCAGGTTCGGTGCTTGGTCTCAAAAACAAAAGGTGTTCAGGCATTTTCCATGAGAGCCCCTACACTCTGGTAATGACCTGCTCAAGGGTATTAAGCTAACAAAGTCAGTGTCTTCTTTTAAATAACTTCTCAAGACACTTTTATTGGCTCAGTTGGTTAAGGTGCATGCCATGTGCCACTGCAATGTCCTGAATTTGAATATGACCTGGGATCTCTCTCTCTCTGATGGCATTTACTGTACTGACATCAAACCTAACATGGTGGTAGGAGACAAGAGGGACACCCTTCCAGTTTTGTTTGACTTTCACATATATTTTATTTCCCAAAAAATGTCTTACTCCATCGCAGTGCACCCTGTGCATCATATTTACCAAATCATCATCATGCAAACATACTCAGTAACTCCCTCATAGTCAGGCTACCGCAGGAAATCTTGCTAGAACTCACGACAATGTTGCAGCCCTTCTGGTCTTTGAGATCCTCACATTCTCCTGTCAGTCTGTTATACAGAGCTGAGGGAGTGACACCCCTCTAATGGTGGAATTAGCCTCCCTCTTCAAGAGAGACGCTCCTCATTTTCCTTTGTAACCTGAAAATGTATCTCTTCAAGAGATACTTCATGTCTCCCATGTCCCTCATCTTCTTTCTCTACTTTCTCTTATGCAGTCTAATACAGGAAAAAAAACATTTTTACATTTTGTACTCAGCTGTTATTTCTTCACCTACCACTTCTCTATCATTCTGTGTTCATTGAAATATTTCGATTAAAATTGATAGAGTACTGCCACCCATGGGTGAAAAGCTGCAATGGGCATTCTGATACATTCTTGAAAGCAGTACTTCAGTTTGTTTTTTTTGCAAGACTTTCACTTTTTCAAAGATGCTCCGGAGAGGCTGACATTCAAAAGTAGCTGCCTGGAAATCCACAGTTGCTCATTGTCATTAATTGAAAACTTCTTAAAAGTAGGATTGTGGACAGAATCAAGTGTCAGCTGGGTGTTTCTTTGCTTTGTATGAATGTTCATTTTAGAATAGATTTTCAAAATAAATCTAAGTAGCAAATACTCGTGAATGGCAGTTCTAGAAACTGGAACTGATTCTGAGAAGATACAATTTCCGTAGTATACACAAAATGGGTATGTGGACACATTTGTCCAACTGACTCTACCATCCTTTTCCTTCCCCAGCTGCACTTACCTTCAAATGTTTACGGGACCAATGGCCAGTTTACTGCAAAGTCATCCGAGAGAAGAACCTGTGCCAGGATATGCGTTGGTATCAGCGATGCTGCGAAACCTGCCAGGAGTTTTATGCGCAAAAGATGCAGCAAAGGAGTTGACTCCATCCCACCACCCTCCCTCTGCATAAGGGCAAACCAAGATGTCCGACCACGTTTATGTATATCTTTATCACGTGCACTTATTCTACCACACGGAACAAACCTAACCAGAACACCGCAGTTTAATTTTTATTTCAATGGTCATTTTTTAGCATTATGAAGGGACACCAGCTATATCCAACTTTAAAGTGTGCTATGGTTTGCAAGCCTTCATCCAGAATCCATGTAGGAAAATAGACCTTAAGCTGTTTTAGGAAAAAGTATTTAATATATTAATGGTGCTTATTCTTGTACATTTGTTTTGGTAATATTTTGGTAATGATGTATCGACAATCTGACCTTATGGAGTCATATGAGCCAGCATTTTTTTAAAGACATACATTTTAGGCTCTCAAAATAGAATGCCTTGTTTGCAGTCAAAACTGTTCCAAATAATGGTGCTGAATTTTAAGTCTTAGTTGAATACTTGTGTGTAATCCTTGACGTGAACATGCTTTAATTTGATACCAGTTCAATACACAGTCTTAACTCACAGTGCCTATGGGGCCAAAGGGAAACAAAATATCTGTATCAACGTGTGCAGGACTGAAATGAGCTTAAGCAACATTTTCTGATCAAAATGTACAGTACAACTTACATGTTAGTAAATTTTACCATGCTACGGGCTATTTAAGTTGATCATGACGGGTCTTAGTGTGTGTGTCATTTTCAACATTAGCTCAATTCTTAACATCAGGTCATAGTTTAGACAATTAACTGGTTCACAAGTGAAATAAGACAATCTGCTGTAACATAAAAAATAGCTGTTTCTAGAGTGCTATTCCACAATGTTACTCCCTATACTTGAAGAGAACAATGGAGAAAACAAAGAAACACTGTACATGTTTACACTGAAGTATACTGCTGCAATGGGTACCAGTTCTCATCACTTCCCCTACTGTTGGAAAAAAATGGACTGTCTAAAAAATGTTACCTGTAAAACATGTGGTTGTTGAATCATATGTTTTATACAGTAGTAGTCTCTTTTTTTTTTTACTGTAAAACGGTGCCTATTTTTTTTTGTCACTCCTGAGTAGATGCATAATGCATTACAAATATCTTGCAGTTGGTTTGGAGAATAAACTGCTGGAACAATTTTAGTGAGAAATTAAACTTTATTTCAGTCGATGTGGTTTCCATGGCTGTTGCAATGATGTTGATGCAAATCCTATGCAAGGTTTTACTTTTTCAAATACACTATGCACAAAAATATTTGTCAGACTGCAATGTTTGTACAGTTTGCAGTCATATATCACTACCTGCCATAATATGACCGGGTTACCTGCAGACTGCATCCTTTTTAGTTTAGTTTTACACATATTAAAGACTATCTTTAATATTTTCTTGTTAGTACTAATATTGTGATAACTTATGAAGGGAGATGACCAGGGCTGGAGGAGGGAGGACCACTGGAAGGTCCATTGGAAGAGATCATAACTGAGCTGAGAAAATGCTTCCTGACCTCATCCTCCATCTGTTCAGATGTGCAGAGTGTCATCGGGTTTTCAGTGGCTATATCATGTCATCTTTGGCTCAACCTCAGGATAAAGATGAGGTGGATGCCGCCCTCACTCTTTGGAGAAGCCATGATGGATAAGAAAGAAATGAGAGGCAGTGAGGAAGGATAAGGCTGCTTTGAAGAGTATGCTTCTAAAGCACTCATCATCTCAGCCCCAGCACCCTCGAGGCTATGAGGGCCATTCTACCCCTCAGCAGAACTGCAACACTGCACTGAAATCCAGATGGCAGCAGGCTCAGGGGGCTCATCCCCTCATTACTCACGGTAGTGAGTAGCTGATCAGAGATTTGTGACACAACTGCAAATCCTCTCTAGGAGGGGCTCAGAAGGCTGTATAGGGAGCCAAAGCAGAAGTGAACCAAGACTGGCCCCCATGGTTTACTAGCGACTAGGTAGCTAGTGGGGATACATCTTATATCAACTAAACAAACCAATAGATTTTGTTTAAAATCACCTGGCGGCGCAGTCCGCATATAAGCAATCATAAGATATACTCATGTCTGGATTTTTCATTGATTATTACTTACAAGTTAATCAAAGCATAAATACTACCTCGTTGTATGACATATCTCAGAATCAGAACCGTACGGTTAGTAGTTTCCTTATATGAAGTAATCTGTGATGCATTGCAATTTGCAGAAGTGAACCAGAGGCGGGCATTAGTGACAACTTTGGCTCCCTTTACAAGGCTACGGTTGTATTTCCAGGAGACTGGAAATGGTAACTGAGCGTTGCTGAAAAGAGCAAAGGCACTCAAGTCTTTCCAGCCTGGGTAAATAAAGGCTAAAAAGAAAAAGTAATCAATTACATCATGGATCAAGGATCGTAGATTACAACCTGTGTTCATTCTTCATTAGATAGTCAGACTCTTCATTAGATAGTGCCAGGTTTTACATAACCCAATGCTCAGATGACTCAGGTATGGGTATAGCTTACCTAAACCTAGCCACTAGTCTGTTATCTCACCTCTCTCTCTCTGCACTTGTTTCACTGACAGTGTTGGTTTCTGACGCAGGGCTGCAAAGGGCCGGGTTGGGTTACACACACCTTGCAAGTGATACCTGGTCATAAATATCTAGCTGTTCATGAATTATTACAGAGCTGGCAAATTTTAGTGGCCATGTGCATACAAGTCAGGGCTGCAAACCGGCAAACGGGTCAGTCTGGACGCGACACCAAACGAAGGATGGACATCTCTGTTTTACCCAACAACAACCACCCAGAGAAGTTTCTCCAGCTGGATGTAGGGATGCTGCCCGCCACCCACGGGATGTTCCAGATTGGGGCAATCATGTCTAGTAACAGACATTGGCAAAATAGGGTCTACTACCAGGTAGGCATCCAATTTTAGCTATTGCATACAAATGAGTTATCCATTGCAATTATCAAGGGAGAAACAAGTTTTTATTCAGGTGTGGAAAAATGACTGACATTTTTTTCAATCTATTATTTGAATGCTCGCCTCACATAAGCATGAAAGAAGACACAAAGACAAAATGAAAGGGAACAATTAAAGGAGCTATGTGCAGCATTTTAACGTTACCACATTTGACATGGTGTGCCATCCATGTTACAATCTGCTGTATTGCTTTACGGCACAAAAAACAGGAAGAGGGCGCTGTTCTTCCAGCGCAAATGGAGTTCAAGCTTTCAGAGTTTTCCGGCAATGGCAGATGGCAGACCCCCGTGTCGGGTCTGAGCATTGCTGCCAAATTGCATGGTGGCCGACATTGGTATTGCAGCGTAAAATACTCCTAAAATAGAAAAGGCACTTGAGCAACTCCAAAAGCCACTCTTTGAATTCTGAAGGTTTGTGTGAAAAACCATATAAAGACTTATAATTGTGTGTGATGTCATCTCAGTGCATGAGCAAAGCACACATTCAGGCTTTCTCACTTCCCCTGCCTGGTTGAAGCGGTGTGGAATGATTAGGATTAGGTGTTTTCTGTGGTTGTTAATGGCAGCCTGATAGGCTGTTACTTAACATGTGTTCCATAGATCTATATAATTAACTCTACTCTCTACTAATCTACTAATTAACTCAAATAGAAGTTTAAAGGAACTGAAGTTGCATTTAAATTGCACAATGTAATGGTAACTGTATAGAACCTACATGTATGAGTCCACTATTGGTCTCTGGATTCCTCTCATTGTGATTTAGTTTATGACTGAGTGTGCTGAGGTGGAGGAAGAGATGCATTGACATGTCTTTGATCTGGTGAACTTCAGCCCACTGGTTATGCAGGCTGTATGTAAGACAGCTACACACAGTCCTACACATGTAGGCACCACAACATGCATATTCATGGGGTTGGTCTACACTGTGTGGCTTCAGTCAAGCTGGGCAAAAATGTAAAAGAACAGAAGACAATGGGAGATAACTGAATGAGGTTTTCTATTCCTTCACAGACACGCAAGCAATGTCATGCTTGTGCTGTGTTATTATTATAGTTCCACATTATGACATTTATCCAAAAATTAATTTATCCAGTAGTATGTTTTCTATAATTTCCATTGTATTTTTCCAGAATCAGAGGTGTCTTTATTTAATTTATTAGTTTAGTTAAAATTTATAAAAAATAATATAATTATAATTCATTTATTATAAATTAATTAATTTAGTAGGTCCGGGTGTAGGTGTATGTGGAGATGGGGGGGTCAAGAGGAAAGCAGCAGGCTCAGGGGTTGATGTTGGAGGTTGCGTTGTACAGCCGGATGGCTGTTGGCACAAAAGAGTGCTTGATGCGCTCCCTTGTGCACTTAGGTTGGATGAGACGGTGCCACCTCCCCAACATACAACAGCAAAAGAAGAGTGCACTGGCCACCATTGTTCTACCGGTCTGTTGCACACATTGAATGATCTGAGCCTCCTCAGGAAGTACAGTATGCTCTGACCTCCTGTAGAGGGCATCAGTGTTGACTGACCAGTCCAGTTTATTGTTGAGGTGCACCCCCCGCCTCTTGTTCCGACAGAAGTCCACCACAAGCTCTCTTGTCTTGCTGACATTGAGCTGTAGGTGGTGTTGTTGGGTTTGAATGAAATATCCATTCTTTATGAATATAATATTTGCCCATAAGGTGTGCAGCACAAAATTCTCCAAGCAAGGCAGCTCTCAACTCTGATTGCCAGAGTTAGTCTAGACTGAATAACGAACCCACAGACACAAAATGCTTCCTAAATGACGGAAGATTCTAGCCATTATTGTTCATTTTTCCCCCTGCACCTTCCAAAACATCTTTCAGGTCTTACAATTCTAAATTTGAAACATCTTACATCACCCTGCTCATTGTTTAAACAGCACACATCATCACCTCTTTGAATTGTAAAATGAAGAAAAAAAATCAATCCCAATCAATCCCAAGGGGGGTGGGTGGGTGGGTAATTATGATGATATTCAGACAGTTTCACGACTGTTGCATAATGGTCATAAATCATTTTTGTCACATAGTTTGACTGTAGCAGCATTTTATACTCTCTCCCTCTCTGCAACATTTCTCTCCAATAACCAAAGATATGAAAGTTACAAAGAATTCAGACTTTAAGGCTGTATAGTAGATGGGTCTCCCCATAAAAAGGGGAAGGGGTGTTAATTCAATTATTTCCCCTTATTCCCCTTTACTTCCATAGAGAGAGCAGAGGGTGTTGACGGAAAACAGGCCACCTCCATCGCCAGAGGGTACTCCTGTGATATTTGTGGACAGGTATCTGGAGAAGCACATCACTCCGGTCACGTTCAAGCCCAACGTTAAAAGGAACCCGCTGTACATCGACATAAGGACTACAGATACAGGGTACATCGAGAAATCCAAGCCCTCGTGGACCATCCAGGAGTATGATAGACAAACGCTTCATGGCAACCTAGCGGACTATATGAAGGTAATCTGGGTAAAGGGTGGGGATGGATGGAAGGGTTGGTGGAAAGACAAAAGGACAGCCAGAGGGACAGTTGGATAGAAGATGCTACGCTTAATGAATAAGATCTGTCTCCTCATTAGTAAATCACTTGCGATGAAGAGATGGCTGCCTTCCACTCATTGGATGTGTATAAGTTGTTGTCATAGTACACATACATAACACAGTTAACTTAAACTGTGACTAACAATAGGCCCCAAAAATCATCTTAATTACTTAAATTACTACCCACTAATTACTTAAATGTCTCTCTTCAACACTAGCTGAAATAAAAATAAAATCAACCTGAATTAATTTCACTTTTAATCTAATGACAGATTAATATTAATGACAGAGAAGTGAAAATAACTACATGAGGCTAGAAACTATGGAGAAGAAAAACAAAACAATAAAAATGAAATTACAAAAACTACTAGTAAATCTTCTAAATAACTTTTTGCATAATTCCGAAGGTAAGCCCATTGTGAAAATTAAGAAAATATAGTGTCACACAATGATCTCTGAAAATGAGATTGAAATGACACAGCCAAAACCAATGGGTGCTCCATACATAGCAATGTGTATCTTCCTCTGCTGGCAGAAGTATTCAGCATGAGAAACCCACCACTCACAAGAACGCTGAGGTTCTTGGTCCTTTAATTCATTATAGCCCGTTCATCTCATCATAGAGGAAGTGGGATGGGTTTTCCAAGATGGATCTGATTTTAGACCTCATCCTCCCCTCAGCCACCTCCTCCAGACTGTCCAGTCTCTCTCCCACAACCGAGCCAGCTTTCTTGACAAGTTTATTAATCCTGTTGACATCCTTTGCCTTGATGCCACCTCCCCAACATACAACAGCAAAAGAAGAGTGCACAAGAAGTGCAACAAAGCAACAATGCATTAAAGATGTTTTTCAAAATGAGTTGAAGTCCCTACCAAGGCAAGAGGAGACCCAAATGTGAAGTTCCAAAACAAACTTTGGATTTGTGAAGGTCAAGATCATGCATCACCACTGGCTTCTCATAGAGGGCAGAAGGCTTCTTAATTTCCAACACTGGGAAAAATTGATAGTTTTCGTGGTAGTAATGGATTATTTCTTGCTTTAGAAATGTCTTAGCTCCACAGCTCCTGGACATCATGTTTTGCGTTCTTTTGAAGTAAATATTCCATTATTAACATGTTTTAGAACTATAGCAATTGAAAAGTTTCATTTATGTAATGCCAGTTGTAAGCCAGCATGTGGCTTGGCTCAGATAGCCTTTTCGGTTTGTAATTTTTAATACTTTTATCTAGTCTTGTTTTGCAGCCAAATGTAAGATAGCAGTAATCTGGTTTTAAATACCATTGTGCAAGGCCAAGAATGCGTGAATTGAATAGGACATAATGTCAAGTTAAAATGAATAAGCTACTATACTAAAATTATTTTTATATGGAATTCATACTTTTTATACATATTTTAGTTTGTGTCCACATGTCCACAATGGGAAGAAACAAGAAAGGTATTCATGGGAGGATACCAAGGAGGGAACCACTGCTCTCTACAAAACACATTGCTGTTCAGGTTTTCCAAAGACCACCATGATGTTCCCCCCCAAAGCTCCTGGAACAATGTTCTGTGGACAGATGAGACACAAATGGAACTCTTTGTCAATAGGGCACAACGCTGTTTGGAAGAGAAAAAACTGCATACCAACAGCAAAAACTTATGCCAGGTGTGGGCTGAATGCAGGAGAGAATCAAGCTAGTGGTTCTGGACCAACAGTAGCGTGCCGACCTGAGGGGCTCAGCTGGAAAACCGGCCTACTAGTTTTGGAGCCGAAAGGTTTTTGACCTGTGTTTGGCGCTGGACAGCTGACCTGAAAGAACTAGCGGGAGGCTAGCTTACCAGAAGGGACTCAGCTGGAAAGCAACAATAGCCGGTAGTTTGATGTACAAATAAAACAGCATGCTGGCTAGTCAACCTTCCGTTCCATGCCTGTGTATCTGTCTGTTGCGGCCCCAGGGGTAGTGAGTCTGCTACAAGGTTATTGCTGCTAAGGGAAGTTCCGCCAGTTACTAAATCTCATGGCTCACACACTTTTTGGCAATCCAATTAAATCTGCACTATATAACTTCCTGTAATTTAGTCGTTGGAGGCCCCCTGTGGCAGCGACAGGTAACTGCTTGTATTTTTGAGGACTTCACTACCCATAGCTTTCTGTAGCGATAGCCAAGGCACTAGCTAGCTCACTGTTGTTTCAGAGCTGTGTGCACTTGGCTCGTATGTTTCAATTCCTCACCTCCTGTGCTCTGAGAAAACTTTCCCGCCAGTGTACCTACCAAAACTTCATTGGGGCGAATGGAGTAAATCTACAGGGGCTCAATGAGGGGGGACTGTACAGTACTGTACAATTGGTCGAGTTCTGTTAGCAGGAGTGGGTGAAAATCCCTCAAGGAAGACTTTACTACAAGTCATCACTGCTAAAGGAGGTGCCACAAGTTATTGAGTGAAGGAGTTGTTGTTTTTTTAGATTAGATTCAACTTTATTGTCATTGTACAAGTACTGAGACAACAAAATGCAGTTTGGTATCTAACCAGAAGTGCTAATAGCAGTAAAGTGCAGAGAATGTACATATGTATAGTGGTAATGTAACTATTAAATAAACAGGAAGGGATATATATGAATATGCTAAGATACACACATTAACCACAACCACAACATTAAAACCACTGACAGGTGAAGTGAATAACATTGATTATCTCGTTACAGTGGCACCTGTCAAGGGGTGGGATATATTGGGAAGCAAGTGAACAGTCAGTTCTTGAAGTTGATGTGTTGAAAGCAGGAAAAATGGGCAAGCGTAAGGATCTGAGCGACTTTGACAAGGGCAAAATTGTGATGACTAAACGATGGGTCAGAGCATCTCCAAAATGGCAGTTCTTGTGTGGTGTTCCCAGTATGCAGTGGTTAGTACCTACCAAAAGTGGTCCAAGGAAGGACAACCGGTGAACCGGCGACAGGTCATGGGCACCCAAGGCTCATTGATGTGCGTGGGGAGCGAAGGCTAGCCTGTCTGGTACGATCTCACAGAAGAGCTACTGTAGCACAAACTGCTGAAAACGTTAATGGTGTCAGAACACACAGTGCATCGCTGCGTATGGGGTGTATGAATCACGAGGGGGTGGCACGAGGGGGACCTACACAATATTAGGCAGGTGGTTTTAATGTTATGGCTGATCGGTGTATACAGTATAGACAATGTTGAACGTATGAACAGTGTGCAATGAATACTCTGGATATGTACAGTATAAACAATAATGGCAGTATTAACAGAATGAACAGAGTGAGATGAATACGCTAGATATGTACAGTATAAATAGTAATGATATTCTAAACAGGGTACAAAATATGTGGTGCAAAGGTCTACGTAGTGCAAATAATATAGATATATAGCATAGTGCAGGGAGGTGTCCGGCGGGGGCTGCTATCACCATGATGAGTTCAGCAAGGTGACAGCTGAGGGGAAGAGGCTGTTCTTGAGCCTTGTTAAATAAACTAATTTTGTTAAATAAACAGCGACAGTGTATCGTATTTATTTGTGCATGTTCTTTATTTGGGATTTCAATTCAAATCTTTATTAAGATTTGGGGTTTAGATATGGTTTTTATAAGATTATTCCTCTACAATATATGAAATAAAGACCATCCAGTGTAGGATTCACAAACTTTCAAGCATGACTGTATGTTTGTTTGTTTGTGTTTATAGGCTACAGCTTCTTCTTAGTTCAAGATGACCTTCCTCACACGATTTTGGCAGTGATTTAATCAAGGAGGGGTTTTGTGCTGACGCTGAAGAGGAGGATTTTTGTGTCTGGAAAAAGCCCAGTGCCCTTTGACTAAATATTGTTGAGCCCGGCAAGGTCACAGGATGCATTTTAGACTCTTGTTTTCTCTACTTTTACTTTGCACACACACATTTCTGAAAGTAATGATGGGAATTCTTTGCATGACCATTCTCAGCACAAACATTATTGTCCTACAGAGTTATAGCTCGCCCAAAAGAAAAATATTTTCCTGAGATCTCAATTTTGTCATTTTTGTCATTTTGTCATTCTGTGATCACTTTCATCTGAAATGTTACTCCTAAACCCCCCTTAGGAGCAATGAGGAGACAACAGAGAGATAAAGATTTATTTTTTTAAAGATTATTTTTCTGGCATTTTTACATTTGATAGTTAGCAGTTGAGAGAGGAGGGATGACATGCAACATAGGTCCCAGTAAACGGTTTTAGTCAGTCCCTCAGAATCAAAGAGCAGCAGCTTATTTCTAGACCCACCATTTTGCACGGACGTTCAATGACAAGATACCAATTTCTCCACCAACAGTACACTGTAAATTATTTTCCCTGGAAGAAAACAGTAAAGAACTGGCAGCAGGGTTGCCAGCAGGTTACTGTAAAATTAACAGCATCTTACTGTTGCTGAAATTTACAGTTTGCTACTGTATGTTTTTACTACAGCATACAACTGTATTATTTTACTTTTACAGTATAATACTGATAACAGGATTAGCAGTTCATTACCGTTTTTTACCAGTAGGCACAGCTACAGATTTTTACTGTAAACACTATTGTGTATTGGAATACTGGCAATTAGGATTACAGGATTACATCTTACTTTATTTTAAAGAACGTCTTGACAACACTTGCAAAACATTTGCACATCATTTGCATGTAACTGAAAAAGCACAGACAAAACAGCCAATTTAGACAAATGTTTTTCTAGTACAGATTGTCCGTTCAAAAACTTCCACGTTGTATGGGTGTATGAGAAAGACAGAGAGAGAGAAAGAAGGGAGAGGGGGCTTCAGGGGAGAAGGAGAGAGGGGGAGAGAAGCTATAGCCTCAATAGACCTGAATACAATGCAGACATGAGACATGTTGTGTTTTGAGTGTGGCTCTATTCTCTTGCTAGTCTATTCTACTCTCCACCCACACATACTGAATACAACAAGTTCACATCCATTCTCTGGAGGATGTTGAAAGGCATAAATCACTAACTGAAGCAGAAGTAGTCAAGGCAGGTTGAGGGAAAGTGGCTACACCAAAAAGGCAAATTACAACACAAAATAACTCCCAGACTGCATTAAACATTGATGATTGATGAAATCCAAAGAAGGATCCAAGGGTGGAATTTTCCTTTAATAATTAAATAGCATCCTAGTGTAGTGGGAATTAATAATAAGAGGAATTGCAAAATCAATTTGTACAGAATGGTGTTTGAAAGTTCTTTTAATTTTTTTTGCAGGAGGAAGAGAAGACCCCAACGGATTTAGATTTTTGGCTCGAGGATCTCTACACACCTGGATTTGACTCTTTGTTAAAGAAGAAAGAAGCAGAGCATCGAAGGAAAAAACTATGTAAAATATTTGCTTCGGTCATTTTATCTCTTTGTGTAATTATTGTTATTATCACAGTGCCAGTTGTGGTGACAAAAAAGAGAAACTGACTCATTGAAAGCACTGCCATGGTAGAGTTTATGTCTTCAGATGTTTTAGGATGTCACTTACCTTTTGTTAAGTGATGATCTTATCCATTACCCTGTTCTTATTTTAATTTTGTACAGATTGGGAGAACTGGAAAATAGCGAATTGTGACTTTATTCAGCAGTCACAATGAGTTGATGTTTGTGCAATACAGCCTTCACCAGCACACCAAACAAACACACTACCTCAGTATTTGAAAAAGGTAGTAGCTAAGGATTGGTTGGGCCTCAAGGAAGACCTACTGGATACTGTTCCATAAGTCAACTACGGTGGCCCTGAAGCGCAAAACAAATGAACATGTCAGAAAACAACAGCAAATCATAAAAAACAACAGCAAATCATCATGAATGAATCCTGAATTAATCCTCATCGCTGATTGGATGAACTGTCTGTACTGAACTGATTTGCTGTTGTGTTTTCAGATTTTTCATGACACGGGAGAGTGTCAGGAGACTCTAAATTGCCCATAAGTATGAATATGTCTTTCTATGTGTTGGCCCTGCGATGGACTGGCAACCTGTCCAGGGTGTCTCCCTGCCTTCCACCCACTGCATGCTGGGATAGGCTCTGGCCCCTCACCCTCACAAAAAGGATCATGTGAGTAGAGAGAATGAATAAATGGGTTCACCCTAGCCAAAACAGCGTCAAAATGTCACTGTCATTCATTTATAATGTACACATTCTGCCATGTCCACTCATGGAGATCATCTGTGGTGATTGTTACAAAATTATGTCTCTCAGTTGGCTTGCGATAGAACCAGTTTGAACGCCTTTTTTTACAGGAACATCCCAAAAAAAATACTCAAATTCGAAACCAAACATAGGAACACCAGAAACCAATAGCCTATTTCTTCCTAATCTCTGAAATCAAACAGTTTTCATTGTGTTTACCTTTGAGAAGGATAAAAAAAATAACATTTCATATAGTTTATTTTTTCAAGTCTACATTCCTATATTGGTTGTGCCTTCAGAAAAAGTGTGTTGGTCCATCTCACTAGTACGTAGTACTTGTGGCCCAATCTATACTCTGCTAGTACCCTTTTCAAATAATGAGGCAGCATTTCTGTTAGTTATGCTGATGAAAACAACATATTGATTGCAGTGACTGAATAAAGACAGCTCAATATTTTTGAGAGCTCTGGCTATTTTGCTTTTCTAGATTTTGTAGTTTTTGAGTCTGTTGCACCTCTGTGTCTTTCTATGGTTTTTGAGTTCAACGCCTCCAGCCTCTATTTGTAAAGATTTAAAAAAAAAAAAAAACGAACAATATTGTGTATTATATATCCACTAAGGGTCTGCGCCCCTTGACACGGCAAAATCTGAATTAATGAAGCCAAACAGAGATGGTAGTCAAATAACTAGTATGTGTACAGGGGAGACCAGGGCACTGTGGGACGTAAAAATAGGATGTTTCCATTAGTGAAACATGCTGGCATGTTGGCACGTTTGGCTGGCATGATCACCTCCTGATGGTACATGGTTGCAGGCCACTGCTGTGTATTCTGATTGGTTACGCCTCTTGTTTTGATGGTACAATAAACCGATTAGAACATAATACAAATAGCCTCTATGTTTATTCCCATTACATCGGTAAAGTGATTCTATGTAGTGTATTGAACTGAAGACGATCTGAAATCGAAAGGTTATAATTTTTACTCAGGAGATCTTAATAGCAATATTAAGGAGAAATGAGAGTATGCTTAGAGATAATGGTCTGATAAGGGTTGACAAATGATGCTTGCTTAGGCTTGGCTACTAAATATGTTTTTTTGTAAAAAGAAACATTACGCTCTCGAACACTACTGGATACTAATTTGTTTTTACCATGATATTATTTTATTTTATTTTTTATCAGAAACACACTTATAATTAACCTTATGTACGTACATAACAAGTCTCAAAACTGTAATTTTATTCAGGCAAGAAGAAGGGTTTCTGGAGAGTTAAACCAAATACAATGCATGCTGGGAAGTATGCTAATAAGATAACAATGTTTCTTATTCAGCTATTATATAATCAGTTTAGTGAATGTTGGTAAGCTGTTCTTTTGTCTCATAATTTAAAGTCACAGCTCATTAACTCATGATTATAGGTTATGAAGCTGATAATTGTATGGTGAAATCAGCAAACACATCTACAGCAAATGCATTAAAGATGAGTTAGTTCACTAAATTGCATTAGGATTTTACAGTGTGGTAATCATCAATATCACAGTATTTGGAACACAATGTTACAAATGATGTTCAAAGACATAAGTAGACAGCTTAACAGCACATTTCTATAAAGCAAAGAAAAATCACAGTAGCCTATCTTTTCAATGACATCTAGAAAATAGCAAAACATTACTATGTCTTAAATTGACTTCATCCAATTGTTCACAGAAAAGCACTCATGCATTATTTTAAAAGTTCCTTCTTTAATCTTCTTTGTAATAAAGACTTTAAAGAAGTTAAAAGTTGCTTGCTTCCCCCCCCCAATTACATTAGTGTTGCTTCTCACTTTTCCTACAGGCTGTGGGTTTTTCTTAGGGCGTCATGCAAGAGAGGAACAGCTTTCGGTTTCTTGCTCCTCCCTCTGCTTCAAGTGCGTCAAGCTCATAGGCTAACACCGGAATACAATACACAACGGCTTCAAAATAAAAGCATAGAATTAATTTTGGGAGGAAAAAGGTATTGGCAGGGGTGAAAAGAGTATCAAAATATCCTTCTTGCTGCAATTTTACCTAAGTAGAAGCAAAATTACTGGTGTAAAAATCTACTCAGGTAAAAGTTAAAAGTAGTGCATTTAGGATGTAATCTATCAAATTGTCATAATTATTTCCACAAAAGGAGCAGCAAATCTTCGTAGACAAAAAGTACAACAGTATATATTCACTGTAAAAATATTCAGGCACTTCAACTAAGAAAAATTTACAATTGCATTTTTCCACATGATCTTTCGTTTCGGATGCCATGCTTATGGACAGCCTGGGGAAAATGCACTCTCTAATGGATGCCATTTAAAATGTAGTAAAGTATAATATCAACCAAAACATACTTGAAAATTAAAATTACTAACTTCAAAATCCTAAAAACGAGAAAGCTTCTCAATTACTGTACCAAGAATAGGCTAACTAAATAATTACTTGAGTATTGGGGTGTAGCCTACAGAAAACCCCCCCCACAAAATTCCGAATTTTCAATTGTATGTTCATACACATTCCTCCTCAAATGTCTTGTTTTATTGTCACTTTGGTACTAATTGCTCAGAGACGTTTTAGTTCAACAAGTTTTCATTTGAAAGTCATGGCCGGAAGTATCTGTTCTAAACGTAGTTTGCGTCACACTGGACTTCAGAATGGCTACCTACATGCAAACATTGATTTTACCTGCTCCTCAAACACAGAGAAATCAGAGAGCTACTGTATAGCGTTCACGTGAATAAAAACATCCCGACGGCAAATGTAATCATGTAGAGTCAGCGAGCGCAAAAAGTATTAAAGCTTAAACGGCTGCCTATTCACGAGACAGCAAGGACAAAGCTCTATCTGTGAGATTATTTTTATTTCACTAAACCAAAGGAAAAAACACAGTGACAACGACTAGGAGCGGGTTGCCGCTACTTCTTCTACCTGAAATTACAAGTTAACTTTGAGGGAATTGTTATTGTTGGAAGGGAGATGATGAATCTTCCTGGAAACTAATCGTACTTCTGGAGGATACAATGTTGCATTCAAGTCGGACTGGGGAATAACTTCTAGAACGTTTTTTTTGTTTTGTTTTTTATCATTGGGGGTGCTACGGTACCGATTGAAACACAATTTAGAACAACATGAAGCGCGAGGATGGAGGCTGGGACTGACTGTCAAGACTCGTAGAAAGGATGTCAATAGAGGTAGAGAGTATATCTGCTCTCTCCCTTTCAGGTAGGACACCCAACTAATGCGCTACGGAGATGATTGATAACCGCACGCGGCAGCAGCTCCACAGTCAACAGCAATATTTATATTCATACTCCATTCACTGCAGATATAAACTGTGCTTATCCAGCCATGGCCCTTAGATCGAGAAGACCGTGGATGAGCGTGATTGTCGGGGTTTTTCTCGGATTCACCGCGGCCTCCTGGCTCATCGTACCCCGGGTGCTGGAAATCAGCGGTAAAAGAAATAAATCTCCTGTCTGCTCATACTACAGCGATGCCGCCGTCGGTAAAGTGCCCGAAACCCCCGGGAACACCGTGGGTGTTAACGGCAAAGACCGCGTTAGCCCGCCGTCCAGTCAGGAGGGCAGCGAGGAGGAGGAGGAGGAGGACGACAGGGTGTACAGGACGGGCAACGGGAGCGGGGATAACGGGAGATCAACAACCCGACCCGGGCATTTCCTCTACGTCGGCGTGATGACTGCTAAAAAGTATATGGACTCGCGCGCCGTGGCCGCATACACGACCTGGGCGCGTTCCATACCCGGGAAGGTCGAGTTCTTCTCCAGCGCAGGGTCGGGTGCCGTCCCCATGACCGTCCCAGTCCCAGTGGTGTCGCTGGCGGGTGTCGATGACTCATACCCGCCGCAGAAGAAGTCATTCATGATGTTGAAGTACATTCACGACCACTACCTGGATAAATACCAGTGGTTCATGCGGGCGGATGACGATGTCTACATAAGAGGTGATGACCCTGACATAAAATGGGGAGGGTGGCTCAAGTGTGTGTGCAAGTTTGAACTATAGAGTATATGGCAAAGTAAGGCACTCTTAGTCTTAGTGAGTCCAATAAGATCTTACAGTTCCACCAGAAATAAAGTGGATATAAATGTTAGATTAGATTTTAGATGTAAGGGCTTTGGGTTCATTGAAGCCCGATGCCCCTGGTTTGACCCCTGTTTGACCTGTCTCCCGTCTAGACAGTGGCGAGCCAGCATCATCTGGTTAACCTGACATGCATCTGTTAAATATTTGGAGCATTTTGTGCGTGTGCTCGTAAATGGCTGCCCCTCTGGGATGCAGCCTGACGCCATGCAATTGTTCTCATAGCTTGTACATATGCACATAAGTAGTGAAAGAAGGAAAGCTTCATGTACAAACTGTTATTATGGATAAAAAGGTCTAGCTAGCAGGGGGCACTCGCTTGTCATACCAACTAACACGTGGCAACTACTAAATCAGAATTTAATTCAAAACATTTACTTTTGTTACAACTTCAGTGACACTTAGACCTTAGACTCTTTTTTTTGCACATCAGTTCTAAGGGGCAATTTGGTTTTGGGAATTTATTGACATACTGTAAACCATTATGTCCATTGACAGAACACACATATTTCTACACCAGTGCTGAAATATGCTTTTCAAACAATGAATCGACACATTTTCTAGACAACTGCTTATTTTACCTTCGGTGCCAACACACTGTGCTTATTGCATGGCTTTACAATATTTCTAATTTTAAAAGTTATGATATGGTATTGACAGGTGCTTTTGCGGAGAGGCACCAGTACTTCAGAAACCACATTATGTGCACCAGGTTATAAGCTATGAGCTATAAATTGTGGTGCTCTGCTCGCCCGAGAGGAGAAAAAACAACAACTCTGCAAAACCAAAATATGTAGATATCAGTACCACACTAGTTATGATGATTAAGTTTCTGATAATTAGATACTAGTAATAATGTTTTATGTGGAGCCCTACTGGAGGGTGGAAGGACACAACATTGTTATGTAATGTCTTGATGGAGAGTGGCAAGGTGGGAAATGCTGCACTGTATTGCATCATACTAAGTAAAAATTGGTAATGCTGTTGAATAAGTGCATTTATGGCAAGCGTTTTTTGTACACTAGCTGATTTAGAACAACTACCAATCCATTTAAAACCATTCCAGTCCCTGCTGTGTCATGATGAAAATTGGAAATATAAGGTTAATTTGTGAAAGTACAACTACAAACAAAGCTACCCACGTCTTCTCAATGTCATGACATTGTGAGTAGAGCTGTTCTCGAACTGAGAATTTTATTGTTCAAGCAATAACTATTATTTTTATGAGCAATCAACATCTTAAAATGCTAATCTTTTACAAACAAAGACCATAGACTGTACATAACGGTGGCATTCAAATGTTATCATCTCAAAACGTTTCTGGTCAGTGTGGTGCCCAGGGGCCCAGGCACCATCTTTGGGCCAACGCTGCGGTCTTTACCGTAATTACACAAGTAGAAGCACAACAAAAGTTAAAGTGTGGCTCACCCTTACTCTACCAAGGAGCCTTTTCTGCAGACCTTGCGGATGCAGCGAAAAGCACAACACCCAGCTCTACCAGAGGTTCCCAATTTCATTACCTGCTGTCTTTAACAATTAGAAGCGCAACTGATGACAAAAATTCCACATCATGTTGCTTCCACTAACTGCATCTCCACTTTGTTCCCATTACTTTCATGCCAAAATGCTTTCATGCCAGCTGCTGTACATGTAAATGTTCATCAGCTGTCTTAGTATCCTTCCTTTTCTTTCCTCTCCAGTCAGTCATGTACGGCGCTACTCTAGGCTTTTTACAAGACTATGGCAGTCATCCCTGTATAATAACATTCTTTGCACAGCTAATGCTTGTATTGAGCACAGAGAGATTAACTGCCTATTCTCTACGGTGTGTATACGTGGTGGCTTTTATCTCCATGGTGCAATAACATCTCTCCGACTTCATTGACTTTCAAATCAGGGGGAAAAGACAATGGACTGACCCATATGGTAATCATTTGATGCTTGGGTTCAGATAGATATAAGCTGGTTGATGGATTTGTCTGCTCAGACAGGTGACACAGATAAGGGACAAGGGACTTCAGTCCTTATTATGAGATCTTTAGAGAACGAAAACTGTATGGACTAAGAAGAAAACTTTGTTGGTCGCGTATTAGTTCCTTATCAGTCATTACAAATCACTTATTAACACTTTATTAGCCACTATCAAACTATACAAGTACAGCCGATCAACTATTGGGTTTCCCTCAATAGCCTCCCAATTAGTACTTACAAGCAGTCAGTAAGGAAGTGGATGCATAGGAATTAGGCTGTTTGTATGCTTTGCTCAGTATGGGGCTTATAAGGTGCTAGTATCACAAGAGCACATATTCTCCCTCAAGTAGAGACACATGTCAGAAGCTTAGGAAGATGGTATAATGCAAGCCTACGTGCTAAGGGTCAGGAGTTGAGGCAGGAAGTGATATGAAGCATGATGTGGTTGTGGCCTTTGACATTGTATGAGGTTCCCTATCTAAGGTAGAAAAGATAGAAAGGTTTCTTAGCTCATTCATTAGAAGCTGTTTAAGCAGTGTGACTTTGTATGGGAACGGCATCTTAGAATTACCATTATCTAGCCTGACAGAGGAGTGTGCCAAGGTGAAATTGGAAATGACTCTGACCCAGTCAAAGGATCTAATGGTTAGGAGTGTAGTGGCCACAGTTAAAACAGGGCGCAAGTGGAAGCCAAAAGAGGCAGTGCAGAAAACACCGGCAGCACTTAGCACATAGAGACATTGCTGGCCAGGTGGAGCATGTGTGAGGGGGCTTAGTGCTGGAAAATGGTAGTTGAAGAGATTCATCATCAGAAGGCAATAAGGTGACAAAACAAGGACAGTAGGTGAATTGGGAGAGTGTAGAAAAAAAGATTTGTGTGAACAGTTAACTGTGCCGACGGAGATAGTAAGCACTAGTTTAAGACCAGACTTGCTGTCAGTGGTGCGGAAAATTGTATATTTTATTGAGCTCACTGTCCCCTGGGGAGAATGAGTTGACGAGGCAAACGAGAGGAAGCGATTTAGATGTGTGGGTTTGTAGGGTTTGTAGAAAAGTCAGTTTTCACACCGCTAGGTGAGTTGCGCATCCGAGGATGGAGCTTAAAAAAAACCCAGTTAGGAATATGTCTTGGGCAGCGGAAGGAGCCAGTGAAATAATAAATAAGCAGAAGAACTCGTGATTACACCACTTGACTTAACAGACATTGAAATTATTGGATCTTTCTTGATTAGACGGTGTAGATTAGTTCAAATTCTGCTTCAGCATAATATTTTTCATTCTATAATGCAGCATTTTAGTTATTTTGTGCCAGGCTTGGCAGCAGCACCACCATTATCTTCATTGAAGGATCTGGCTTTTAAAAATATTTTGTGCAGATGTCATTGGTCAGTGCTATTGGTCACAAATACCAAATGGACATTGGTTTTCACTCAAGTTGAAAAACATCACCTCTTTTCCTCAGTTCACGCTGGCTAGAGCAAAGTTGCATCCGTCTTACTCCTTCCATTGACTTTGCATTTTTTAGATGTTTACACTGTAGTTAACCGTCAAATGAAGCAATTGTAACAAAGAGTCCTACTAAATTCTCCCACCTCACCCTCTTCCCAGGTGAGAAGCTGGAGTTGTTCCTGCGGTCGCTTAACAGCAGCAAGCCCCTCTACCTTGGCCAGACGGGCCTCGGCATGGCCGAGGAGCTGGGCAAGCTGGCCCTAGAGCATGGGGAGAACTTCTGCATGGGAGGTCCAGGCATGATCTTCAGTAGAGAAGTGCTGCGCAGGATGGTGCCCCACATCAGTACCTGTCTCAAGGAGATGTACACCACCCACGAGGACGTGGAGGTGGGCCGCTGCGTGCGACGCTTCGGAGGAACGCAGTGTGTTTGGTCTTATGAGGTAGGGACTGTGTTCATCTGCTTTTTATTCTTTCCACTCATCATGGAATTTTGGAATAGGGAATTTTGAGATGTGTGTTCTAGACAAGGAAAGTCATGGCTTTTGATGATTGATTCTCCAGGGAAAGTGGGGAATTTCAGGGAATTTTACAAATGGGCAACTTATATATAAATATAGCAGAATGTATTTTCCAACTTATTTCACACCTACCATCATATGAGACTTATCAGCCCAATTATAGACTGTTTATGCCTTTACCAAAAAAACATTAATTAACAAACCAGGATGGCGGAACAATTCTGACTCTGACAGCTCTGACTTATTTATGGCAAGTCCAAGAAAAATAATGGAATTTTACATCAGGATCATGGTAGGAATCTGGTTTTCTTTTGATATTCACTCCCATTCAATTCCAAACAGCATACACTGTAAAAAAATAAATAAATAAATATATATATATATATATATTAGGGCTCTTCAATTTCAACAAAAGTTTCCTTGCTGCCTTAAAAAAAGTTCTAATGTAGTAAAATTCACAGAGGGAACTTAAGACAATAAGTTAATTTAGCAAATGTCTAGTCATGTTGAAAAGTGTTTATTAGTTGAAGACACTAATTGCTGAACAGCATTCCAGTGTCACTTACTTTTACTCTTTCACTAGTGAGAAGGCCTTTAATGTCAGTTGTGTCACAAAATGATTACACAGTGTGATAAAAAGTAAACAGCTCGTAGAATGGTTGTCTTACTTCTGGTTTCTCCTCGTAAACAAGAAAAGGCAAAATACCGGGAGCTTCTGCGTTTTCCTCTCCAAAATAAATCTTTCAACTAATAGCCAACGTGCTCTGCGGTGATGTTAGGACCGCCTTCTGTCAATCACAACCCAGACCAACGTACACACCAATGACGTTTCCGCCACCTGTCATCCATAAAATTAAAGCTAGATTTTACACATTAATTTGCTGCCTTCTTCTTTACTCAGACTAAAAATTTTACTTTTAAAAAACACAAAAATAAAGGGAATCTACTGTAAAACAGTAAGGAAATACAGGAAATGAGCAAAGAACTCCAGTCATGCTGGAATGGTGCTTTTAACATGCATCCCAATATGAGTTTTAAATAGCCTGGATGTCAATGGATGATTGGGTAATAAAAATTGCTGTCTGTGTGCATAAGGCCCGGAAAAGGAGCCCTTACACAGCCATTGATAGTCATGTCAGTATTGTAGATGAGCTCTAAGACAATTGTGAAGATCAAAAGCTTATGTTGTGTCTAATGGCAGATCCATTTCATTGGAAATATTTTCTATATTTTTTCTCCTCTTTCCATCTTGGAGAAAAATGAAGCTATCCAGAGATTGCTCTGTGTGCTATTGCTAAGTGGCATGAGATAAATAGAGAAAACACTAATAAGACAATCTGTTAGACCCTTTCCCACTGAAATGTCAATTGGCAGCTAAGTACTTTTTGTAGACATTTAAAGCATTTACTGAAAGCATTGCAGTTTTGGCCTATCAGTGATTACCACCCTCATAGGAACAATCAGTCATAGTAGGATCTGTGGAGCAAAGTGTGTGTGGGTGAATTCCCTCAATTTGTTTGACATAATAAGAATCACAAATAAAAGGAAAGCAGGAGGCTTCAGAGTTTCCTAAATTGATCTAGATATTAAAGCTCTTCATGAGAAGGAAAGGTTTGCTAAATTATTTCATTAAGACCTACTCAAATTTTCAGAGGATGACATTAGATTTACCTTATTGTAAGCTCATGTAACATGTAATTGTTTTTAACAGTACCTCCACCACAAAGCAATGTAAAGCACTGCACTGCTATCTAGAAGTGGTGGGAAACACGTTTGTTTGAGATAAACATATCCCTAAAATATTCATAAAGAAATGACAATCTTGATAATAAACATTTCACAAAGATATGGCATCAGGGCTTGTGTGAGTGTTTGTTCGTTCGAGTGGCTATGTGAGCACAAGGGAATGCCAGTGTTATCCACAGATTAAGGAAATAAAAGACTGCAGGGAGGGACATGGAGAGATATGAATGTCTGGTAAGGTGGAAGATAAAGGAGACTACTGTGTCATTTAGAGTTAAAGCCCATTTACTGCTGTCTAAATCTAGTTTACATTAGTGTAGTTTAGTTTACTAGTTTACATCAATTATTTTGCAATGCATTCTCTATGTAGAGTATGTAGAGTTACTCGTCATTTTTTAAATAAATAACTTTTGTGGTGTCAAACCTAGCTTGACATTAAGTTTGTTTTTGAGTGATTATTTCCTGGTGCAAATTATTGATTTCTATGCTCTATCATAATGTTAATCACAAAGGATGTCGGCGATGGGTGAAAAGTTTTGTCTACATATGTTTATATTGTGACATGCCTGCCCTTTAGCCTCACTTATCCAATCAAAGAGCCTGAAACATTGGTCCAATCAGAGGTCTCTGAATGCAGGCTCTGATATGAAAACACTCAACTCAGCCACAATGAAATAATGATAAAACAGAGAACCAAAACCAAATGAAAGGAAATGAAATCGACTTTTTGGGAAATTGGCCTGTTCATCAACTTATAATAATGCTAGTTGTGTATGGGCACTTAATGTACTGTATGCTAACATGTTAGCATGTGCACAGGACTACCAGAGACACCAGAGATGATTTTGGTGGTATTCCTATCGTAACATGTAAACGGTATCTTGACCAACAAGCCAAGCTTGGATTATCTAGCATGGGCACTTTTCAAGTCTGTGGAAGTTGTTTTTATACTGTACAAAAAAATGAATGGTAGCAAATTGCTTCTTCTGAATGTAGGAAAAGGAGCCCTGATATTGCCAACTATGCTGACTGTGTGCAGAAACCACCAATAATAATGTAAATAATGGAGAGGGGCAAGCTAGACAATTGGCACCAAGTTTAAAAAAATACATTGGTAGATGGTAAAACATGAATGGGTTTTGACCTTTGGCATTAGGAAATTACTTCCTCCAGCTGCTTTTTTTCAAATGTGGGTGACAGATGCACATTCTACATCCTGGGGACACAGAATGTGTGCAACAAAAGGTAAAAGTAAATCATGATCTATTGCGAGATCATGTAGTGCTTTGTAGGTTAATAGTAGGAATTTATAATTAATATGTGCATTTACCAGGACTTAGTGAAGACAGACTAAGCCTGGGTTAATGTATTCATATTTTGTAGGTGCATACACATAAAGCTGCTGGGTTTTGGATATTACAGTGTTTAGTTGGGACAGCATGGATCAGTTTTTCTAAGTTAGTTAGTTTATTAAAGGAGTGGTAATGCTTAATCCCGGAGATGTTCCTAAGGGGAAAATATGTTTTGGATACTGATTTGATTTCTATTGAAGATAATATCAAGATTTTACTGTGCATCCATTGTAATTAAGAGAGCAGTCTGATAAGATGCTGCTAAAATGACCATTTCACTTTTGTCTGTATTGAGGAGAAAGGATGTTTGTCTAGAGGATCTGCCTCAGAACTGACAGATGTTACCATCTGGAATGAGAAATTAGCATTCTATAACCATTAAGAGCAGCATCATGGACGCCAACAAAACAGCCATGATCAACAATATTAAAGACTGCACTAAAGTGAACTAAGCAGTGAAACATGGCCGTGACCAGTAGCTAATAGCAGATCATTTGTTACTTTAATTAGAGCTGTCTCGGTGCTTTGCTACTAGACTACAAAGGATCATTGGCAATTGGTTTGTAATTTGTCAGATCTTAGGGTTTAGGGTTGAGGTTGGGTTTATTTAACAGTCTTTTGAAAACTGCTACTTAGAATGAATCGGCAGTATTTTGAAGAAAAACACAAATCTGTTACATTTATAAGTAAGCCCTAATCTAAAATGAGTTTTGTATAAAAAAAAAAAAGATGATTCGTAATAATTAAAATGTCAGCAAATATTTCATTCAGTTGGTTAGTATTGATGTTATGATTTCCAAATGATACACAATGATAGTTGGGTAGTAACATACTGTATTACCAACCAAGAAAAACATTTTAGTTTTATTATTTCCTCCTCTAAATATCAGATGCTCTTGTCTTCCTTTGAAGCAAAAGGAAGGACATTGGACACCACTGTAATTAGGTTTCCCTGTTCATTCACAGGAGAGATAATTGAATTTGTCCCAATTTTTGAAGGTCAGAGAAGATAAAATCACCACCTAAGGAAATGTTCACACAAGTAGTGTAACAAATGCTCCCAGTGACTATTAAGTAATAATTAACAACTAATTATTACAAAATTAATTATTAGTCAATTCATGAGTACTAAATTACAAATTACTTTTTTGATTATTGAGCTCAGTACTGTACACAATTTGCCCCAATCCACTATGAGATTAATCTTATCCATTAAACAACATACAATATTGTGTTAATCCTCCACACTTCAATACAGACTCACTCAACTGTTGGGTGCAATTATATGAAATTAAGAATTCTACAAATAAATATGATCTTAACCTGTTCTGATAGTAGACTATCCAAAAGAACGGTAGTCAGAAGCAGATCTGAAGATAGAATTCATGTGAGAGATAAATGAGTACAAATCATTAGACTGGTACATTTGGCTGTCTGCTTCGATCAATGATTTTTTATGTTTTTTCTCGACGACATCTTTTCTCTATTCTGATGTACAATGGGCAATAGTCTGGCCCTCCACTTGAAAACAGCTGAATAGATCAAATTAAGGATTGTCATTATAATGGGACCTCCACTACTGCTTCTATGTATCATGGCCGGAGGAAGGTAGCAATTGTGTGTGTCGAAGAAGAAGAAGAAGAAGGATAAAAGGAAATTGTGCATTCAAAACAAATTATGGCTGAAATCAGAAGAGTTCACCCAAATATGGTAGGTAATTTGTGCTGGGATTACACAATTACACAAATTAAACAAATTACAAAACTTTCACCGGAGGTTTGACACACTACTGTTTACCAGCAGCTAAACATCAAATAGTGTTGGTATGCATTGTTACTTGGATTATTGAAGCTGATTTTCATTATTCATTGTCAGCAATATACATCACGGAGGCTTACACATCCACACAGTGTGGAAGAACAGGCTGACATGTTCTAAGAGTGGGTTTGACAGCGGAGGCATATGGGAAATCATCAGGGCGAACGTGCCCCCTCACTGCTTGCCTAATGACTCTCAGAATAAATAAAAAATATGTTCATTCATGAAACATTCAACATCCTGTTTTGCATTATTCCTAGTTGTCAGTCTAATATCGCCATCGCTTCTCTTTCCCCTCTCTACTGTTCAGTGTAGAGCGTTTTATTCTTGTGGCATCACTGGCTGGAGAATGAAATCCATGTTCACACCCCAAGGCCTGTATTGTTTAACCAAACAATTTTGCATTGCCATGCTCTCTTTAACGAATCAGATGTTGAAATTTCCCCCCCAGGATTATTCTCCCAGCTGTCAGGGTCCTCTAGTTGGCCTTCGAACATGCAATGTCTTTCTTTGTGCAGCAAGTTTTAATTTCAATGGAAGTATGACAGTTTACAGAGATACAATACACTGTATTGTTTTGCATTGGTGGCTAGTTTTGCAAGCCCAAAAAGGAATGTTATGAAAACAACAACAACAACAAAAAAAAGCTTGTCCAGTAACATTACATTTTGTGGCAGACTGGGTGTCAGAGAGGTGTCAGTCTAGAGAAGCTTGTCATGGGTAAGAGCTGACAACTGCCAGGTAGGAAGACTTACATTTAATTTATTTTCATGTATTTTTTTTAAGCTCAATGGGATTTCTTTACGTTGCTGCTGGTTAGAGTAAGCGGATGCCTGGTAGGGAAACCTTTAATTGTTTTCTTGCTCGATCGTTAAAGTGGGTGTACATTATAGGTTATGTGTGGCAGATGGGAGGAGGGTGGGGCGAGGCTTAACTTGGATCCAGGGGAGAGTTGAGTCGGTGGACTGACTCTACCCTGGATCCGGGACCGGCTGCGGCCAATTAAGCCTGATTGCAGCCGGACCCTTTTTAACCTCCGTGTGAATGTGGGACTGAGTGAGAGCGCCAGTGTAAGAGGCTGGCAGAGCGAGTGGAGTTCGGCAGGAGTCGAGTCGAGTCGAGTCGAGTCGAGTCGAGTCAAGTCGGACTGTGTGTGGGAGAGGGAACGAGCCAGCAGAAGCCGCGTCCAAGCGAGGTCCCCGGCAGGGTTGCCGGGACGGAGGCGAGGGCGCGAGGCGGCGACGGCGAGGTGGCGACGGCGGCCTGCCAAGCTCCTCGGAGGATGCGGCCAGGTGCAGCCTGGAAGGGCTGTCCGGTTGGGGTGGGACGCCCCTGGAAGCCCGGCCGACTGGACCAGCCTTGGTGCTCCGTGGCTGACCTGCTGGGAGGGAGGAAGCGCGTGCTGGGAAAGACGGCGCTCTTCACTGCCGTCAATGCTGGGCCGGGTTCATTGAGGGTTTGCAAAAAAAACGGCCTGCTGGCCAGTTCACTCTCCTCCTGCTTATGTCTCTGTCTGTCATGGACCCCGGTATTGTGGCGACCCCGCCACATTGTGTTTGCTTTTGTTTGTTGACATCGCACTCATGCTTAATTGGCATCCTGGTGTCTATATCTTTGCAATGTTGAGGGGTTGTTGTTTTTTGTGCTCACAGAAAGGGCCAAGGTATAAAATGCCCACCCAGCTACTAATGGGAAAGTGGTGCATGTGTGCAAGTGCGTACCAAGATTGGAAATAACCTTCCAGCTATTGATGTAACCATCCATAAAAGTACCCATCTACTGCGCAGAAGTAGTAGTATTTCTAAATATGGAACCTTTTCCCTCCCGACGGCAGTGTATTGACATTTTAAAATGACTGCATCTGTGGCATGAAAGATTTACTGCGAAGGGTCGATACTTGAAGTGCTGCCTAATGAAGCACTCAGGACCTAACACTCAACAGTATACATAGCAATGGTGTCGGTCTGGTCGTCTGGTATAAATTACAAATTGTATCAGAATGGCTTATTCTTCAAGAGGAGTTTCTTTTACAGAGATTGCTTGATAAATATCCCTTGATTCACAGCCCACCAGAGACAAAATGTGAATATGTCAATAAAAAAGTCCCCACTATGATGTTTGACAGCATGCAATCTGAAAATGATAACGAATAATGAACAATAATAACATGTCAGTCCCACCAGGATTTTGCAGTCTTTTTCTGATTATTGCGGCCCAAAATGATTGAATTTGCAGCGGCTTTTATCAAAAATTGTGATGCAATTTGCGATATTATTCATGTCATCTTGTGGTAAAACAGCAGGAATTGATGAAAAATTCGAGCCCCCCCATCCTACCCAAAACATTGTAAACTGCCCATTCTGTTTTTTAAGTTGTTTTTTTAAAGTAGTAGAGTACTCGTCACACATTAATACCTCCTGGGGCCGCCGGCTGAAAACTAGTTTTACTACACATGATCTCTGTCTAGTGGCTTTCTTTGTCTTCCATTCCTTTTTAATCCTAGTTTTCTTTACATTATTATTATTATTATTTTTTTCCCTTTAGACTGCAATGCAGCATATCTACAGTTTGCCATTGTAGCACCTGTAAAAAGATATATATTTTTTAATACCATACTTCAATGTTTTGTTTAATAATATACTGTGGCATGTAGTTATTTGGTCAGTTCCAGGTTTATTGCTCCTGCCAGTAGGTGGCGGAGTGAGCAGTTTGTACTTAATTTTACTGGAAGACATAGACGAAGGCGAGTAGGAGTGGTTGGTCTGTGCCGATAGTGGGGGAATGGTGCTACCTTATAGCCAACTTGCATGCTTTACAAAATATTGCCGCGAAGTAATAAAATTAACGTTTTGTACAAAACTAATGCAGTCGCTGTGTAAATGGTGTAACACCATCACATCATTAGTTGACCCGTCACGTTCCCGTCTCTCTCTAATCTGTCAGGTCTGTCAGTGCTGCCAGTTTGACAGAGAAAAGGAGAGAGATGTCCGGAGCGGAGAACGCACATCTAACCAGTCACCAGTTAGCAGCAAATCAACTTGAACAGTTTATAAAATGATTAGGCTACACTGTGGCGTGGCCCGTCCAACCGGCCCAAAGACCTACAGGGATTCGTCCCAGTTGTCCGTAACCATATCAAAAGCTCAGGATAACAAGAAAGCAAATGGTGCAAATTGCATATTTAAATAAAAAAACAACCTCCCGAACATGTAGGAGTGTTAATGTAACATGAGTGTTAATGTGGAATTTGACAGTTTAATGTGGGAATATTGTGGGCTTTTGGCAAAATTGCAAGCTCTTGCAAGTATTGCGGCAGTTAGTTGAATTTGCGTTAATTCTTGCGATCACAAGATCGCAACATCCTGGAGGGACTGACATGTTCTCTTATCCAATCCAGCATTCTAGGCCAAGATCAATCCAGTGGCAAAGCTCAGCATCGCATCGGTGCATCCCTGCTTAGCATATACTACAAATTGCAGATGTATGCGGGTCTACATTCAATGCTGATAATGACCACAGCAGTTCTGACCTGACTTCTAGCTCTCTTGGAAGGTCCACCTAGTTATGGAGCCAAGCTTGTTTGTCATGCAGTGCAGCGCACGTAGGGGTCAACGCTGCTGCCAGCAAGCTGACACAGCATTATTCGGATACATTTTCATCCAACGATTGAATGTGACTCAACAGATGTGACACCTAAAACAGCAGTTGATGCCAAAGTAAAAGCTTAAACAGCTTAAATCAATCAATCAATCAATCAATCAATCAATAATTGCATCATCAAAAAGTCAAACCCAAGTGAAAGTTAATTTAATGTCATTTGTTTATGGATTGCTTTCATTATGTTTTATTGATCAACATTCACAATCTGTTTAGTTTCTTTGCATAGACAATTGAATGGCCATTGGCTAATTCATTGAGTGATACTAAAAGTTGTCTGCTATTGAAAGTTGTAGTTTGCTTATTTGTCGGTGACTTGGATTTTATATTGAGACATCGCTGCTTTAAAGCTAACTGTTTCACTAATGTTAAGCAATAGAACTACACTAACGTCTCTGTCGGTGCTGTTAGCAGTGTCCTTGTTGTTGCTGGTGTTCTCCGTCCTGCTGTTTGGTGTCTTATGTGTGGCCATCCAGTTTATGCCACTGCTTGTTTCCTGTCATTACCGATTTTAGTGTGTTTTCTGCAAACTTCTAGGCTTCTTGTCTTGTCTCCCTGTTTTATTTTCTTCCCTTTCTTCCCCATCAGCCTGTTGCCAGGCTGTTACAAATAAGAATTTGTTCTTAACTGACTTGCCCTGAACTTGGTTAAATAAAAGGTGGAATTAAATGAAATAAAAACTAAAATGCGTCAGTCTGAACTTGATAAGATAGTGTAATAGATGTGTAGTGTAGTTAATTTTGTGCTAATTTTGAAAAGGCGACATACGTATGCTGAATATTAATAACAAGAATCTGAGGTTTTAGCTAATTGCTGTATGTTCAAGGGAATAATTGTTTTATTTTGTTAAAAATAATTTGCTACACAAAACTGTAAAATGGCAGAAGAATGTATTAACTTGACTAACTTATTAATGTATGAATCAATATTATTGTTACCAGTTAATATGTTAAACCTATTATGATGTAATCATCTAGATTAATGTACTAATGTGATGTTACAATATGCAGCAATTACATTATCTGGTTTTATTACATTTTACCCATTTAGAAGGCCATTTAATAACATTTTGACAAGTTATTATATTTTCCAACATTATCAGCTGCCACCATCCTTGACTTTGAACCAAAAACCCCATTTAATTGGGCAGCCATTTTATGCATGGCTTTCATAGTGTTACAACATTCCACATGTAATCAGCCCAATGGTGTTACCTGTGAATAATGCAGTGGCAATTCAGCACCTTATCCGTCTTTATTAGTGTTTCCAGGAATGAAGCACTGGCACAGGATGGAATGATATGCGGTGTCTCTTTCAGAGTCACATTTCTAACAAGGTATTTTTTCTCACTGGCAGTCTTGAGTGGAAAGCTTTCCCTTTCTGCAAACTGATGAAAAATGGATTCCTCTCAGGCTGCTTTTCCTTCATTTTCTCTCAGGGGCTTCAGCCTTGCTTGTGTTCCTCCACCTGTGATGTCTGTTTTACTGTCTTGAAGGATCTGGTTTGAAAATCTGCAGTTGGATACACATGGTTTTTCATGAAGAACATTTCCCTACAAATACTCCTCAGATAAAATACTGTATGTTCGGCGTGTACTAATGCTTTCCAAGGACTTTCTTAATCCCAGATGAAGCATATAAATGAGAAATGCCTGGCCTTATAAAAAAACACTCTCTAAATGCTGTGTACATCAATGTCCCAGTTATATTTTCCGCTACCTAATGCAAACTGTTATGCATGCTGAAAGACAATTAGGCGATATTTGGCAGGCTGATGATGCAAACTCATAAGAGTTACTGAGAAAGGCTAAATCTATTTCGATGCACTTTACAAGATTGTCCCTCAGAAATATATTGTTCAGTGCCAAATTCAATTTCAAATTTTAGGATAACATTTGCATGCTGGCTGCCAGAAATCTGCCAGTCAAGGGTTGTTCAGTTTGGTTTCTACTGGTTGGGAAATGTCTTTTTAATGTTCTATACTTTCCTGACTTACTTTCTTTATACACGCCTTTACTTCATCTCCTATTGGCTGTTGTATATTTCTGTAGCACTTTTTATGTTTGCAACTCGTTCATAATCCAGCACCAATAGGCTTTTAGCTGGAGTTGAGTGGCCATATAACTAATATAAGCTACCTTAGCTTCTAGTTGAGTTTATAATTGATTTTACAATTGTATTGATTACTTGTAAAGCAATAAATGGCTTTACACCATCGTATAACAGAGCTTTTAAATGCACAGAATATTTGAACACTAAAGAATTAGGTTGAAATATTGTCTGATTGATTGATTGTTACGCTTAAATTACATTTATTGGAGCTTATGGAAAAGCACAAACATGGCGTTCTAGCAAAATACTTTCCAGAGTGTTCACTGTTTTCCAGGAATACAGTGGGGGGAAAAGTTGCATCAATACATTGAAATTAATTTCAATAAAGCTGTTGTTCACCACCCTTGTGTATGCAGTTCCCCAGCATATGCTTATGTAAATTACCCGTTCGGTCAGTTAGCGATCAGTCATAATCTTCACTTGGAGCAAATCCAGCATAAACCGCTTGAAGAGTGTTCAGTTTTTTTAATGCTGTCCTGAAGGCAGCTAGTTATCTGTCAAGCTTCCGCCTCCATTTGACCTCCTGACAAAAAGCAGTGCATTCTCCAGCCAAGAGACACGGAACAAGGCCCTCGGCAGGGAATGAACTCCATCCAGATGCCCATTGTTTTGTAGAAAATACACTCCAGGATGTATTTTAATAAGGTAACTAGGCTATGAGTTTCTCCTTTGCCAATGATTCTAGCTTGAGGCTCAAAGAGCATTTACTATTGATGGATGAGGAAACAGTTTTTGGTATTCGAAGTCTCAATTATTTAAATATTTTCTAAATTCTAATAAGGAATATGTTTTGACCTTATTTTTCTCTATAACAATGTATTATTATATTATTATTGTATTGCAGAGTTCTTCCTAAATAGGTCCTATGGTTAGTTAAAATGTTGAACCCTTCAGAAAGACTAGGGATTTAAAATATACTATGGCTCAGGAACCGTCACAAGTGACAAGCTGAGCGGAGGCTTTCAAGCTCAAATGCTGCAAACTGGCCTGATTGGACAGAATGGAGGAATTCTTAAGTGACGGGGGCCAATCAGGACTAAGTTCAGTTGTGGTTTAACTTTAAATTTAACCACTAAAAATAATTGTACACATCTCTGATCATAGTTGGATGTAAATAGAGGTACGTTTGAATTCCAATAATAAGAGCCCTTTGAGTATGTACCATAGATTTCTCTTTTTTTGAGCTGGTGGTGCATGACAACTCTAAATTGTAACTCCTGAGGGGCTGACAGGCTGGGAATCATACTTTTACAGTATGTGGGCGGTCTCTTTTTCACAGGACATCTGTTGACAGCCAGTTTGGTGCCAGGCTAGTGGGTGAAAAATGACTTGCATGCTGACACCCCCACCAATATACTGTGCATGTCTACCACATCATGTACCAAGCATGTACATTACAGTCATAATAACAGGAACTGTCCTCTACTCCCCTAACCCTAACCCAGGGAAAGCATGGTGTGAATATCAAGCCTCAATTGCACAATGCCATGTTCACCTTCACATCTCATGTTTTACAATGCTCGACTTGTCCCCGACAATGCCCCCCCCCCCTCATCCTGCTACTAATGTGTACAAAGTGAGGCTACAGATCTAATTTCCCCTTCCTCTCCAGATCTCATTTCCAGTACCTGGAAGTTATTTTATTATTATTATTCATCCAGTGTTCTGTTGGTGGCTTAATTTTAACTGTGTCAAGGCTTAAACTGCAGCCATTTTCTTATTTCCCCACCATTTTCCATCATACCGATTGCTTCTGACCAACATCTCATCAGCTGATTCCGTATACATCTACTTACATCTTGCTTGCCTGGGTGCGGCTCCCCAGTGCAGTCCTAATGGGCCAATGGATTCTCCAAAAATCAGCACCCAAAGCAAGTCTTATATATAGTGTTATATGTACATGTCTCATTGTAGGGTTAATGTGTTGAATATTTATTTTTCAGTTTATCTATGACCTGACAACTTTCACCATTTATTTTGCATTACTTTACATGGTGCATGTCAGACAGTCATCTCTTTGCTGGCCGGCTGCTTAAAATTCAAAAGGTTACTCACTTCTACTCACATCATTTCCCAAGCATTTATCAAACCCCAATAAATCAGAACATAAGCGATTTCAATTGTATATATGCAAAGGAACTGTCACCAAGAGAAGATAGCGACAAGGACCAATACAAATCAGAGGAATCTTGGTACACGTCAGTCAGTGCTGCCATGCGTTGCCTTTTTGCAGGAAATCCATCATTGCTTTGTTATTCTTGGTAAATATTCTGAGGATCTTATCGTTGCACACCCTGTTTGTATTATGTGATATCAACATTTTTCCTCACCAACAAGCTGTCTTTGTATAGTAAATATAGTAGAACAAGTTTAAAGCCTTAAAGTTTTTATCAGACATGAGATGGAAATTGGACTCACTTCAAAAGTGTTGCTTTCCACTCTTCTTTATTTCCTTTAGATTCTTGTTGGTTCTAAGGTGTATTCACTGTACATTTAGTTGAAGATTTTCTATATTGGGATTTTCTGAGAGCTCATAATCTGAAGGCCAGAGCTCTGTTGTTTGTAGTGTATTACAGGATTTTCATTTTTGCGTTGATGTCAATACTGAATGTAGTTAGACATATCCGCAGTATCGACGAAAGGTGGAAAGCGATATACATTGTATTATCCCGGTTTCACGCCAGTTGAATGATAAATACATCATCAACACACCCACTCACTCGAGAATACTCCGGAGAATCTTCTGCTCCATTCACACTTGGGCTCACTCGGCGATAGAATGGATTTTAGACTAGGGTGCTGGGTGGGTAAAGTCCGTTTAATTTCCAGACCAACTGATTCGGACATTTGCGTTCACACATACAACCCCTCCGAGTAATGTCTAGTTAAGTTCCGGATTTCACTGCATGTGTGAACGAGGCTTAGGTGGCACTCCTTTCTGTTTAGCCTGTGTTTAAATCTTTGAATGAATTTTTGTACTTTTGATTAATCTGGTCAAGGTGGAACCACTGAGCGAACAGGCCCAGGCCCTCCCTTATTGTTAAATGACAATCGATCCTATCATGGGTTTAGACCATGTAGCTCAGGCAAAGGTCAAACAATATTTTTCTTTGTCTTGAGAGGCTGCAATGTAGACACAACGGCAGCAAGCATACAGAAATTCTGTTCCCTGCTCTACTAGGCAGCTCTGTAATATACAGCAACACTCCAGCTCAACTTGTTCTCAAAAGTTTTGAGGAAAATTAAAACTTCACTCACTAGAAAACGTCGAACCTTAAGTGCATCCACTCATCCACCCTTCTGACCTTCGTGCCCTTACTTTCCACTCTGTTATTTTAATGTCAAACTCACATGATTTGGTCACATGATTTCCGCCTCCTATTTCACTTGATTTGTAGTATATATATATATATATCAAACAAAATTATGCTGCTTTACTTTTCTGTAACTACGAATTTGAGAACAGGCTGCCAGGGTGCCACTGTTTCACCTTCAGTGTTCACTGTTTCAGTCTTATTTTGAGACTGGATGTCATTTTGCTTAATTTCTCTAGCTTGATTTGCCCTCCTACAGCGGTTCAAGCAGCTGAAGTTGTTGACAAACTCATTTGCTTTTGTCAACCTCCCATTGGCTGCGAAGCAACACCGTATTCCTCATCTGAGGAATATAATTTGTCTTGTCACAAAAGTAGACTATCTCTACACGGCTCAGCAGGGGTTGAAGCGATGGTGTGATCCTCACTGCTATTTTGGCCTGCTGTTACGTGACCACATGGCCAATTCCAAATGCTATTTTCACTTCCTCATCCTTCCTGTTGCAGTCACCCATTTGCCACTTTTTATCTTTCTGTTTTTCTTTTGATAATATAACGTGAAAATCGGACTTGCGACAAAGAGATATATTGCTGATCCATCCCCTTTATAAGTGGTTTAGATTATAGATATAGAGTCTAAACTAGATAAACCCCTAATGGCCAAGTCACACAGCATGGCGCGAGTGAGGATTAATGTGCAGCATCAAAAGTTATTTGGCTCTTGTAATTAGCAGGCTGGAAGGCTAATTGCATTAAAGCAACGGGACGTTTCTCTAGAGCGCCAATCCAATTTAGTCATATCTCGGTGTGGCCTCTTTTTCCTCCGTGATTAAAGGTGATGCAGATGTATCTGGCGTGGCCGGTATCACAAGTCGGATGATTCCCTTCCAGAAATTCTTTATTAGTCTTTTCTTTAAATCTGCACAATGCAAATCAGTATTATGTGCTTCTCTTGTTGCCTTTTCATTAGTCCTATCAGCTGGCTAGAGAGAGAATGCAGTGGAAATTGTAAATGCAGGAAGTCCCTGGAGGGAGGGAGGGAAGGAGCTTTTGAAAAATATCCTTTTAAGGACTTCAGGGTAAAGTGAGGATATCTCAGGTCAGTACAGTCATTTTTAAATACATGCACGCCCAGAGGAAGTGACTGGCAGTCAAACTCACAAAGATCTGAGTTTGAAGAAGATCCCGGTAAAGGATCTCTGTACTTTCTACTCATTAGAGGATGAAAGGTGGTTATCTCACTTTCTATGTGACATACAGTACAGTGATGCAGCATTTCAATATACCGAATGGGAAAGTGCGAGGATGCAAACAAGAGTGGAATACACATTCTGCAGTGAAAAATAAAGAAATAAAAGAAATAAAACGGTGGGAGAGTGAAATGCAGCAGGACAACTTCTTCAGCCAGACTACTTTCCTGAGTGTGTGTAATACTTAACTGATCCCTGAACAGTGTTTCTGGAGCTGGCAGGGGTTTTCAGTGTCTTGCTCAAGGACACTTCAGGAGATGGGATGCTTGCCATGCTTAACCCTGGGTCTGCTTAATCCCAGGAGGGCAAGATGCTTACAAAATTTTAACTTACTCACAGAATTTAGCAGGTGATTTTCTGACCTTGAGCCTCCAGCGATTACGTTTGGAGATTTTTTACAACTCCAGTTGTAGTTGATGCGGAGGGCATACCAAAACCAGTAGATCGAATTTCTCTGTAAATTCTGCAGGCAGTTAAGGTATTGACGCCTGTAGTCATTTGTTGGTGGGTCATCAGCAAGGTCCATCAGCCTGAAGTCGTAGGGTTTCTTGTTTCCTTTTCAGCCCCCTTTTATTATGTCTTAATGGGTTCCTGATTGAACATGCAAAAAAGAGTACTGTCACCCAGGTCTGACACCTTGGAGGGGAAGGAGAGCAGTCACAAATGAGAGAGAGAGAGAAGGGGAGAAAGTTTGTATATGTGTGTGTGTGTGTTAGACCTGACCTATTAGTGGCTGGAAATGTTGCTGAAGAAGTAGAGTTGAGCCGGAGGTAAAGTGCCAAAAACCAAGTGGGTGTATATTGACCAGAGCAAACTATTTACAAAAAAATTATAGGGCAAAAGCATAACTGGCATGCACATTTTGCACAAAGCAATATTATCATTAAAGTGTTTATTAATATTTGTTGTGCTACATGCCATTGTTTTATGTGCAACTTACAATGTGCAAAAGTCGCGGAGTTTAACTCTAAGTGCAAGATACAAGTAACAGAGGGGTCTTCGTTACAGTGTGTGTGTGTGTGTGTGTGTGTTAGTGACCCTACATTTACACTGAGTTGTGATAGGCCAATTCACGTATCAGTTGTACATTTGAGCAATCATTTAAAGTGACAAAGTTGGATTGGTTTGCCAGTGGAACTGAATTGAAATCTCTGATATTTAGAAACTTTTAATTTCATTATTTTTGAAAGCATCTTCCTTTTACAGATTTTTACAGATTTTTTTTTTTTCATGTGCCTAAGACTTTTGGACAGTACTGTATATACTCTCTTAATACTAAGTCACAGAACAACCACTTTGTTTGGGTTTGTCGGCTCTGTAAGCCAACTAAGTTCAATGTTTGGTTCCTGGCACCAGTTTGAATGCTTTTGAAGTATTCCAAGCTGCACATATACACCCTGTTGATGTGACCTTGAAATGGAATTTCACCTTGCAGAACACATTCGGTGAAACTATTTGTTTATAAAATTCAGTATTGAATTCAATCTTTTGGAACTGTCAATAACATTTAAATACTACTTTGACACAATGTTATTACTTTACTTTATATGAAGTAACAATGCAGGATATTTAAACAAATTAAACACAAATGAAAGCCCCATATCTGTCCCATTATTGTATTTGTTTATTTGGATTATTTGTATATTTGTATGGCTTTATATATTTTTTATTCTTTATTTGTATTATTCCTATTGTAATTTTTATTCTTAGTTGTATTATTCTATGTCTCGGCTACTGTAACAAATCATTTTACCTACTTACCTTTTAAACTTTTTTGAAACACATTACAATTCTATTCTATACTACAAGTCTATGCAGTATGTAGGTGTAAACAAATGCCCAATGTTCTGACTGTGAAAATTGAAAATGTATTTCAATGAACTAGATGTAACTAGTAAATGGATGGTCAACAAGGTCGGATACCCTAGATACCTTTAGTGTAAAAGGCCTATAGGTGAGAGAGCGGTTGTGGTGAGCTGACTGAGGTGCACTGTATTCAATATGCATTGGAAATTTGACATTTAGACCAAATTAGGGCCCGTGGTGCATGACCAGTTTAGCTCTGGACAATCCATTCTCACTTCAACAAACTTTTCTATTACTATTGGCATGGCAGTTTCTCCTAATACCACAAACTTGCCTTTTCCCGGCCTGCCTATCTTTTTTGGGAGAAAAAAAAGGGGGAAAAGAATAGTAGAGACAAACCTAATGTGCCCTTAACACTGAAAGGCAATTGCAAGCCCTGCTCTCTGGTTATGTTTCATGGAAAATATGAGGGAGGCAAAAATGTGTTTTTAATCAACGACCCAGGGCATACCGCAATAACAACAACTATAAATTGAAATTGCCCTTGAACTATAACAGAGAATGCATGGCGATACTGAGCTGGCACCCAAAAATAGCCCGAAATAATAGCTTCTGCTCCGCTAGCCTGTATTTTCTCTAACCTAAAATACAGGGAACGCAGTTGTGGAGCATGGTTAAAGCACAGCAGTGAAGCCGTGGCTATCTGCTGCTCCGACAGGCCAGCTACACCCTAGTAGCACCGGCACATAAACGACTCAGGTCTTCTTTGCTCAACAAGCAGCGCATTGTCCAGCAGAGTAAACACTTGGACAGGGGCAAGGCCGGAATGATCAGACCCTTAGTCAAATAGTTCCTGAACTGTAGCCCAAACCTGCTTCATAGGGAAACTTCATGGAGCTTTTAAGGTTTGGCTGCAGAGACGTCAATTCACGAAAAGACCCTGCATCTAATATTATTTCCCAAAATCAGTTCTCAAATCAAAATAGTGGCGCAAAATAGTTGCAAAAAAATAATGCAACATCATTTTCTATGATATTCTACAAATCTAGTGAAACAGGAGGCGGTGCTCATGTGACTGAAACAGTGTGGTGGACTCGTTTTTATTTTATTTATAAACTTATTTTAAAAGTTTTTTATTTCCCTAACCTTAACCACAACCTTGACCTAAGTTGCTTTAGTGCAGTGATGTGGCCTTTTATGCTATATATTGTACAAATGAAGGGTAACATTTAATTTAGAGATACCACAAGATAACGTTGTGTGAAAACACATTGCCAAAATATCAGCTTCATGGGATCATTGGCCATTTTTGTCCTTTAAAGGTGTACGACAAAGGATAGCATTCTAACTTTATATATCCCATAATATCCACAACATAAAAACTAAACATGGGGATTGATATATTTTAAATGAACAGATATGAAAAGGCAGACAATTAAATGTAATTAATATATATTTAATAAATTAAATATAAATATAACTAAACAAAATAGATAATGAATTACAGTATCATCTTTTCATCCTTTTTTACATTACATTAAAGTCATTTAGCAGACCCTTTTATCTAAAGTTTACTTACTGACTTGTTCTAAATGTCACTCCAGCTAATAAGTTGATAAAAGGCTGAGATGACGCTATGTGTACCTTAAAATGATCAGTAAAATCTTGTGATCAGTTCACAGCCAACCAGCATAGGGATAAACTAGAATAGAAGTAATATGATCCATCTCATAGATTAGGTGGAAAGCCTTGCTGTAAAATTTTGCATTAACTGCTTGCAGGAAAGATATTTCTGAAGACGTAGATAACACTGTCCAGGTCAACAAACAACCTTTCTTATTCATATAAAATGAGATCAAAATTAAACATCACTCAGATGTCTAGAGGTAGCCTTGATAATAATAACATCAGGGTTGTGCTGAATCAGGTTAATGGTGTTTTGGAGGCCACAAAAACAATAGATTTATTCATTCAAGTTGCATTATATAAGTTTTTAATGTTAAAATTCAAGTGCCTTATCAGTCTTGTTTGTGAAGTGAGGCTGCGATCTAGAAAACTGGCCCCTCCCCCTTCATTGAGACCCCTCCTCCATTCACCCAATGAAGTTTTGGAATCGGTAGGTATTGGCGGGAAAGTTTCCTCGGAGCACAGGAAGTGACGCATTGAAACACATCGAGCCGAATGCACATCTCTGAAACAGCAGTTAGCTAGCTAACCACTCGGCTATCGCTACAGAAAGCTACGGGTAGTGAAGTCTTCAAATATACAAGCAGTTACCTCTCACTGTCATTTATGGACACAACGGCCCAGCAGAAAAAAATAAGTCAGTGTCCGCTGGGGAGCACACAGAGTAAGTGTGTGTGTCCTTCATGTTGTCTATCACTGCCCTCGCTGGAAGTACCAGCATGGGCAACATTGACATTTCTTTGTTTGAGCAGTCCTCTTGCTTGGTTCTTATTCCTTATTCTTGTGAGTTTTGTCATGAAAATGCCACCAGATGCTCACAAAGGACATTTCTCTCTTATTGTCTCTCTTATTGTAGTGCAATATAAAGACAATGAAGTGTCAGTTAGAGCATGTTGGGCCAGAGTTACCCCAATGACTCATGGAGAGAAAAACAATTAGTTTCCTCAACATAAAAGTAAAGCATTTGTTTGTACAATTTGGATCGTAAATACGGCGAGGGCCTTTGCAAGCAGCACTATCACAACTAGCTCTCCTCTTGCAAGGAGCCATGATGCATAGCAGCTAGCTGGTTAGCAGTTTTCACAAGCATAACTCAGACACTGACAAAAAAGAATCTTACTTTGAGCCAACATCCAGGATGGTTGCTTTAACCCTTTCATGCATGAATTATTTTTCTTAAGTGTTTTTCTTGCTTTTTAGGCATGAAAAAAAAATATTAACTTCTTTTTTTTTTAACACACATTTTTCAAGGAGTTTTTCACATGTCCACTCAGGTGGACAGCATGCGTTTGAGTTTTCAACTGAAGAAATATGTATTTAACAAACCAATTAATAAAATTATTTGTTATGTGAAAACTATAAAATAATATATATTAATGCTGTTAAACTAATGTGTTCACATATTTTAACATATTCTAATATTGTCCAATGCAATGCAAAAACGTTGAACCTTGCTCCTGACTCCTCAGCCTCTCCCGTCTTTCTACTCCTGTCTCCTCCCTCCCTCCCTCATTCAGCTCCTCACTATTGACTCCTCAGCCCCTCCCTGCCTCCCCCTGTTGAACTGTATATTTTTTCACTGAACATTTTCTACAAAAATAACAAATACAAATACTCTCTTTCAGATGTAATTCAGCAGTATAGTCTCAGCATAGTCAGTCAGTATAGTTTTACTGACTTGTACATCAGTTCACCAAGTCTATCTTCTGTGAAAATTGGCAAAGCACCCAGGGCATAAAGCCACAAGACACTGCATGCAAATATACTTTTTTGTGTGCATGCAGCATCATGGCATCTGTTTGCATTTTTTGCTTCAGTGAGCTGGGGACAGTGGTTTCCAGGGGCAAACCTGATCTCAGGGGGTGCCTTGGACACTGCTCTGAGCTTCAAAGGAGGTGGAATGGGACTGGGTCTTCCTCTTTTGTATGTCTGGATGGAACCTGCATTTATTAGTGCACAAGCTACAGATGCCTTGAAATGCAGAAGATCCTTCTTTTCCAATCCAGATATTCTGTAGAGGTGCCAGGCATTCACAGTGGTCACGTCGAAGTGAAAGAACACTTGGATGTACCACCGTTTGTTTTTGCGTCTGTGGGGATACATTGCGACACATTGATCCATGAGATCCACTCCTCCCATATGCTGATTGTACAGCTTCATGGAAAATGGCCTTTGGATGTTGAGCATCTTTTTTTTTTTTCTTGCTCCATCTCTGGGCCAAATCTGGTGGGGACTGGCCAACGCAGGAAGAGGCCATGTGGATCACTGAACTATCTAACCAACGTGTGACAGTGATGTTTTCAGCATTGCTGACAACAGAGCAAGCTCCTCTTCCTTCTTTTTTGAGTTGCTTTTCACTCTTCAGTTTCAGTTGTGCTCCCTGGAGCCTGTTGATTCTGCATGTGCCAGTGCCATAGATGCCCTGTTGTTGCAATGCCTGAATGAGTGGAATGGTGATAAAGAAGTTGTCAAAAAACATCTTGTGATTCTTTTGCTGAATGTCATCACAGAGGCGCATGACTACGTCTGCAGCCATTCCCAATTGACTGACCTGACCATGCCCAGCTAAACCCTGATACACTTCAAATCTGTACATGTATCCAGAGGTCCCTGCTCTCACCCACACTTTCACACCCCAGGGTTGTTGTTTTTTTGGGATGTACTGCTTGAGAGACAGGTGGCCCTTGAAGGGAATGATCTGCTCATCAGTCAATTGAAATTCTTCAGGATTGACTGCTGAATGGAAGGTTTTCTCAAGTGCATCTAACACTGGTCTAATTTTGAAGAGCTTATCAGCATTTCCTGGCTCCTGTGAGTAATTATCAACGAAGTGAATGTACCTCAGAATCTGCTCAAATCTGTTCACTGGCATGGCGTTTGCTATCAAATCAAGACAAAGCCCTTCCTCTGATGACCAGTACATTTGAGATCTTGGGTATCTGAGGTATGACATGGCCATATTAATTCCTAGAAATGTCTTCATTTTGTCTTTTGTCAAGGCCAGATAGTCTTTTCCTTTTTGGAGTGCATACAGGTTTGTATTGTGCACTATTTAATGTATCAGATCTTCAGGAAATAGATGCATAAAGAAATCTATTGGTTCTGTTCCCTCAACATTCACTTTCCACTCTCCTAAAGGAGGTAAGTCTCCCTCAAGCTGGTTGTCTTTGGTTTTCCAGACATTTCTGCTTTTTTTCTGTACTTGTCAGGGTAGCTCTGTCAGGTGGCGCATGCTCAGCTCCCTCAGCATCCTCAGCTGCCTCAGCATCATCAGCTCCCTCAGCTCCACTGTCACTACTGCTAGCATTTGCTAATCCTTCTTTTTCTGGCAGCCATTCATCATCACTGCCACTAGCATCATCCTCACTTGACTCAGATGGTATTTGCTTCACTATCCTGTAGGCCTTTCTATCACGCACTGCACTTGAGCTCTACAAAATATAAACTAACTGTTACTCACATAATGAAACTATTCTGCACAAAATATTGTTTTTGTTACAAAAACTGCAAGTTACATTCTAATAACATAAATCAATTGATTTACAGCCAAAAACGTTACTGCAGATTAAGTATTTTCAAGAACAACAAAGTCACAGTAATAGTATGAATTGTAGTTGAATTATAGCCAGCGATGCATGATGTCCAATTTAGTGGACAGATGATTAATCGTAATTTCCTCCCAAACATAAAATCAATACTTGGAAATTTTAACAATTATATTACTCCTTAATTATTACTTGATGTTACCAAAATGTATTTAACTGCAAGGGTCTCCTACTATGGAAGGATTGGCAAGATATTCCTGAGCTGCTCAGCGTTTCTGGCCTTCCGTCGGCCATCTTGGTTTGGAGAATTTTTTGTTGCACTTAAAATGGCTGGCCAATGGGTGGCAGTGTATGGGATGACGTACTAGCGTCCACTACACCATTAAAACCCATGCATATACAAGATAACAGCTTTTGAATAGCTGTCCACTGTAGTGACCACTATGCATGAAAGGAAGATTTCTGTCTAGCAAGCCACATTGAGGACTGTATGGTGAAGTGCATAATAACTGAAAAATGGGCATGCATACTTGAAATAAATATATCCACGAAGTGCTCTATGGGAGTAATTGGTGAACTTTGCATTGGGTTTGCAAAATGCTTCTTATCCCACAGCAGTATGAATTGCAAGTCCTGAAGTGACTAAACTAAACTTACATCCTACTCCATCAGTCACTTGTACTAAACCGGCAGGCTCTGCTGCAGCTCTCGCCCAGCACAGAGAAAATAAACTGAAGTTTCAAGTACACAAATAATCATTTTCAGTGTTCAGACATTACAAAATGAAATTCAAGGACTTTCAAGTACTTTTTCAAGCACTATTTTTTTTATTTTCAAGGACTTCACCCAAAGCAAATATAAATTTGTATTAAACATAAATAAATGATCAATGTCAGTCTCTCTTAAAACTAGTCATGTACATATTCAATTCACATTCCAATTTGAACTTTTCAGTGAAGCACTGTTTGAGGCTCAAATATTATATACAGGTGTATATGTATTCATATTACAGTATAATTTACATATTCAATGAGAACTATTTGGACAGCCTCTTTCTTTTTACAGGCGGACTTGAGCTGGAGGTATTCGCTGACATTTAAAAAAAAAAACTGCCTGAGTCTCCGTAACCATGGCAACGATGACATTGAGTGACAGACAACTTGCCTGACATTCTGATTTAATACTTCTTCGCTATGTCTTGTGAAACTCTTTTGGTTTTATTATTTCTCATGTCATTCCAAGTATGTGAAAACGTTCAAAAAAGCTCACAATTGAGAGATTCACAGGAGCGGGATGAGAAAACTGTTGGAAGCGGGCGGCAGTGAAATGCTGACTATCACAGATGGGACTTGCTCTGTGCACACTATCCAAATAGTATGGCCAATATTAATAGAGAAAATGAACAAATGTCACAAATATCATCTGACAGACAACGCTGAGGGCTCAAAACGCCCCACAATGAGCGCTTTTCAAGCTGCCATCAGGGCATTCTCCGTCACACTGTCACTGTACAGTGATTATTAGCTGTAGTTCTGTCAACATCGCTTTACTTTGTTAGGACAAAATAGTTCCAAGAGAAGTGCTTGTAAAACGCGGGGATCTCATTTTTGTAATTTAAGAGTACGTTAACGTAGTAGCAAGTACTAAGTTATTTTAATTTTCACTATGTTACTTTCTTACATGTTCAATTCGTATCGGTTGAGGCCCGAAGAAGTCGTGAACACTAGTGTTTTGCTGACTTCATGTGGCTCTTCAGGGCCGACTCACCCATACTCGATAGGTTAAACTCTTTAGAACATTTTTTAATCTTGCACAATGAGGGTTGGTGTTTGGCAAAAGCCAATCGGATCAATTTCCAGCCATGCTGGATTAAATTTACACTTCCCTGGCATATTTAGTTTTCGGTAACGGGTTCATCAAGGCCAGCAAGAATTTTTTCTTTTTTAAAGAAAAAGCTGAGCGATTTCTGATTCTGAGCAATTTAATTATAATGACTTGATGAACAAAACTTTGGTCAAAATATAAGACAGCGTTATGTGGTTCATTTGAATTTCAAGGACTTTTTAAGCACTTTGTTAAAAAGGGGCGATTTTCAAGGTATTCCAGTACTTGATTTTTTCCCCTCAAAATTCAAGCACTTCAAGCACCTTGTGCGAACCCTGCATTTTATGTAATATTGCTTCAGTATAACTAGTATTGTATGAGACAACAACTACATAAATAGAATACTGCTATTGTAGCAATTTGTAATAACATGAAAAGAGCCTGAAAATGTATGTGTTGAGTATGTTACATAGACACTGTTGATAATGTTATTATCTATACAATTGTGTAATGCCCCTAACTTAGCTGTGAAGTCATTTAATTGTTTTTTTGCTAGCACAGCAAGCCATGGAGTTTTACATCTGATAACACTGAAAACAAAACTGGGTGACGTAACACACCCTCTGGTGGCCATGCTGGGGTCTGCATCTTTTGGGAAACAATGGCTGTGAATAGCTATGTTTCTAAATGTAAAATTCTCAACACACAATTCAGAAGACATGGTTACTTTCTCTGGAAGCTGATCATTTCATCAATGATCATCTGATTGGTTGGTCTGATTGGTTTTGTGTTTAGATAATGTCAGCTTGTTAGCTAGCTAACCATAGTATCTAGCTAACCATCTAACTTAGCTAACCATCACTGTCTTGTTGTTAACACATCTGTTACACTAGCTAACGTATCTAGTAGAACAGTGTTCGCCAACACGGTGCCCGCGGGCACCAGGTAGCCCGCCTGGACTCTGTGAGGTGCCCGCAGTGGATGTTCTAAAAATAGCCAGTGACTACAGTAGTGTTCTAAATCATACACGTACATTTTAAAAAAATATTATTTTTAGTGTTTTCGTGTTGGAATACGCCTTGAAGTGTAAAGCAGAAGCATTTAAAAAAAAATCCTTTTGACATTTTAAAATTTAATCAGTAGCCTAATGTAGTCATTTTCATTGCCGGGTCAAAGTTTCGCCGCTGCACTCACTTCTCACGAAGTGGTTAGCATAGCACAGATTTTCGACAAATGGTTAGCATAGTTATATGTTTATTATGTTATAATAAAAGTGTTTCAAAGTGATTGACAGCGATGTCGGATAGTAAAAAGAAGAAGACTTACCATTTTTCTCTATGCAATGCCAGACATCCCATTAGATAGGCTACTGTTTGCCATTTAACAATGCATTTTAACAATATTGTAGCGGCCATAGGCCTGTGTTATGAAGGTAGAATCATTTTTGAATCTAATTGAACTTGTCTGTTGTGTGTTACATTAGAAGTGCAAATGGTTTGTTATTACATTGAGATATGTTTCTTGTTGAGATAAGAAAATATGATAAAACTTAATAGATGCAGTTGTAATATTTGAATTTTTGTGTTTTATAATTCTAAAAGAGGGCATATGTATCGTTATGACAGTAAACAAAATAGAACAGTACATATATTTTTTACTTACCTGAGGTTACCATAAGTTAAAGTTCTGTGTTGTGTGTTATATTAGAAGGTTTGTAATGACAGTAAACAAAATAGAACAGTACATATATGTTTTACTTAGGTTACCAAATGTGAGGTTACTATATGCTTAACAGTAGCCTACTGATATGATGAGATTAATTATATGATTATTCATAATTAAAAATGCCATGCTAAATGTCAGTCTCTATGAAGCATGATTTGTTTTTATTAACAACAATCAAAGAATAGTCATATTTTGAAGAGGTGTTAAGACTTTAAAAATAATTGTGATGAGTAGCCCTTCATATAGTTTCTCATCCTTCGGGTAGCCCTCAGCTCCAGAAAGGTTGGAGACCCCTGTAGTAGAAGCTAACATTAATAGTCACGTGTCAACATGACTATTTTTAAATTATTTTAAATTACAATTTTATTAATTGGTTTTTAAATTAGCTTGCTGGCTAGTTAGCTAGCTAACAGTTTGTTCAGGTTAACTGAGCTGACTCTTCTCAAGCTACAACTCTGTTTACTGTGTCACAGTAACATCAACCTAACTTTGGAAACAAATCCACCTTATCAGAATATTCATGTTTACTTATGATGTTACTGAATGAATCTACACCCACAACAATCTTTCAGGTATCTCTTTTTCCAGCCTGGTTGTTATTTATTAAACCAGTATTTGGGAATACTTTGCATAATTTTGTACTATTTAATGACATACACCCAGATAGATAGGCTGTGTACACAATTCTGGCTGGTAAAAACACAAACGCAACCATGTCATTTGAAGCATTAAAGTATTTGTACAAGTCATTAAAAATGTGCTACAATACATGGAAGAAACACACTAGTCAAGTGTTTATATAGCTCTTTAATAGCACAAAACCAAAGTGCTTTCCAAAATAGGGGGTTACAAAACAGGGAAACGGGGGCACCATCAACAAAATGAAGACATAAGGGAAATAAGAGCTTGGTTAAAAGCACAAAGTAAGAGTAATGGAGCATAAAAGAACATGTCATACACAGTTAGAAGCCAGTGAATGAAAATGGGACAGACAGACCAACCATTGCAACACAGGAAGTCCTAGCCATTCCCTAATATACAAGGTAATCATTCTGTCTTAACTTCGTCTTCAATGACGGGTGCAAATATCCTGCAAGCTGAGGTTTGCCACCTGTCGATGGACTTCATCTGTCTGATTCAATTGACTTCCTGAGAAGTATTGATCAATGCTGGGTCAGCTGCTGTATTCACAGCAGTCACTAGACTAATCTATTTAAGACATTTACCAACACACAGGTTCTGCACCACATAATCACTTAGAGACAGGCACCAATCTAACAGAGCCTTAGAGATACTTTTGTGGATCCTTACAAGAACAAATACATGATTAAATTAATTAACCACTAATTCAAAGAACTCATATATAGCTTATCATTTAACACCAATATAGACAATAGATGCATTGGTGATGCATTGGTCTGATGAAATTGATATTGAGTCTTAAAATACTAACCACAACCCGATCCTGTGGGTTTGCACTTCCAAGATTCATTGAGTCAAACTCTTCCTCACCAGGAAAATCAACCCAATCACTAGTTTAAGCTCAATTCCTGATTCATGCTTCCTGTGTAGCTTGATGTGCACAAGCTCTGTATTAACGAAGATGTGTCATATGCGTACCTTGGAATTCATGATTCATGCTAACAACTGCAGCCTGAAACCCCCAGTTCTTAACTGGCACTGTAGAAAAATTCAACCACCAAATTGCCCAACAAGAAAAAACGAAACATTGTGATCGGCCAGTAGGTCTGGTTCCTCTTCCTTGAGCCACTGAGGCGCATTTAAGGTTTTGTCCACTTTTGCCTCAGATTTCAGGTGGTGTGGGACCTTGTGTTGGACCCTCAAATGCGACCAACATTCCAGTCATTCTGTCCACAATAACTTGACCACATGCACTGCATTGCATTTGTTTCCGCATGAAGTGTGAACCTGGCCTTAGTCATCTCCAATCTACTACAGACTACTACAACGCACTCCTAGCCAACCTCCCAAAATACTTTCTTCAATCCACCCAGAATGCTGCTGCCCACCTCCTCAATCCACTAGCTGTCTATGGCTGCTCCAGAGTATTTATACTGTACTGTAATGATAAGTGTGTGCCTATTTTACATTTTCTTCAAAAAAGTACTGGGACTTATCCCTGGGGCTTCAAATGCTACAGATAGTGTTTGTGTTGTTCTTTCAGACTGAAAATATTTTTCTTCTTTGAGCACAATACAATCTATCATCATCGATCAAACTCACTCATGAAGCACCTGCTAATTCTAGAATGTAGGCCATTACGTATTTGCTAGACAGTTAGTACACAGTGGGTGTGGCATTGACTCCCATCTTAACAGGCCTTCCCCTGACAGCATTGTCGGTAAAAGAGTGGCCTATGGCCCATGTTAATGGATGAGTCAGTGTGACAGAGTAGTGACTCACTCTCAGCAGCGTTCCATGAGCACAGGCTCAGCCATTTAATGTCCATGCTAATAACCGTAGCAAGGCAGCTCGCCACTGTAATTGGCTGGTGTGGGCAGGTAGAGGGCAATGGCTTTACTGCATTTGGTGTTTGTATGTTGTCTGTAACCGTCGATGGAGAAACTTTTGTGTGCCAGTGTGAAAATTACTGGCTTGCCGTGGTGATGTGACTTACATAACTTACAATTTGAAGCACTTTTTTTTCTGAAGTGAAAAAATGTCATGGTCAATTGCAGTGACATTTTGATCAAGTGGAACTGAGAAGCTGAGAAGTTTGCGGACAGAGCTCCAGATACAGCTCAACTGCATAAAATTGGTTGTAAATACAAAAAGGATCGTCACCACCTCAGGATTTTACAGACACATTCTGATGAATTTTGCTGGATTGATTAAAAAAATGTAAATGAAATAGCTTTACCAATCCACATATAATAACTATGTAAAAGGAAATGAAAATGCACATCAGTAGCCAGGATTGTCTGCAGCAGACATGCATACAAGAGGACGTAGAGAGCTCAGACACTGACTACAAAAGGCATAACCTCTGGCCATAATTACTAATATTCAGGATTTTTTTTTCACTGTGCAACACAGAATCAAATTCAGAATTAGAACTGCTTTTATTCAGCAAGTATAATGAGTGCACCAGGAGTTTGACCTGATTCATTGGTGTTGACACATTTACTACATGGTTACACAATAGAGGATTAGGTGTATGACAAAACGTAATGGCGAAGGCAATTTCTGCGGGTGCTGTTAATTACAGCCAAAGTCGATGAACAGGCCCAGATACACTCACCTTACCTGATGAAATGACCTTCTACTCCATTTGAAATGTTGAGTTACTGGAAGTATATCCAAAGTGAGACATGCATATTCCTCACAACATGCATACATATTGATTTGTTGAAAGCCAATATGAGAGTCATGTGTTTTAATTTGATTTTATCCGATCTGAGTGTGAATAAACTAAAAACATTTAAATGAGTTTATCTGGGCAATAACTACAAATATATGGATGTTAGCAGTTCACAGGGCTCCCAAAATTGTCTATAAAATCAATGCATATTACTAACACATTGTAGACAAATGCAGAATAGGGGGAAGCAAGAGACTAAAAGGTGCACAATGCATGGCTTTAGGCCCGGATTTGCTGTCCCTGGCAAGTTTTGAGAGAAAAGGTTCAACCATGTTAAATTTTGTCTGCCACGTTATTCTAGTGTGAGATATGCCAAGATTTACTTAATACTTTGAGTAGCAACAGCCAATGAGAACTGACTCAGCAGTAGTATGAACATCAAACAATGTACAGCTATTGTATGATCTGCTTAGTGGCAAACAGCAAAAGACAGTTATTGTACTGAGCAGTGAATGTGTGTTGCTGGTGAAAAAGCTCATCAAACCTTCCTGCCAGAAATACATGTAAAAAAGAAATAAATGAATACATCAGCAGTATAGAATCTCTATTTTTCATGTATGACAAGCTTTTTCTGACCTGCTATAAACACCTCGGGGAGAGAGGCGAGTAATGAGGATATGTACACTTCTTTTACACAGTGACAGCTAACAGAGACAGGGTATCAGTATTCATGAAGCTGCTAATGCTCCCTGTGGAGAAATTGGTACCCATAAAACAAAGGGAGAAAGAGTGTGTGTATGCTGCGAAAAATGTAGCTGCAACAAGGGCGCACTTGGAGGACAACCTGCATACTGAAAAGAAATATGAAAAAAACGTGTTGACCATTTCTACTTTTGTCTCTCCAATCTGGACTCCAATTTCCTGGAAATTGTTTTTATGCCTACACAATCAATCCAGGGAGTGTTTTCAGTCAGAGAGAGCGTTGCACTAATGGTGGAAATTGCTTGGAATCTAACTGATGGATGCTAACAGTGCATTTCCATCTGTTACTCGACAAGTGCTATTATGGTGAACAAAGTTGCCATCATTCATTGTTGCCATAGGCAACTATTTTCAGCTGTGACACCGGCTTGCGTTACTGCAGTATTAAAGTGTTTAAAGTAGGACGGAATATGTATGATTGTGAAATAAATTTCTTATACCCACTGGTTCTGGTTCGTGGTCTGGTTTGGTCTGGCCTACCCCAATCGGTGACAAAATAACAAAGATTTAGGGGTAGTATGAGCTGAGTGGGCAGAAATGTAAAAAATGTCACCACCCCAACTGGAGATGGGCAGAGCCAATGAGGAGTGAAATCCTCCACCTCCCTTACCCTAAGACTCTCCCTTGTGTAATCTCCAATATGTTGTTAAATGGATGTCAGAGGTGCGCATCCCCCGCCCCTCCAGTTTTTACAGACACATCCCCCCCTCACATCCCCTCACTCTCCACCGCTCATATTGGCATTTTTCATGAAATGTCCCCCCTCTCCCGAATTCTGTAAAGTGAACTAATTGGTAGCCTAACAGTGTCAAGTCAGCCAGAATGAGAGAAATAGGACTTCCAGTCAAAGTTTTAGAAATATAATTATAACATATAATTTTTTGAATAATTGAAGGTACCAAAGTCTGTAGTAAATTAATATACAACTGACATTTTCCAAAATGTTCTGGGCACATAATTATTTTCAAAAGTGACAGGCTTTTATTCTGAAGGCAAAATCACCTCTGATCTTATCCTGTCTTTCTATTGATCTATTGAAAACCTTGTGGTTTCAAACTAGTTGACGTCATCAACAGTTACAGATGTAATTCAAAGTTACACTACTGTTGTTGATGAACAATTAAAATTAAACATGGCATGGTATTCAATGGTAATTAATTGAATTTTTATTACAATTAGTGGTGTCAATATAAGTCAATTATATTGATTCAGCTTACAATATACAATTCATGATATCATTTGATGAAATTTGACATTTAACACAACATTTGAATATATCTTCATATAAACCCATTAGACTAACATGTTATGCAACATATAAAGATGTAATATAATTTAAGCTGTTTTTCTGCAAGTAATCAGGCCGAGCATACAGTTTGCATACATTGCAAACATTCATAATTTCTGTTCATTGAGATTGCTGGAGCCATAGGGAACAGGCTGGAGCCGGGGAAACGCAGAAATGTAATGTTAAGGCGGAATCCCAATTCTCATTTTCACCCCTACAGCTTCGGCTTGGCCCTTCAGCTTGGCCCTTGGAACAGAGTCACAAGGGGTAGTGGTAGAAATCTCTCCCTAAGAAATGGGACAACCCTTCAAGACCCTGATACGTCATCGATGACGTTTACCTAAACAGACGTGAGTTTGTTATCAGAGATTACTATGGCAATAATGGCATTATCACAGTGACATTTGCCATTCATCTGATGGAGATAGAAAAGCAGGGACGCTCGCCATTCGTTCACAATTTATACGTTTCACGCTATTAATCGATCAAACAAGTCATCAAATAAAAAAGACCACTGCTTCATTACCAGGCCACTTCTTGACAGAATAGTGTTAGCGGTGCTCTGTAGTCTGCACTGATATTAGAGGAGCCGTAACAAGTGCAGCAACTTCGCTGCTGGACTTTAGTTATATTTCGGCGTCATATGCCATCAAAGGGGGGAAATGCAAAATGGAACTATGTCAAAATGCAGAACTGTCATGCACAAATCAGCCTAAAAACAATGTTGTAACGTTAACTAGCGAGGTAGAGACATCGGCATACTAGCGATTTTTTGTTATGCTTGTTATAAAGAAACGGTCTATATTACATTGAAACGACATTAAACTAAGATAATACCACGGTTAGAATATTTTTAAAATCTTTATTAACGAAGAAAATACTAAATTTTTGGTTCACTTTGATGGTAGTGTAGCGTTCACCATGATCTTCCAGTTGATTCGCAGGTCATTCTGGGAGACTTCTCCTAGCCCTCGGTTTGTAGTGTGCCCCTGAAAAATCTCCGTTTGGAGGGCCATGTAGCCCTAGCACTTGGCCCTACCCCTCTATCCCAAGAGAATTGGAACACCCCTACCCCTTCACGTGAACGTGCAAAACGGAGGGGAAGGGCTAAGGGGTAGGGCCAAGGGGTGAATTGGGATTCGGCCTAAGACTTGATTTGTTTATGCTACTGTGTCGAGGAGCTTACTGGAAGATTGTATCCTCAGACCAAAATTCACAAAAGGGGGTTGGGGGGGTTAATTAGCCGCTTAATTCTAACATGGCTTAAACATTTTATTTCAATGCGTTCCTCTTTCGTTTGTGATAATAACGGATATCGTTGCAGCTACTCCTGCAAATTGTTGGGTTTAAGGTTTTACCTGTTAGGTTTTGCATCTACCTCAGACTCTCTTTGGCTTTCTTCCTGCTCTCGAGACCTTTTCCTTGTCAATTACTTTTCAATGCTTATCTGAGGGAACAAACGTTCAATGGACAATATAGATTTTCCGCTCGAAGTATGATTATGTGACAATTACCTGCTGTTGTCAAGGCAATATCAGGTTTTTGTCAGGTGGCTTTTATTGAGCTCTTACTCATTGTCCGTCTAGCAGGTGATGTCTGTCTGACACACGGATGAGGAAAAAAGGTTTGTGGTGTGTTTACAAGCAACAGCTGAGTGAGGTTAGTCTCTGGTGTGGCAGAGAACGTGATGCGTTAGAGATCCTTTTAGATCAATTTCTACACATTGACCAACTTTTTATTTTGTGGCGACCGTGCCAATATTGTGTATGTATTGCGTGTGCGTATTGCCCTTATTGTGATATTAGTGTGATATTGAAAATGCTGCAATGCAGTGGTGATATGTCAGATCAGTGATGGCATGGGCTGATCCATGGTGTTAGACACATGTGATGGCTGTCTCAGTGTCTTTGATGTCAATATTTGTTAAAGACATAAAGAGCATGGATAAGAGCATTCCCAAAAAAATGGGAATGGGACATATACCATGTCTACTTTCAAATGGGCTACCAAGAATTTAATGTTATGCAGCTACAACTATGTGTCTTGAGGTGTTATTTGCACCAGACAATTAAACAATGATACAAAAGCAGAAGGCTTAACCTTCTGATCCTCGCACATGAATCATTTAAAAACTTCCCAAAATAAACCGTTTGTGCTAGTGAAAAAAAAACAACATTTTACAGACAGGGGAACACTGAATGCTTCCACTGTTCCACAGGTTATCATTGTCCTAAGTAGCCAAGAAAATGTGAAATCTGGAAGTCAACCCCTTTTTCTGTATTTTCCTTTTTCCAAAAACGGTGCCAAATCAGGCCAAAAACAGGCCGTTTCAGAAAGTAGCCCGTTTATACATCATAACGGGCGCTTCTTAACATAATCCAGCCCCTCTCAGAGCATGCCCACCCCCAGGTGAATAACCACTCGCATTTACCTTGTGTCAAAATGCGGCAGCGCTGCAAGCCGTTGCTTATGGTGCATTCTATTGTACTCGGAAATCGATAATTCCGAGTCGGTTTTCCTAACTTTCAATCTAAATGTGTTCCAGTACATCGGCTTGGGAAAACATGATCGCCCGCAGCGAACTCATGTTTGTATGGTAAGTCTCAGAATGTTACAAGCATCTAAAGAGGACCTACATCAACTACTACAGCGCCATTAGTGAATAGAATCGGTGCATATCACTGTCGGACGCCGTTTTTTCCAAGTACAATGGAATGCACCATTACTTTGCGAACAGTGACGCGACAGCAACAACATGTCTACGGCCAGATCCCAACTCTCCAGTTGTTCTGTTGTAGGATGCAGGCAGCAACATAGATCCTTGCACAATCTCCCAACATGCGAAAATGCAGGACAGAGTGGATTAATTTTATTTTTAACGGCAACGTCCCGGCTACAGTTAGCTCATTTTTTATGTGTGTGATGATGGACTGCTTGAGCAACAGCAGGATTAGCATCTAAATTGAAGCTTAAAGATGGAGCAATTCGTAAGGTACGTGACCCATCTGCAAACTTGGTCACCATGTTTTGATTTTATTTGCAAGTTAGTATATTCGACTGCTGGTTAGCTAATGAGCTAGCGGGGCTAGCCACGGGCTTGTGGAAGAAGTAAGAAAACTAAAGCTGGAGTCACGACAAATCTTTTAAAGTTATTGGTTGGAGTCAGGACTCATTCGTGTTATTATCCAAATGTCTGATATGTCAATTACGGTTGATACGTGAGTTGGAGAGACGAGTTTTGAGTTTACGTAGAGGAACTGCTAGAACTTGCAGCAGCTGGTTCACCCTCTCGCTTCCATAAACTATCTTGTCGTTTTCCGAGCTGTTTCTGTAGCGACCCTTTTCATAATGTTGTCAGACATTTGGATAATAACACGAATAACAATCTGAGCCCGTCCGTGACAAAAACAAGCACTTTTAGTGGACGTACTTTGACCGGCCGAGAATGCCTTTACGGATTACGTTGCCGCCATAGAGCCGCCGTTACGCGACTGCCGGTTGAGCCTATGGACCGGAGAAACTCAGAAACTTTTGGGATCTACTTAAAGGTATGAAAAGCGGTTTTGTGGACGTAGAGGCCAGGTTGAAAAATCCCGGAATTACCCTTTAACTTCCTGGTAGGAGAGAAAACCAGCAGCACTCTGGACCCCGAGGCCCGGATTAGAGGAACTCTGATATACACTATATCCTCACTAAGCACTATAAAAAAAGCCATCTCAACATCCATAGATATGTGAAAGCCAGATACACATTGATGCTTAAGATATTATATGAGCCTGCATGGACATCAAATACTGGATTCCAGCCCACACTTTTTGGTCAATGTCAGTAATTCATATCGTCACGCCCTTTAGAAAAAGCTAATCATTTTTTCTCACTTTTTAAAATTCAAACATTTGCAGGGAAGATTGCTGCCCCTAAATTTTTTTATTTTATTTCCTTTTCATTTCTGGTACAGTTGGATCTTAAAAAATAAAAGCTCTCTCGTTAAACTACGCTTCACCACTTTACCACTTTGTATACTGTTTGAAAAAGGTGTAACTATTATGAACAAGTATGCAGTATGTAGTAAGAGGGATATGGGAATATGAAGAAAGCAAATATGGGAATTAACAGCAAATAATCGGGATGTACAAATCACATTAACTACAGAAGGCCATAAATATATACAAAAAGTGGCCCTAATTCAATGACTACATTTACATGCCCTCTTAACCCTGGTTACTCAGCTAACCCTGTTTTGGTGTCAATGAGCAGTACTTCCTATTACTACTACTATTGGGATCATTTGTTTCCACTGTTATTTGAAGCTGCTGTTGCTCAGTCAGAGAGGGAGCTGGTTTATTGATGGCAACAAGGAGACTCAATCACAGGCTATCAAAGGTTCATGTAAGCGTATGGACAGTAGCAGAGTTTCCTTGAAGGTGCTCACCCTACGGGGGGGTTATTATCCAAACCTCAAATCTTCATGAAGATGTAAAGAACATGCACAAATGAATATGATATACTTTCATGCAAAAATATTTGAACTCCTTTAGCAGTCTCCTATAGCCACAGATCAGCCTCTGGCATCTGGACCAAACAGTTGACTTTTGGACTCATCAGTGCAGAGAACAGACTTCCAGAAATCTTCAGGTTTGTCCAGATGGTCTGTAGCAAACTGAAGACGGAAAGCTTCTTGGCTAGCCTTGCATGAAAACCGTTTCTATTCAGGGTTCTTCTTATTGTTGATGGAGGCTTAATGACATCAGATGCAGCAGATGTTATTTTTTGAATGGCTTTATGATATTACTTTCAAAAGAAAAACTTGCTAGTGTTTTTCTTTCACCTGCATGGTAACACCAAACTGACCAGGTTTCTCACCTGCATTTATGGGAGTGACACACAAACCCAATGACCTTTGATTAACTTCACACCCAATTATTACCCTCCTGATTCAACTTACTACTTGGTTTAACTAATGCAAGAGGAGGTTCACTTATTTTTGCAACTACACTAACTTCCTCTTAACTATTTTCATTTTCACATTTCACTACATGCACATTTTGATTAAAATAAGGATTGCATCATAAAAATAATTTCTATAGTTGCACAATGGGCTCACAAACTTCCAAGCATGACTGTGAAGTTGTGTCTTCATGTGTCAGTGGCTACAGCTGTAGAACACAGTGTACACACACAAACCTTTTTCATACTTGAAACCTTAATTGATTTGTTTCAATGGAAGAAGCAATACTTTATTTTTGCATCTTCATTGCTCATTCAAAACAAGGCTCAGTTACACCTGCATAGCTGATGCACTCCAAATGTGGAGGATATTTCGCCTGAAGGGGTTTTCTGTTTTCTGTGGGTCTTTAACTTGCCAGAGGCAGATTTTTGCTCGGGGAAATGGGAGGGCAAGCATACTTCATAACGTCCTGCAAGAGCCTAATGGAAATTGCTTTCTGACATTACAAAATATATGTGTTTGGCTGAGAGGCAGAGAGAAACATCTAACATAGATGTATGTCTGTTAGCAGGGTTGGGTTTCTGCCGGCAGAAACTAGCAATTCTGGAAATATTGAAAATGGTACAGCCACTGGCTCAGCAATTGAAGTAAATTTATAGTAAGATTGTGGGATGCTTCTTAAGGATTGGTAGTTGAGAATTTATTAGGGTTTCAAGAACAGAGAAATTGGCAGAAACAACTGATTTGAAAAACACAATCAAGTTTATTTAGTTGATATTCATACAGCATAACATAACATCATAACATCAAAACTGAGTTTATACTGCTGCATTAATTTATAGACTCAACTGCCATTTAAGCATGTCAACTTTTGGCAAGGAAATGAAGGAACCCAGTATAGTCAGTCAATCACTAATCCATTGTGATTAGGTGCACTGCAATGTTGAATTCAATAGTCCACGTCTGTATGTAGGCTAGGAGGTAGAGGCTGACCAAGCAGAACAGCCAATGAAATAAGTAAGTAACTGCCAATTTTGACTGAAATACATGATCTACAGGACTATTTCTGCCATTTCTGCCAAAATGATGGCTGAAACATATTTCTGCCCTGCCGGCAGAAACCTATTTCTGCCATGGCAGAAACCGGCAAGCGGCAGAAACTGCCAACCCTGTCTGTTAGGGTGTGTTTTTGGATGCATTGGTTGTAAAGCTGGGGCTATAGTTTGCACTGGTCAGAGATACCATTTAAAAAACCCAAAGTTCTATGTAGATGGCTCATGTGTATCTATTGTTATAAGTCTAGTGACAGCTTGTAGGCAGGCTAACTGGTAAATATCACAGTATGTTCATAATGATTTGATTAAGTTGAAAGCACAATATTAAACCTTTTTCCCTGACAAAATGAAATCCATCTTCAATCCCGGCACTTCACTAATTCATCAGGAGTTGTTGTCCACATGAACACATAGGGGAGAGAGAGAGAATCTGTTTGTATCCCCTCAGCGTGGGCAAAGTTAACAGGGGTCTTAAATATGTTACTAAAATATTTTTTAAAGTCTAACTTTTAAAGTTTAAATATCATTTAAGATTACAGTAATGTTATATTTTTTGATTCCATTTTTTTTTTTAAATGTTGGTTGAATGCACCCTGTAGTGACACAGCATGTTTTTTCTGTCTCAGTTATGTGTTGACGGCTCTATTCTGTTCGTGGCTATTCGGCCATTTTGTCATTGGATAGCTAGCTAGTTAACAACGTCAAAGAAAAGATAAAAGTTATGGACATTTGACAGTTTCTAAAACGTCCATCCGCCGGTGACACAGGTGGAAAAAATGTGGAGTGAGAGGATAGTGGGCATCTACGCTGGTTAGAAGACATTTACTTCTAAATTAGGTAGGACTGGTTATTTATTTTAATATCTAACAAGTGATACTGTTGCTGAGCATTTTCTCTTTCATTGTGTGTGCACGCACGCACGCTGTAACTTGTATTTGAGTAAGTAGGCCTAGTCACCCAGCTCCAATGTCAAACTCGGCCTATGCCCCTCAGTGGGGATTTTTTGGGAAAAAATAGATCAGAGCAGTGAATGTTATTACGAGCTCATACTGAGAGCACATTCATAGCCAAAGCACTCAACATTTGCGCCACGTGAAGGCATGTACACTGGTTTCACCATGAAACCACACACTGTTTGACTTTTCCCCTTACTTAAAATAAAAACAGCAAAAAAAGAAAACAGCAAAGTCCACCTCTGGTTTTTTTTTAAAAGAAGTTGACTGATTTATTGGTTTTGCCAATTAATCATGGTCATTTGGATCTTTTACACAACAACTGGTAATTGGTGGATGTGAGCAGCAACTCTTTGACCAATAGATTATAATGTTGGAAATAGATTTGCACACAAATCTAGGCAAGATTATGGGAACAACATTCGGTTTCGGGGTAAATTGTGACTGAAAATTCAACCACAAATACTATGTAACAGGCAATTCAAACAGCCCAAGCCACAGCTGCAAATTCAAGCAATAAAAGAATGTGAATCTCTCTTTAATCTAGTGCTCAAGTATGGAAGATTTTATTGGCCTTTAATATCTGTAACCCACAGGAGACAAGCCACAAATATGTACCACGATCCATAAATATTTCCAGTGTCAACAAACAATACTTTTTCCCTTGTCTTGTAAAATGATATCCAAACTAATGCAGAACAAATTTGAAATACAATAATAAACGATTTTACAAATGGATCGAAATGTACAATGTATTTACATATGCAGTTCCAGAACATTTTCATTTTCAGATCAAGTTTGTGCCTCATGAAACAAAATGTATTTGTAGCCTCCCTATTTATTTGTGGATTTTTGTCCAATTTGTCCCGCAGCAGATCTGTAAAAAACGAGATCCACAACTTGTTTTTTATTTGGTCACATTACCACACACTTTATGCTTTATTTTCTGCACTCCTCTAAATCATTCAGCAGGCAATCCACCCTCCTTTAGCATTTGTTATTTAATCAGACAGTAGGAAAGTCAGACAAGATAGAGGAGACACGGGAGAAAGTTCTGGTGTGATTTGCTGCCTACATGATCACTATACATTGATCTTGCATTATAGACAGGTCATGTCAGGTCAATTCAACTTCATTTATATGGCACCTTAAGCACAAAGCGCTTCACTAGTTTAAAAGAAAAAGATAAAAAAATTAAACTGAAGTCAAGCACATTGTACATTGTTTTGAGCCACCATGCTCTTCAGCAGACAAAATAAAAATAAAATAAAAATGGGTGGGTCTTAAAACAATTTCTAAATATGGCAATGGATTCTGCTGACCTAACCAGTGGAATAGAAATCGGAAATATTTTATACAACACAATACCAGTACCAGCTGTTCTATCTAAAGAACGACCAGATCAACACTATCACCACAGAATGGTAATGAGAGGTTTCCACTCATAAATCACAGTTCAGCCCGAGAGACAGTTTCTGCATTCTGCTCCACAACTGTGATGCTTTTATTCCTCTCTCAACAGTCAGTGTGAATTTAAAAAAGGGCTTGATTGGCATTTACAGTAACCGGCTCTGTGGATGCCAAGCTGCTGGAATGAATGTGAGCTCTGTTTGGACAAATCATCCTCTCGGTGCACCTCTCCTCCTCGGTCACCAGTGTGACTCAAACTACACATAACAAGCACCGGCATACCAGACGGTACTAGAGAGCTAAACCCGTACAGACCTCCATTGTAAATGTAAATTCTAATCTTAACAGAGTATGCTGCCGTATGAAGGAAGGCTGTGGAGGATGTGAGCAGCTTAGTTGTTCTTAACCTGGGGGTCACGAGGGACTCACAGAGGGGTCACAGGAAGGGTGCTAAAAGAAGTATTTTTTTTGCCTATATATATATATATATATTTATTTATTTTTCTTGTGTGTGTACAGACTTTGAAAACAAATTTCCTCTAAGGAGGACAATAAATAATCTATCTACCTATCTCTGTTGCACACAAATATTTTGAACCTTGACCTCAATCGCTATGTATCAACCGCGCTGCATGCTGGAAGCTGATCTTGCGATGTGAATGTGCAGTGTTGTGGAAAGAAAAAATGGAGCGGTTTATAATCGGTGGAAGCAAGACACCACAAAATGTGTCGGAGTATGGAGTATGGCTTCACTCAAGCAATGTGATGGAGAGTATCCACGTCCACAGTGCATGTGTGTGCATCAGAGTGTCAGAGTGAGAGCCTGACTAAGTGCATGAGTTTGACAGGAGAACGGGACGATCGAGTTAGACTGTGGAGTGGAGAGAGCGAGCGGGACCAGCAGCAGTGACCGTCCGTCAAGACAGGGTCGAATTATTCTGCTGTGGTGCAAATAAAGCGGCCTGCTGGCCCGTTAACTCTGCCCTCCTGCCTTGTCTCTGTCTGTCACGGCCCCGGTTGTAGTGAGCTTGCTACAGATGGCTATGGCGTTTTGCATATGCGTATGTTATGCTTGAAAAGGGGGTTGCACTTGGAAAAAGGTTAAGAACTCCTGCCCTAGTGACTTACAACACATAACCATTTGGCAGGAAATCTCAGCAAACTACCAGGGGGTTCGTCACCAAGGATCACAGGTGGTGACTTCTGTTACCTAGGACTGGTTTAAGGGATAAACTTATTTGAATCCCTTGAGACTTATTTAAAAGGGCCAGATACTTCCTCCTAAGGCTTGTAAGAAGACAGGTACAGTCAGGTCCATAAGTGTTTGGACATTGACACAATTTTCACAATTTTGGCTCTGTACACCACCACAATGGACTTGAATGAAACAATCAAGATGTGCTTTAAGTGCAGACTTTCAGCTTTAATTTGAGGGTATTTACATCCAAATCAGGTGAACGGTGTAGGATTTACAACAATTCCTAATGTGCCTCCCCCTTTTTAAGGGACCAAAAGTAATTGGACAATTGGCTGCTCAGCTGTTCCATGGTCAGGTGTGTGTTATTCCCTCATTATTTCATTCACAAGGAGCAGATAAAAGGTCTAGAGTTCATTTCAAGTGTGGTATTTGCATTTGGAATCTGTTGCTGTCAACTCTCAATATGAGGTCCAAAGAGCTGTCACTATCAGTGAAGCAAGCCATCATTAGGCTGAAAAATCAAAACAAACCCATCAGAGAGATAGCAAAAACATTAGGTGTGGCCAAATCAACTGTTTGGTACATTCTTAAAAAGAAAGAACGCACTGGTGAGCTCAGCAACACCAAAAGACCCGGAAGACCACGGAAAACAACTGTGATGGATGACAGACGAATTATTTCCCTGGTGAAGAAAAACCCCTTCACAACAGTTGGCCAGCTCAAGAACACTCTCCAGGAGGTAGGCGTATCTGTGTCAAAGTCAACAATCAAGAGAAGACTTCACCAGAGTGAATACAGAGGGTTCACCACAAGATGTAAACCATTGGTGAGCCTCAAAAACAGGAAGACCAGATTAGAGTTTGCCAAAAAACATCTAAAAAAGCCTGTACAGTTCTGGAACAACATCCTATGGACAGATGAGACAAAGATCAACTTGTACCAGAATGATGGGAAGAGAAGAGTATGGAGAAGGAAAGGAACTGCTCATGATTCAAAGCATACCACCTCATCAGTGAAGCATGGTGGTGGTAGTGTTATGGCGTGGGCATGTATGGCTGCCAATGGAACTGGTTCCCTTGTATTTATTGATGATGTGACTGCTGACAAAAGCAGCAGGATGAATTCTGAAGTGTTTCGGGCAATATTATCTGCTCATATTCAGCCAAATGCTTCAGAACTCATTGGACGACGCTTCACGGTGCAGATGGACAATGACCCGAAGCATACTGCGAAAGCAACCAAAGAGTTTTTTAAGGCAAAGAAGTGGAATGTTATGCAATGGCCAAGTCAATCACCTGACCTGAATCCAATTGAGCATGCATTTCACTTGCTGAAGACAAAACTGAAGGGAAAATGCCCCAAGAACAAGCAGGAACTGAAGACAGTTGCAGTAGAGGCCTGGCAGAGCATCACCAGGGACGAAACCCAGCGTCTGGTGTTGTCTATGGGTTCCAGACTTCAGGCTGTCATTGACCGCAAAGGATTTGCAACCAAGTATTAAAAGTGACAGTTTGATTTATGATTGTTAGTTTGTCCAATTACTTTTGGTCCCTTTAAAAAGGGGGAGGCACATATAGAATTTGTTGTAATTCCTACATCGTTCACCTGATTTGGATGTAAATACCCTCGATTGTTTCATTTCAAGTCCATTGTGGTGGTGTACAGAGCCAAAATTGTGAAAATTGTGTCAATGTCCAAACATTTATGGACCTGACTGTACTTTCGTGAGGAGAGGCCCACTCTGTTAAAGGGGCCCTACAGGAGAGACCTTTTCCTACCATGGTGGGTAAAGAGGCCTAAGTCAGGGTTAGTCTCTTCCTTACCAATCTAGGCAGAGAGAAATACGTTTTTTCATTAAAACATAGTAGGAAATCAAGCATTTATAATCAATAGCTAGAACTCTTCCTTACCAATGTAGGCAGAGAGAACTGTGTTCTAGGAGATGAGCTGCAGGCCAAGCTAAGGTCTGTGGTTAAAAAAGGGCCCCCCCAGCTATCTCTGTCGGAAAAAAACCTCCACCAAGCTACATCCTCCTCCTTTTATACTATTTTTTTGGTTACAGTTTTCGCGCCAATTCATCTATCAGTTTGTTATCAGTTACACAAAACAAAGTACAATATACAAAATACAATATTACACAGAATTGTGAAACTAAGTGGAACCGCCTCAGCTGCCTCTTCCCATTCTGGGTCAGACTCCGGCTCAAACATGTACGGTCTCAGTGTTGGTTCTGGTTATGGTAGATCTGCATCAAGCTTATTTGTTTACCTTGAGTAGCATGAGTGCTCTGCTCTCCCTGGAGGTTGTATGTAATGAGCACTGCTCTGATTGGCCGCCTCACACTCCAGCCCTCAAAACAGCCTGTTCTTTGGAGAAAATGAGAAACCAACACCACAGAAGCTGGTTTTGGGATTTTTTTTGATATCGTCTTCAAAAACATCTTGTCAAGACCCCTGGAAACAGTTTTAAATAGCCCAAAATTAGTAAAATACCCCCCTTTAAAACAACACCACACAGGTTTGTTTGTTTATTATTTTTGGACCATTGGAAATTTAAATTCTTACAATTTAAAACTTTCTTTTAATGTGTAGATGATTTTTTAAACTTCTCTTGAGTCATGTGGTGTATGGATGCACTGTATATGTCATTGTTAATTCCTGATTGATGGTTGGATAAAACAATACATGATCCTGTAATTGTTGCAGGGTGCTACTGCACTTGCCAGCCATAGGAAACCAACCAGGAAAAATAAAAATAATAATTTTATCATTTTATTTTATCCCATTCGTTGTCTATGGCAGAGTATCGGGCTGTACATCTTAATGGAAACTGCTTGTACGGATTGTAGTCACAAACTTAGGGCCTCATTTATCAATCCATTCCTATGCCGCTCAGCTCCTACATTTATTTTCTACCTTGTAGACATAATCAGAAACATTCATTTGAGTGTCACTTAATAATCCTAAATATCATAAGTGCATGCTCATTCATGCAAAAAGATTAATAACATGCATTAACTACAGAATATGCGCACATTTCATCATATTGCAGATGCTTGATATTTTTGGGATTGATGAGCCACTTAGCCATATGCAGAGCAACACAACCCCCCAAATAACATAAAGCCTGAATCGTTAAGTATGACAAATTTCCACTGTACTGGTTTTAATTAGATCTAGGCAGGATTCAACATCACCCTCAGAGATACTCAAAGTTGTTGAAATTGCAATAGTTCTAAAACAGGCACATAATAATGGCTAATAGTAAGTTTGCACCTTCAATAAGCCGCAACAATCAAAATGTCATGGACACTTGATTAATATGCACACATTTTACATGATTAGGCCCAAATTGTCCTTGTGCAAATGAGGCCAGTGCAATTTCAGTGCTCTCTGGGGCTTCGACAGCAATCGAAACATCTAGTGGATGAAAAACAGAAGGATGATGTTTCTTGTAGGTGGATTGAAAATCGCTTAATAGCAGCATTCCTAATGTGGCAGTAAACCAAAAGCAGTAGCTCTTTGTTTTATTTTATTTTTTCTTTATCAACTGTATGATTTGTTTTATTTCTTGTAAAAATAAAAAGGAAGGTTGCCTTCCTGTGATATTTCACAAAATGCCAACTCCTCCAACCCCTTCAAACACGTTATTACAGCCTTGGAAATATAAACAAATATAAATATTTAATTTGGTATCAATTTCTTTGTACTAAATTTGTTGGCATGTGGTTACACTCAAAAACACTCCACCAACAACTGGTTTGGTGCCGTTTGTATATTCAAGCAGACAGCTCAATACATCTACTTCGAAAGTAATGAAGGGACCTTTTGAATGCTGAGATATTTCAGTTGTAAAATTCAAACAGCCATCTGTTGGTGTTGGCTCGGCCTTTCTGCTGCTACTCAAATTTAATCAAAAGGGATTTTAAGAAAAAGAAAATGTTAAATTCAGCGAATAATGAACAAATAATATAATGAAAGTATAATTATAATTACTTACTCCTGAGTAAGACTTCCATGTCGGCTGACACTGAAAAAAAACAACTCCAAGCGTTTATTGCCAGACAGCTCCCACGACAGAGCCAGTGAATGCAAGAATATTATTTATTTTCCAACAATACAGCATCTGCACATAAATCCACCAACAAGTCAGTCAACCTCTTGCTACAACACCGCCATATCAAATTCGCCCTGCTTGCCTTACACATGCCAGAATACAAAGCAGCTTGTTCAACACAGGCTTTGCAGATGCTCACTGTCTCCTATCAGCCATGTCTGGCGTCACTGAGCTCCACTGGAGAATTGTCTGTCTGCTAATAATGTCTAAATATACAACAGCCAAGCTAGAAAAACAGAAACCTAAAGGATTGTTGTGATGTGGCCGTAGGTGAATTCATTAATTTTATCAGGAAAAGTGAATAGTGTGATCAGGTAGATTTGTTTCCACATGTAGGTTACTGTGACTCAGTAAACTGTCTTGTCTTTAGCCCTAGTCTCTACTCCAAAACACTCTGAGCTGATTCTTCTCAAGCTCCAACTCAGTTAACCTGAAAAAACTGTTAGCTAGCTAACTAGCCAGCAGGCTAATTTAGTTCATGCTAACATGTGACTACTAGCCTGCTATCACTAGCTTCTACTAGGCCCTCTTTAGACTTGGCATTAAGATCCGATTTGGGAGATCCAATCTCAAGTTAACACTTCTAAGTACTGGTGTAAACATACCCAAATCGCATTTAGGGCGCAGTGAGATCGCGTCACTCAGACCACATTTGGAGGTGGTCTAGAACGGATATGACCACATTCTTTTAGTAGTGTGCATGCAACTCTGTGTAAGCGGCAGCGCTGTCAAAATTACGATTATTCCTTTAGAAAAAAAAGCACATCGGTTCGAACCATTCCAATATCTATTTTTGTGCATTACGGCCATAAGAGGGCAAACCAATACAACGAGAGACATGACTACTGGTATAGGTGTATTTATTTCAGCTTGTCTTTTAAAAGGTCGACATACCTACACATTACAAAATAAACTAATAAAATAATGTCCTATACCGTAAAACGTCATTTAAAGATCTCTCTGAATGATTGGTAATTGATATATTATCAGGCTAACTGGTGTGATGATGTACGTGTTTTGAGATCTGATCGCCCAAATCATGTGTTAATGCCAGATCTAAACAGGGCCCTAGATACGTTAGCTAGTGTGCTCAGATGTGTTCACAAGACAGTTACGGTTAGCTGACCAGATACTATGGTTAGCTAGCTAACAAGCTACATTATCTAAACACAAAATCCATCAGATTTTTATAATTGGAGACTACATGGAGGTTTTGTTGCTGATGAAATTAGCAACTTGATTGTGCAGTCATCTAGTAGTGACTAGTAGTTCTCTTGCCTACCTATGTTGAATGCACTTATTGTAAGTCGCTTTGGATGAAAGCATCTATTAAATAACTGTAATGTAATCTTTGCCCGCATCAAAAGGGGAGATTGCTGAGATTCAAATAGCACCCAGTATTAAGACACCTGTAATTAATATATATAATATCATATAATCGTGTAATGTAATATCGTATTATATATATATATAAAATCATATAATATACACACTGATTTGTCCTTCTCTTGCAGAAACACAGATTGGCGCACTCATCACTTCCTTTTGTAAAATGTCCGTCCTTTAAAATTGACAGTGAACACATTGTCACTTATTTGTCATCCACCAGTATTCTACCTGTTTGTTTTGCGTTTGCTTCCTGCTTGGATTCATGTGATGAAGGGTATTTCTGCATTTACACTGTGTTATTAATGAGGCCAAATGTCTCTGACCACCTCCAGAGCTGGTTTGGGATCATTGCATTTATACCTGGATTTCCTGTAATTTTTCTCTATGAGAATACAATCAATGACCCAGGGTGCATGTTATGCACATGGAAAAGGGGGTCTATGTGTCAAGAAGGAAAGCTTTGTGCAAGTGTGACAAACTGTCATTGTTAATTCTAAGGTGAGACAGGGTGGGAGGACACAGGGATTTGAGGTCTTAACAGACTTGACAGACATTGCAGTGGATCCACTCCATCGACATACAGCAGCGAGAGTATATGGCATTTCTGATTTGTCTTCTCCTTTCTCCGAGCCCATTATTACTGATTTCACTGTGTTTTCTGCAAACTACTGGACTTCTTATCTTGTCTCATTGTTTTATTTTCTTCCCTTTTCCCATAAAAATCATGACTTTCAAATGTCTGGCATCGTATTTGAAAATATGCACTCAGATTTGTGAACGTGCTGTGAATGTGTGCTCAGATTTGTAAATGTGTAATGTCATAATGTCACCATTATTTGTAATTGTGATTTGACATTTGCGCCGTGACAACCAAATGCTGAATCTTAGCTTGAAGTGCCTGTGCATAGTTTACAATTGACAGTGATATTTTTGCCATCTTTCTTCACAAAATCAAAGTAATGGGAATACTTCCAGCTGCTGCATGTAAACCATTTTTCATCCAATTGTGTGCCGCAACATTTCCTTTAGTCATGGTGGGAATAAATCCCAATATGGAGATTGTCTTATTAAACTGAAATGTGATATGAAGAGGTGATCGCAAAAGTAACGTAATGAATGGACAGAATGCCAATTTCACAAGATAAATTGATGAAAGATTAACTAAAAAGTGGGAGCTTTCAAAGCAGCCTACACATCAGCAGTGGAAAAACTTACACAAGTGGGGAATTCATATTAAAAGATCAAAGCCTTTGCAGATGTTTAATCATTTAGCCTGGGGGCTCGCAATGGAGCTGGTGCTTTCTCTATGCGAAGTGGGAGTGGCCATATTGGCAGAGTGAACTCATGTCATGAAGTCATGAATGGTTAAATGTCGGAAAGAGGAAGGAATTCACCACAAATGGGAAAAGTGAAGAAATGTTTGTTCCTCATGCTGTCTTGATGAATATAGAGTGGTAAATATTGGTAGGATTGCTGAAAAAGGTGTATTAAAAGAAAGAAATACTAGCCTACAGATTAAAGACCTGCCAGAGATACAGCTGTGAAAACTAAACTGGTCGCGATACCAGAAAGGCATCACAGTTGACTGTATTTTTATTTTTTCGTTTGCTCTGTGGATTACTGGGCTTTTTGTTTAACAGGACTGAATTCTTTTTGGATTAAAATATTTTAAAAATGAAAATAAACTATCAACAGCACATTTAATTGTGAGAAGTGGTGTTTTTTTTGTGTTAACTCAGGACCTAATTTTGTATTTAGGACTGATTGCTATATGTATACGCTCTTAATCTCTGACCCCTCTGAAACAAACCACACCTAGACCGTCTCGGGGGGTGGTCTGAGAGCTTGTTTAGAGTTTGTTTTGCTGCAACCCATAGTTAAGGAGTGTGAATGGAAAATGTACTGAGATTACCATTAGAGCATAAGTCAATCAGGAAAGTGAACATCCAGTGTGGATGGGAAGGGAACTGAGTTCTCTTTCAGTTGGTTCACTTTTTGATCCACTTGAGTTCGGTTCATGTAAAGAGAACTATATGTGAAAACACCCTTGAAGGCCCATGACCACTTAATCCCATAAAAAGTTACTAATTATCAAAAAAAATAGATGTCAGGAACTTTACAACACTGCCTCTGAGTTTGTCCATTTTCTCTGATCATCCCTCTGAACTATATTCAAAGGATATCTTCATCAAATTCACACAAGATGATATGGGCCTGTGTGGTACAGTAGCAAATTAATCATCTGCACTTTACCATCTTCACTGGTGTTATTCAGCTAACCACAGTTCAAGATTCAAGAGTTTTATTGTACTGTTTAATATAATCTAAACTAATAATATTGACAGTTTACAGTCAGCCAAACATGCCTGTTAAAAACAACTACGTCATCAGCATAGACTAGCACCTTTGGTTTAGCTCAATCATAATTTCAAAGAGAAAAGTTCCACAAGACTCAGTTACAGCATTTCCATTTGGCCCACATTCCTACCCAAAGTTTTTCACCATTTTCTGGAATTTCACAGGACACCACACATAACATGTCCCCTCAGGGAAAATAAACCAGCTGTTTAGCAGATTCAAATTAATTCCTATTCAAATTGAGAGCTGGATGCTTTGCTGTACGCTCTCTACCTCTGTAGTGGTACTTTAGCATGAATGTTACTATTTACTCAGTGAGTCCAAGCTGTACCAGCTTAAAAGGCTGCTGTTGTGCAGAGTGGAATATCATTAGTGGTGTGCAATGCAGCAAATGGGTATGCAGTTCACTTTCATGCCTCTCACTCCTAACAAAGTTTCTATCTTTGGCAGTGCACATAAATTATACCAGCTGATAGCTTTCAAGGCTTTCAGGTCCAATTCAGATGAGAACTGAAATAATAGTCTTCCCGTTGGGGAGCACAATGAGAATTATGATAGATTGCAACACAACAGGGTACACGCTGCAAAATATGTATTTAAGGCAGTTTAATAAGGCTTTGCAGGGATATTAGTAATATAGCATTCATGATCATTTTGCCCTAATTGACCCATAAGAACAATTTGGAAGGTATAAATGTTAATACATTTTTGTAGTTTTGTAGTGACATGATGTTCTGTCATTTTCAATGCAACATCAGTCTCATATTTAATCAAAAATGACTGCCACACTCAAGGCTACAATGTAACACTTTATTAGCCTATGGTAAAGTATTGTAATTACTTAATGATACTGTGTGGGCACTTCATAAAAATCTCCACTAATACACAGTGCAACAACAAGTACAAAGTTTACAAATGTAAAATAAGTACTTCAAAAATCTGTGTTTCTGAGTGATGTACCGGTGTTTGGCGCAGTTTTCTGGTCGGTGGAGTTGGCAGCCATCATTCTTTGTCCCTTTCCTTCCTCTAGCATGATGCAGGTCTTGGATGGAGGGCAGCTGGCAGCCATCTATGCTTCATGTGAATGAAATGTTTCCTTAATTCCTACAATTGTGTGGACAAAGCAAGCGCTGCTGTCGGGAGGAGAGAACTTTTAGACTGGTGTGTTGACGTAGTAGGGATCCTTCTCTGAGTAGCGCCCCCCTCCCCCAAGTTAGCGAGTCTGTCCTGTCCAAGGTTAGGCATTGTGAAGCCCTTTGGAGACTGCAACCGTGATTAAGGGCAATACAAATAAATTTGATTTGAGACGAAAAAGCATTCCGTAAATGTATCTAAACTGGATATTGTCTTCATTGCTCATTCCATGCACAGCTTGCTATCAGCAGTGATGTCTTTCTTGCTGGTCCTTGAGGGGGTTTAGTTTGATGAATTCTTGAATACTTGCTTCTGCTTATTAATAACCGATTGAAACTAGGGGAAAAAAACATGTGTATCGAGTAAAATATGTAAATGACTTAATCATAGCTCTCATTAACACCTAAGGTGGTGTGAGAACACAAGGTGAACGTTCATTTCCTTCGTTTGATAATAGATAAAAAGGGATGCATTCATTAAGATTAGGTCACAAGACTGGTTTCAAGCTGCTGCTAGACTAAAAAGTGTAGACAGAAAAATTGGGATTATCAGAGCAGATAGTCTCCCAGTTGTTGTAGATGCAAGTGAATGGGAGTGTAAGGAGAATAAGCAGCACCACAAGCGAATGCTAAAATTCTGACAGTTGACATGCTTCTTGACAATTTTATAACGAATTACCACTGAAATATGGGTACAGTACTGGGGAAGAACAATATCCATAGGCTTGATGTCCTGTGACTAACTGGATTATTATTACTTTTATGATCTTCACATTGATTTTGCTGAGGACGGCGATATCCTAGTTAGTTAAATAATAGTACATTTTTAGTGTACTGATAATATAAAGTGGGTTATAGATCTCAGTGTAGTTCTCATATAAATGATTCATCATTCAATACACATTAACCTTTAATACTGGGAAAACAGATAGATGGATGGGGACACTCTTTGTAAAGAGTGTTAACATAGAAAGACAAAGGGAAAGATTTTTCATGACCATCAATTAAAACATTTATATTTAAAGTCAATGAGGTTCTTCGTCAAATTTCTGAATTATCCTATTGCAACTGAAGCATCAAGCTTCATGGTTTGCTGCAGTTGCTTCCAGGTATATGAAACAACATATGAGAACAGTCTTTCCCAGTTCAGTGCTAACGTGAAGAACCTGGAGATGCAGCCAGTCAATAAGCGAAATAAGATATGATATAGAAGTGCTTAGACATCTGCAGTTATAAATCTAAGAGCAGAATGGTAGACAGCATCTAGGGCTTAAAGGAAAAATCCCACCCAAATCCTTTTACAGTGTTAGATATCAATCTGTGATGCTCATTGGATTGCAGAAGTTACTAAAAATTTTATCTTTTTTGGTGTATCCACCTCCACTCAATCTGCCTCGTATACATCCACTTCAGTTAGCGATTTCCTACATTTCCCAGAATGCCTTTCGACATCCACCAGGGAAGGGGCATGAACTTGTTGCTTTCAATCAAAAGGTGGGCGTATGGGCACATAAAAATAGCTAGCTAGCAGACACCGGGGTGTGTCTATGACGGCCACTAAATTGTTATCGCTGCCTTTTCTACGATGGATTTCTGTGGGATTGTTGAACATCGGTGCAAAATCTTGAGTCTAGAAAGAAGCCCTTGCTCTGTGATTCTGAGGGGCTGACACCAAAACCTGACATTTTACCTGGGTTCTAATTCGTGATAAAATCAAGTTGAGTTTTCTTCATACTGCCTTAAAAAAAAAACTAAGTAAAGTGGAATAGGTATTGTATGTTGTACTAACAAATGCTTATTTAGTGTAGTACTTACACTTGAGTTTAAGTAACTAAAAAAACAAACCTGTATAGAGTACTTGATAATTTACTTAAGATGTACTCTTGACTTTGTATAGACTACTCAGAACTACTATTTCAAACAACTAAATAATTTCAAGTGAAATATACTGTGTGTATTCCAAACAACACATTTATTTAAGGGGCTAACTAATATGACATTTCCTGCAACTTAGAATTTCTCAGTTGTATTTACTTGAACAGCAATCTGATTTACTTGTTAAAACCATGCAAACCGATTGCCTTAAAAAGACCAAGTAAGTGTTACTCGTGTAACTTAAGTGCTTCAAACATCCATTATACATTCCATTTTCCTAAAATAATCCCATTTACAGTTACACATAATAAATCAAGGTAATAGTGACAGAGTTCAAAGTTCAATTATATGCATTTTTTAAATTTTATTCCTTATGGTGCATTCCATTGTACTCGGAAATCGATAATTCCGTGTCGGTATTCTTAACTTCCAATCTAAATGTGTTCCAGTGCATCTGCTTGGGAAAACATAATCGCCCGCAGCAAACTCATGTTTGTATGGTAAGTCTCAGAATGTTACAAGCATCTAAACTCAACATAAACTACTACAGCGCCATTAGTGAATAGAATCACTGTTTTTTCCAACTACACTGGAATGCACCATTACTTTGCGACGGGTGAAGCTAAAACAACATATCTACGGAGATATATCAACTCCCCAGTTATTATTTTGTAGGATGCAGGCAGCAACATAGATCCCTGCACAGTCTCCCAACACATGAAAATGCCAGGACAGAGTGGATTCATTTTATTTTTAACAGCAACAGCTACAGTTTTTTCTGTGTGTGATGATCAGTCCTCAGACTGCTTGAGCAACGGCAGGATTAGCATCTAAATTGAAGCTTAAAGATAGAGCAATTCATAAGGTGCGTGACCCATCTGCAAAATTGGAATCTGTGAGTGTCACCATGTTTTGATTTAATTTACCAAATTAGTCTGGTTAGTATATTCAACTGCTGGTTAGCTAACAAGCTAGCGGGGCTAGCCACGGGCTTGTTGGGCACAGAAGTAGTAAGAAAACTAAAGCTGGAGTCATCAAAAGTAAAGTAAAGTAAAAGTAAAGTTATTGGTTGGAGTCAGGACTCATCTTAAAGTTATTTGTTGGGACCAGTGTCTGTTTTATAAGTCTGTCGAACGTGTCAGGCTCGGTAAACTTTAGCCACCATTAGTACAATCGCGTTTGGTTGTTTGGCTGCGCTGTTTGAATGCAAATAGATTGCATCCAATAATATATTGACTAACTAGCGCAACAAAATTGTCAATCCTAGCTTGTCTGCAAGTTGTATTCAATAAGCTTATGGACATGAGCCATAAACAGACCGGCTACAGCAGAGAGTGTCGCTCACACATCCACATACACAAACACAAGGCACGAAAGTACAATATTACACAGAATTTTTATCATTGAGAAACTAAGTGGAACCGCCTCAGCTGCCTCTTCCCATTCTGGGTCAGACTCCGGCTCAAACATGTCCGGTCTCAGTGTTGGTTCTGGAGCGGCCGCCATGGTTATGGTAGATTTCTGCATCAAGCTTATTTGTTTACCTTGAGCAGCATGGGCGCTCTGCTCTCAGTCTCCGCCAGGCGATTCCGTGGAGGTTGTATGTAATGAGCACTGCTCTGATTGACCGCCTCAGAGCAGTGCTCATTACATACAACCTCCACGCCCTCAAAACAGCCTGTTCTTTACAATGGAGAAAATGAGAGACTGAAACACACAACACAGAAGCTGGTTTTAGGATTTTTTTTTTTTATAGACTTCACAAACGTCTTGTAAAGACCCACAGGAACAGTTTAAATAGCCCAAAATGAGTAAAATACCCCTCTTTAAAATCGTATTGTGCTGGTTTAAAACTGCAGCTATTGTCATGGCAAATACTGGCTTCTGTACACCATAAGTGTTACGATCGTGTTTAGGACCCAAATGCAAACCACAGACACAGAGGCAAACAGGTTTACTGGTGAATGGTAAGGTAGGGATGACAAGCAGGGAAGACTGACTGGTGCAGGCGTGGTGTGAATGGAGCTGGGAGACAGGCAGGCAGGACGACAGGCAGGGAACCAGGAAGACAGGCAGGCAGGGTAGACAGGCGGTGGTAGGTCGGCAGGCAGGGAGTCAGGGAAGGAGGCTGGATCTGGGTAGAAGACAATCAGGATTAGTAAGGCGAAAAAAGGAACTCTAAGAATATTCTGCAGAGGGGCCGAGAAACGCAACTGACGGGGCAGTACAAACAACGATCTGGCGATGAGTGGATGGAAAGCCGGGGTTCTTATACTGGTGGTGATGGATTGATGGATGGCAGGTGTGTGGGGTAGAGCAGGTGATCGGGATGAGTAGATGAATGCAGGGAGGAGCCGGAGACTGGAGCCACGCCCGTCAACACACACACACACACACACACACACAGACAGAGACAAACAGGGAGAACAGCTAGGAGGCAGAGGTGGAGGGTGTGACAGTACCCCCCCCTCTATGGACGCCACCTGGCGTACGCCTGGTACCAGCTGGGTGCAGGCGGTTGAAGTCGCGGATCAGCGACGGGTCCAGGATCTGGGCCCGAGGAATCCAGGATCGCTCCTCTGGACCGTAACCCTCCCAGTCCACCACGTACTGGTACCCCCGACCATGGCGGCGCACGTCCAGGAGTCGCCGGACGGTGTAGGCAGGGTGGTCGTCGATCATTCTGGGAGGTGGGGGTGGCAGGAGCAGGGGGGGACAGGGGGCTGGAGGAGACAGGCTTAATTTGGGAGACATGAAATGTGGGGTGAACATGAAGGGAGGGGGGGAGTTTCAGGCGGACAGCACAGGGGTTGATAATGGCCTCTATCTCGTAGGGTCCAACAAAACGGGGAGCCAGCTTTTTAGAATCCACTTTCAATGGTAGATCCTTTGCCAGGAGCCATACCTGTTGCCCCGGAATGTAGATGGGAGCTGGGGCGCGGCGGTGGTTGGCCTGGGTCTGGGACCAGGTGGATGCCCGGAGTAGGGCAGTGCGGGCACGCCTCCAAACCCTCCGGCATCGGCGCATGTGGGCTTGGACTGAGGGTACGGCGATCTCCTCCTCCTGAGAAGGGAATAGAGGGCGCTGGTACCCAAGGGAGCAGAGGAAGGGGGACAAACCTGAGGAGGCGTTGATGAGGGTGTTCTGGGCGTATTCCACCCAGGAGAGCTGGGAGCTCCAGGAGGAAGGGTTGGCGGAGGTGATGCACCGGATGGCAGCCTCCATCTCCTGGTTCGCCCGCTCCGATTGCCTGTTGGTCTGTGGGTGATAACACGAAGATAAGCTGGTGGTGGCGCCCAGGGCTTTACAGAAAGCCCTCAAAACCTGGGAGGTGAATTGGGGTCCCCGATCAGAGACGATGTCGGCGGGGATGCCGTGGAGGCGGAAGATGTGGTTCACCATGAGGTCTGCGGTCTCCCCGGCCGATGGCAGCTTGGTGAGAGGGATGAAGTGGGCAGCTTTAGAAAACCGGTCAATGACTGTGAGGATGGTAGTCATACCGTTGGACGGAGGGAGGCCGGTGACAAAGTCCAAGGAGATGTGTGACCAAGGACGGGTGGGGACAGGCAGGGGGCGGAGCAGCCCGGCGCGGGGCCTGTTGGATACCTCACTCCGGGCACAGACCGAACATGCTGCGATGAAGCCCCGGGTGTCGGTGTCCATGGACGGCCACCAGAAGTGTTTTGGCGGAGGAAGGCGAGGGTCCGGGAGATGCCAGGATGGCAGGTGAGCCGGGTGGAGTGAGCCCACTGGAGCACCTGCGAACGGACCGAATCTGGGACAAACAGACGGTGAGGTGGGCCGTTACCTGGGTCGGGCTGCAGTGCCTGGGCCTGTCTGACCTGAGCCTCAATCTCCCAGGTAATGACGGCGATAAAACAGCAGGGTGGTAGGATGGGATCCGGATCCGCATTGTCCTCCCCTGCAGCGTAGACGCGGGACAAGGCGTCGGGCTTGACGTTACGAGAGCCTGGGCGGTAGGACAAGGTAAAGTTGAAACGTCCAAAGAATAGCGCCCAACGGGACTGGCATGGGTTCAGATGTTTTGCTGTCTGTAAGTAGGTGAGGTTACGGTGGCCAGTCCAGACGACGAAGGGCTGGGCGGCTTCCTCCAGCCAGTGATGCCACTCCTCTAGACCCCACACGACGGTGAGGAGCTCCCGGTTACCCACATCGTAGTGTCTCTCTGCGGGCGAGGAAGGCACAGGGATGAAGCTTGTCGTCGGCCGGGGACCTCTGGGAAAGCACAGCCCCTACCCCCGTGTCTGAAGCATCCACCTCCACAATAAATTGCAAGGTGGGATCGGGCTGGATGAGGACAGGGGCAGAGCTGAAGTGGCGCTTAAGCTCACCGAGAACAGTCTCTGCCTCCGGGGTCCAGTGGAACGGAATGGAGGTGGAGGTGAGGGCCATGAGTGGGGCTGCGATGTGGCTGTAGTTCCGGATGAACCTCCTGTAGAAGTTGGCGAAACCCAGGAATCGCTGCAGTTGCTTACGGTTGGTGGGCATCGGCCACTCTGCCACGGCGGAAACCTTGGCCGGATCCATGCTGACCTGGTTTCGGGCGATAATGTAGCCAAGGAAAGACACACTGGGGACGTGGAATTCACATTTTTCTGCCTTTACAAAGAGCTTGTTTTCTAGGAGGCGCTGGAGTACCTGGCGGACATGTTGCTCATGCTCGGCGGAGTTCTGAGAGAAGATGAGGATGTACCGAAAAAAGAAAAACAGACAAATAGACGAACAATAACTTTAACTTCTTCAGAATAACAATCTGAAACACCAAATGCTCACCTATGTTACACTGCTCTGCCAACTCACTGCTATAGAAGTATTGTGAACAATGGAGTCTGCTGGACTGTCTTTTTTCTGCCTATATATACGCCAGTACTCGGTGATGGTACAATAATCTGCCAGTAATACTTGCCAGCCGATGTATGAGTTGGGCTTTATAAAAATAAATAAAATTATAATTCTGGGGGGGGGAAAAAAAATCCAACCCTGACCTTTTAATTTAACGTATAATCCTGAAACAACGGCTTTAATTCTGTAATAACAATAACATGCAGTTTATAGACCAAACTTGGTAAAGAACCAACGGGCTGACACGTGCCAAGTAACTTCATTCAGTAAGGGTAACAATATGAAAGTAATTACTCTGGCAATGGATCTCATGCATGTATGAATGAACATACACCGGCAGCCTTTAGATGTAACTTGCTGATGAACCCATGGGTTGACAATTTATTTTAATTTATAAAGTGCCTTAATTTAGTTAACATAACAATAAAAGGAACTGAATCCACTGTCATAAACAAGTGTGAGCTAATGCCAAACGTCACTCTTATACGATTACGATTTACATTCTAACTCAACAGGAGATTTTTAAGAGTTTGCATTTTTAGTGGGAGTTTGTTCTCTCCCAAGCCAAGCATCACTCTTTGAATGAAGCTGAAAGTGTTTTTCAAAAAGTGCCCAGGTCTCATCACTGTCAGAATCCTGTATAAAACCAAACAAAAACAACATTACAACAGACATGATCAATTGTCACTGTGTCATCTGTCCTGCCTACACTGCTTTCCAGCCTTGCCCATTAAGTTTTCATTTCACATGCACCTGCGTTTAGCAGTTTTATCAACATTAGTAGGCCTAAAACATTTTTTGACCAGTTTACAGATGTCCAGTAAAGAACATGAAAGAAATTAAGTTTTGAAGTCTTCCTCACATTCAATTTCCTTTGCCATCCTCACTGGTTTGTACTAGCTAGTGTATGTGAGGGAGAGAGATGTTCTACCTCTTGTGCAGAATACACAACCGCGGCATGGCAAGCGGGCTTAGCACTGTTGAGCTCAGCAGTGCAACCCAGTGACATGGACTGCAAACAGAGTTAGTTGTATAGCTGCTTCATTGTATGGGTGATGCTACTAACCTAGCTCAGGAAAATAGGAAAATACACCTTTCACCATCTCAATTTAAAAAAAATAGTAATTTCTGCTTTATTCGATAGTGACAGTAGAGAGACAGGAAAGGCAGGGGAGAGAGAGGCGATGACATGCAGCCAAGGGCTCCCTCCAAATCAAACCCCAGCCGCTGTGGTTAGGACTCAGCAGATATGTGATACGCCTCTACCAGGTGAACTACCAGGTGCCCCAAATGCATCTACATTTAAAACTCAGACCTTGTTTATGTTTTTTATCTTGACTCATCATAAATATGCAAAGTCTAGTAAATAACTCAGTTCTGGAGATAAAAGGTGCATTTCTCTCACTTCACAGGAGGTAGGCTCATAGCTTCACCCTGCTGGCATACACTGAACTGTGACAGTTAGCATGCAGCCCATGCCCATCTTATATATTCAGCATTCATCTTTTTTATCTGACTCTCAGTAAGATACCAACAAATACAAAGCAAATTTCCCCACAACTCTGTGCTCTTTAAGATGTAACTATGAGAACTTACGAAACAGGTGTTTTAGAAGTTACTGGGGCCATCACCAAGTAGAACAGGGAGGCCTCGGAGTACAAGGGTGCGCATTGCTGTCACATCTGGTTTCTAGAAGCAGATAATGAACAAATAAAGTTCAAGATTATGCAACATTCAAAAGTTACAGTACAAACAGGTTTGTCAAAGTGTATGAAACAAGTGTCACCACGATGTTTGTTTGACAGTGCAGCGAACAGTTACTAATTGGAGAAGTGATTTTTAAGATACAAGCTACTGTGAACTTTACAAACACTATACGTGGTCAACTCACCATGATAAATAAAGATATAAGAAGCCTGTAGTAGACTCACCCCTGAATCAATTTGCTGCACAAACTCAGCCAATGTCTCTCCAACACTTCCTTTCTTGGACTTGAATATTGTGACAATTGCTCACAGGTCCACTGCATCTGCAAGGAATGATTGTAAGTGGATATTTTAAGTGAAGATGGTGTCTCAAATTAATTCTAATTATGGTGGATCTCCCCCAAGACAATTTGATGTTATTTGATTAAAAACTATGCATTTTCACATCATTTTGGACCATTATCATTACATTATTATAAAAAACAAAAACACAGGTTGTAGTTCTTCACAGTACACTCAGACATTAGCAAGTAGAAAAGTGAAACAAATATGCTCACTGATAAAGTATGCCCTGAAGTAATCCTAATTCAGAACAGGATTAGAATTGATTTATATTTTAAATATAAATAAATGTTTCTAGAGCAACAACAGTAATGTTTACAACAGCAAAGTCACTATTTAAACTCAATCTCAGTAGAAACAAATCTAAAATGTCAATAAAATAATATTTCTGACATCAAAATACTGAGTGAAGTTTAGAGGTGAAAAAGCTATACCGCCAAAACATGTTCTACCAGTCTATTGTGCAGTGCCTATTAGCTAAAAACTAGCTAACATACTACTAGCTATTAGCTAACATTGGCAGCAGTTAGAAACACAAATTGCGAGATCTCGCAAAAGTTTTGTGGTCAATGTACTTCCAGGTCAGTTCGGCACCATGGAAACCACAACAATGGAGCACACACACCTGTGGGAGAATTAGAATTTTATTTTGAGATTGGCCTCAAATATAAAGACATTAAATCAGTGCTTGGCAGTAGTCACAGTTTTCACATAAGTGAGAGACATCTGAAGAGAATACTTAGTGCAAGGGGTCACTCTCGTCGCAAAGCATACTCTGACCTGGCAGTCCTGGTTGAATTCATTAGCAGTAAGGATGTACGCTAAATGCAAAGAACATGGACTACGTGTGAGGAAAGAGGATCTGCGCTTTGTGTACTTCATCTGGCACCTGGACCCATGATAAACTGAAGCCATAACGTTATGGCATTTGTGTCAATGGAAGTATTGGTGGATTTCCAGGAAAATGACCTGGCTTAATGCCTACACAACAAGTAGTGACCCAAAGTTGATCGGAGGGTTTTACATAGAAGCAGTGCAGTGTTTAGGGGGCTGCCCTAGAGTTGTGAGAGGCTAACTATCAAGGGTGCCATCTGGGTGAGTGGGGAGGAGGAAATGTCGAAAGCCTCTAACGTAGCCATTTTCAGTTCCAAGATCGCCTCTCACAACTCTAGGGCAGCCTCCTAAATGCTGCACTGCTTCTATGTAATACCCTCCGATCAACTTTGCATTTGGGGGTATAACTGCCAAAATGAATTGCACTTAGCTGTTTTTCTGCAGGTCAGTGGCAAGAAGCAGTGTGTGTTGATCTAGACTCATGTTCCTGGCTTCCACGGTTCTTGTTCCAGGGACCGTGCTACAACCATACCACTGAAACAATCATACTGATTCTCCCCTGTATAAGTACAGTACTGTGCAAGAGTCTTACGCACATGTACAAAGATTTCGTGGCGAAGATGCTTTCAAAAATAATGAAATTAAGTTTAATATCAAAAAAGGTACTATAAAAGAGCAGTAATATAAAACACTAATGCAGAAGCAAAATAAACATCTAAGAGCAAATTTATATTAAAAAAAATGTTTGCATTATAGTGTATATAAAAATATCAGTATCATTATATGATTACTAAGAGAACACAAAAAGCCTAAATGTTGAGCAGAAATCTGTGTTGCTCATCAGCAGTGGTAAACCAACATAAATGAGCCGACAACAGAAAGGGATGGGAGAACAAAAGGGAGGAAATGTAATTAATCTAATACTGCTGTGCTTTGTCAGTCCAAAGCATCATCTGCCATATGTTATAGAGGCAGGGGCAAGAAGAAACAAAAGCACTGAACAACAAATCACTCCCGGTTCTCTGTTCCCTTGTGTTTTTCTGTTGCAGTGTTGTTCAGATGGTGTGACCTTGGGAATGGAGATTGTGTGTAGGCTTGCCATACTTTGTTGTTAGTGATCGCTTTTTATAGCAAGTAAAGTGAGCTATTAGTGACTGCGGTCTACAAAAAGAGTCACCTTTTCTGTTGTGCAGGGGTTATGCATGATTAGGCCAAAACTACAACAACATACTACCAGACAGATACCTTAATGTACCTTTTTTCGTGTTCAAAACAGTAGATATTTCAACCTTTGGTATCGCAGGCTGATAATTTAGCCTGTTATGTATCGCTAACCTCAGCTTGAGGACACAGTAACGTAACGATATTGTAGTAAATTACTTTATCATCTACTAGTAATTACTGGTATGTATACTACAATGATACAAGTAAACAAATCAGTATGCAAATAAAGAACATCAGTATACGTTACGATACAGTTTACTATAATATAAAATTTCAAGTAGTAAAGAGAGTAAAGAGAGTGAAATTCTTTGGTGCAGAACTCAACAGTGCAGTCTAGAGCAGTCAATATAAACAATGCAAGCATGCAAAAGTATGAAAAACAAATATATATATAAAAAATATATAGTGCATAATGTTGCGTGCACATATTTTCTGCAATTCATCCATGGACTGTGGATGCGAAAAATAGTGCAAACAGGTATCAACAAGTCCTTAATGTGAGGTTAGTGATACATTTCAGATTAATGCCATAATGACGGTTAATTAGAGGCAGGTAAATTGATGCATTACCCTTCTTTCTTCACTGTAGATCCAGCTGTAGCACCGTACAATGCAGCTTACAGAAAAAAAATAGAAGAGGATGGCAGCAGGTGCTGCTAAATACCTCTGTCTTCTGAGAGTATCTCTATATGATGTAGTACCTTGAATTATTTCCACATTTATGCAAACATTTGCTGTATCTAAAACTATAGAGTAGCAAATCACTCACAGTACCTTTATACACAAAATGATTTCACTCATAAATTAAATGCCTTTTCCTTTTCGCAGTGGGGCTCCATAGCACCTAGCCTTATGTACACTCAATACTTAATTTCTTGCTTGTCCTCTATTCACATAAATCCCTTGATGTTGCGCAATTGACTTAGCAATTAATCAATCATCAGTTATTCATAGTAGCGCCACATGGGACTTCTTACACTCAGTGTTAGTAGTAAAAACAAATGTTTTTACAGCAGCATCCTCAAAACCCCACCTTTCTGCAGTGTTCTATGTCTGACGTCTGTTTTTGAACCCATATTACATGATTCACACTAGGATTTCTGTGGGATGAAATGCATAGAGCAGTACTATGAGCAGTGCTGAGCTTGTTATTCCAAAAAGTAATGCACTACTTAAATACCAATCAGTGATTTCAAAAATAATAATAAGTTTACGCGTTACCCCTGAGAGCAGTAATTCATCACACTTCATTATTTTGCTTTTCCGTTAAACCTCTAAAATTGGAGATTGCGGCCTCTCTCATCTTCGGAAATCACAAAAACTCAATTACCTCGCCTTTGAACAATCGGGGAAATGAAACAGCGGTGCAGGGGGCAAACAGACAGTCAGTCAGAGGGAACAATTGTATTACTTTCTTTTCATTTCTGCTGATTTTTGCATATGCACGCATACATTTGCACACTTGAGCAATTTTCCTCTGTAGCCTATACCTGCTGTTGCTCTCTGCTCGCCTTTTAAAGTCTAATTTGAGGTATTTCATCATGAAATTGGCGATGGTTGTGATTTAATAGTAGAGAGGAAAGATGGGGAATGACGTTGCTGTCACATGGGGTGCACCTTAGCTCAATGAGCCACCCATGATGTGTAATCTTCAGCTGCTTCAGGAGATTTGATGTTGTGTTATTTGCAGTGGAATTATTTTTTTGTACCTGCAAACAAATTCCAATTGACATCCTACTAATTTTGACAAAAATGTATTTGGGGGTGGGATAGGGATAATTTAACTTAAATATTCTGTTCATTGTGTGTGGTAACAAAAGTAATGACATTTTATTGACAAATGCAATGTTATTACTATAATTGAAATCATTGTTGCTAATCACTACTGGGAAAAGTTGTAATATGTTACTGTAACAACCCAGCACTTATTTTTTATGTATCCTCACAGTGGTGGTGATAGAAAATGTTGAGTTTTTTTGCCAAACCACTGATTGCTAGAATTGAATAGAATTTTCCAGCTGTGGCTAGAAACATTGTCCTATACTACACATTCAGTACAGTCAGTCTAAGGTCACAGATTGACACTAAAAGCTTAATTTATTATTTATAAAACTGTTACTTCTTAACACAGTAGTCTAATAGTTTGACATCTCCCAAACCCTCTTTTAAAAAAGGATTTTCATTTTAATGAGCACAAACATACTGGATCTGTAATAATGAAATGCAGCTTCTAATAGACCAAATGAATCACAGCTCGAGTGATACTGCCCACATATTGGAAAGAGTTTAACTTTTCAATATGCCAGCCACCAACAAATAATTGAGCTCTACCATAGGGTGCAGTAAATATGTAATTATCAGGACATTTTGATGAAGAGTTTAATATGTCTAGTTGAACAAGAGGGCAAAGTGTAGCAAGAAAAGATAGGATCAGTGGGCAATTTCCTTGCAGACATCAGCTATGATTAAAAATTATAGATTGATGATCCAGGTTGTGTGCCCTGGGCTATTGATTTGACAGAGTATAAAAAGTACATATTGATTGAAATAACATGCTGTGGTTATTCCAGACCTCTCTTTTTTTTACCCTGGACAGATCAGAGTGGACCAACATATCATCTTCTAGGTTATAATCACGGTGTAACTCTTTCCGCAGATGCAGCAGCTGTTCTACGAGAACTACGAACACAACAAGAAAGGTTTCATCGAAGAGCTTCACAGCAGCAAAATCCACAACGCCATCACGCTCCATCCCAACAAAAAGCCTGTCTACCAATACCGGCTCCATGGCTACATGCTGAGCCGTGAGATCTCAAGGCTTCGCTACCGCACCATCCTGCTCCACCGCGAAGGCCTTACTATGAGTCGCCTTAGTGATGCAGAAGTTCAGTGGGAGGACCAACAGCTAGGGGCACCACCCACCTACATGCGTTACAAGCCCAGTGAGAGAAACGATGTAATTGAGTGGGATTTCCTCACTGGCCGCCATCTTTATTCTACTTGTGAGAACCAGATGCCCCGACAAGGCCTTGGGAATCTGCTGCGGACTGCACTAGAAGACACAATACTCCAGGTCACAGAGATGATTAATGAGAATTCCAAAGCGCGTGGCCGTGTCTTTGACTTTAAAGAGATTCAGTATGGCTACCGCAGGCTGGACCCCATGCATGGTGCAGAATACATCCTGGACTTGCTGCTCCTGTACAAGAAACATAAGGGCCGCAAAGTAACAGTGCCTGTGCGGCGGCACGCCTACCTTCAGCAGTCGTTCAGCCGACCCTTCTTTACTGAATCAGAAGAATTAGATGTGGCTGAGCTCATGGGTGCCATCAACTCTGAATCCCATTCCCTCTCTTTCCTCTCCAACTCGCTGAAGTTCTTGTCATCCTTCCAGTTCTCCGAGTCAACCAGGGAGATGCGGGAGCGAGGCCAGAGGAAGGTCAACATCCTGGTCCCACTGACAGGTCGATATGACGTATTTGTCCGCTTCATGGAGAACTTTGAGAAGACGTGTTTGATCCCCAATCAAAACGTTAAGCTGGCCATAATTCTGGTGGACAATGACAGCAATCAGGACAGGGAGAAACACATGGAATTAATCAAAGACTACCACAAGAAGTATCCTAAAGCCAACCTGTCGGTCATCCCCATGACAGGTGACTTTTCACGAGGGCTGGCTCTGGAGCTGGGCTCCTCACAGCTTGATAATGACACACTACTCTTCTTCTGTGATGTTGATCTCATCTTCAACGGAGATGCCTTGCAACGCTGTAGAGACAATGCCGTCCAAGGAAGACAGGTCTATTTCCCTGTTGTCTTTAGTCAGTACGATCCCAAAATAGTCTATGCTGGGAACACCCCGGACGAAAACAAATTTGTGTTCACCAAGAAAAGTGGTTTCTGGCGAGATTATGGCTTTGGAATCACCTGTGTTTTCAAGAGTGATTTGCTAAAATCCGGTGGTTTTGACACTTCAATCCAAGGCTGGGGATTGGAAGATGTAGACCTTTTCACAAAAGTTATAAACTCTGGTTTAAAAGTGTTCCGCAGTCAGGAACCAGGAATTGTCCACATTTATCACCCTGTTCACTGCGACACTAGCCTGGAGCACAAGCAACACAAAATGTGCCTTGGGTCGAAAGCAAGTACGTATGCGTCGGCGATGCAGTTAGCAGAGCTGTGGCTGGAGAAACACATAGGGGTAGGGTATAACAGAACTTCGTCCTGACATTCAAGCCCTTCTTGAATCCTCCAGGCAAGGTTACCTCAGTTCTGCTTGAGTGCAGGCAACAGTGGACTATGTGTGTGTTGTGGTGTGAGAGTGGATGTGCTACAGATGAACAAAGAGACCATGCATTAAATAAAGAACTACATAGAGCAAGAGAATGAGGGTACATTCAGTTATCTTTGGTGCAATTCCTTTTTTTTTTTTTTTTAACCTGGTTATTTGTTTTCTTGTGTAATTCAATTCTCTACAGCATCTTCCAAAGGACAGTTTTTTGGCCTTTACTTCATGGCTTTGCCTGAACAATAATGTTAATATGTTAGCTTATGCCATTGTTAACATGAAGTTTACATGTTTGCCTCAGGACCACATCTTATCACCGAGTGCAATGCAGCCTTCTGTTTTGATTGATGCACAAGGGGCCCAGGGCCTACTGAAAGGCACCTAGGAGCAACCTTAAATAAAGCAGTAATGTTGGTAAAAAGAAGTCAATGAATAATGCTGAAATATGATAATAATGATGGTAATTATTTAATTATGATAGTATGACAAACAAAAATTCTATGAATAAGAATTGAAAGCTCTTCATCTGCAGTCATTTTGAGAGGAATTGTGAATAATTTTGGTCATTATATCTTTATTGTAGTGTCAAAATATTTACAGGGATTTATGGTACTGGAAACCAACAAGCATTTGTTGCGTTTTTTAAAATTCATTATAGAGGCCCATATGCTTTGAGTTTGCTAGCAAGAACAAACAAGGTATAGTCAAATGAGTTGTTTATAATAAAAAAATGTTGAAATGCAGATATTTAATCTATGTCTGGGTGCTTTTATGAGCAGTTTGTCTTTTAACACTATACAAGAAGTCTTAGTATAAATCTGTGCATGTTTGAATAGTTGAGAATTGTGAACAATATAGGACCTCAATAAATCAGTCATCACTTTTTGAAATGTTTTCCGAGGCTTAGAAATTTGAAAGGGGTGATATTGGAGGATATGTGGACTTTAAAAGATGCAGGGGAATAATACTATTTGAACTTGGCAACACTTGGGCATAAACAACTACTAGGAAGTTGGTGGAAGAGAAGGGAAAGAAAGCTCCCTGATTGCCCTTGCGGCTGGTAGAAAGTAACCTTGAAATACACAGAGGAAAAAAGAGGTCGGGTTAAGTCCAGTGACAGGTAGTAAACCACAGTTTAAAGGATATCAGTAGCCCTGGAACTGAAAAGGCAAACATCAATGCAAATAACAACAAAACACATTGTCTAGAGGGCAAAGAGATCAGGAAGCCAAGGACATAATTATACTACAAGCAAACTTCAAACAGCTTAATAGCATTCAGGTTCAAGGTTTTTTATTGTCAAATGCCCAAACATTCACAAAAAAGCAAAAGTTGGCAATGAAATTCTTGTGCCTCTCCGACACCTTACGCTAATGCTAAGAACAAATATTAACAGACATAACAACAACAAAAAAACAAGAAATATAATAGAAAAAGTACAAAGTTATAAGTACAAAGTTATAAATTATAAAGTTATAAAAGTACAAAAAAGTTATAAGTTATAAAGTGTAGCGGAGTGTAAGGTGACCTCGAAGTAAAGTGACCTGTTGTGCGTGGGGGGGGGGGGGGGGGGGGGGGGCATCAGGCTCTTTGTTTAAGAGCCTGATGGCCTGTGGGAGGGAAAGGATATAGGAAGTAATGAAAAAACAAAGCGAACATTCTTCATCCCAGCATGCATGGGTGGAAGACAGGGAAACAATCCTGGACAGGTTGCCACATTTACACCTATGGGCAATTTTCTCCAATGCACCTGACTTGCAAGTCTTGACTTATCCATGCAAAAAACAAATATCTGTCGTCTTAGGGTGCTTAGAAGTGAAAGGAATGATTTGGCATCAAATTCAATCAGCATAGAGTAGAATCAGTAAAGAGACCTCTTTTTCTAGACTCCAAAATATATGGATATGGCTCACTATCCCACACCCTTCTGTGGGTGACTTTCAATTTCTTTAGAGTGCAGAATGTCAGCAAAAAATCTGGTTAACGCTAGAAAAGGCCAGGCTTTTGAACCGTGCTCTTTTGCCAAGTCACGTTCAGAGACGGCAGCCTGTCTGCAGCCTTATAGACTAAATGTCATGATCTCATATGCTGTAAAACCAATAAAGACGACAAAACACAAATAAGCACTCACCATCAACATTAATTACATTTTGGAAAAAAAAAATACTCATAATGAACTCAGACTAAATCGTTAATGGGATGTTTGGAAGGCATTTTTAACTCAGCACTCTTTCCTCTCTCGCCTTATTCCTCTGACCATACTCACAGCTTCATCACAAGTTGGTTGAATTCTGAGCACCATCTTCTTTCCTTGTGTATCTGCCTGACACTGGAGTCATGGCTGTCGGATGTGTGTCAACATTTCAAATTCACAAAAGGCAAAGTAAACAGTCGTCTACCAGTGATTTTGGTGTTTGTATAACAAGTAGGGTCAGCAGTCTCTGTGATAATATTATGTGAAGGAGTCGCACTTGGCCTGCCTGTTCAATCCAAACAATACTTTCCCCATCGAACCCCACTCCTTGCTTGTGCTGAGGTCTTTAGCATCTCATTATCATGCTATTACTCTGAGGACAGGTCAGTAATCCTACACTACCACAAGGATCTCATTACTCAACAAACCTCCATTTGCACCATCAAGGAACATCCTGCTCCTCCAAGGGTCCACAGGTATTGTGTCAAACTTTGTTTCCTCCTCAAGCCCAAGCCACTGGCAGTGTGGCTTTGACTCAGTTTCACACCAAGAAAGAAAACATCCTTACAATTTTTGTGATTTGTTTTCCTAGCACTGGCTTTTCGAAATGGTAAAACAACATTTTAAGAACAGAATTGACAGTTGTTTATGATCATATTTTCTCCAACCATTTTTCTCATATATGGAGGTTGTCAGGCTATACATGGCATTTATTAAGCGCAATTCCCCCACCATAATTTCCATTTGCAGCTGCAAAACAACTGCATACAAGGAAACTTTTTTTTAGGAATTACAAATTTTAGTACAACACCAGGTTTTTTGAGCAGCTACAAAACAGCACCCCTGTAGTTGGTAGGGATTCAGTGTCTTGCTCAGGGACACTTCATCAGCCTTGAACCCAAGTTATGGAATTGAAAGAGGTCTCTAACCACAAGGCCACCGACTCTGGTCTCTACAGAAAGGAATTTTCTCAGAATTAGTCAATGGCCTGCCACTTCAATGCATTTGATTTTTCTTCCTGTTGTTTTACTTTCTTTTAATTATCTTCTGTAGCACTTTGAGATTTCCTGTTATAAAAAGTATTAAAGCATTATAAATAAAAGTATTAAGTATTATTACTATTGGTGAATAGTGATAAAGATTTTAGTCCACCTAATTGAAATAAAAAATATATATATTATATAGGTGCGTAAATTGTCATGTCAGGCTTGTATTTCCATCTTGGCCCAATATTCTGGCTCCGCTCTGATCATATTGGCACTTGACAATTTCACTAAGGACTAAACTCGCTGTAGAAAACTAGATTGTAAATGGCGATCGACGATCAAAGTTTTCCGGCTTGCTTGGAATGATAGCTTACTAAATTACAAATATCCACTCTCAGCAGCCATAACTGCGTATTTCTCTAGGCTAATCAGTGCAAATAAAGATAATCCAAAGATTTAATTTGCTAAATTTATGCATAGTCTTTCCCCCCTCTGATGGTTCTGTCACAGTTCGATTTAATTTTCCTAGACACTCAAATCCGTTATGACCTCTAAACCTACGACCTACATGCTTTAATGAAACAATTAATTAATGTAATTAATGTGATTCATTAAAGTAAATTAGCACAGAATGCTAGACTTTATCATTTATCCTTTTGTGCCTGTTGTACTGATGCTGTGTTGCCACAGACATGTGATGTGTGTGCCATGAACATGTGCCTGAGTGTTGTAGAGTGAGCTAGTGAGGCCCTAGAAGAGAGTCATAAATCTGACCTTGACCAGACCACTGCTATGTGGAGATTCCCTATAGGATGAACCATGTTAAACATGTTATCTAAGCATAAGTGAACCAATCATGAGACTTCTTTGTTCTCAAAGAAACTAGAAAGATTGTAGTTAGCTGGTTTTGACCGAGAGAGCAAACAGAGATTTTAACTTTCTGTAGGGCCTCTTTCAAGGTATTTCTCTCCAATATATCTGTATACAATATATTTTTACACTTCAACCTGTCAATGTTGTGTATTATAAGTTCTGAGTGCTTACAGGCAAATTTCCACGACATTTTTGGAGGTCCCACCGAGATCACTACATGCTCTCCCATTCTTTCCCGAGAAGCTGACCAGTCCACAATCGGGACAGCTCAATAGGAAACTGAGGAACCTCAAGTTTATTTTTTTTCGAGACGCCTGGGGTCAGCTTTTTAGGCAAAGGGGCGGCAGTAAGTGATCTGAACTTTTGAAAATTATTTAGTGGGACACAGGCACATGTTGGCACATGTTAAGTGTGTGGAAATTGCATTTGGTTATTCTTTTCAAATTCTAAAAGTGTATGGGTTTAGCTTTAAAACACGCATTGATGTTTGTTGAAGTTTTGTGTGTTGATGCTGAAGGCCTAATAAACACTCATCGAGACAGGTTTAACTGTGAGATGGCGTGCCTAAAGTGTACAAAAAGTTTGGGACAGCATTCCTCATGCGTAAAGGTCTTTTCGGGTAAGCCCTGATAAAATAGCACTGAGTAAGATTGGTTCTCACTGTTACCTTTGTACAAAGGCGAGGCAGCAAGTCCTCGTTAATATCTTTGAACTTTGAGTGCTTGGTTTGGTTGGTGTTGTAAGGAAGGAAGTGATTATTATACATTGTATAATTAGATATTGATATAGAGTTTTACTTAAATTGTAACAGGAATATACTACCACTAATAGTAATAATATTAAAGTGATTATAATAGGATGAAATTCACAATAGGGCCCAAGGAGTGTTCTTCTGGGTTATAACATAAGACCTAGTAACTAGAGCTCAAATATGGGAGATAAGTAGTAAAAAGAAGAGGCAACACCTGGAGAGTGCTCAGGATGCACGCAGATAGTGAGTGGTCACAATGGGGAACAGGACTGGACATGTGTACAATTAAAGTTATGGTGCGAACTGGGTTTCCCTGAAAATGTTAGTTTAAACGGGATTTGAAAAAAAAATTAAAGAAAGGTTGGAAGAGTTTGAGGAAAGGGAGAAAAGGAAGAAAGTCAAAGAAATTGTAGAGGTTAACTGGAAAGTATATCTGGCATGGTTAGGTGTTGTATAAGAAAAACAAAGCTCAAGAAACAGAAGTCAGGTAGGGAAAATAACTAATCAATGTGCTCAAGTCTCATCCCGAAAAATAGATCCTGACCTGGACGGTCCCACCAGACCGATCCAGCCCAATGCACCCCCAGCACCTCGGCCGTGACCAGCACCGCAACTGTCGCCACCTGGACCACTGCCCTATGAATCACAATGGACGGTTCTTGCCATGCCTACCATCTACCCCTCCCAGACAGATCTGGAACCCCTGCCATGGGGTCACCAGTCTCCTCCAGGATGAGGTACGGTGAGAAAAACATAGAAACCCTTTTCTCGCCAACATTTTGACCCCTACTCGCCCGAGTACAGACAGGCAGAGACAGAGGCTACCAAAGGGGAGGACGAGGAAGGAGGAGGGGGAGAGGCAGAGCTCCAAGCAGAGGAAGGGGGGGCAGACAGAACACGGACAATGAATGTTCTATCTGTGGCAGGAAAGACCACTGGACACGTCAGTGCCCTCACAAAGACGATAGATGTTTCATCTGTGGTTCCAAAGGACATTGGGCTCGTAAGTGTCCCCACAATATGAAGAAGATGACCAGCCAAGACAGCAGAAAATGTTTTCTGTCTACAAATCAAGAGGTTTCTGGCAGGGGGATGCAGCGGGAGAGGATTGATCTGGGGAGACAGGACAGGTCACAGCAACAGCACCAGTAGAGGGTAAGCCAGACAAGTGGAGATTTGTTCAAGATTTGAAAAAGGTAAATGATGCAGTACATCACAGTACATCACAAGAGCTCCAATTGTAGTGGAGCCGTACACACTGCTGGGACAGGTACCCCCAGAAAGTAAGTCCTTTAGTGTGGTCGACCTAGCGAATGCATTCTTTAGTATTCCAGTGGCACAATTCTGCATCTATGGACCAGAATGCCTCAAGGTTATGCAGAATCACCAACAGTCTATGCTGCAGCATTAGGAAATTGTTTGGAAAATCTGAAATTTGAACCCAGGAGCACTATGATTTGCTCACCAACAAAAGGAGGGGTGGAGAGAAAGCAACTGTAAATATGTTGATAATATTGGGATTGGTCTAAATTTGAACCCGGGTCTCCCTAAATGTTTGTTTCATTTCTATGCAGCGTTGACACATGGGAAGGATCATGTGTCAAAAAGAGGGGATAGTGGAAGCTATGAACAGACAGTGGTATACACAAGGCTTCTCAAATTACTCCCAAAATTTGGTTTGAAATTCATAATTTGTGCAAAAAACAATGTTGGCAGAGGCATCAGACACAGCAGTCTAACCTCCCAACACCAGACGAACTATATGATCGTTTAATGGATTTCAATAAGTTAAGCCCATGTGAAAACAAAAAGTACTGTCTGGTCATAGTTGACATGTTCTCTCAATGTAAAAGAAGTTTTTCCCACAGGTAAACCCGACAGTTGAGATCTATAAATTCACAGGTGAAAGCAGTCCTTCTGTCACCCCTGAGAACGAGGAGGGAGAACCTAGTACCTATTGGAGATTTATTGACATCAAATGCTACCTTGGAAGAACACATTACAGATTCAGTGGACTCACTAAAAAGAACCAAGAACAAACAAGAGAATTTTGATAGAACCAATAAAGACTGATGCTGTAGAAGAATTAGATGACAACCACTAGATGTGTGAAGGGAAACACATGGTATGAAATAATGATCTACATGGTAATCCATAATAATGCTTGCTAAAGGTGAAGAGGACGTGAGAAGAATCTAACTTATTATGCTGTTAACACTATTGTTAAAGGCAAATTTCCACAACAGCACTGTGCCCTCTGCTTTTAAAGCAGCCATGCTTAAGCAGTTAAACAGAATTACAGACAGAAACCTGCCGTTTCTTTCCAAAATGCTCGAAAGGGTTGTAGCCAGCCAACGTACAGAATTTTTGTCCAAGAACTGTTTCAGTCTGGTTTTGGAACTTTCCATTGCACCGAAAAACCACTCACAAGAGTGGTCAATGATATCCTGTTAATTACTGATTCTAACTCAACCTCAGTATTATTGATACTCAGCTTGCAACACAATTGACCATAAATACTCCCAAATGATCTCAAAAACTACATTGGCAGGCCCGGGCTGGCCATCTGGCAGCTCAGGCAAATGCCAGATGGGCTTGTCTGAATAAAGAGCCATGCATTTGCTTGTGTGTGCTACTTTTTATCAAGTTGATTTGAGGCAAGCTGTAGCAATAACCTTGGACTATGGCTGTGTCACCATGTTACAATAAGGCTTTCTTTGAGCTAGTAGGCCTAGGTAAAAGGTGTAGGCCACAATAAACATGCCACCACCGGAGTAATGCATTAAGTACAATGGTTCAACAAGAATAATTAGCATTCAATATGAAAATATCTCAGCATTTAATAGGACAATCTAAATAACTTGTTGGATGTGCGATGCAGTGTCAGAAGCACCAGCAGCAAAAACAAAAAAGCCCTGTACATTGGTATCGGTGCTGTCATGGTTTAGGTCCCATCTGCTCAATACAACACATTGCATCTTCCACAACAGTATGACCTCAGAAAATTGTAATGCGGACTTTGGTGTGCCACAAGGCTCTGTCTTGGGCCCGCTGCTATCCTCTGTGCGCTACCCCTTGGTGAAATTATCCACAAATTCAGCATTCATTTTCATGAATGATACTCAATTTTATGTACCCGATAAATCAAACAACTTTCTTTACCAATTTCTAAATTTAGAGCTGTCTATCCGAAGTCAAATGCTGGATGTCCCTACACGGCCTGCTTCTCAATGCCAATATAATGGAGGTGTTGGTTATTGGACCAGCTAGACAAAGGTCATCTATCTAAATGTCAGGGCTACAGTCAACCTTACCTTCTTGTTCGAGTCACACAACAACATTAGTAAAACAGCATTTTACAACCTTTGCAATATTGCTAATATTCAACCCATATTAACAACCCCAAATTGCCCATCTTGTCCTCACTGCACTGGCTCCCAATTCATGCCAAATATGACTTTAAGGTGCTTCACCACGTTACACCACATATACCACCAAATGCCCTCCGATCACAGGATGTTGGCTACCCATCTATCCCAGTAGTCAAAAAGAATCACGCTGGAACAGTCTGCCTGCTGCAATCACAGAGGCAAGCTTCCTAATATGAGAGGAATGGCATATTGTGTTAGCAAATTAGCACCATAAAGTGATCATGAATTAGCGCTGAAAAGACTACAACACAGATTAAAAGAGGCTAAATGGTATATTCTATTAAGGGGAATGTTTAAGGCTAAGAAAAATAAAAAAATAAAAACATAAAAAGGCAGACATCTTGGCCCAATCACATTTCTCATTTTCACCCCTACCCCTCGTTTTTGAGTGCCCCTCGCTCTTCGGCTTACCCCTCGGAACAGAGTTACAAGGGGTAGTGGTTGAAATCTCCCCCTCTGAAATGGGACAACCCTTCAAGACCCTGATATGTCATCGATGACGTTTACGTAAACAGACACGAGTTTGCTGGCAGACATTATGATAGCAATAATGGTATTATCACAGTGATATTTGCCATTTATCTGATGGAGATAGAAAAGCATGGACACTCGCGATTCGTTCACAACTTATACGTTTCACGCTCTCAATCGATCAAACAAGTCATCAAATAAAAAATACCATCGCTTCATTACCGGGCCACATGACAGAATAACGGTGCTCTGTAGTCTAGCAAGCCGTGCTCCTAACGTTACCCTGCCAGTCTGCACTGATATTAGAGGAGCCATAACAAGTGCAGCAACTTCGCTGCTGGACTTCAGTTATATTTCGTCATATGCCATCAAAGGGGGGAAATGCGACATGGAAATATGTCAAAATGCGGGACTGTCATGCACAAAATCAGCCTTAAAACAATACTGTGATGTTAACTAGCGAGGTAGAGACATCGGCATAGTAGTGATTTTTTGTTATGGTTGTTATAAAGAAAAGATCCATAATACATTGAAACAACATTAAACTAAGATAATACGACGGTTATATTTTTTAAACCTTTATTGACGAAAAAAATATTACATTTGTGGTTTCCTTTTGTTGCTTGTGCAGCGTTCGCCACCATCTTGGCGATGATTGTCGAAGATTTCTCCTAACCCTCGGTTTGTAGTGTGCCCTTGAAAAATCTCCGTTTGGAGGGCCATGTAGCCCTAACACTTCGCCCTACCCCTCGATCTCAACAAGAACAAGACATCCCTACCCGCTACACGTGAATGCGCAAAAGGGCTAAGGTTGAGGGCGAAGGGGTGAATTGGGATTGGGCCCTTGTGTTGGATACTGTATCATTTGTACCTGTAGAACAAATGTAGTTCTTTCTAGCTATGCAATCACTTTCAGTCAAGACGATTTTATTACAGTCCTTTCATAGACACATTTAACTATGCCATACCTATATTGATAATAATGAATACAATACTGATTCAATAAGATATTAAAACTGATAATATATATCTTAATATCTTATGTCTAATATCTTAGTAATAATTCTTGATGCAATCAAGCAGCGGCATGGTCATAGAATGACAGTCCATTAAGTCTTTTTTATTTGTACTTCCACAACTCATTTAAAATAAGTTTCTTGATCCCTGTGGGGAAATTAGGTCATTGCAGCAGCAAAAACATTACACAGTCAACACCCATCAGAGTTAATGTAACACTTAGTAACAGAATAGCACAATAGTTTTGAACAGATGCCCCTGAACCACATAAGCTCCAATCAACACTTGTCAACTCCAAATAGTCACTGAAAAATCAACACTGGAAAATTTGCTGTATAGGCTTCAGCAGGAGCAAGTAAATATAAGTACACTACTATAAAAAATAAGCAATACAAAACATTATATCAATAACATAACATAGTCTCAGTTGCTTTAAAACGTGTTAATGCTGAAACTAATTCTATGAGCTATTAGCAATATTTGAAATGAAATGAGGGGCGTTCTGACAATCAGTAAGCTGGGATGAATGCAAACCATGTGAATAACTGTTTAGAAGATGGAAATAACTACTCAACATGGTAAAAGTAGCATATTCAGTGTATACCGTATAAAATATTCTTATTGTGCCTTATCTTGAGGAACTTCAGACTTACACTAAGCCAACATTTTAGTTATTTGAGAGTATGGTTTGAAACATTTGCATTTTTCAGCCGAAAGTGTTACTGAGAAATGACCTTTTCCCAGTAATGACTTCCTTTTAAAGTCTGAGTAAGCATATTGCAGTAAGTCAAAAATGTGGACCCTATGAATATTGTATCAATGCCAGCTACAGGTTATAGGCCATTTTGCACAGGCTTCCAGTGCAAATGTCTCACATTTATAAGCAGGCCTCAGATTTCTTGTTAAAGTTAGATTTGGATATGCCAGTCTCACATCCTTTGGTACTTGGTACTAATTCCTCTACTATCTTGAAAAACTATAGAAAGCCAGCTCCATGCCACTGCTGTCATTTGAGTTAAGTTTCTCTCGTAAACTTAGTAACTTGTTCAAACGACTTAATAACATGTTTGAACGATTCAGTGAGTCATCCAAATAAGTTAGTAAGTCCTCCGAACAAGATAAACTCCAGGGCTTGTAGAGATACCCCCTCTCCAGAATACTGAAATGAGAAATAATGTTGTCTTTTGCTGTACTTAGTATTGCTTCAGTGGTCTTTTCTCCACCGGAGGAATACATAATGTACTCTTAAATAGCCTTGTTTCCCCTACAATGATTGCCTACTCAATTGCCCATACAGCCCTCTAATGTAATTAGCAGAAAAGGTAATTTCCCTGTGGAAAACCTTTTCTTCTTGATTTAATTTACTAATTTCCCTTGGTATCCTGACATGCAAGCTTAAGTAACTATGGTAGGGTACATAAGGACTTTTCATTGAGTGGCACAACAATGCAAAGCATTATGCAAGCATATTAAGAAGAAATTCCTCTTGCTTGTAAGTCTACTTGTCTGGCCTGTGGAGCAAGTAAATTAAAGCTGCAATTTAAGTTTGCTTTACATTAAAATACCAATAAAATAGGAAATAGTCTACATTATTAGTGTGTGTCCATCTGTGACGCTGTGTGTTCATCCCCATTTGCCTGAAATTGCCTTTTTAATGATGTTGGGGTGTTTTGGGAGTGTATACCATTTGCTGTGGGTGTGCTATCAAGGTGTAGCTAGTGGGAAACAACAATGGAGGAAAATAAGTAAAGAAAGAGCAGTGAAGCTAAACAGTCAAACCCCAGTGAACATCAGCGTGTTTTTTTTTTGATTGCAGATAGCTTCTGTTAGCTTTCTGCTTTTTCAGCACCTGCAGTGACTTTACGGATGTCGTTTAGCTTAGCATCAGTGGTGTTTCAAGGTAGACAGCTCATCAAGTTGAGTGACAAGTCTAGGGGCGGGAACTTGGCCAACTGAGGAGGACGAGAGGATGTCACATACATAACCATTATAAATTCTTACCTAAAGAATTTAGTTAGCCCTGTGAAGCCTGAACCATCAAATAATTGCCAGAAAATTCTAATTCTTTGAAAATGGAGTGTTTATTGGACCTTCTGACAAATAAAAAAAAAAAGAAATTAAATAGCAATTTGCAGGGTTAGGGTTAGGGTTAAAAATACAATATAAGTTATAAATATCTCAATTTCTACTCTAAATATACCTAATTATGTCATTTAAACCTTTAATTAGTTTACTTAAATTGTAAAAAGACTGTATGTTGCTTTATGGAATGCATAATATATGAAATGCAATAAAATGACGATTGACAGATTTGCAAATAAATTACCTTATATACCTGCTGTATCTATTTTGATACACACATTTTCAACACGGTTTTACTTTAAACTAAATTATGAAATATTAAGTAGTTTTATATTGCATCAATCCAGTAAATATTCCTATTGAAGTTTCAGTAACAATTTGAAAGTTTTTCTTAACTTAACTTTTTCAAAATTGGCAAAAATATCCCTGAAAAACCACTTGTGAGTCACTGATTGACAGATGCCATTTTGGATGTCTCAAGTGAAGGCCCTCTGGTGTATGAATTACTGTCCCTGGTGGATTATCTGTGCACTGCATGTATCTGATTGTATACATAAGGTTTTTCCGGAAAAAAAAAAATCACACTGATGATGTAGAGGTCTCAAAAACTCATGTATCAAATATGATTCACTTGGCGTTACAGGGTAGTTGGTTAGATTCCGTGAGAAATAGCTGACCATAACAGATGAAATCTAGTCTCTCTGTTAATGTTATCTTGGTTTACTGTATACATTCCTTCATTCAAAACTGTTATTCAGGAGTTTCCTATTTTAAAAAGTTGAAGTGTAGAATTTGTGCACTTTTGTGACTGTATGAGTAACCTTTTCCCAGCCGTGCCCACTCATCATAATACTAAGCTTTTATAGTGTTGTTACAATATCCTAGGTAAGAATGCAACTTAAGGAAAACTCCTCCACGGATCTTCGTACACTGTTTGATATTTGGTTGTGATGTCCAGTGCATTCAATGTTAATTTGTCATGTGTAATGTTCTTTTTTGATGTACTCACTTTCCCCTCATCCTGCCTTGTCTACTTCTGTTAATGATTTCCTACATTTTCCAGAATGCCTTTTGACAACCCCCAGAGAAGGAGGACTTGTTGCATTCAGTTGTGTTTTTATTCCCCCTTTCATTGATTGCCGTTAGATTTGCTTCATTCACCCCAATGAAGTTTTGGAGTCAGGTAGGAAAGTTTTCTCTGAGCACAGGAAGTGACGAAACAAAACTCACAAGCCGAACGGACACAGCTCCGAAACAGCAGTGAGCGAGCTAGTTCCTCGGCTATCGCTACAGAAACCTGGATTTACCGGTTTCTATAGCTACAAACAGTTACCTCTCACTGCCACGTAGGGCTGCCAACAGCAGCTTTTTATTTGATTTGTTTGGTTCCGTTTGATTTTTACCCCCCACCTTGTCGTGCCCCCTGCAGTTCTGTTTCTTTGAGACAGTCCCAGTGCATTAAGACCACAGCTGCCCAGTTGTCTCCCAAACGCTGTGATTTCAGAATTTACACACCACCACTTTTCGGCATAAAGAACTATGTCTATTTTATAATGCATCTCAATCTGTTCAGTTCAACTGCCTTATACTAAACTGCACAAGTTCACTACTGGATATTGGCTGTAAGCATACTACTTGTCATGCTGCTTGAATGCACATAATGACTGAATGTTGAATGTGTATATGTGGAGTGATATGTGGAGTGCAATGGCTACCGTATGTCTAATACTGTCCCCTTGCACTCTATGTAAGTTTCCATAGTGCAATACTATGCAAGTGATGTTTTTGCACCACTGTCAACAGGACAAATTTCTGTATATTTATGTACTTGGCAAATAAAGTGATTCTGATTTAGAAACAATAAAATAAACAAAGAAATTAAAAAAAAACCCACCTACTAGTGCTTGGGATGCTTGGCAAAGGAACTCTTGTCAAGCATTTGTAAACATAGGCAACGTTTTGCATAAAATATTCATCTTCCCCAATCAAAAGATTTATCACAACACAAGATAATATCGGATCTTGAGGGCTATAGCTTCCACTTGAGCATCTCTCAGTTCTATGTCAGTTTTCCCTTTGGGGCTGAGAGTTGGCCAGCATTGATATCGCTTCATAAAATCTTAATCTCATACTGAAAAAGGTATTAAGACATATGAATTGTTTATGGCATCATAAAAGCATGAATTCACTCTGTATGGCTACTGCATTAGCCTGGTCTGTTTGCAGTGGAAGACGTGCCAACTTAGGTTGTGATCTGAGATAATCATCACCATCATGTTGTCCAAAAAAAAAATTACTATTACTAAAGCCAAGATCAGACCGCCAGACAGTTCAGACTGGATGGCTGATCTTGGGTAAATGCTTGCCGTCCCCTTGGCAGGCTGTGCACACAAGATGACAGGGCAAAGATGAGAACACACTACCTGATTTTGTCAGTTCCCTGTAAATACAGTTACAAAATAGGTGTTCTATTGTTTCTTGCTCCACGGCAGAGCAGCTACTGTTGACATTATGAATGTAATTCTTTCACTTCACATTTTGTAATTGCATACTTATGTGGATTGATCCAAGCTCATTGCCATTTATAGGAGGTTTATTCCTCCAAATGAAATTATCTAGCAATGTATCAGAAGTGGAGCAGCGAAGTTGGGAATATTATAAAGTAAACTATCTGAGTGGGAGTTGTTAAAAAATATGACTCAATTGAGCTCAATTCCCATTGGCTGTCGCTCTCAGATTTAACTCTTGGTGAGTGTTGGACTCTTCACACTACATGTCGTCAAGCCTATTATATAGGCTTATTCATTTAACTAAAACGGTACACAAGGTGCTGCCTCTATAAATAAACCAGAACATAACGCATTACAACAAAGTCAAACAACAAACTTCTTTCAATTAGCATATCAATAGTGGAGCTGTGGGACGGTGAGAGAGAGAGAGACATCTCTAAAAACCCACATGAGATTTCTGCCTTTTGTTCTCAGCATTTCAGTTCCATGCCAACTGCTTTGTCTCACCCCCTTGTGGCCTTCCATGAATATTGTATTGGACTATTTTTAGCCCACCAAACAGCTCATTCTTTCTCACACACACCTACAGACAGATCCATTTGCCAGTTAAACAGGTTTGAATGAAAAATGAAATTCCTGTGGACTTTCAAATCAAAATCACATTCATTTGTATAGTCCTTAATCACTGTTACAGTCTCAAAGAGCTTCACAGTGCCCAACGTGTGAAAACAATAAATGGTTAGTACATGACATCCCCCCAGCCTTGGACCCTCACAGAGGACAAGGAGAAACTCCCACCAAAAAAACATTTAGGGAAAAATTTGAAGAAACCTTGGGAGGGGCTATTCAGAGAGGGATCCCCCAACCAGGACAGTCGGGCGTGCAATAGATGCAGAGTTTGGGCAAGCAGCCTATACACAGTGCATACAAGTTTATTTGGGGGGAGACAATTCAGGTTTTTACTGGTCTATCACACAATGACATCAATTAATACTAATGACTCAACAATTAGTTGGCCAGAAGCTGAGTTTTCTGGCTCGCTTTTACTCTGTTTTGGAAGAAAAACGCCCCACCCGTTTGAATTTCAAGATTAACGCCCCACCTACTGGCATTTTGAACTGCTCAATGATGGAGGATGGTCAGTTACATATTTTCAAGCCAAAAAAGCAAATACAAAAGCAGTATTATTCCAGCATTTAGCATGTTTATATACTACCTTGGGAGTAAGCATGCTAATTAGAAGATGGAAGATGGAAACATCTTCTACACTTTATTGTGAAAATTTGACTCATTTATTATTGACTTATATATTTAGTTATTTATTAATGTCAATTACAGGCCAGTTGTGCCAGTCTGTGATGGCCACACCAGCGGCCACACACTGAGGCAAGGAAAGGGTGGTAACTCTTCATTTCTGTTTCACTTACTTTAGGTTTCTTTTTAGCACAACACTCAACATACATTTACACACAGGTAAATAACTGGACACATAGATTTTGGTTTCATATAACATATGCAGTTTTATTAACTTTCTTTGTCAAGTTTGCTATATTAGTTTCAGTTAATCTTTATGAAGTTAATTTGTTTTTCTTTGAGTTACCAGTTCCTGGGGGTAGTGATGTTACGCTTGATACCGGGGCTTCGAAGCGCGTATCGAGAACGTAGGGCAGTTTCTCGTGAACCTATGAGCCGAGGCGTGTATCATTTTTACGTCATTACGTCACGATGACGTTTGAAGCCTCATTCACGTAAGTGCTTCAGGAATGGGTTTGGCGGACAGTTTTGAATCACGGATATAAGGAAAGAAATTCACCCCATAATTCGTGGGTTGTAGTAGGACAGGAGACTTTTGAGATAGTGTTGAGATAGTGTTGAGATAGCGGTGAGATGGAGGAGCCACAGAGAAAGCGTAGATTTTCCCCAGTCTGGGCATACTTTGATTTAATTTCTCCCAATAAGGTATGTCTATGCATACGTGTCATGTCATAACTAGATACAGATATCATGTCTATTATATCTACATTGAATTGCTTGGGAGGGTCCTTACTTTCCTTTTTAACAATGTATTTTATTCTTAAGGTGAAGTGCTTGTTGTGCACCAAGGAATTGATGTACAATAACAATACTTCAGGTATGCTTAGGCATTTTGTGCACCCCTGCGTCATCAGTTCCCTGTGAACGTGTGTTCTCTAAAGCAGGGGACATTGTAACAAAAGAAAGAAACCGGCTGAGTCCTCACACGGTGGAACAACTGTTATTTCTAAATAAAAATCAATAATTTTCATCTCTCTGAATAAAAGTCAATCATTGTCAGCCTCTATCACCTATGCCCAGTTACGCAAGCACTTTGCCTGTCCTCAAACCAGTTACACAAGCACTTTCCCTGTCCTCAAACCAGTTACATAAGCATATTCAAAACCCCATACACCGCCCAGTTAAAAGAAGCACTGTCACTCATCAGTTGAAGGCTTCTGTAGCCACGACATGCCTTGTCCTTCTGTAGCTATATTTAAATCTTATCATACTGATAATTACACCAATGGATTATACAACTGGTACATTTGCCCCTTTACTAATCATAGCATTATAATAATAAGCCATATAATGATATGCTGTATTATAAATAAATAACACTGACGACAAGCCAGATTTGAACCCGTGAATCCCATTTTTGTTGGAGAGCTCTATGAGCGGTATAGCTGCACACTCCGCCACCGAACAGAATGAGAAGCCATTGCAGGTGGAATCATTTCTACGGTATTATTTGAAACGATGATTTTTGTTGACCAGTAGGTGGCCCTAGTGTGCATTTGAAGCCTCGAGAAATGAACCCATTTTCAACCCATTTGGCTGGAATGCTTCAATGCTTCGAGAAGCTTCATCTCGCCATCACTACCTGGGGGGTTGCTGCTGGAGTCATCTGGCTGGCCAACTAAAGGAGTTGCAGCTGCATCGGCCTGGCTTAAATGGTGTTTCTGGCTAATTGGACTGCACCATATTCCTCCTGCATCAGGGAGAGGGGCAGTCGGTTTCTAGATTGCTTTTGTAATTACCTTTTGTTTGATAACTGTTTAGATAGTTTTCTTATTTTCTCATTAATTAGTATGAGGCCGCGCTAAGGGACATGGGTTTTGGTTGGTGCAGTTTATTTAAATGGTTATGTCTTTGTCTATCCCCCCCGTGTGTCGGAATGGCCTGATCAGCCACTATATATCAGTTGTCTCAGTTGGCAGGTCTGTTTTGTGCTATTTAGTTAGTTCTGTTATGGTGACCCCTTTTATGGGCCCAGAACAATTATTCGATGTATTTTGGTTATTTTCTGTTTTTTGTAAATAAAAGAAAATCATTTTTCCAGAAAACTACCTGCGTCTTTTGGGCCTACCAGCTCGGTCCCTGACATATGTTGGCAGCGGTGGGATCAGCCGGTAGAAAGCGCAGGCAACCGTGTGGAGGTTCGGGAACCACAGACTAGGCAAGAGGAGCAAGCAGACAACACAGACACTGGAGCCTCTGGAGGGGTCACAGGCACTGAGGGTGAGAACATCCGAGAACCAACGCTGGCGGACCCCAGAGCCCACTTCAGCGGGACCAGACACCTTAGGCTTGGAAACCCACGACTCAGATGACCCTGGTCCGCAGGCCCAAGCAGCACGGTCACCAGAGGGCCCTCCAGTCATTGCCACAATAGGTCAGTGTCGGTTCTCCCAAGAGCCCAGATTGGAAAAGCTGACAGAGTGATGATGTTGAACACTTTCTTATAACTTTTGAAAGGATTGCAGCAGCATGTAGATGGCCTAAGTCTGACTGGGTTTTTTGCCTAATCCCATTGCTTACTGGTAAGGCTAGAAGCGCCTATGTGCATATGGACATGGATGATGCTCGGGATTATGAGAGTGTTAAAGATGCTATTCTCAAAAAATATGACATTAACCCAGAGACCTACAGGCAGAGATTCCGCTCAACAGATGTTGAACCCGGTGAAACTCCCAAGGAGCTGTATGTAAGACTGAAGGAGCTATATGGGAAGTGGATACAACCCAAAGGTAAAAGTTAAGGATGTGGGTGAAATCATTATCTTGGAGCAGTATTTGCAAATGCTATCCCCTGAGCTTCAGGTATGGGTCAGGGAACATGATCCCTCATCGGCAGCAGAAGCTGCTTCGCTAGCTGATGTGATTGTGGCCGCCCGGAGAAAGGGACAACCATGGAGCTTCACCACCTGGCAGGCTGCAAATGACATCCGCAGGCCCACATCCTATCAATACCACCAGCCAGCAAATACACCAACAAAGCAGCCTATCAAAGTGTCCATTTGTTACCTGTGTGGACAGGAAGGTCACACAAAACCAATGTGTCCAAAGAACCCTCTTAGGCTCACTCAAATGTCTGTTGTACCATGTCAGAATGACCTTAAATCTAAAAATGATTTATCTATGAGGATGACAACGGGGTTATTCCGGGTCAAATCACCCAAAGAGTTACACCCGACCACCTCATATTTTGATGAAACTCGGTATTCTTGTTGATTTGGATCCCACAACACCAAATCTCAAATTTCAGGCCAGTCGGACCAGTGGTTTGGGAGATATGGACCCTCAAAGTTTTAGATTTTGTGCAAAAAGGAGCATGGCAACATTTGAACCCTCATAAATCAGGACCTACTGGGCCAATCTTCAAAAAAATGGTAGCGTTGGAAAGGGAACTTGACAGAGATTCAAAATTTCTGATTAGAGTATATTGGGGTACGTGGCATTCTCTTTGGTCCAATTCTTCTCCAGAGTTGGTTTCCCCTGTGAGATTTTAACTGATCAAGGCACTAACTTCATGTCCACACTTCTGAAACAGGTTTACCAACTGCTTGGCATCAAGAGTGTGCGAACAACCCCTTACCATCCACAGACAGACGGACTGACGGAGCGCTTCAATCAGACCCTTAAGCAGATGCTCCGTAAGTTTGTGAATGACAGTGGTTCCGCTTGGGATCAATGGATGCCCTACCTCCTTTTTGCGTACAGGGAAGTACCCCAGGCCTCTACCAGGTTTTCTCCATTCGAACTGCTGTATGGTCATCAGGTGAGGGGACCTCTGACCTTGCTGAGGGAGGCCTGGGAAGGGGACTAGGGGAGGGAGGGAGCTGTTAACATAATCTCCTATGTTGTTCAGATGAGAGAGAGGCTACAAAAGATGACTGAACTTGCCCAGCAGCACCAGAAAGCTTGGTATGATAAGTCAGCATGGCAGAGGACCTTTATTCCGGGTCAGAAGGTCCTAGTCATGCTGCCCACCAGCAACAGCAAGCTTCTGGCAAAATGGCAAGGACCATTTGAGGTGGAGAAACAACTTGGACCCACCACCTACCAAGTTGCCACCCCAGGGCGACCACGTTCCAGCAGAGTGCTGCATCTGAACCTCCTGAAGGAGTGGACTGAAGAAGAAGGCCGGAGGTTTTGCTGATCAGAGCTGTGGAAGAGGAAGAGGCCGTAGATGACCAGTACCTGCCCACACCAGCCCCCACTGAATTTGATCCAGGCCATCTGTCAACTGTTCAACAAAATCAGGTGAAAGCTGTATGTAATCCTCAAACATTCCAAGAGTACCCAGGTCGCACACATATTGTTGAACATGATATTGTGTTAAAAGATGAGGCTCCAGTGAAACGTATGAGTTACAGGATTCCAGAGCGCCTTCTGGTGTCCCTGAAAAAGGAAGTGGACCTGATGTTGTCCCTGGGGATCATTGAGCGCTCGGAAAGTGAGTGGTGTAACCTGGTAGTTTTGGTCCCAAAGAAGGACGGCACAATACGGTTTTGTATTGATTTCAGATACCTGAACACGGTGTCGAAGTTTGATTCTTACCCAACACCACGTATTGATGACATGATTGAGCGTCTGGGCAAAGCCAAATACCTGACCACCATCGACCTGTGCAAGGGCTTCTGGCAAGTGCCTCTTTCTAAGAAGTCCAGGGAGTTGACTGCCTTTCGGACTGCATGGGGGCTGTTCCAGTTCACAGTTCTGCCATTTGGGCTGCATGGAGCCCCTATAACCTTCCAAAGGCTTATGGATCAGGTATTGAGTGGATGTGATGACTATGCATGTGCATACCTTGATGACATTGTGATTTATAGTGCTACTTGGGAGGAGCATCTCCAGCATCTGAGGGAAGTTCTGGAGCGAATCCAATCCACAGGCCTGACCATCAACCCTGCAAAGTGCGTGTTCGCCAGCCCTGAGACGGAGTATCTGGGTTTCATAATCGGAAATGGAGTGATTAAACCACAGGTCCACAAGGTTCATGCCATAGAGTCCTGTCCCCTGCCTCAGACCAGGAAGCAACTGAGATCCTTCCTGGGGATGGCAGGCTTCTATCACCGGTTCATCCCCGATTTTTCAGCCAGAGCTGCTCCCCTCACCGATATGACCGGATCAAGGCACCCCAACCAGGTCCAGTGGACGGAGGAGGCAGTAGCAGCATTCCAGGATATTCAGCAGGCTCTGAGTAGGAGCCCAGTCCTCTACAGTCCGGACTTTGAGAAACCATTCATTCTGCAAACAGATGCCTCGGACAGGGGTATTGGAGCTGTCCTGCTGCAGGGACCATCAGAGGACCAACATCCTGTGGCTTTCATCAGCCGCAAGCTTTTCCCAAGGGAGGTCCGCTACTCTACAGTGGAGAAAGAAGCCCTGGTGGTCAAGTGGACCCTCGATTCGTTAAAGTATTACCTCCTGGGGAGGGAATTTACTCTGCAGACTGATCATAGAGCCCTCCAGTGGTTGCAGCGGATGAGGGACACCAATGGCCGCATCACACGATGGTACCTAGCCATGCAAATGAAAGAAAAAAAACGCACTCTCCAGCTTCGTCTCATTAACTGTTTTTAATGGCACATGTCCTTAACACAAACCTAGCCATGCAACCCTTCCCCAGTACACCACATCCCCGGCAGACTCAACGTGACCTCGGACTACCTCTCTCGCTGTCTCAGCGAGAGTTCTGAAGGGGGGAGTGGAGTATGTGATGGCCACACCAGCGGCCACACCAGCGGCCACACACTGAGGCAAGGTAAGGGTGATAACTCTTCATTTCTGTTTCACTTACTTAAGGTTTCTTTTTAGCACAACACTCAACATGCATTTACACACAGGTAAATAACTGGACACAGATTTTGGTTTCATATAACATATACAGTTTTATTAACTTTCTTTGTCAAGTTCGCTATATTAGTTTCATTAGCTTAAGTTAATCTTTATGAAGTTAATTTGTTTTTCTTTGAGTTACCAGTTCCTGGGGGGTTGCTGCTGGAGTCATCTGGCTGGCCAACTAAAGGAGTTGCAGCTGCATCAGCCTGGCTTAAATGGTGTTTCTGGATAGCACAGTGGAGTCATTCAGTTGAGGCAACAGCAACATCATTGGAACTGGATTTGAAAATTGGCTTGGTGAAGTCATTTAGTGGGGTCCAAGAGTCTGAGTCCACTGTCTTTTGTTCGAGGGCATAGTTTAAATTTCAGAAATGGGGACATTTATTTCCACATCTTGTGCCAATTGATTGGAAATAACATATGGAAACCAAGTGTTCACAAACCATTTTCAAAATTATATTACTGTTGAAGGAGAATGAATACACCCAGTGTGTGCTTCTGTACACTGACATTAGATCAGCACTTACTTTGTGGGCTTTGGACTGCCACTGGCTCCTCCACCACTACAGCTGGTTTCTCTGGCTACCGCCTCCTGGTTGGGTGACATCACTGGGGCCTCTGCCTGTTGCATAGCTGCTGGCTCCTCTGCAGCCTTGGTGCCCGTTTCAGCGCCCCTCTCCTGGAACCTTTGAGCCCTTTGAATGGGTCGTTGTGGAAGAAGCACTGGGCTAAACCGTGGCCCCACCTGTCACAAATGGCCACACCATGCGACCAGTGCCTCAGGAAGGAAGGCCACCGATGGTTCAGGGTTGCAAGAGTACTCACATGGTGCAATCAAGTGTGCCGCAGCCTGTGTTAACTGTTCACGGTGTGCGCCACTATATTTTGCTGTGACGTCAGGTGTGTTTATATCTGCAAACTCAGGCCAGTTGGATCTTGCCTGAGTTTCCGACTGGGAATTCCGACTTGAATGACTTCTATTGCACTTTTACGTGCCGGAGGTCGTTTCCCCCCCCGAGTACAATGGAATGCACCAACAGAAGGTCTTGTTCTTTGCCTTGTTACCCTGCCATGGCTCTTCAATAGCAAGGGGACATTTCCCTGATCTTTTGCAGGATGATTACACATTTCCTCTTGGGACACCGCTGCATTCATCACCTCCCATTTCTTCCACGGCTTTGGGTGGGCCTTTTCTAGGGCTTCTTCAAGCTGGGGAGTGGCTGAGACATCATCTCCATCTCTATATTGGAACCACTCCCAAAGTTCAAGACACACTTGACATGTTCTCCAACTCAGCATGATGATCAGAGTGCCCGCATTCTCCACCATATATGTTACCTCAAGGGAAAAGCCAGAAGTCCTGACCTAGATCAAAATTCAACTCAAAAATGGTACGTTTAATTAACTATAACCTAAACTTATCTTCATACCAACAGGACCTGCAGCAGCCTCCTGTCTTTTTGGTTAAGGTAATCAGCTCCCACCTGGCTGATAAGTAACGACCTACACCTGGGGCAGGATGGTCACCTGGTTTTTGTCTGCTGGGAAATGTAGTGCTTTCCCACAGTTTCTCTGTGGCAAGGGTGGGGGGTTAAGGGGCAGTGTCATGGAGAGGGAGTTGGTCCTCAGCATTTGCAATGAATACTGAGTAATGTAGAATCTGTGGAAGGTGTATTTCAATTCTTCCTTTGATACAACATCCACATTAATGATGGTGGAGTGTTCCTTTAAAGTATCGACTGAAACAGTTAATCAAGGGACCAGTTCATCTGGTGTTCATCGTGATGTGCATGTGAATGTAGAATGATGATTGGCCACTGTCCAGCCATAAGACTCAACTTAAAAGGACCTAAATATAAAACCCTACGAATCCACATAAGCTAAAGTGCCACTATTTGGGGCAGTTGTCAAGGAGTTGTCCAGATGTCCCAAAGAATGAATGGTATGGGTACACTGAATTAAAAAGTTGTCAAGCATTTTATTGGTAATTAGAATGGCTACATCAATAGACTTTAACTTTCTTTTCTTTCTACATCCTGACAATGAATATAAAAAGATCAATTTATCATGTTTAAAGGCTCATTCTCAGATGACAGATGCTTTCTGACTTGTCCCCAAAAATCTGTCAAATATGTATTGACATATTAATGGTATTAATGCACTGTGGCAGACTGGGGGGAGGGTGGGGTGAGCTTGGATCCAGTAGAGAATTGAGTCGGTGGACTGACTCTTCCCTGGATCCGGTACCAGCTGCAGCCAGTTGAGGCTGCCAGGCCTTTTTAACCTGCGTGTCGATGTGTGAGCAAGTGTGCGTCAGTGTGAGAGGCTGACGGTGCGACTAAGGAGCCGAAAGGGATGGAGAGGATCCGGTCAGCTGTGTATGGAGCGAGCACGGGCAGAGCCAGCAGCAGGCAGCAAGTGAGGTCCGTGGCAGGGTTGCCGACACTGGGACAGAGGCGAAGGGAGAGAGTGAGAACGATAGAGTGGGAGAGCAGCCATCACCGGTGGTGACAACCTACTGAGCTCCGCGGAGGATGCAGCTGGGCGCAGCCTACAAACCTTTTAAGGGTTGTATTGCCTCTTTTAGCTATTTCACCTGGAAAAAAGGACTGGGTGAGCTATAATCTTTAAAATATAACCCTCATGAATGAAATCTAGTCATTTTGAGGCATAAATAACCTTTCAGTGACATGCAGCAATCACTTTTTGGTGGAAAACTGCCTTTTATGGGTTGTAGGCCTATTGCTGCTTTAAAGATATTTAAATTGGTAAAAAGGACTGGATTGGTTATAATCTAGGGCACAGAGCAGGTAAAATAATGTAGAGTCATGAGGATAATTCTCGTCTGGTGTTCAACCGCCCCCAGTTCTCCCACACAACTACCCTTCTCCGTTCTCGACACTGGCTCCCTGTAGCGGCTCGCATCCAGTTCAAGACCCTGGTGCTAGCCTATAGGGCAGTGAAAGGAACAGCTCCTTCTTACCTTCAGGCTATGGTCAAGCCTTACACCCCGCTCTGCTGCCTCGAGGCGACTGGTTGCCCCGTCGCTCAGAGGTCCCTGCGGCCGATCTACACGGTCACGGCTCTTCTCTGTCCTGGCCCCGCAGTGGTGGAATGAACTCCCCCCTGATGTCAGGACAGCAGAGTCGCTGCCCATCTTTCGCCGCAGGCTGAAAACCCACCTCTTCAGGAAACACTACCCTGACCCTTCTTCTTAGCCTTGCCTATTTATCGTCAATTATGTGTCTGAGCTCTTGTTTATTGGATACACTTATTTGTCTTAGCTCTTGTTTATTCGATTCTCTTATTTGTCTCATTTGTTTAAGATAAAGTAGGTTGCTAACTTATTGCACTCTTACCTTACCACTAGTTATGCTCTTAGTTGCTTGTTTAGGAAGGAAATGCACTTACGATTTCTGGTGACTAGTAGTTTTCTTGCCTACCTATGTTGAATACACTTATTGTAAGTCGCTTTGGATAAAAGCGTCTGCTAAATGACTGTAATGTAATAATTGCAAAAGAGATCATTTCTTTATTTTATATATAACCCATCCGTAAATCATGTTAATTACAGTCTAGTTTCCAACTATAAACAAGGATATTAGACATACCAAACACACATAAACATCGGAACGGACGGCAATCAGTTTTTGGCGGACGATCACTTTTTGGCACAATACCGGCCCTCGCTGAAGCTCCACAGTAAAAATCTGTAAAAGAGGCGCCGATCCTCGGAGCCAGCTGAAGCTCAATGGGCAGCAGTCACTACCTCCTACGAGGTCGCGGTCGCTCCAGACCGGGTCTGTTGTTTAGTGGCCCTCCGTCTTTTTTTTGTGACAGTCTAGCCACGGTCCGCAAGGACACTGAACACCTCTAGCAGCGTATTTTATAGCCTGCAGTTGGACCAGTCACGAATTCCATCACATCATTCAAAGATGTCTTCGTTCTGATTGTGACGTTTTTGGTGGAGCTGAGGCGGAGAGCTGATTGGTGGAGCAGACACAGACAAGGGCCAAGCTCCTTTCACCCCTCGCTAGAGTGGCATGGAACTCTGTCTCCATTGGGACTATTGAACCTTTGTGTGCAGGGCTTCATTCAATTATTTTACCTATCAGTCCGAGGGAAACGTGCAGTGCCATGCTACAGTTGTTGTGTAGCAATGAAGCATTCATGTCAAGCTCAATTGTCACTGGGTTTCACATTTGTTTGCTCAGCCTGAGTTACTATTAACTTATGTAACAGAGTTAGAAATAACTTATTATGAGTTTCTACAAAGTTGACCTGCTTGTCTTATATGTGTATAGTTAGAGAGCCACCTGGTGGGTTAATAGGCAGCTGCACACATAGGTTTCCTTTTTCATACACTGCACGTGCTTCAGCAAAGGAGAATATTCCCAAACTGGAGGTGGGTGCAGGCAATATTTCAATGTTTAATGAGCTAAAATGTTTTTTTAGCAGTAATCATTAACATGCATTCTGACTGTTAACACTACTAGCATGTAATCTGAAAGTCATAGACCTTGATGTGTAAAAATAGTAACTTTATCCACTCTTAGCACTTTTGGTTCCATTGTTTAAGCTAGCTAGCTAACGTTAGCCATGCACCTGCTGGCTTGCTCTTGACCGTAAGGTTATGGTTCCCCTTTACTTCTTATTGCACAGATGTGAATGCAGTTGCCTGGCACATCCTTGATGAGGACTGTGTGTTGTCTGTTTTATGCCAGGGAGGCTTTGTTAAATGTGGGTATTACCAATCGTTGCTGTTGCAGAAAAACCACATAACTCCAGTTTTGTGATTATTGTGTATGGACTTGTATAGTATTTTATACACTTACTTTGGTTCATAACCCATTCAGAGCCCATTGTAGAATTACTTGGTTAATAATATATAAGTAGTTTATTAATTCCTGGGAAGTTGCGTCTTTCGCATATGGGGTTTTTGGACGACAGCGATGATTTAGTACCTTATACAGCGCAGTATAAGGCACAAAATGGTCTTCCATTTACTGTTCATGGACAATATGTTTATTGAGAAAATGTTTGTATTCTGTATTGTTATTATGAATGTGAGAAACAGAAAATAGCTCTTACTGCTCAGCTGCTCTAGATAATTAGACATAATATAAAGTAATACTATACGATCACATGATTAATTTATATTAGTAATGTATAAGAAAAAGACTATAATACTATTGTATTGTAAATGCATTTTATATTGTTTTTTTGTAAACATTTTTTAAAAGATAAAAAAAAAGGAAAATATTCCCAAGTTGGAGATCTTAATGCAGTTGCCTGGCACATCCTTGATGAGGACTGTGTGTTGTCTGTTTTATGCCAGAATAAACGGAGAACAAGTATGAGAGCAAGTCCTGTCTGGCCGTACGTCCTTTCTGCACCATAGACACTAAGGGATCTCCACCATCGGTCTGCAGATAGACACAACGCATTTCACTTACTCCAATTGAATTCATCATGAATTATTAACAGTTGCGAGTTCTGGCTTGTTGTCAGTCTCTGGTATTAGAGTGGTACTGGTTTTATTTTACAGATTGCTTTTTTTTCACAAGATGTGTTGCCTCGGCTTGACATCCATGTTGGAAACAAATTAATCCAACCTCTGTGCAATGGAACTGAACAGGTTGACCATTTTTTATTTTTTTACGCACAGTTTGTGGAGTGCCATGCATGGTGTGGTCTGCGTATGAATTGCTGTTTATGCTGACATTTACTATATGACATTCCCTGAGTGTCTTAGTTATTATCTTTCTCTCATTCACGGTCTAACTTTTTCTCTCGCTCTTTCTAATGTCTCTCTCTCTCTGTACCTCTCTCTCCCTCTTTAGCTGTAGTATCACTGATGATTTCACAATGTCTACAATGCTTTTAAAGGAGGGGGTCTATTACGAGAGAAAAGGTTAGACCGTGAATGAGAGAAAGATAATAACTACATGCATTCAAATAACAAAACATAACAATATAAAAGCAAATTAATAATATCAGGTAGAGGATAAATGAATAAAAACAGTCAAATAAGATAAATGATAGTAGTAGTAATAATAATGATAAAAACAGGACACAACCCAGCAGTAAGAAACAACTCAGTTAAAACAAGCATTCGATCAAAACTAAACATTTACAATTTTGACTTTGCTGTACACAATCCTCCAAGCAGAGGAAGTTTAGGCTCATCAGACCTCATCAGTGACCTCATCAGTGATGTCATAAAGACTCCCTTGGCCAGTCTATAACTAGGGCTGGAAGCACACAGTAGAGCTTGTCTCGGCCTTGTTACTTACAATGCCACGCAGAGGCAGAGCCTCCCGTCCTATGTTTTGTTATTTGAATGCATGTAGTTATTATCTTTCTCTCATTCACTGTCTAACTTTTTCTCTCGCTCTTTGTAATGTCTCTCTCTCTCTCTGTACCTCTCCCTCTTTAGCTGTAGTATCACTGATGATTTCACAATGTCTACAATGCTTTTAAGGGAGGGGTCTATGACATCACTGATGAGGTCACAGGCATTGTGACCTCATTAGTGATGTCATGAAGACCCCCTTGGCCAGTCTATATCTAGTGCTGGAAGTGCACACTAGAGCTTGTCTCGGCCTTGTTACAGACAATGCCGTCCTCTGCGTAGACGCAGGAGACGGGAGGCTCCGCGTCTGCGTGGCATTGTAAGTAACAAGGCCGAGACAAGCTCTAGTGTGTGCTTCCAGCCCTAGTTATCGACTGGCCAAGGGGGTCTTTGACATCAGTGATGATTTCACAATGTCGGCAGTGCTTTTAAAATAGGGGTCTATGACATCATTGATGAGGTCACATGCATTGTGACCTCATCAGTGATGTCATAAAGACCCCCTTGGCCAGTCTATAACTAGGGCTGGAAGGGCACACTAGAGCTTGTCTCGGCCATGTTACTGACAATGCCACGCAGACGCAGAGCCTCCCGTCCTCTGCGTAGATGCAGGAGACCCAGTCATGAATGATGAAAAAAACAGGTTGATCAAGCAAAACTGTCAAGTTTATTTTTTTAAAGTTATTTTGTAACATCTGGCAATAGTGTGTAATGCGTGAGAAACTGATTTTAGTGAGCGGGATCTTCTTACTGTCTATCTGTGTGTGTGTGTGTGTGTGTGTGTGTGTGTGTATTAATTCGCTCCCTGGCTGCTGTTAGATGGCTGAGCTTCATCCATCTTGAAGCGACGTCCCGGTTTGTTGGCAGGGCGGAGGTTGGGCAGAGGGGGCAGCGGGGCCTGGCTGGGGGGCAAAACCTGGCCGCCCTTGTGGGACAGCACACTGATCTCTCTCCTGAGGGCCTCTGCCTGTTGGACTTGGGTCTTCACCAACTCCTGGAGCCTCTGAATCTCCTCTTTCTCCACCCTGCCTCCTGTGACCCTGGAACTGGCTACCCTGGACATGCACACACAAATAGAAACAAACACACACACACACACACACACATGCATACACATAGAGACAGATACGTAGATATACATGTACAGACACAAACACACAGTTAGGCACACACAGACAAACTAAACAAATATCATGTAATTTCTTATTTGAAAGCTTGTATCTTATTCATACCAGCCAGACACAGATAAGTCACTGTGTCTCTAATACAAAAGCCAAATTTCCCACCGTGTAAAATGTGCAAAACTGTCAGGTAACTATGTCTACGTACGTCCCACACAAAACATACATTTCAAACACACTATTGGGTGTTCACACACACACACACTACCATTTTCCTCTGCCTGGTGTTGAGTTTATCCTCAAGTTCCTTTTTCTGGCAGAGGTGGCTGTTCATGCTGAGGAGACGTTCTGTGTGACGCCTGGTCACCTCCATCAGTAACTGACGTGCCTCTGTTACCTTCACCTGATACACACACACACACACACACACACACAAAATAAAGTTGTCTAAGTGGTCTTAGAAATGGCATGTTAAGACAATGATAACAAAATAATGATATAACAACAAAACCTACTACTATAAATACTTCTATTACTAACACTACTGATACTACTACTACCACTAGTACTTCTAATACTCCTACTCCTGCTACTGATACTCGTAGTACTACTACTACTGTTACTACTGCAACCATCAAAGCTTATGACTACATAAGAGCCACAGTCAACTCTCACTCTCTCAGCCTCCCCGCTCACAGACACGCACACACAGGCCAAAAGGACCCGACTGCAATATGCCATGTATAGTTTTTGTCGGATTTAGCTTTGAACACCTACCTGTTTTCCCATAGGCAATGCATTGGGAGAACTCTCAGCGAATCGACCAATACATTTTTGTTATGCAAATATCACCTCAACTCTCCTCTCTGATTGGCTCTTATGTATTCCTACCTACTGAGAGCTCCCACTGAGACTTCTCCCAATGCATTGTCTATGGGAAAACATGTAGCTGTTTGAAGCTAAATCTTACAAGAACTACAAGGCCACTTCCCCCCTGCATGTATAGTGTGCAATGTTGCAAATAAAGTCCTTCTTCTTCTTCTTAAATGGCATTGCTTAGATATTTACATGTCCATATGTCCATGTAGCTTTAAAGCTGTAAGAGTAGCGACAAGTTATAACACGACTACAAAATTTGAAATTTCCAACTGCTGCTAGAGTGGAGACCCGAACATTCTACAATGTGTGTGTATGTGGAGCATGATGCTCAAACAAACTTGAATATTTCAAAAACTATAACTCATAGGACTACAAGTTGGAAAAGCACTATAAAATTTCAAATTTCTAACTGCTGCTAGAGTGAGAAATGAACATTCTACAATGTATTTCAATGACAAAAAAACTATGAATAAAACTATACATTTTTCAAAAACTATAAAAAATAAAAATACACCCCAAAAACTACAAAAGAATATGAGCATTAAGTATGCTCAAAAAATGACAAATTAGTTACACTTTAAAAAACCAAAAAGTGGGGGGAATAATAATAATAAAGAAATAGTGGGAAGCTTGTGCTAGCTTGCTAAGCTAGCCCACTAATAATGCAGAGTTATCAAAATCTTACACATGCAGAAGCACATGTAATCACACAAGCACACATACTCGTGTGCGCACACACACACACATACTCGTGTGCCACACACATACTCGTGTGCGCACACACACACACACACACACACACACACACACACACACGTCAGCGTACATCCCACTGTTTGATGTCCTTAGTGTAGGCGGCATCTCGGAGTTGTCTCTCCTGCTTCAGCTCCTCCAGCGTCCTGTTCCCCGAAAGAGTCTGCAGGTCCTCCAGATCCACCAGCCTCCCAAACTTCATCATCATCATCTGCTTACAGCGCTCCTCCAGCACTACACACACACACACACACACGCAGACAGGCATGAATACACAGCAGCAGCATCAGTCGGCCCCCAGCCCAGGACCATAATGGCTGTATAACTGTCTATACACTGCAGTACTAGGACTTCCCTGGACCATCCCAACATGAAGGAGTGGGTATCATTCCAAAATGTTTCCGATACTGCCACCCCGTCTAGTTCCAGTAATTTGAATGAAATGTCCCTGTTACAGTGATATCTGTGAGTACAAGAACATTTCATATGTTAAATGAATATGAATATGTTTGTTTTACTAAATAAGATCTGTTTTCTGTCGATTTTCTCAACTGGAATGTAGAAAATATGAGATGACATCATCAATCTGCAATGTTCGATGTATTGTCGGAGTTATTTTGTGATGAACAAATGTTGTTTTCTGGTGTACCCACTTTAAATCTGCTGCGTGTACTTCCACTTCTGCGATTCCCATAAATACAAGGTATAATGCCAATAACTGTTTCAGAGATAGCATGTTTTAAGGTGGATTTTCTCATTAAATTCAATATTGCTACCAAAAATTGTCCTACTACCGCTACCGCTTAATACCCAACCCTACTCTCCATCCCCATCCCTGGCTTTGCCCTGTGTGGGCCTGCATGACTGAGGCTGACCCTGTATCTTGGCCTCCATGTCCCTGCGGTCGTGGATGAGCTGGACGTGCTGCCGGCGGGCCTGGCAGTACCGGTCTCTCTGCTGGCTCTTCTCCACCTGCAGCTCCTTGATTCGCTCCTCGACCCCAACCAGCGCCGCCCTGTTCAGCACCAAGGCCGGGGCCAGGCTGGGTGGCACCGAGCCATTGGCTGCAAACTCAATCTGGAAGTCAGGAGGAAAGAGAGGGGTGCAGAGAGTTTTTTGAGTGTTTTTTTAATCAATTCAAGTCAATTTTATTTGTGCTTCACAAAATAGTGGGGTTAGAAAACAGAGGAAGGAGGCAGAGCAGGGACGTGAGGGAAATAAGAGCACGGTTGAAAGCATGAAGCATGAAATCAGAGCGTAAAAGAGCATGTCCGACACAATGAAAGGCCAATGAAAGAAAATAGGTTTCAAGTTATTTTTTAAAATTTTGACAGATTCCACTGAAGATCTGGGCAAGACTATTCCACAGTCTCAGCAAAAGACCGGTCTTCCAACTGATTGAACCAGGACCTCAGGATGCCAGAAGCCTCTGATTAGAAGACCAGAGTGACCTCAGAATTATTTTTCAGATTTTTTTGCCAGAGGTCAAGGCTGTGACTGTTTACCTGGTGTAACCTGAGGGGAACCACCACATCCAGTTCATTCAGCTTCTGTTGTTTCTCCCTGTTGATCAACTCCAGGTCGCCCTCTGCTGCCTTCCGACTGCTCTGCACCACTTTCTCCTGCAGAACCAGTCACACACACAGTCACACACAGTCACACACACACCAAGTGTAGATGTATGTACGTTTATGAGCACATTCAAGAGCGAAGAGTGAGAAGCCAGATAAGGAAAGAGGAGTGTGACCTTCTTGACGAGAGAGTCACACTCCTTCTTCAGAGCATCGGCACTCTTCTTCTCCTCCGCCAGCAGGTCCTCCAGGTCCAGCCGATGTTCACGCAGTTGCACCGTCTTCTCAAACAGCTCCGGGTCACAGTCTGGCGCGCACACACACACACACACACACACACACACACACACACACACACACACACACACACACACACACACACACACACACACACACACACACACACACACACACACACACACACAGAGAGAGTGATATATTTAAGTAGCCGACAAAACAAGATGATAAGAATAGAGCAAGAGAATAGAAACAAAATAGAGATGGTGTAGTACTAACTTGGAGGGCACACGCTGTCATCCAGAGGTGCCCCCCCACTCTCTGAGCCACCGTCATCTTCATCGTCATCCCAGTCCTCCTCCTCATTAGAGTCTTCATCACTGTCCTCCTCTTCCTCTGCAAATGGGCACATGGACAGTTAAGACACACATACACACCAACATGCACACACACACACCTTGCAACTTCTCCTCACCTTCCTTTCTGGCCACTTCCTTCTTTCGTTTGATCTTCTTCTTGAAGACCTTAGTCAGAAAGTCAGCAAGCTTGTTGTTTTCTCCCAGCGAGGCCTGGAAGCTGGCTGCCAGGGCCTTCTCTCTCTCCAGCAGCTTGGCGATGTCTTTCCGCTTCAGTTCCAGCTGTTCATTACACTCCTCTAGCTTAGACTGGGGGGAGGGGGGCGGGGTAATCAATACTCAATAATCAGGAATGATGTTTGTTATTCATCATTAAGTGCAACAGAACTAAAATCAGAAGAAAGCAGGTTTGAATGTTTCACACTTTGGTATTAATGTTAGGTTTTGAAACCTGATCCCAAATCTGTTACAATATATTCATGCAACCATTGTTACTTGTCATGACTGGTGGAACACCAATGAGAAAGCTGCTGCTCTTAGAAAACTCCCAATGGTAAATGCATTATTTATGATACCCTTGTTACCTGGTTATACGTTATACCAGATGCATAATGTATTATAGTGTACTATGACATTTTCTGATGTCACTATGATGTAATTATTATGTTATAAAATATAAAGCCCACAGTGGTAAATCTATTACTTCAGTCTCATGACCTGCTCGTGCCAGATTGATGATGCATTATAGATGCAGTTAGGATGTAATTATAGTTGTGTCGTATCAGATAGACAGACTTGTACTGGTATGGCTAGGCTAATGCTAGGTCAAGGCTAACCTAGGCTAGGTTAATGCTAGGTTGATGGCAGGCATTAGATGGCGAGGGTTAAAGGGAGTTGTGAGGTGGTGGCATAGAGGGGGGTGGTTCCAGGACGCTGGAATACACAGTTAAGCCTTCTTGAGATGTCGTGGGCCTAACTCAACCAATGACATGCCGCATACTGCTGTTGGCTAGGGTAGGTAACTGGTGAATGGTGCCATCTGATGAATAACTCTGTAGATCTATGACGGTGTAGCCTGATGTCTGCTATGGTGTTCATTTGGTGGTGGTTGTATCACTCGTATTTTTTTTAAATCTGAATTGGGCTCTATAAGTCTTTACCTTGGATTATGGCACAAGGGATAGTACAACAATTCAAGTTAATTGTTAAAGTTAATTTCCCCTTCGGTGGATCAATAAAGTAGTAAAATCAAATTCTCTTAACAACAAGAAACCCTCAACGCACCCATCAACCTGCCCACATGCATGCAAACCAACGTCATCTTACCATGATGTCGTTGTCCTCCGCCATGCGCACGTTGAGCCTCTCCTGCAGACTGTTCTCCCTCTTCTCAAACTCCTTGAGGAGGAGCAGCTCCTGGAAGAGGGTGACGTGGCGCAGGTCCATCAGCTTCATCTGGACGTCCAGGCTCAGCTTCTGGTGACGCAGCAGGAGGAGCTCGCCGTCGAACTGCCTCACCGAGGTCTCCATCTGCAGTTGGAGAAGTCAACCGAAGCAGTGACGTGAATGTTATTTGAGAGAACATTGGTGACATCATCATTATCATCACCACCTTCATTATTGTCATCATCCTTATCCTCATTATTATCATCCTCATCATCATCATCATCATCATCAAAAGTCAGCAGCAGCACCTGGCTCCTCCACAGGTCTAAAAAGTATGAGGAAACGATTTGGGAATTTCCAGCTTTCGATAAGTTTGGAAAAGGCAAATAAAAGTTTGGGAATAATATTGTTGTTGTACTGCATATACGATGACACATCTCACGTATTCTCCCATTTGTTGTTATGAAGAATCCTGTATATAATGATGAGGTAGAACGAGTGCGGGCAACGATCAATGTAAATCAAACTAAAAACAACCAAAACCAGAAGCTCAAGTATGTCATTTAGAAAGTGAAACGGTGTCCACCAGCAATAAGCGGTCCAACCTGCTGCAGAAGACAGTCCTGCTCATACAGCAGTCGGAGCTCTTCCTCCTCCATGATCTCCTCCTCCATCTTGGTCATCTTGGTCGGACCCACTCCTCCTTCCACTGTCGTCTCTTCTTCTGACGTGACTGCCTTCTGGCAGGGCGCCTCCTCATCTCCTATCACCTCCTCCTCCTCCTCCTCCTCCTCCTCTTCCTCTCCTTGCCTGTCTTTCTCCAGCTGTTCCAACAGAGTCAGCCCCCCTTCCTCCTCTTCCTCTTCCTGGCCCTTGATGTGGCCCCTGTTGAAAATAAAATAAACACCACACAAACAGACAATCAAAGACTACAAATTATCATTGGGCTTTTACTAAATATCAGATATTGGTCAGTCATGTCTGACCACAGCTACATATAAATAACATTTTATTTTCTTTGCATATTTTTTTTTCATTTAATTGTTCAATAACAATTCAACAATTCATTTTTAATTGCAATGGAGAGTTTGTGTCCTATGATTCAGAGAATAAAACACAGAATACTTCAATACGTAGGGGTATCACAATGGCCAAAAATATCACCCTTCAAACTCTACAACTACAAATCACTCATAAATTAGTTCATCTTCATTTGTTGGAAAAATATCATACCTATATCAATATCATCCTTTTTTCAAACCTTAATTCCTTGTTAGGTTATGCAGTTCTGTTGAGAAGAGAGAGAGGAAGGATGGGAGAGTGAGGGGGGACGATACGTGGTGATGGTCCTTGGCGAGGAGTCGAACACACCATATCACAGGTACGTGGCATAGACCTAACTGAGCCACCATGGCTTGGTCTCAACCCCCTTTGGACCTGGTCTTGACTCAAACTCAATAGGACCTGGACTTGTAAGTGACTTGGACTCGTCTAAGGTGGTCGTGACTGCAGCCCTGGTAAGAAAGTACCTCTTAGCCCGTAGAGCCCCGTAGCGCTCCAGGGTGGCAGGGCTGTAGCATAGCTTCCTCTCGGGGGTTTCCTCTGGCAGCATGGTGGGCAGGACGGGCAGCGGCCGGCGGAGATGGGCCGCCAGACGGCACTGGACCCTCTGGAGCTGCTGGGCCTGAGAGCGCAGCCGAGACACGAGGCTGACCTTGGTGTCTCGCAACGCCATGATACGGCTGTTCATCTCAGTCTTCTTCTCATGGATCTGGGAGGATTGGATTGATTGGTTGATTGAGTTAATAGGCTAAATTCAAATACAATATAGCAAAAGAAATCCAAAATGCTATATACTGATAAACATCCAGCAATGTCAAGGTAAAGTACAATAAATTCACAAGTTGCATTGTAAATTGTTTGGTGAGCGCTTAAACAGAAAAACCTGACTAATACACTCATCTTATATCAAAGCTGCACTAAGCAATTTCGCTTCATTTCACAGTTTCATTTGAGAGGTAATTTAAAAATATATTTCAACTTAACTTCATGTAGTGTGTCATCTGTGTGTTTCACATGAAAAATAAAAACATAATCCGCCAGTATATATACACAACACAACCTTCTGGACCAAAGACCACCACGCAAACCACAAACCCTGGGTGCATTCTACGTTAGGAATAGGGTCGATGTTCACTGTGCAGTTTGTGGAAGAATTGATCATCTTTTGCAGCTAGGAACCAAATGTGTGTGTGTGCATCATGTGCATGAAGAGCTGAGCTTTGGGTCAGCACCAGAGCAGCTGGGGTCACACATTGCTTTAAAGTGGAAATTGGTAGGAAGAAGATGATACTGGGTTCAAAATTAGATGTGTGACTTCTAGAAGATTCTAATGAAAGAAAAAAAACCGCACTCTCCAGCTTCGTCTCGTTAACTGTTTTTAATGGCACATGTCCTTAACACAAACGCATTTCGGCTACGCCGTCATCAGTGTGTCTGGTGTAAAACAGAAAACAATGGCTTTTAAACAGAAACAGGAGGGTAACAACAGGTGTGTAAAATCTGTCTGATTACCCAATCAACTAGTCGTTTGCAGCCCAGGATGCATACGATAGGCTACATCAAATGACAAGAAAATCTTGGAAAGAAAAAAAAAAAAAAAAAAAAAAAAAATAGACAAGGTGTCAACAGACCCTCATAAGTGGACACAAACATCCACTAGCAACATGCAATACAACCAAGCACACAACACCTCCCCAAAAAGTATACAAAGACAATCCCAAGAGTCGAAGATGGTGACAACAGTGCCACCCGCCCTGTCGACCCATGCCAGAGCAACCCGATCAACAGCCCACATCTTCACAGAAACACAATAAGCAAATCCCATTGCCGAGACCCAATTGTACATTCCATTATCAATTATCAAGACCCAGTTGTGCACAGAGTTTGCATGGACAAACTATAAAAAACTATTTAAGACAAGTTCTTCATTAAGGCCATTGGGGTGTACAGTTTGGAGTGAATGTATCCAAAAAGCTTCCCGTTGTAAGAGGTAGCGCTCCCTGTCCCCACCCCGTTTTAGATGACCTACTGTCTCAATGCCTTGAAATTTCAAGGTACAGATATTGTGTCCAACTTCATTAAAATGTCTAGCAACAGATGATTTGATGTCATGAGTACGTATATTACTTTTGTGTTCATTGATTCTTATTCTCAGTTCCCTTGTTGTTTTGCCAACATAACAGAAGCCGCATGGGCATTTCAAAAGATAGACTACAAATGACGTTCTACAGGTAATTCTCCCTTTCACGGAGTAAGTCTTTCCAGTACGTGGATGTAAGAAGAACTTGTCTTAAATAGTTTTTTATAGTTTGTCCATGCAAACTCTGTGCACAACTGGGTCTTGATAATTGATAATGGAATGATTTTACACACCTGTTGTTACCCTCCTGTTTCTGTTTAAAAGCCATTGTTTTCTGTTTTACACCAGACACACTGATGACGGCGTAGCCGAAACGCGTTTGTGTTAAGGACATGTGCCATTAAAAACAGTTAACGAGACGAAGCTGGAGAGTGCGGTTTTTTTCTTTCATTAGAATCACAGTTATAGACTCGCACCCGAAGACCTGTTCTTTCTCTTGAGAGTTGAGCGCGCCTTGTTCTGCTCACTTCTAGAAGGTTGACATGTTTAGTGTGTGTGTGTGTGTGTGTGTGTGTGTGTGTGTGTGTGTGTGTGTGTGCACCTTTTCCTCCAGGGCCACCAGCTCTGCTCTCTTCTTCTCAGCGTTCATCCTCAGGTGTTCTGGCACTGTGAAGTCTTTGGCCGTCTTCAGTTTGAAGTCTCCCATGTTCTCCGTGGCGTCGCGGATGGCGAGCACATGCTGTGGATCCTCACAGTCCTCCTTTGGCTTTTCTGCATAACTGAGATATCAATCCTTCACCAATTAGTTTTGCGTCAGTAAACGGGATGCGGGAAAGTAATTGACGATTGCACTGGCGCCCAGGGGGCTTTCATGAACCATCAGCATGTTTTTAAAATGAGAGAATATGGATTGAATGGATTCTAGGATGAAATGAGCACAGGGTACCAAGGCGATATATGAAGGCTGAATGTAAGACTCACAGTTGGGCCCATTCCTTCTTCCTCCTCTCCATCTTGGCCCGGGCTCGCTCTGCCTTCTCCGCAGCCTTGCGGAGCTTTTCAGCCTGCCGAGCAGCCAGCTTGAGGCCGCCTGAAAGCACAGCCGGTGGAGTCGGCACTTCCTCCTCTGGAGAGGGACACACACACACACACACATAGAGCTGATATCCTGAAAACGTCTTTGGGTTGGAAGTGGGTCGTATGGATGAACACACAGAAACACATTGTTTCACCTTCCATTTCGCTGCTGTCTTTTGGAGGCTCGGTTCTGGACTTCCGGCGTTCCTGTGTAGCAGGTCCGCCGGGCCAGACGGCTTTGTCAGGCTGTTTGAGACGGTGGAAATGCTCTGTGAGCCTCAAAAGACGGTAGGTGGTGACCCTGTGGTCGCTGCATATGGTGATCACCGTGACTGTGTCTGACTCCAGAGAGTCCCTGAACCTGACAGGGAAACACATGAAGGGACGCCTGAATAGCTGTGTTCCTCTGTTTCCATCTAGACTAGTTTAAACCAGTTTAATCATACACTTTCCAACAACAACAACTAAAAACCTGCAACAAACCATAACTGGGACCAAACCAGGGAACCAAATATTAACTCCAATCACTACTGGTACAAAACAATGACAGAATAAACACTGCATCATCAAGAGGAGACATCGCAGGTAAGGAACGTGTGTGTGTGTGTGTGTGTGTGTGTGTGTGTGTGTGTGTGGTGGGACAGTCAGTACCGGGCCTGTAGTTTCTTCAGTCCAATATGGTGGCGCTCCTCCTCCCAGGCCAGCTCCTTCCTGGCCTCCCTCACCCGCTGGGCCGTGACCCTCTCTACCTCCTCACCGAACCGCCGGTCCAGCTGCAGCTCCTACACACACACACACACACACACACACACACACACACACACACCAATTACAGAAAAAGAGCTCTAGATCCTCCTAAAAACATAGTACATTATAAAAGGTCACTAATGTGTTTGTGTGTGTGTGTGTGTGTGTGTGTGTACCGCAGGTTGTAGGCGAACATGCTCTGGCAGATTCTCATTCTTGTCCAGCAGTTTTCTGAACTTGCTCTGGAGCTCCGTCAGCTTCTTACGCCTCTCCACCTTCCTCAGCTCAGCCTCCCGACGCCTACGTTCCATCTCCAGCTTCTGCTTCGACGTCTCTATGCTGGAGGGGGTGGGGGGGGGGGGGGGAGAGAGAGAGAGAGAGAGAGAGAGAGAGAGAGAGAGAGAGAGAGAGAGAGAGAGAGAGAGAGAGAGAGAGAGAGAGAGAGATCAAATTGAACCCAGAGCCTCATACATGCACAGCATCCCATCTACCACAGAGCTACATCCCTTAAGTCCTCCACTCTAACAGGTAGAAAAATAGACAGGCAGACAGACAGGCAGGCAGGCAGGTAGAGAGAGAGAGAAAGAAAGAAAAAAGAGGACCGAGATCAAATTATCACTCCTCAATCACCTGTATGCTGCTGGATCCTCGATGTCCTGGGCCACGCCCTCCGTCTCCAGACCCACCTGTTGAATACCAGACGGTCAGGGTTCAATACTCCCCTCTGAATCTGTCCATCCATCCACCATCCCTCTGTTTATCATCCATCCATCCACCATCCCTCTGTCCATCCATCCACCATCCCTCTGTTTATCATCCACCATCCCTGTCCATCCATCCACCATCCCTCTGTTTATCATCCACCATCCCTCTGTCCATCCATCCACCATCCCTGTTTATCATCCACCATCCCTCTGTCCATCCATCCACCATCCCTCTGTTTATCATCCACCATCCCTCTGTCCATCCATCCACCATCCCTCTATTTATCATCCACCATCCCTCTGTCCATCCATCCACCATCCCTCTGTTTATCATCCACCATCCCTCTGTCCATCCATCCACCATCCCTCTGTTTATCATCCACCATCCCTCTGTCCATCCATCCACCATCCCTCTGTTTATCATCCACCATCCCTCTGTCCATCCATCCATCATCCCTCTGTTTATCATCCACCATCCCTCTGTCCATCCATCCACCATCCCTCTGTTTATCATCCACCATCCCTCTGTCCATCCATCCACCATCCCTCTGTCCATCCATCCATCATCCCTCTGTTTATCATCCACCATCCCTCTGCCCAACCTTACATCCATACAGTCCATAAACTTCTCTTCTTTTAAAGCACCTTTTACATTTGTACGGATTTCTGTGCAAATACAACTTTTTATGTTATAGTACAGTTATAGTACATGTTATAAAATACTACAGACCTGTAGCCAGGCAACTTATGTTCCGTAATGAGAAGTCGCAATAATATTCCTTGGGTTGTGAGCGAGAGTTAAACTGTTGAACCGCCGGATGTTGGACAGATGTTGTTTTTACTCACTAGAACGATTCATTTTTCCTTACAACTCTTTGATTGGCGTGTGTCACGCATCTTATGAGAAAAGTATTGTTCATTTATTTTGAGAGTAGCTCCATGTTACTTTGCCTCAATCAATTAAACTAATTTCCTGACACAGTTCTGTTTAATGGGCCAAAACATGTGACACAGTTTAGCTCTCTAGTGGATCCATGTGCGTCATCACCAAACGGCAAATAAATCTAGGCCTTTCCTTTCTTGCACTATTTGATTTTGTCCTTAAAGTTCCTTTTTAATTTTATTGTATCTGGAAGAAAAGCAGGATATCACCCTCAACACACTGAAAACTAATCTGTGCTAAAAAAAAAAAAAAGACCCACTACATGAAAAGTGTCCAATCACAGATGATCTTTTGACCCGCCTGCTCTGTTGACACGCCCACTGCTTTCAGTGTTCATCTAATGGTTGACTGACCCTGGGTGAAGGAACTCTGGCCCTCTTGCTCAGCAGGGCTTTCTGTAGGTCCTCTGGAGGAAGCAGGCTGAAGGACAAGATGTTCCCGTCCTCTCCCGCCGTCAACACAAACTGGTCGTCATGGCTACAATGTATGTGCCGCAGGTGGCCGTAATGGTTGTCGTGGACGCTGAGCACCCAGTAGGCCTGCATGGAGGCAAGATTGTGGTCGCCAGGCTGCAGAGGGTAAGCCCTGATGCTACCTGAGTGCATGCCGCACAGCATCAGCTGCCTGCTGGAGCTAAGAGACAGCAGGGGACGAGAAGATGAGTGGCGATCAGTAATTCAATATAATAAAGACAAAAGACTTTTTCTTGTTAGCTAGCACATCAGAGCATCACCGCAGCACATTTCCCTCATCCAGCTGGGAGGATACCTGAATGTGACTGATCGTATGGGGTCATCGTCTGTGTTGTGGACAGGCAGGAAGTCAAAAGGCTCGTCCTGGCGCTGGGCTGGATCCTCATCCTGCTGCTCAGAGAACTTACAGTGATACAAGAAACCTGAGTCACTGCCCCCCTGGAGGACAGACCGAGAGAGAGAAAGGGGAGGACGTCAGCTACATCCTTATGTAAGAAACAGAATTCATACTTGGATATTCTTCCACATTCAGGAGTTATTTTGTTATCAATTTACTTTTTCGTGAGGCCACTTTTCCTCAACCTCTACTTCTACTTCAGTTCCTACATTTGCCAGAATGCCTTTCGACAACCTGTGCCTTGTAGCTGCATTGCATTCTGGTCTATCCTGGCTACTGCATTGCATTCTGGTCTATCTTTAATGGATTACTTTTACATTGTTTTTTTCAGTTGATTTTTAGTATCAATTGCTGATTGATATCGATGTAATTTCCATTCAAGCTCCTAGTTGTGATTGTTGTCATCGTTATATTGTTGTTTTATATCTGTCATATCATCTTACCATGTTTTAGAGAAAGAAAAAGAGTGAAGAGAGACAGACGATGAAAAGGGAAGGAAACAACTAAAGTAGACAAAAAAGTGAGAGAGAGAGAGAGAGAGAGAGATGCAGAGAAAGAGAAAAAAACATGAGTGTGTGTGTACCAGTGAGAGCCAGAACAGGCCAGGCTGTGAGTAGAAGCCACAGTAGAGTGGATTTGGAGGGTCAGGGATGTAGATAGGAGGCAGCTTTTCTTCCTCCTCCTCTTCCTCCTGCAACTCCTCAGTGGGCTCTTGCCCCTCCTCCTTCGGTTTTTTCAACTCCTCTTCCCTTTCTTTCTTCTTCGTCTCCTTTATGGCTTGACGACGCAGAACTTCCTCCTCCCTCTGAAACACACAAATGTACAAATCAAACCTAAACACAATAAGTTCAAACTTTGCTCTGCTGCCTCGAGGCGACTGGTTGCCCCGTCGCTCAGAGGCCCCTGCGGCCGATCTACGGCTTTTCTCTGTCCTGGCCCTGCAGTGGTGGAATGAACTCCCCACTGATGTCAGGACAGCTGTGTCGCTGCCCATCTTTCGCCGCAGGCTGAAAACCCACCTCTTCAGGAAACACTACCCTGACCCTTCCTCTTAGCACTTGCTTATTTGTCATCAATTATTTGTCTGAGCTCTTGTTTATTTGATTTTCTTATTTGTCTCATTTGTTTAAATAAAAAGTAGGTAGCTAACTTATTGCACTTTTACCTTAACACTAGTTATGCTCTTAGTTGCTTGTTGAGGAAGGAAATGCACTCACGATTTCTGGTGATTAGTAGTTTTCTTGCCTACCAATGTTGAATGCACTTATTGTAAGTCGCTTTGGATAAAAGCGTCTGCTAAATGACTGTAATGTAATGTAATGAAACTGAAGGATCACTAATGTCCTGGTGGGAGGAGCCTCTTTGATTTGCCCCATCCAAGGTTTTTTTTCTCCTATAGGGTTTTCCCTGTCTTCATAGAGGCCTTAGGCTGGTGGTACCGGCCAGGTTAGGCTACCTTAGACTGGCAGTAGCCATTGACAGCACCAAGGTCTAGACGACCACATCCTGACAACGTGTTTGTTCACCGAAATCCTCAAGACACCAGGGGCCAAATGTATAAAACTCTGTGTAGATTTAGGTGTAGAAATCTGTGTATGCACAAAACAGGAAACATGCATATGCTCAGATGTATAAAACCCCACGTCTGTTCCCACGTGTTTTTTCAACATACTCTCAATCATCTCAATCATCCTTAAATTGTGTGCACGTGCATGAGCCTTCTGACCATGCCCACAATTTACTATAAATGGCTTCCAACACACCCCCAACTGCCTGGTTTGCATATAAAGGGCCAGTATTTAGTTTAGTTTTGGGGACAAACGGCGGAAGCATTTAAGAAGAAGTAGAAGAAAAGAAGCGCAATTTTATGACTGTGAACTTGAAATAATGGTTGATCAAAATGACAGAAGAAAACGCGTATTATTTAGAAGCCTAAGCTCTGGTATTACCAACCAAATGAAACAAGTTGAATGGCAGAAAGTAACCGAAACCATCTCCCTTTTAAAAGCCCCACAGCTGTACACCACATTACAGCGCGTCTGTTGTGGCTCTGGGGGTTTGTAAATGGCATAACCATGGCTTCAATGCATACCCCTTGTCACCTGAGGGTATAAAATATTATATACATATTATACAAAACAATATTATATACATATATTACATTTGGGAAACCGAACATCGCTGCAAATTGCATTTTGATGTTGGCCTGTTCAGCTGCTGTGTAAGGGAACCTGATGTATCTATTACTCAAAGAAATGATGCCACCCCACGCCATGGGCATGACCCGGATCAGGGCAGCTCAGGATATCACGGATCTGTCCGCAAGCTCCCGCTGAAACGTCCCCGTCACTAAAAACCTGATTGTTGTCAATACCTGTAGATGGACGGGGATGACAGGGTTCTCCGAGAGTGCCGTTCCAACACATAGCCCAGTTCAACACACAATTAGAAGAGAACAGCTCTTGGAAATCCAAAGCAGCGCATTAGCCAGTCAACATCATGGACCAGAAAATCAGTACGGTCTCTGAAGACTCGTTCTCGCCTAAATTGCGCAATAGCAATATCTTCCAGCAACAGTATCATTTGGCACAGCCATTACGCACGGCTACAGCCTTTATATAGTGTAGGTTATTCTTACTCCCCAATAATAGGCTACAGAATAATAATCTTTATTTATATAAAGATCATGTATTTATTTGTTTATGTATATAAAGATCATTATCATTATAATTATTATAATGCATAGTGACAAACATCATTTTATTCAAGATAGAACAAAATGAAGGCTTGTCAAAAAAAGCTTGTTAACCACTCACACATCACTATGTAATCATAGTGAAGGTTGTTTTAAACTATAGATTACATCCTAACACAATGTAGTGAAAGAAAAAGGCTCTAAATAAAATGTCACCCAAATTCACACTTTTATTATCCTTTTTCGCAACATCACACTAATCTGACTCAAAAAATGGTAGGCATGGTGTGAAAGATGCGTACTGGTATGCACATTCTCGCTGCCCGTGGATTTTATACATTCGGAACCTGCGTGGAAAGTACACTTTTCGTGCGTACGCATGGTTTATACATTTGGCCCCAGGAGATGAAGCCAAGAAAATTCTTGAGCGAGACATGGCCAAGGAGAATACATCAGGAGAGAATATGATGGAGACAAGAAATATATAATGTAATAAGGATAATAATGGAAGCATTCAACAGTAGAAGGTAGAAGTGAGACAGCGAGACAGACCTTGATGCAGGATTTGATGCTTCTGAATCTGAAGGATCTGCTGGGCAGCCCAGACAGCTGGTAGGTCTTGCTTGGGTTCTGGGCCTCCGGGTCTGGAGGCTGAACTTCAACCACGTGGCCGCTCAGACACAGGATTAGCAGTGTGTTTTTGCTCTGAGTAAATACACACACGTACGCACGCAAAATAGCGAATCGCTCATCATTAAGTCACAATGTATTCCCATTTCGACGGCAGCAGCAGCGGAAATCAGACTTACGTGGGACTGAGGGGACCACTCCAACCCCTGCACTGGTCCAGGAACGGTGATGAAGCCGATGGGGTTGTATTTCTCTCCGACAGTGAAGAAGAACACAGTGCAGTCCAAGCTCTGGACCGTAAGGGGTTGGTGAGAGGTTAGAAGGTGGAGAGGAATTATCCAAAACAACAGAATTGTAGGTATTTTAGAGAAATTGACCGAGGGTCATGTATGGCATCTCTCTCATAGAGGTTTTCAAGCCACTGTCCATTACTGCAAACCCTTACCCCCGTAGCTATGATCTCTCCATTGCGCTCGTACGCGATGGCGGTCACAGGTGCATTGTGGGGCTTGAAGGCTTGTTTGAGGCGCAGATCGGCGTCTCCCCTGCGGCTGCGACCAGCGACCGCATGCAGCCTCTGGGGGTTGAAGAGCTCCAGCAGGCGGACCACACCGTCCTCAAAGCCCGTCACCAGCAAACCCCCGCTCTGGTTCACCTACATACACAGACCAGAGCCACAAAGCTCAGCTCCCTGCCAGTACACACACACACTACCTATTAGCATGACGCATTTTCATTCAAACTACACATACAGACCGAAGGCGGAGCCCAGCTGAGTGCGGTTCCTCCTTGTTTGAACTGGCTGGTTGTCAGTTCTGTTTTTGCCAGAAAGTCAAAAACTTTTATGGTACCTGGAGAAGAGGGACAGGGGCATATCTGTGTTAGTGTGTATCTATGTAAGTGTGTGTATGCGTATGTAACAGGGTTAGAAATAACACCTTTTGTGAATTTCTAAAAATTGACATGCTTCTCGCCACCTGGGGGGTTAATAGCGCAACCGCATAGATAGGTTTCCTTTTTTTTTTAACGCACCGCAAGCACTTCAGCAAAGAGAAAGATTCCCAAGATGGAGGAACATGATTGCAGTTGCCTGACACTGATGAAGATTGTGTGTGTGTCTGTTTAATACCAGGACCAGAATAAACTGATGTGTGAGAGCAAGTCTTGTGTGGATGTTCGTCAATCTTGCACCATAAATTTTTACGAGGCCTCCACCACATTGACCACCAGAAAGAAACGATCCATTACACATACAAGTTGTATTTTACTCACGGTCCAGAGCGGTCGTGGCCATCAGGTGGCTTATTCTTGATACGTCCATACCCTGAATTGGCCCGGCATGGAAGGAAAACAGGCACTCTGGATCCTGGGTCTTCACACAGGATACATACATGTTTTTTTTCCCACTGGATTAGTGTAATATGCTGCACTCATATTGGCACAATATGTTTTTTCCATTGTGTGAGGTGTATATATAAGCATAATGGGAGGACACCAGGGAAATCGTCATTACATTAGTGACATGCAAGCAAGCTGCACACCTGCTAAACATCTCAAAGGAAAACCAAAGGGTGATGATAGACTTTTACAATGCCAAATGTCCAACATCACACACACCCCATAATGAATACCTAACATACACATGAGGTCTACTCAGTAATAAAAGCATCAGTTGCGGGGAAACTCACAATGTTGGAGAATGAAAGATCCAGCTTCCAAATTCCTCCATTGGAATCCTTATGAGACAGCAGAGTGGAGACAGGAACTATTTAATGTGTTTATTCTCTTTCAGGGGATTTATCTGTTTTGAGCTTATTTGTATGATTGTATACAGACATGAAGCACGTAAAATATATTTAGAGTTAAAAACTAAGACGGGGGGCTCTCTCTGCCGTATGGATCTTGATGCTCCAGCTACAGGTGTCTCCAGAATGTTAGGTCCAACTAACATCAAGAGGAACATCTAGCTACATGGTCGTAAATCCAGCATCAAGAGGAGGAAACTCCTGCTACTGAAACTGCTGAGACTGCATGTTCCAAACTGGATATCTAAAAAACTGAAGCTGGACATGTATATCTTTGAACTCGCTGCCTAGAATCAGAATCAGAATCAGGTTCATTGCCAAGTATGTTTTTGCAGTCAAAGGAATTTGACTTGGTGCCTAACAGTGAACTTCGAATATAGAACATAGAACAAAAAACAAGAATAAAAGCAAGTACTGTAAAAGGCAAAGAATGCAATATCAAAAAGAAACATTCACGCTAAAATATAAGAAAAGATATTATAAGAGATAAAATATTATAAAATATAGAATATAGAATTTTCTATATAAAATATAGAATTTTGTAAGTGTCATCCAATAAACATTTGGCTATCATTTAGGTTTCTTATATGACTTGTTTTGAACCTTTTATTCTGATATTTGAACTCCACGTCACGTTATCACTTTAAAGATCATTGAATGCAAACCCTTAACCTGGAAATAGTCAGAGGTTCTTCCTTCAGACAGGCATAGATTCAGAGTTGCTTCTAGGTTGAACTTCTCTATACTTAGTAGTTCAGGTAATCAGCATCATACTTCCTTAAAATGCCAATAAGAGATGATGTCTGGGTTTTGGTTCATAGTGTCGTTCAGAGATCAGCGCTATACGCATTAGTGTGTGTTAGTCCGTGTGACCTTTGCCCTCTGACCTGAGCGAACCAGATGAAGGAGTCGGGCAGGGAGCTCTTCACCATGGAGGAGAGGCTGACGTTGTGTCCGATCACCATCTCATTCATGGGCTCCATCTGAAACCTGCCGCTGCCGTCGGTACAATCTGCGGCGTCGATGCTCTCCAAGTCCCAGCCCTGCGGAGGAGAGAGACAATAAATAACAAGGCAGACATAAAATACAGAGCCAGTTGAAGACAAAGCTGTTAACAGTTTACTATTTATAAAAACGTTCTCTTCGCCAGGCATGGGATAAAAAATGTCATCAGATCCACACTACGTCTGATTTATTTGACTACCCAACCCAAATGAGAAGACCAAGAAAAAGTATTGATTTTGAAAAAGTTTCAATCCTTCAAGTGAAGTTAAAACATGAAAATCACCAAAATTGGAGTTACAAGGTTTTCACCCGACAGTGATGATATGCACGCCACACGGTATGATTTATTTTCATTATATTATATAATTATATCTAATGTGCAAATAAAATAAAATAAAAAATTGAGAGAGACAGAATTTTCAGTTTTGATTATTTGGGTATGAGATCAGACGTCTCACCCGGATCGCTCCATCAGAACCGATGGTCATCAGCTCTCCCTCGTCTAGGGCAAATGGCTGGACGGGCCCTGCGTGGCAAGTCCTGCCCCCCCGACGGCAGATCTCCACCTTGATCAGATCCCCGTCCCACAACAGCAGGTTGCCCCACTCTGAGCCTGACACCACCTGACAGGAAGATACAATGAGAGATTTATTTCCAGACTTTCCAGACCTGTGCAGGAAGCATGTATAAAAGCAGGGGGGGGAGGGGGGTCACACCTTGCCATCAGGTAGTTCCACGTAGCCCTCGATGTCAGTCAGGGCTGTCTTCCCAAACCTTCCTAGAAATCCTTGCAATTTCAGACCGGTGAACGTGCTGGCCATTTTCCAGAACCTGGAGCAAGATAACGTGTAAATACTTTTTTTATCACCTCGTACGAAAACGTCATCTACATTTGGCCAGTTGGCCACAGGAAGAAGAAAAATACACCAAACAACAAAAGGGACCCATAAATGTATTTTTTAACTGTTAACTGTTTTGGATTTTTCCGTTGATGTTAGACCCAGTAGGTTTCTCAGGTTAAGGGGCTTAATCACAGTCATAAATGCACAAAGTGTTCATCGCCAACGTACTTGATGTGTCCAGATCCCGACGTTGTGAGCTGTCCCGGGTTGTCTGGGGAGAAGGTGACTCGGTAGACATCCTGAGAGAAAGCCTTGCAGCGCAGCAGGACCTCCTCCTGCCTCCAGTCCCACAAGGTCAGCATGTAGTCGGGTGCACCACCCACACTGGCCAGCAGGGTCCCGTCACCGTTGAAATCCACACAGCTGTATGCCAGCCCTGTACCACCTACAGACAGATGCAAGTTAAAAGACGCTCACAACTAAGGCTAAAATCTGTAGGTAGAGTAGCGAGAATATATCCGTTAACTTTACTTTAAGATCTACATCTCAGCACTGCTTGGTCCCATGTACCTCTGAGGATGCGGTAGGGTCGTAGCGAAGGATATTCATAGACGATGATGGACGGCTGGTCTCCCTTCTCTGCTACGGCAAAGTACATCTTGCTAGGGTGGGCCTTCACACACACACACACACACACACACACACACACACACACACACACACACACACACACACACACACACACACACACACACACACACACACACACACAGATCAGCGGGATGTATGCATGTGGATATGTCTCTCAAAGTCTTGTGAAGGGAATAAAGATTGAACATTTTTGCATCCTTTAGTTTTTCTCTGAGAAGCTGAGGCCAGGTCACATGATTCACTGGCCCTCTTCTTCTTGATTGTCTTAGAACAACAGTAACTATAGATGAGTCAGTCACCTGCTCCTGTCCATGTCTTGATCCTGATTTAGTGACTGTAAAAACTCCATCATTGCCTGATTAATTAGACCTACTACTGACCTGGTGTCCATCTCTCTGTCTCATCCCTACTGTTCCTAACTGGGCTGACTACTACCTGAGGCTTCCAGAGTCTTGAGCTCCACAAGCCTAAAACCTCTGATGATATACAGTATGTGCACAGTGAGCCACCTTACCATGACAGAGCCGATTCCTCCCCCACTACAGGAGCGGAGATAGCGCTGGTCCTTGGTGGGAACATCTAGCAGGACGAGCAGGTTTCCTGCTACAAATGTCAGAGTTCTCTCATCCAGCAGCTGCAGGTTGGCCCTGCGCCCACAGTCATAGCCAAACGAGTGACTTCACGTGGGGCTAGTTAAGGATCTACTTCACAAGTAAGTCAGAAACTCAAACTCAAACAAGTGAGAGTAACCGTGGTTAGATGAGTTATTCAAGTTATTCATGAAACTCTCAAAGATGGATACGAGAGGTGCAGAAGGTTCTCAGGGATCTCAGAGTCTGGTGTGATGAATGGTCTGGAGTGCAGCTCCTCATAGTTGTAATACATGTCGTCAGAGAGCTTTGGGACAGATTTCTCCTCGGCCTCCTGCTGCCCTACTGGTTGTTCAGTATTAGACATAGGAGCTATAGGAGCTGGGGGCAGACATGAAACAGCAACTTTCAGACACGAAAGAAAAACATTATTCATGTTTACTCTGGATTCATGTCATGGCTACACGTCTAAATGTGGGAACATAGATTTACAATAAAATAAAGGGTTTTATTCTACATGATGGTTGCTGTCAAAATAAGGTCACTATGGAGAGTCACTGAAGTTACAACACATCATATTACCTTGAAGTTATGGATATGGGGTGATTTCTGGGTCCAAAATGGATATAAGATGGATAGATAGATACTTCATATATAAAGCTTTTTGAAATTATTATCTTTTCAACCTTCGGTGCTGTCCTGCTTGTATCAGGACAGCTTGTATCTGTGTGCTCCCACTTGTGTTTTCTTTGGTCTGGTTAGCATCTGGTTAGCATTTACATCATCATTAAATCATCAAGGTGTGTACATGGGCAGATTTCTCCCAGAAAACACAACATTTTTAAGACCTCTAAAACTGAATTTAAAAGTTGAAGTTTATTGAACTGGATTCAAGACCTTTTAAGAGTTTAAATATTGTGATTTAAGACATTTCAATACTTTTTCAGGACTTGCAGGCATCCTGATCACAGTGAAAACGTCTTTACTTAACGTTAGTGTCAATGGAAAACGTTGAGGACATTCCAACTTGAGGAAACTCAAATGGCAGTTGACATAGCGTTAGCAACTACATCTTCCGTTGTATGTAGCAAACTAGCATTCGTAAAAACGTTGAAAGTTATTTTAGAAACACATTTGATGTAAGTTACCTTGTAAATTTGCCTCATTTGTCCGACTCACCGAGTACATTTTTGTTTCACATCGTTGCTGGGCAACACCGGAAGTAACTTCATTGCAGCACGCGAACACGACTCGGCTTAGGACCCAGCGGACAACACCCAACTGAAACAGAGAACGTGTGAGTTGACAGAAACAAGCCGGATGATCGCGGTTGGAAGATGAGTAAATAAAAGATATAAACTGGTAATACTTTGTCGAGTGAATTATTGATGAATAGAGAAATACAGCGTGTTATTGTAATGTGTGCACTCACTACGACAACGGTGTGTGTAAGGAGCGCCTTTACCGAGTGCTGCCCGCAGCCCGTGACTGCTTCTCCGTCACTCTTACCTCGTGATAACCATATCCATTGCCTAGTCTTCGATAAACAGAGTATCAAGTCTATACTACATTTTACTGGTCTCAGACGTTGGTTTATGAGGGAATATGTGGTCTGTAAGACACATCAGAATAGCTACTATGTTTGCAATTCTTAAAGAAGCCAAAAGTAAGATTTTAGTATGATTACTTGGTCAGGTGCTGAGATTTGTGACTTTTAACTTTGCTGTCCACTACAATAAATCAGTGTCATTTTTCTCTTTCTTTGTTTAAAATCAAAGAAAGGGCACCAACCTGTTCACCATTTTCCTGAGGAGGACCAAGACACTTTCAAGAAACATTTGAAGTTCCAGTATAGGGTCGTTCCGTGTCAAATCACCCAAAATAACAGACATTTTAAACGTGACCATCTCAGAATTTGATGAAACTTGGTGTACTTGTTGGTTGGGATCCTACAACACCAAATTTCAAATTTCACGTAAGTCGGACCTTGGTAGTGTTGGAAAAGGAATTTGAAAGTGATTCAAAATCAAAAAATATTTTTCAGATTCGAGTATATTGGGGTACGTTGACCTCTTGACCTTGTGGATCACGAGACCTTGAGATGACCTTTCCTGAAATTGAATCTCCCACATGTTAACTAAAACATATAAAAGTTTCAGAGATGTAATGTTCTTTATTTAGCAGCAATAATTGGTAATTGGTTGTTTCAAATTCATTCATAGTCCTTTCAATGATAAAGGGTGACAAAGTCAATATTTGCACACGCTCTTGGTAGGATTCTGACCGTTGAATTTCTCTTTTAGCTCCTCCAACACTTTGCTGAATAACTGAAGGTCCGGTTTTTCTGATGGGTCAAGGTTACTTTCAGGAGAATCAAGTGGGACATCATAGACATGTTCAAGCTGTCGTTTCAGTGCTAGTTTTTGCTGTCCTTTTATTTGTTTACTGGAAGATGCTAGTGAATGGAGTTTAACAGGAGTTTCACCTAAACTTGATAGGGTAGAATTCAAATTCAAGTCCTTTGCTGGGGAAACAACAAACAACTGGGATGTCATCATCAATCTCTCCTATACTCCCACCCATACTACAGCTCTCCTCTGCAGGGGCTTTGACCTTTGATTTCTGAAGGATAATCAGACAGTCACAGCACAATTTTTCTCCTGGCACTCTTTGGAGGATTCACTAAGCCTTTGTAAGTGTCCATGCTAACAATTTGTAAAGATCTAGTGTGTGCTTTCTTGGGATGACGGTTAAAGGGATCACAACACTTTTTCCACAATGTTGAAAACCTGGTTAAAAGTTCTTGTTCATGATGTGAATAGATGTTCCTGATGTCTCATGTTTTGGCCCCACTTCGAAGAATAAGGAGTTCAACTTCTTCAGTTTTCCATACACTTTGCAAGGACTTCTTTCTGGTATGATGGTGTTGATGGCAAACATTTTCAGGAGAGTAAAAGCACTGCAGTTATCCCTTGAAGAAAAAAACAATATTTTTAAGTATCAACCACCTCATTTAAAACCATTGGCAAGGCTATATGACATGATATAATGACCTAATATGTATTATGAGGAAAACATTGATACTTAAATATCAACATTTGCCATTGTGTCCAACTTGAAAGCTGCAGATTTTCAAAGAAATGCAGATCAAGAAACTTCTTTGTCTTAAATTTTGAAATGCCATGTGCTCAATGGGGATGGGGATTTCCCAGGGCTGCTTGAACTGAATACTGAAATGTGATTGGTCAGTTCTTTCACAATATAAGGCCCACTATGACGTAAGGCCTACAGAGTTTGTCTATGATGTAACAATTGGTGCCCAGTTTTTCTATGACGTGACAATCGGCACCCAGCATTTGTCTCTGACATGACAATCACCACATTCCCATGTACAACGTTATAAGATATGGCATCACTAAACATTAGGGTGGTTCAAAAAAATGAACTTTAAGCTAGAGGCCAGGGCAACCCCTCAGATTGTGAGACTTTCCAATTGAATTGCCGGTGAAAAATTTCAGAATCCTAGATATATTTTAAGACAGTGCTCATTGAGCCTCAAATATTCCACAGAATCGCATATTAAGGAATAATCTACAAAATAGGGGTATGCTAACACATTTATTAAAGATTGTATCATAACTGGAGTCTTACTTGTATTAAATGTTTGAAGCTGTTTCAGTATAATCTAATATCCTATTGTATCATTGTCACCTCTTTAGTGACTGTAATCAAAGTGAGATATTGTGCTCCAGACACCTCCAGTAATCGAGTGCAAGCGTGATGCCTGTCGTCATCATGTTATGGAACTGGTTCTTGCAAAAGCATTTTCCTTGTGTTTTGGGCCCTCAAGCTCACCAGATATCCCTCTCTTCAAAAGGTTTAAGTGATGTTGGTTGAATCTCAACCACGAAAACTTTCAGTCCTTGGAACTGAATGATGAAGTAGCTGGATTTGCTAAAGCAACAGTAGAGGCTCTGAAAGAGGTCACAGGCCAGGAATTGATCTTCAGAGATGATTATCAAGAACTTGTTGAGCTGACAATGGTTGTGCTGGGAAGTCCACCAGAGCAAATTCACTGGCGAATACCAGGACCTGTCCACCATATAAGATGGATGGCTAAACTGCTATATGCCATCAAAATATATCTCTTTCGGAGTCAGCAAAATGTGTTTCGTCTGACAAGAAGAGAAATAAATCAACTTCAGCGATTTGTGCAGTTTGGCGCACTCCTCTACACACGAGCGTGGATAGAAGCTCCACTTGCAGCTGAGGCTCCTGCAGGAGGTTTGGCACTCTTGGCTGATCTTGAGAAATACAAGGCCATTGATAGTGGGATTGCTGCAGCTGCAATGAAAGTCCTGGAGTATCACTTATGGTACCTATCAGATGAGCTTGTGGGTCTCGCACTTTTCTCAGACAGAGTTTCCACAACAGAGAAAGTCAAGATCATCAAGGCTATGTCCAAAGAACCTGGAATACGCCATGTAAGAGGTGATCCAACAACCCTAGCAAGAGATACAAGTTTGGGAGATCTAGCAAGCAAGCGAACCAAGAACATTTTCTATCAATTGAAAATTGAGGAGTCATTTCTAATGATTCAACCAGATTCATGGAACACAAATTTGGATTACCAACAGGGCAAGGAGCGAGTGAGGAAGTTGAGGGTTGTGAATGATACAGCTGATCGTGGTGTAAAGCTCTTTGAAGAATTCAACAGTCTTATTACCAATGATGAGGAAGAAAAGCAATTCCTTCTGCAAGTTGTTGAAGCAAACCGTAAAGCTATTCCTACTGAAAGCACAAAAGAGTCTGTTGTTGCTGCCATTATGAGAATGTGACATTGTAGCTGATATTAAGAGTTTATTGATATTCATATTTATTCAATATTCATAGGATTACTACATATTATTCTATTGCATTTGTAAGATTGTAAGAAAAGTTTTTTTGAGAGTAAACAAATACTAAACATCTATTTCACCTAATATGTCTCATGTCATTACTTGGCGCCATATTTAAAATATTTTAAGGTCATTGAGCACCGTCTTCTAGTTGCAGTAGGAAGCTAAAATTTTGGCAGAAGTATTCAAATGGCTAACCTAAGAAAATGAGGGGGTGCCCTGATTTGTAGCATGAAGTTCATTTTTTGTCATATGTTTGTGGACCACCCTACTAAACATGCCTGTGTAAAAATATATGATGCCATTTGGTTTATTTTTTTTCTTATTAATCTTTTTTTTATACTGAAAGGATACAATAGGCAATATTTTACCTGTTTTCATTGTCTTTCAGTAGCTTGAAATAGTTCATATTACACTGAACATCGTTAGTATGTAACAGCGAACATATGTACAATACAAATGCAAAATTACTGTGCAGAATATACAAAGATATATGGTTGGATTAAATTCACAATTTCCCAGGTAAACTTTTCATATCCTTCAAGCATTCCATGTCATGTCAGGTGGATTTTGACTCCAAAGATGGATTTTGGTCATGAGAGGAATCTATGCATGTAGAAAATCATCTCTGTGGGTATGCATTTTTTGAATCTGTATTGCTGCTAAACAAAAAATATTACACCTCTGAAACTTCTGTATATTTTAAGTCATGTGATCCACAAGGTCAATTTCAAGGTCATAGCAAAGGTCAAGAGGTCAACGTACCTCAATAAACTCAAATCTGAAAAATATTTTTGATTTTGAAGCTCTGTCAAGTTCCCTTTCCAACACTACCATTTTTTGGCCCAGTAGTTCCTGAGATATGAGGGTTCAAAGGTTGGCAGCCATGCCCCTTTTTGCACAAAATCTCAAACTTTGGGGGTCCGTATCTCCCAAACCAAATTTGAGATTTGGTGTTGTGGGATCCAAATCAACAAGAATACCAAATTTCATCAAAATCTGAGGTGGTCGGGTTTAACTCGTTGGGTAAGCGTCAGTGCTTTCTGATAATGTTTTTAATCAGCAGCTATCATCCTGAATTTGTCATTCTGAATTGGTTAAGGTTCATGAATATGAAATTATTTTGCTGTCAAAAATGTGGAACTTGCCCCATAATTGCCATAATGCCATAATTGCCAGTCCTGTTTTGTATCCTATTGGTACTCAAATGTTAATGAAGAAGGACATAAAGTACAGTTAATTAGTGACTGCTAGATAGTGGTTCAAACTCTTGGACAGTTTTGTTGTGAAACATGTTGAATATCAAGAAAGTTATGAAAATCTAATTGTTGTAAACAGGGAGGTGATCGAGCATTCACCCTGGATAGGTTCGCCAGTCTATTGAGGGCGAACACATAGACAGATGCTCACATTTATACTTATGGGCAATGCTAACCGCTAAACCACGTGCTGCTTTGTGTAATTTACTGGCAAACTACCGGCAAGTCATCCCTGTGTGTTATCATTCATCACATTCATTGACACTGCACAAGATCTTTGTTCTACGTCAACCTAAACCAAGATTAAGCGGCTTATAATGATTATTATCCACCAAGCGGGTTTTCTTTTGACCCGTTAGTTAGCTTAGTTAGCTTTCTCAAAACTGAACAGAATTCCATGAAATGTGGTGGACAGATAGGCCTTAGAGTTGGGATTTCTTCCATTAGTCGATCCCCCCCCCCCCCAATAACTATTAAGCTATTAAGAGTCCAAATCCTAACAGTATGGGTCAAGAAATCAATTTAAATGTGCTTAGCTTGGCTGAGGTTTGCACTCGGCAAGCGTGCCTCCAGTCGTTTTGAGAAATTAGACCACGTCACCTTTAATCTGTCTAGATCGTGGGCTCCAGTCTCATTGTGTTTGGTAAGGTGACATACACGGCAGTGAAGTCCTCAACGCCAAGCCCCTTGTCACATGTCATTCCTCCTCTCTCTCCTGACCTTTCATGCCCAAGAATAATGATCTTGTCTATTAAATCCATAAAAATATGACATGAAAAAAAACACAACCACAAAGCCTTTACCTCTATGTAGAGAATATTTTAATCTGAAAAAACTGGACAGTGGTATTTAACATTAATTACAGGCTCTTGACAGTACAAAATTTGTAACTGCATTCACGTTCTGCAGCTAGATTTGCATGTGACATTGCATTCAAAAACACACTCTGAGGGTGGTGATTTTTAAATTAAATAAATGATTTTTTGCCTATCACAAGTCATTTTTTCATTGGATGTGGATTTTAAATTTTGACTATTAATCACAATTCACTTTATTGCGGATATAACCCTGACAGAACTGATAGTATTTGGACTGCTGTGTGCTATGACAGCTGCCAAATCCATCACTGTTAATGAATGATGGTGCATTCATGACCCATCAGTTACAATGACTTTCTTGGCAGCCTTGTTGTTACGCTATACTCAGATTACTCCACCGATAGGTAAAGGGACAGAGGCCATTACATAATAGGCCTATCCCAAATAGGGTCACATATTATAATAGTCTAATAACAAAATCCTGTGGGAAGGTAAAACTTCCACTGAGATTATGTTGCACAGTGGAAAGAAATATTATACAACATAATGTATATTGTCTATAACGATAATTTATGAGAAACATTTGCTGATACTTTGTGCCAATGTTCAATATCTTTAAAATGGCAATTTCTGCAACCAAACAATTCCAAGTATTCCAGGTTTTTCAACCATAGAATTTCATTCTTGTCAGGGTGGAAACGCTTCGTGGACACTAAAAAGCTCCATTGAAACCAAACAAATGTCCCTTCTTTTAGGTATAGCAGCTCCTTAAGGCAGGGTGACCCACCACCTATTCAATGGTAGTTCGACTCACATGTCAATTTTACCATCAGATTTTAGCTTCATCTGTGAAATCCTGCTCTGTCAATAGTATGCAGCCAACTTATTCTTTATGGACACTTCAGTATAGGGTACAATGGAAATGCAGATGCATGTAATTTTACAGTGTACTGTAATATCTATGCTTACTCTACAGGATAGAGGATGCAAGAAATGGATGCAGTGATTAAATGTGAGTTTCTTGATATGTATTAATGACTCTCCCTGGCTTTGCCTACATTCTATGTGTGCTCAGTGTTTGAAATGTATTTCTAATTAGTAACATAAATGTGAAGCATTTTTACTTTTTAACTTGAGCTGGTAATTTCACCATATTCTTGAATAGGATATTTCAGTACTGTTTCAAGCTCCTGTCTTACAGTATACGTAAGACACATATGTAAGATAAAGTATAAGAGTAAATGGGCTCTCCTTGCGGATCTGACTATATGTCATCCTCACTACCACATGGGGGCGCGGTTTAGCAGCAAATTTCTGCAGGGTTTTTTGACTTCATCGAAGTGGGAGTGTTTTCTCGACCCCGACTACTGCTCTATTCCTTCGACTCCAGATACTTAACAACGGTAGTTTATAGTAAACCAGACGGATATTGACGGGTTATCAGTCGGTAACGGGTTTTATTCTGAAAGGAATTCACGGCCCGGAGCGGAGGCTGAACAGGTGAAACCACCGTTTTTTCCGCATTGTTGATACACCGGTGCTGTCTGCGTGACCTGGTCGGCATAGGTAAGAAACACTGCAGTTACATCCGCCCGCATGAATGAAAACATGCGGATTTTCATGCGTCTGGCGGTAACGTTAACGGTTACATGTTTTTTGATGTGGTCGAGGGAGGGGAAAGAGGCAGCTCGTGCCGAACATTGTCATCAATGCGGGCGGCTGTGCGGCGGAAAGCCGTCGATTGATGTGAACGGTTTTCATTGAAATAATGCTGCAGAAATGTATCAGTTTGAATTCAGGTGGTTAAATTAATTGTCGACGCTGCGGCCATTGGCAAAAAGTAGGTTGCAATCGTTCCCGGTGCTGTATGGAGGAAAAGGCGAAACCTAGCGCCCCCAGCTGGTGCTACTTTACATTAAAGAGAACCCATTCATTTTCCCCACGGACAAATGCTAAATGATGTCATTAATAATTACCTGCATTGCTATATAAGGTTCTAAACTAATAACCTAGAATAAAACTATTAGAAACACATAAAAAAAAACTTGTCTCAAGAAGCCTGCAGGTAACTGCACTTAATAAAGGGGATTTGGTTTTCATGTAGAAACTGAATCCATGTCGTGTTTAATTCAGTGTACCCTGTAATATGAATTGTAATATGAATAGCTACTTCCCTATGGAAAAGTCAAGCCTTTTATTTGTATCTATTAATCACAACCACCAGCCATGGCTTTTACCTCTTTGGATCTGAACAAGCATACATGTGTGGTTGGCAGGGAGGTGGGTTGTATTCATTTGATAGATAGATAGATAGATAGATAGATAGATAGATAGATAGATAGATAGATAGTCGTTTCATGTCACTCATTGGACCTACACAGACCTGAGGTGATGGGAAGATGAATATGTGAAGGGAATGCAGATAGGTTCGTCCTCTTCACCACCATTTGTTTCTGACAAAGCTCTACTCTTACTTTCACATATTTGCAATTCTTCACATTCCCACGTTCCGCCTCACTTGAATACCTCCATTGCGTATATCTATTTTTTTTATATAGCTATATATTTCTCACTTATCTCATACTGTGTATATTTAAGTTTTGCTTTTTGCACAATTCCGCGACATTAAAGCTAATTTAAGTTTCATCTTTTCTGACTGCCTTTGGTGTTTGTTGGCCAGTGGCTTGAAATGGTCCACCTTTAAATATTGCACACACATAGGGGTTTTGATATCCCTGTAAAACCCCCTCTATTACAAACCATCCCCTCAGTATAGCTTCATACTCTTTGCCCTTCCATTAACTTTGCTGATCCAGACCAATGCTGGGCCATATCGGATGTTGCGCATAAGTGCAGAGTTGGGGGAAAAACAGAACCCTGTTTTGAATTTTGTCACTGTATCCACGAAAGAAACCCAGCGTAGTTTTTATTTTTGGCCTTCTTGAGTGTCCATAAGCGTTTCTTGCTCGCTTTCTTGCTTGCACAGAAAGTGCATGTATTTTTCTCTCAGGAATGATGTGTTTCATTTGTGAATGTTTGGGGTCTGCACACTGCAATATGTATGGTATAGTTTTTTTTATGATTGCTTTGGCTTTTGCTTTGATTGCTTTCAATGTCCAAAACACTAAATGCAAAATATTTTACTTCAGTCTGGGGTTCAAAATCCCATAATGCATGCACAATGAAAACAACTTTGTCAAATAAGTGAGTATGCAAATGCCGACCCCAGCATCAGGACATTTTAAAATCAGTCACTGCAAGATTTTAAAATGAAATCGTAATTATCAAATCATGCTGTGAAACAAAAGATGATTCTCATCAAAAACGATGCTCAACGCAAGACTACTTCATTCACAATTCTACCCCCTCTACCTTTTCATACACTATAGTTCCCGCCTATTCAGTCAAGGCTACACCTCTTGGGGTCTACTTCATTTGCAAACTATCCCTCTACCCTTTCATTTGCTACTTATCTCAAGAAGGCAGCACCCCTTTGGTTTACATCATACATACAGCTAAGCTCAAGCACCTACCCCCTTTCCCACAAAGGCAATTATCAAGTGTCGTGTGGTAAGTCTGCAACGATGTACACTCGCTGTTGGAGGGTTTTATAGCCCACTCCCACTCGGGATGGCCCTCAATGTGGTGAACCCTCCACATGAATGTGCAAGAGGCGGCGTGGATAGGGTGAGGGTTTAGGGGGTGAAATGGGATCAGGCCCTTGTCTCACACCCACTTAGGAACCAATTGCAAATTGAAAGGAAAAGCTATTTATTCAGCATTTTATCGCCTTCTCCCATTGTCACCAAGTGCCCTCAAATGAAGATACATCTCATGTCAAAAATCAGCTGACCCTCTTCTACTTGTTGCTTTTGGTATATACCTAGACATCATCTGCGCTGTTTGCTGGTCATCAGCAAGAACTGGAAGCTTTCAGAACTCATTGATCTAAATGTCTTGCAGTAAGACTTACTTTTTAAAAGTAGTCCCTGTCGGCTATTTTTGTTTCTTGTCTGAAGCAGAGACAGAGAACATAACGTGATGCACACATCTGTTGAGAAAATCGAGCCCCAGTCAGAGTTTGGAAAGTAAGTTTATTCATATATGAACAGAGAGAGCACTTCAACCAGTGGTTAATAGGAGCATTTTCTGACTAGACAAAGTGTGAGCTATCTTATATAGGCTGTCAAAAACAAGACCATATATGGCTAAGGAAGGGGCAAGATGTGAGGATATTGGAATGTGGGGAGGCATAATAGTGTGACTCCACGGCGTGGTACGATGAGATAGTATATGTGTGGTTTTTAGAGTGAGAAAAAGAAGAGTAGCAACCACATGCACAGGGACTGTGCACACCCACCTTGAGTTACATGCAATATTGTGCTAGGCCACATCCAAAAGCCTATAGGCTAGACATTAGACATTAGATTTTGATTAATACTTGGGTCTAAAGCATCTGCACCAAATTTCATTAAAGGTCCCATATTATGGTTTATTCCTGGCGCTCATACATGTTCCACAGGAAATTACTTCCCTCAGCAGCTGAGAAAATCTGAAATCTGGAAGTCAACCCGTTTTTCTGTATTTTCCTTTTTTAAAAACGCTGCCAAAGATAGAAAAACAGCCCGTTTCAGAAAGTGGTTCCTATGGACGTCATAAGGGGCTAATCCAGCCCCTCTCAGAGCATGCCCACACCCAGTTGAACAACCAATCCCATTTGCGTCGCTGCAAAATCTCACGGCAGTGCCGCAAGCCGTTGCTTATGGTGCATTCCATTGTACTCGGATCTAAATGTGTTCCAGTGCATCTGCTCGGGAAAACATAATCGCCCGCAGCAAACTTGTGTTTGTATGGTAAGTCTCAGAATGTTACAAGCATCTAAACTCAACTTAAACTACTACAGCGCCGTTAGTGAATAGAATCGCCGCATATCACATTTGGACGCCGTTTTTCAGTCACATTAAGAAATGCACATTTTTGGCATTTGGCGCCTCCTATAGGCCAATTTTTGTTGATTGGACAAAAGGTCAATTCTGTGTTTTTAAAAAATGTATTTGCCTGCATGTTTACTAATCTTTTGATCAACTTATCTACCAAATATTATTATTATTATTATTATTATTATTATTATTATTATTATGCTAATAATACTTTGTTTGTTTGTCCATATTGTGAGAGGATCGATGGGTCAGTTGTGGTGGGCCAGTCTGGGTCAAATTTCCAGGGCTATTTTTTCTTTTTATCCCAGTCCTCCATTGGTTTTGGTGCAATGCAGAAGAAATTTCTGGCACCACATTTCCGTTTTAAGAACGGTTTAAGAACCAGTATTGTTTCATCACACCTGGGTGCCTAGGCTTGATCTCGGTGACTGGCAGTACATTGTGAAACTGAGAACTTTGGCAGGGCATGTTACATAATACATTGTGCACAATCTGCATTGCCAAGCTTGAGATCAATACTGAGAAGACCTGCCTCATAAGCTGGAATGAAGGAGAAGCAGTCATAGATTCCAAGAATTCCAGAATTTGAACGGTGTCCACCCTTGTAAATGTATGCACTCAAGCTACTGTAAGACACAATAAAAGTGACCAAATACCAAATAGCACATCAATAACACAGCTGTCAGTCTTTCTTGCGTTGTCAATTTTTTTAATTTACCAATAACTATATCCTCTAGATGTGTTTACCTGTTCCTCTCGGGTGGCTACAGGCCAGTCGGAAGGCAGGGATGTGGTCGGGGCTCTGGATGGAGCTCAAGCTGGGGACTAGGTTGCTCGGCTCTGAATTATTTTTAGGCTGTTTTTTATCAGCCATTTCTGCTTAAAATGGAAGGTAAAGGCCTGTGTAGATACATTTTTCCTGTTAAATAGGGGTGAGCTTGCAGACGAAAAGTGATGCTGTGAAAGTAAATGCAGTGGAAATAGTTACAATATTTATTTTAAAGATTAACAAAAGACGAAGATTATTGCTCACGTGTCATCAGGCATACTGATGATAAAGTTAAAATGACAATGTTGAAAACAAAATGTCCCAATGAAATATTGATTTTGCTGAAATTTCTCAGCCAAGGTTGCTGACAATTCTGGCTAAGGTGGCCCGCCTTGCCTATGAAGCGATGCGGGAAACCCTGCTGTGGTATATACCATTACCATCCAAAATGCAAAATATACCGTGATATGAATTTTAGGCCATACTGCCCAGCCCTAATATAACTTACTGTAGCTGCCCTTCACTGTTCCTATATACAGAAGTTTAAAGTTTAAAGAATTTTGTAAAGTGAAGATGCTTGAAAAAAATAATGAATTAAATGATTAAATGTTTCTTAATATCAAAACAAATACTATAAAGAGCAGTATGTAAAACACTAATGCAGAAAACTAAAAAAATATACATCTAAGACAAACCGTATATAAAGAAATCTAGGGTGGCTAAGACTTGGTGCCTAAGTAGTAGCCACTAAGAAATGGTAGGCATTGAGGGAATATTTTGAAATTCTGCTTCTGACTTTAATATAATAAAGCAGTCTTCATACTATAACACGTTCCAGGTCTGTGAAATTAGGTTTCAGAGATATCCAATGGATTTTGCCTGGTATTTATGTTACCACTCTGGGACTTTTTGTCTCAGAGTACGTTTTGTTTTAGAAAAGGGCCAGTAGCCTCTCCTAAAGCAACATCCACAAGCTTTACAAGAATGCACCTTTTGTCTTCCTGCAAATCACCTGGCCTTTTTTTTACTGTGCAATTTTCAGTTAAGCTTTGTTTGTACACTTTGAGGGGGAAAAGGAACCAAATGTTGGAAGCTGTGATAATTGATCAATCGTGTGAATATCCCACTGAAGCTCTAATTGCAGATGCTATACAACAACAAATTATGGTCAGGTCGGAGATTGTGTCCTGGGAACTTATAATGACAGAGGCCAGAGAGTGGGAACATGGAGAATGCTTCCTTAAGTGGCAAATAAAAAAAGCACACTAAACCAGTGTAAGACAAGAAGCCATTGTAGATCCTGAGGAACTCATTGTTTCACTTAGGGAGAATGTCACCGGGTTAATTAAGTCACATCACAGAAGCTTTGTCGGGCAACACTACAAACCTATTTCATAATTTGAAACCACTGTTACAGCACACGTTATCACACGTTACAGCATGTGAATTGTAATCAATTCCAGTACCAAACTCTTGTTGAAAGTAGATCCTCAAGAATCAGTGAGTTCCCCTGTCTGACTAACATCACTTCTCAGAAGCAGACAATAGTATCAGCATTTTAGAGCATTTTGTCCTATAAAAGTAGTGTTTTTAAATAATAAATGCACACATTAATCCATCCAATCCCAAAGATCGGTTGTCACTCAAACTGTGTGGCTTCTTTATTCTAAACAAACAGAGAATGCGAAACATCACTCCCTGTGCACCAGAGGCTTTTCCTGGAAAAGACCTATGCGACACCGAGTGTTTAGAACAGCAAATGTAAACGTTTTCATGAACTGGCTATAGCAGTTCCTCAAATCCTGGTCCTCGGGGTCCAGGGTACTGATGTTTTTCTATCCTACCAGTTAGTTAGGACCTTTTTCCATTAGCACGGTTACAGTTAGAACCCAACCTGTGTGAACCCGTTTTCAGAACATGGGTTCAGAGCACGGTCCGAATTGCATTTCCATTACTTTGGGCAGCATGGGTGAAAGCATGGCTTTCATGCATTAGTGGGGAAAGGGGAAGTTTTTACCTTTCTCCACTCACTCACTGCATAGTGGAACGTGCCGTCTACACTAAGCCGTTTAACGTTGAAAACAGTGTTTTTGTGTCTAGCGTTTTCGGGAAAGCTCTGTTTTTTTTTAGATTAATGAAAAGTGCTAAAACAATACTTAAAAGCAAATGTGAAGTTTCATCAGAACACAAATGCAAAGGTCAGCAGTAGGAATTACATTGCAAAATAATACCTTGCAAATAATGTAAACAAGCAATTTATTCATGGAATGCAAAATGGCATTCATGTATACATTAGAGTCCACTTGTATGTGCTGTTAAGTTAAATTTGTACTTACCTATTTAACTTAATGTTACAGGAATTTCCACATGTGAAGGCCTATTTGAGGACAGAAAGCAGAGGTGTGTGTGTGTATCTCGGGGCTGCAGTGATGCTGCTGTCTTGTGATTTGGCTCACATGAAAGATGTGCTTGTTCTTGAACATGATGTCATGAGCAACTCAGGGTTGTTTGGAGATGGCTTGTTGAAAGTACCACTTGGGTTTGAAATCAGGTCAGCTGGATTCAGGATGTATGGTCATGTATCAGATTTACTGCTTTCCAACCTTTTTATTTTATTTTTTCTCTCCTCTTTTTGTCATGCTCCAGTCTAAATGGGCTCCATTTGTTTGGCTATTTGCAGCATCTCATTGTCAAACATCAACTAACCACAAACATGCTGTACCTGCTTGGGGCTGCAGTGAAAAAGAAAAACAGATTCTTAAAGGGTAATTCCGTGATTTTTCAACCTGGTCTCTATGTCCACAAAATCACTTTTCATACCTTTAAGTAGATCCCAAAAGTTTTGGAGTTGCTCCGGTCGATCGGCTCAACCGGCAGTCGTGTAACAGCGGCTCAATGGCGGCGACGTAATCCGTAAGGGCATAGACGGCCAGTCAAAGTACGTCCACTAAAAGTGCTTGTTTTTGTCACGGACGGGCTCAGATTGTTATTCGTGTTACTATACAAATGTCTGACAACATTATGGTACAATAACGTTAGCTGAAAAGACATAACATACATAACCTATAGGGCTAATGATATTAGTCAAAACCATATAAAATAGTCAGCCAACTGAAAAAAGCAAATGTCCTTACCTCAGGTGATCTCGCCACTCACTCAAAATGAGCCATACAGTGCAGGGAGAGAGTGGTGTGTTCACAGACAAGCGTTTGCTGCTGTGTCAGGCTACATCCACACTAATACGTTTTCATTTGAAACTAAAAGGATCTCCGTCCACACAAGCGTTTTAGCACTACTTCAGAAATGATCTCCGTCCATTCTAATACGCCTGAAAATGCATAGCACGTAACTATCCACCTACAATGGGGATGCGCATGCCGGTGTAAACAGGAAGCAGATTGTCTGCTCTGCTGTTGCTTAAGAGCAGGTCCTGACAGTTGAGTAGAATTTTTTTCTCAATGCAGTTCACTCATATAAGCTGACAGAAATACACTGTAGGAATCGTTAAGGAGATTCGACCATCCCCAAATTGACATGGAAAAAAGCGACATTCGCCGAAAAGCGAACCCAATAACTTTATTTGAAGGTTTTTTTCTGCACATGCCTTTTTGACTGCCATCTGTGAGGCTATTCTCCATTTCTAGTGTGACAATTAATAGAAACTGTAGCCTAGCTCTACATGAAAAAAGCACACAGTAGGCCTTATAGCCTATTTCAAATGAACCGAACAATACACACATGCCCCAAACCGTGACTAGCGAACCGAATGGTTCGTTTTTTTTACTTGAACCGTTCCATCCCTAATATTTAGTGATCAAACCTGCCAGCATTGAAGAGGTATTCCTTGAGATCCTGTATTTTTTCCATTTTGTTGCCATCTTTGGTGCAAAGCGCTCATTGCTGATCATAAAATGGCCATAACTCATTGACAGTGGGTTGAATCTTTACAAAATGTGGTGAGTACATGCAAAGAAAAATGAATGGCCATCCTGCTGTCCTTGTCTTGTAATTTTAAGTATTTCTTCGCTATTCTTACTTTTTCACCTGTGTGGGCGGGTTGGCAGGAGCATGCGCAAACTCTTACTTTGTGTCCACACTGTGAGCAACAGCACCTACAAGTCCATTCATTGCCTATAGAGCTGAGTGACCAGGGAAACTTGGCCGACGTCTAGACAATCAAGCACCTTGATGGTTGGAAAAAAAGCACCACCAACTTTCGTGGCAATCAACAGCCAATCAGATTTCCACACTTCCTTGTTTCCCTACCGATGTGATTTTGTTCCATTAACTCTACAACTTTTATTTAAAAGACTATTGGAATGAACCGCTGAAAGTCAATACCAGCGAGAAATTCACTATTTTCCTATTCAATACTTTGTGGCTGCACGAGACGGCAACATAGATGCAATCAGCCTCTCACACTGCCTACAATTGGTCAGAATAGAGTGACCCATCATTTGCACAGTTATTGGATGCTGCTAGGGGTGTCCCCTAGTCATAGTGCTCTAGAGCTCAGCATCTGAAAAGACAAGTGAAGGAAGGCGGGCTTTGTAGCAGCGAATACCACAGACCCGTTAATCTGTGACTAACCGCCAGACAAAGGCCTCCTAGGGTGAGGAGTCAACAGAGGGATATAGAGGATTCACCAGGAGGAGGAACAGGGAATGTGGTTCTCTACCCCACCAGCCTGCTAAATGACCAGCTATGCTGTCTTTGCCAATCTGTCTGCCATTGGAGTGGTGGGTGAGTCTCGTCATTTTGGTTTTGTTTATGTTAGCGCTGCGGTTTGGTTTGGTTCTGTTAGCTCAGCTCCTCTTCGCCGGCTGGTATTGTACAGGAAGGAAAGGAGAGAGAAGGAGAGATTCAACAGCTCAACAACCTCCCAGCTGATTAATACCGCCGTCCAATGCCAGAACCAATAGCCTTTCTTGTTCAGCCTGCATGTGTCTGCTGAGTTGCCACCCCAGACCGGCCACAACAGTTGGAGTTGTAATTCACCATTGAAATCTGTGTGTAACAAAGTGTAACAAATTTCCTCATACTTTTGCTAGTCTTGTGTGGGCAGCTCCTGCTGATCCAGTAATAGAAGGTAGTTAGGTTATTGCAAAATATTATTTTCGCCACCTGCTTGAATGAGCTCTGCTGCTAAAACCTGATGGTCTCTGCCTGACTGGCTTCATTGTTTCTGACAACCATTGAGCCTGTTTGTTGAATTCCTCATTTGCATATACTAGTAGACTAGAAAGACTTTTGATTTATCTAACAAATTGCAGTAGCACTGTCCAATTTGTAAGAAGGTGCATCATCTTTTTCATTGATTCATTCATTTTCAACTGATAATTTCTGGAACATACTTTGTAAAATGTATTAAATATCTCCTATACCTAGGTACCTGGTTAGTGTTAACAATGCTGTTTGTTTCCATTAAGAGGGGAAAAAACATGACACGTCATGTTCAGCACTCATGCATTTTTATTCTGTTGTGATTAGCTGATAAGTGAGTGGCCATGGTTTTTTCCCCTCCAAGCACATTGCTTGAATATTTTGCCTTAAGACATTTCAGGTTGCAGTAATATCATAGATTTGATATGGTTTCTGTTTTTGTTTGCACTGTGCTCTCCCAGCACAAGTAAACATTTTGCCTTCTAGAGGCAATCAAAAAGGTTGAGATCTGAATGATTCACAACAATAGAATGTATTAAAACAACACTGATGGACAAAAAAAAAGAGTTGTCTGTCAGTAAAAAGACAGCCACTCGGTTGCATTGTTGAGCCAGGTGTGTCACTAATCAACTATGACGTCATTAATCAAATTCTAAGGAGATTGTAAGCATTGGCATGTGCAGGAAGAAATTCTGAACAAAACCATTCAATCACATCAACAAGTAGGCTACTCCTAACATAAATATTACGTTCTACTAGCAACAACTTCTTTTGCTGTATCATCTAGAGAGAGAGGGATAGAGAGAGAGATGTAAAGTAAACAAAAATAGCGGCTCGTCCATATAGCTTTCTCACTGAATGGATATAAAAAACTTGAATTTCATAAGGTTGTCAAAAATTTCCTGATAAAGGATGGGAAATGGCTTGCAAAGAATAACCTGGTTTTAGAGCTGCAGAAACATAATGGACTGTCGGGTCATAATTGTGATGAAATTTGGACGATAACATACTAAATTACTTACATCTCATATTGATACCATCAAATAAAACACCTCTAAAACACATAGGACTTCCTGGTAACATTAAGGACTTACTTGATGTCTGTTTAATCTCAAAGTTCTCAGTGATGCATGCATGTCTTCTGCCTGTGTGGACATCAGTGGTGGATAGAGGAATAGGCTTGCTCTACCCGTGGGTTACTAGCAGTGGAAGAACACTAATTTGTCGAACATTACATTGCATAGGTCTGAGTCAGTTTCAGCCTCCGAGTATCTGGACAGGGATGCCTGGAGTTAGGGGTTCCCTGTGCACCATCTTTGTGTGATGCTCCAGCTCATTCTCCCTACATAACAAGGCAAAGGCAAACAAGGCTTCACTAGGCTTATGTGCTGCTTTTCGATTGCTAATGCACCCCACTGTTGAGGAGGCAGCCAGTCTGGTTCAGCATGACTCCATCCAGCTATTTCTACTAGCCAGGAAGGTGGACAACATTTGAACTGAGATCTCTACCCTCAACATGATTGATTAAGATATGAGCCAATTAGTTAAGAGCAGAAAGTGATGCTTTTTGGCCATAATCTGCTTTGTAAATTTTGACACCCACCAATTACTTGGATATTCGCTTAGACCACACAGCCATGAGAAAATGGACTTGTGGAGTCTTACAAACTGCCAGTGAGGTAGCCTGCTTATATAAGGCTTGTGTGATAAAATCCCTATAACACAGGGCAAGAATGGATTTGGTCTGTCTGTTGGTGGAGAGAAAGTTTAGGGTGCCCTAAACACTAATGTCTGAATCCTTGAATAATCTTGATCACAAGAAGCTTTACTTGTACAGCATTTGTTTTTTCAGTAGCATCACTGCTGATATAATTCTAGCCAGGATTATAGCCGACATAGCCGGTTTCCTCTGAGGTCAGACATGTCGTCTTCCTCACATGCTTCGGTGAAACAGGCATCGCCCTGGGCCTTCACATGCTCGATCATCTCTGACTTCTTGTTTTCCCCATGTACTGTCGCTGAAGACTAGGGCAGATTTGCAACAAGCTAAAGTAGAACGATTCTTTAGTGTGCTTCTTAGGGTTTCCCTTTGGAACACCGTACAAAACTGCAGGAAATTCTTTGTGAATGGGCCTAATCTGCCCTTCTGTGGATCTGCTTCACTTAAGCTTTCACTACTAATGGAGGCATGTCCGTGTAGAATTCATTTATCGTCCTTAGGAAAGCATCAGTCTGGCTCAGACAAAGAAGATGGTATAAAAAAAAAGAAACACACTCCAACCCCTTGAATATTGCTGTTGTATGCAAGAGGTCATTCAAGACAGTGATGAAATAGCCCTCTTTGTCCTTCTGGGGCAATGAGGCCTGTACCCTGTGGTTTTAATAGGTGGAGCAAAGTCATTATTTTTTTGAAGGCAGAGTTTGTGCCTAGCTAGGTGTGCAGTATCAACCATTTCTGTAGTTTAAGTTCCTACATTTCCTGAATAATCAGGGTAACCACGTCACCCAATGTATTGTCAAGAAGAACAGATCCACTCTACTGTATTGCTACACTCTGGTAGGTTATCTGCCTGCCAGTATTATAACATAGCGGCCTTTTTTATAGCCTGAGTTATCGTCCACCTACAACATAGAAGCATTGCACAAAAATAAACTACTGGATGCACTAATTCTGATACTAAGGTGAGATAAGAGGCCAAAGTAGGGTTTCAGAATTTTTAAAAATTTTGTAATCACCTCACAACTGATGGTCTAAATCTATCCTGTGCAGTACAATTAATAGATTGCATTGGTACAAAACATTTGCCACTTTACCAAATTATAGAGGACAGAATGGCCATCGGAAATGCTGGTTTCATGCACAGTGTAGGATTCTAATCTTATGGAGCATCAGCAGAATTCACTCTCTAATTTGGAAACAAAAATTGGTGGACATGGCAGCTGGCAGCTTACGCAAGCGACTATTGTTTTATTTTGAAGCTCAGCTGTTCTATATTTGTCTTTGCTACTAGGCCTGATTATTACACTGTGAATGTGCAGAGTCACATGTTGATTTAGTGGAGAACAAAGTCACCAAGAAAGAAATGAAGTAGAGACACAAGCCAGAACGGCATCTGAGAGAGTAAATCAGGGGGACTGAAATACAGTTGTAGTTTTAGTTGGTATTTGATAATTTATGTGCAAGTGAAAGGATGTGAATTAATGAATTACATTTCATTCATTCTCCTCATCTCTAGCTCATCTTATGAATTGACCAATAAAGTGTATATTTATGTGCTTTGCAAATGCTTTTCATATTGCAAGTGAGTTTGATATTACACATTACACAACTATAACTTTTGAGTTTGTTTAGTGGGACGTTGTCATTCATTGCCTACCACTGTTGCAAATTCTTTGAACGTGTGTTTCATGGCCTCCAGGGTGAAACAAGTAATAACTCCCTCCTTTGTTGGAACATGATCTGTATTAAGTGTGTAACAATGACTCATTCAGGTGAGTTTGCAGTAAAGAATGGTTATGACTTTGTTGTCTAAGGGTCATATTTGCTAAGCGTTTGCAGTGGCACTAATGCAGTTTGATGCATATAAAGTGCAGATTCTGATCTGCTAACCTGTGTGCACAAGCATTTTGTAAATGGAAATGATGTCGACATCTGGCAGGAGATATTTGACGCATTTCATCTAATTAATAAGTATAAAAATGGAGGAGGACAGGATTAAAAAGGATCACATTGATTTACTAACCCATAATTGCTCACAGTATTTAATGTCCAGAGGAAGCACGTCTTAACTGTTATTTATCAAAGAAACAACAGGCTTTCAAATGTCAGCGGGTGTGATTTATAGATGAACTAGAACCTCGGACCAAGAGGAGTCATGTAGGGCTGCAGCTATCGATTATCGATATTCTACCGATTATTCCATCGATTAATCGAGTAATCGGATAAGAAATACTTTTGCTTTATTAAAGTAAATAGTAAATATACAAAAGAGAAAATAAGACGGGTCTCTTAAAATGAACAACTAATTGGTTTCCTTTTTAGAAAAAGCAACATTCTTATTGCTTAAATTGCATACAATAATATTATCTGTCAAAACTAAACCCAGTTAGTGCATTTAAGTGCCATATTACATTCTGAGTTTTGAAGAAAACATTTTCTGAAATGCAAAAACAAATACATTTTTTTAAATTTCAAATTACTTTTAATTACTTTATTTGTAGAAGGCAAAAACGAGTAGACAGGATGGTTTGAACAAGAGTCCACGCATACAATTTCATCACACGTTTTTCTTCTGAGTGCTTTTACAAAGCCAACATGCAATGAAAGTTATTCATGAGAATATGTCTCTACATACTGGTGTGTGTGTGTGTGTGTGTGTGTGACTATCATAATAACATGAATGAACCTCAGGCTTTCACAAACTGACTGCAGCATTTTATTTTCTGTGGTTATTTTCTTGAGCAAACCTAACTTAGGGACATCATAACTAGCCACCATATTGATTTACATTCTTAACTAGCCATTACATATAGCCATAATTAACGTACATTCTTTACTAGCCTTCATCTCAACTAGCAATCACTGATTTACGTTAAATGCTAACGTTAACGTTACTTGTGTTGTAGACTGGATGCTTTCTGCTGAGATGCTGAAGCATTGACGTTGTGCTATTGTGGTAAGCTAGTTCGATTTTACAATAGACACACTGTACAGAGTTTTCGTTTTGTTTCAGCTTGAAATGATCCCAAACTTTGGACACTTTCTGCCGTTTTCTCTGGCCGGTCTCTTCTCTTCGCCCCTCGCTATTTTCTCTCTCTTCCTGCATTTTGTAATCCGCGCGATCAAATCACATCTTCTTCACGTGTCCACAGTGTAAGCGCGTTGTGTGACAGTAATAATCATCCGTGCAAAACACAGTGCGCTGTATATAGTTATATGGATTAAACGAAGCTTTGATGCAAAGAATTTGCATCGATGATTTTTAGTAATCGAGTTACTCGAATCGTTTCAGCCCTAGAGTCATGCCATACCCGTCTTGACAGAACTTGGCGGCCCTACATCTGCTGGCCTCTGGCTCAGCTACAGTGAGGACATCAGTCTGCTCCCTCACCTGGCTGTCTGTTGCTTTGAGACAATTCTGCGGCATGTGGAACTATGGTTGCACCTCAGCTGACTTGATTTGCACAAGTGGTCTTAATAAATCAGGTGCTAAACTGGAAAAAGCTATTTTGTGTAACAGTAGTAATTAGCATACCTATTAGTGAATACAGATGTTTCTAACAGTTTTCCCTTGGTTTGGTTAATTTTGTCATATAAGAAGACAACATTTGCACTTGGACCGAGACCTTGGGAGGCCTGTTTCTTGGTAAGGAAGACTGATAATTTTGCTGATCTATATTGGACCGATATTGTCATTTAAAGCAATGTCATTTCTAATCCACATCCACATGTCTGTCAAATAAAGTCCCCTAAAAATCTGGATTATCACTTTAACTAAAGGTCAGATATTGGTCAGCATTATCGGCATCTGCTGATATGAGAGAAGTGAGGATAAGATTTTCCTCAACAACTTCAGGGGTGGCAATCTGTAAAACCTGCCTTACCCTGTCTTAAAGCATAAAGTCACTGACCTGGACCCAATTTTCAATCATTTTCTATTATATCGATCAATTCTAACCAAAATCTCATCAATTGCCTCACTAGAGAGCTATTTAGTTCCGCTTGCCTGGGTGTGGCTCTCCAGTACAGTCCTAATGGGCCATTGGATGCTCCAGAAATCAACCCCAAAAGCACCCAAAGACAACACATTGATTCTCACTCTGTAATGATATATTATATATTAAGTTTATCCATGATCAGGCAGCCACAGTCAGTCTGCAAAGAGGAAACAAGGAAATGCAACGGCCAAGGTGGCATCAAAACTGTACGAGAAAGGCATGACTTTTCATCAGATATATCAAATAGAAAATGTTCACAGTGTCAGCAGACTCACATGTTTCTACAAACCAAGAAATTTAAACTTATTCATTCAGAACCTCATTCCCGAAACAGTGGGATAATGAGGAGCAAAACAGGCAAAATTCCCACAGAGTTTGATGTGATGTGATCTCCAAGTTAGTTTACTGTGGAAGAAAGTCCTTTCTTGCACCAAATTTCTGATGTGAAGGAAATGACTGCTCCCATATGGAGTTGGATGATAAATTATGGTTCGCTTGAGGTGTTGTAAATGCAACAGAGCAACAGCTCATCCCCTGATTTGGACAAAACCAAACAGGTGATTAGTTTGAAAATACCCTAAAGGTGTCCTTGGGGTTTTTAAACCATTTTTGTGTCTAGCTTGAGACTCGCAATCTAGCGAATACAGCACACGTCTGTGCTGTAACAAACCCAGGAAGGACAAATTATTGTGGTTTTCCCTACATTTTATTTTATCCTAAGCAGTTTTTTTTGTTCTGGGTGAGATATCCCAAAATTACATCCAATAGAGTTGATTGGTTTCATGGTCCTTATTCTGAAATTGCTAATAGTGTCATATAACCGCGCTTCAAATTGGATCCAATGACTTTTACCCCTCAAGCCGTGTGAGCCAACAGCTGATTACCCGAGTGGGAAACGTCCTTTCACTAGTGCTTAGGAAAGTTGGTATATATTATATTATATTATATTAGACCTACAGTAAAAACATAAAATTTGGGTGCCAAGGAAATTGAGCCCAGCTAAGTCAATGTCACTGCATTTCAAAGATTATTTTTTTCTCTGGGAATGCTGCAAGACCATGGAAATGCAGAGGTCTTCACCCGACAGCGTAAAACCTGATCTCGTTTCAGCCAGCAAATGTTTCCTGCAACGACACTCCTTCAGTTACTTGGGTTAATTGGGTTTAGAAATCCTATTAAATATGCTGTCCCAGAACAGGCCCAAGTGGCAAGTCATCTCTCTTGACTCTCGTTCATGAGCTCGCAGGTTTGAGCTCTCAATCCAGAAAAGCCATCCAAAGTGTCAGAGACACCTTAAAGGAGAATTCTGGGGTTTTTAAACCTGGCAACAACTCTCGCGAGATTTCAGAGTTCAGAGTTGTTGCAGGAAGAGGACGTGGAAATGTGACAAAGGTGGTCTATGAAAGCAAGAGGGTTGACTTGTTGTAGGAAGAGGATGGTGGAAGCGTAAATCAGACGTGTATTGGAGTATAGAAAGCCGTAGTTTAGAGTATTTGTTTTTCCCAAAGATAAAAAACAACAACAATGGTTTGTTTTTGCGCATTTCCGAACTGTGCCAACAAAATGTTGAGGAAGACTTTGCAGCTTTCATAGAATACCTTTGTCAGGTTTCTACCGTGCTCTTCTTGCAAATAAGTGAACCCTCTCGCTAGAGACTACCTTTGTCCACCGTCCATTTCAGTTTTCTGGTTAAGAAAAGGTCTATTTCTGTAGCGATCCTTTCAGTAATGTTGGCAGACACTTGTCAGACACACGAATAACAATCTGAGCCTGTCAGTGGCAAAATCAAGCACTTTTAGTGGACATACTTTGACCGCGCGCCTATGCCCCTACAGATTACATTGCAGCCATTGAGCCCGTTTCGCGACTGCTGACTGATCCGATCTACCGGAGCAATTCCGAAACTTTTTGGACCTATTTTGGGGTATAATTGGTAATTTTGTGGATGTAGAGTCCAGGTTTAAAAATCCAGGAATTCTCCTTTAACTGGGACAGTACATATATAAGAAAAGTTTGTTCAATTTATATGGTATATTTTTTTGGACTTGGATTTTTTTTTAGTGTCTAGTACAATAAACCGATAGCAAAACATAGGCTAGTAATAAGACAAACATAAGCTTCTGAAAATCTGTTGCAGTCAGTTTGTCCAAAATGCAATCTGGCCACCTCACACCGCACAACTTCAGGAGACACATTTAATCAATCAGTTTAATTAAATGCTGCCATTGGAAATGTATGTAATTGTAGTGCAACAATCAACCGCCACTCAGTGCTCCATTTCACATTGGTCGACTGTGTAATAGAATCTATATTGATGAACAGGTGCTGTAGATCTGGTTCTAGGACCTGAATGTTACACCTCCTGTTTTGAACACATTTGCGCTTTTGCCCACATAACCAGGGATTCAGCCAATTTAGACAAATTGATATACAGCATTTGAGGGAAGACTACAGAAAAGAATAGAAATAAATAAATAAATAGAAAAAACTCATCCTCTGCGGCAGCACACAAAGTTGAACCCCCAGCGAAGAACATCATTCTTTGGCTGGGTTTTCTATCTTCTGTCTTCACGTTGCAGCTGAATTAGTCCAAAAAACAAATATCAAGTACTATTTTTTTTCCCGTTTACTAAATAAATACTCATATTTATCTGACCTCATTATCCCTTATGCACCCCCTCCTGCCCTCCGATCACAGGATGCTGGTTATCTCACTGTCCCGGGAATCAAGAAGAAAATGTTTGCAAGTGTAGGTGCAGAATAACAAGGCAAGTCAAGCTGTGTCTCAGTACCGTGTATTCCAATAGCAGGCAAGCATACAACAACAGACTGCGTAACGAGACGTAAGGCGAGTATATATGTCCCAGGTTCAGTGCGAACACAGGGTGGAGCTGTGGGCCAACAAACCACCCTGTAACAGAAAACGTCTATCTGGAATCAACTTCCTTGCGATTAGGGAAGCTAATCCCTTGCGAGTCCAAACTCAAAACCTATCTATTCTCACTTTCGTATGATGATCCCTAGGTCTGCTTAGTTTGGGACCCACTTCTTCCCTTCCTCTAGCTCAGACAGTACTAATATAGGTAGTGGCTAGGGGTGGGCGGTATAACGGTTGAACCGGTATACCGGTAGAAATCCGTGCCAAGGTAGAGATTTGACTCTACCGGATGTACCGGTAGAAGGCTACTTTTAGGCTCTTTGAATGTAAAAATACTTTTTCACATTTACAAACGTAACACACAAAGCTAGCGAACTGCGCGCTGCCATTTAAAGATAATAAACTAGTTTGTGGAAAAAGACGATGTGAAGAAGTGAGTAGCGCAACGTAAACTTCGACATAAACAGACGCATGCTTTCTGAAGATGCATGGTGAAATGGAGGGCAGCGAGCATGATGCGGGAGCTCCCGTTCCCAATGCAAACAAAGAAGAAGAGTTAGTTAGAAAGAAAGGTGCTTCATCCATCATTTGGACGTGGTTTTGGTTTTAAAAGTCGGACCTTGAGCAGAAAACTATTATCTGCAAGCAATGTCGAGCAAGAGTTGTTCCCGGCGGTGGTAACATGAGCAATCTGTTTTATCACCTCAAAACAAAACATGTTCCCGAGTATGAAGAGAGTACTAGGATGCGCGCAGACACAAGCAGTCCCTCCGTAAGTGGTGCTAAACAAAAAACCACAACGCAGACGTCGCTAGCCAAGTCATTTTCCAGTGGCTATCTGTATGACAAAAAAAGCAAGCGGTGGAATGACATTCCACATTCCATAACGGAGTACCTATGTAAGGACATGGTTCCTATACAAACAGGTTTAAGGCATTGATCAAAACACTGGATCCGAGGTATGTGATGCCAGGTTGAAAATACCTCAGCCAAACTGGAAAAAAGTTTGCATATAATGTGCTATTTATCTTTATAATTCTTTTCTTGGCATGTTGCCTAACCTTTGAAGTTTTTGTTATATACAGTAGAAGTTATTTGAAGTATTTTTATGTATTTTATTTTTTTATTTTTTTAAATATTTCTTTGTATTGTTAAGAACCTTATATGCAAAATTTTTTTGCATATAAGGTGCTATTTTTATTTAATACAGTGCAGTTTTGCACAATAAAACATTCATAAACACTTAAGTTCAATGTCAATTTTGTGATAATATACAGATTACAGAATACTAATGGAAGAGCCCAGTAGAAACCTCATAGTTAACCCCCCGGGAATAAATTGTTACCATCCCAGAGTCTTGTACTGCTCCTAAAGCATTTTTTATTATTATTATAAGAAAAACAAATATACCGTGATATATATATATATATATACCGTTACCGTGCAAAATTCAAAATATACCGTGATATAAATTTTAGGCCATACCGCCCACCCTAGTAGCGGCTGTTGGCAACTCAGTCTAGGGCTGCCCTGCTTTTTGTTGAATATAAGCGGTTGAGTGTGTCTGTCTTGTGCGGGTTTAGTGCAGCTGCATGTGTGTACAGCTGTGTGGTTTCTCTTTTCTTTTCAGGCACTTGTTCCACACTGTGACCTTACCTGGACACCATTACTGGCCCCCGGCCCCTGGCTGACCTAACAAGGTTTTCTTAGGAGTTTTTCCTTGTCTTTTTTTTGAGGGTCTAAGGCTAGTGGTGTCGGTTAGGTCAGATTGGTTGGTAGGCTTGATTCCTTGTGTTCAAAATTCATTTTTTTGTATTTACCTAGATCTAGGTAGGCTTAACTCTGTAAAGGGTTATATAAATAAACTTGACTTGACTGTCACTTGTGCAATGTCTTAGTGTCTTGTAAATACTGCTAGGAATTACATTAAAGTAATATTCAACAACCTTTTTTTTAAATCTAAATGTCTGTTTTGATACTCTATTGCCAATTAATACAACACAATATTGATTCAACCTATAACCAGTTGATATAAGCTTTTCCATTTGCTGTTTTAAACACCCGATGTCAGGTAGGTCTTTCCTGGGAAAAGTCCTCTGGTGCACAGGAAGTGATGTGTTCAATGTTTCCGGTGTGTTTGGAATAAATATGAGGAGGGAAAAAAAAGGAAAAAACAAAAGAAAACAAGCAATGACCGCTTGGCACCAAATATTGAGACAACATAAAAACCACAAATCTTGTTGATTGCCACTTTAGCATCTTTGTTTTCTGTATTAATAGGCGAAATGTGGAAAAACAAGATGCTATAGGCCTTTAGGGCCTCCTATACTAATGAATATGGGTTTTAGTTTGGGTTTGGTTTCAAAAACAGTAGATTTTGATATGAAGAATTTTGGAGTCACTCAAATATGCCTTTCACGAAGTAGTGTTTGTCAGTTCAGCAATATAATGGCTTTGGAAAGTTTATGGTGGTTGAATGGAACAAATAGGAGCTGCATTTTTTGCTGTGACAGAAAAATGCATCCAACTTTTGTGGTGTGAAAGTGTCACATTTGTCGTAGATCTAAAACTTGATCTAATGCTTGGGAATAAAATGTTTATTATTTATACTAATTTATTCTCTCTTTCTCTCTGTCTCCATCTCCCTCCCCCTCCTCCATCCCAGGTGTAGTTAGTTTGACTGGCTCCCTCTACACCTGGGGGCTCAGAGGACTTCATCTCCATCATTCCCTTCTACGGACACTTGGACTTCCCACTCTGAAATAGGGACCCTTCCTCAGATGATCACCTCTCCCCCTACCATATCTTGAGGATTTATATTTCCACCGTTCTGAAGGGACGACTTTGGATCAGGAACATTTTAGGATTATCCACTAAATAATGAGCGAGTTCTGGTTGTGCTTCAACTGCTGTATTGCGGAGCAGCCTCAGCCGGTAGGTGCCCTCCTCTTCAGGCAAGAGTATTGTGACCTTTCACATTTTTATTCACTCACATTGCATTTTGTGAAAAATCCATCACTTGTTTCACATTCATTCCATAACCTGGTAGTATTCAAGGTTCCCACAAGCCGTGTAGTTTCTGGAATATCATGGATTGCAGACATGGCAGTTCAACAAGGACCTAATGAAAATAGTAGGGGCTCTTCGACACATCAGTACATGGACATTCTGGACCTGCTGGTTGTATGTAGAATTTCAATCAAAGACAGGACTTGGTTTTAATGTAGTGTATAAACAGACTACAGTGGATGATGTTCCCTGAACCTATAACTCTTAGAGAACGATGTGCTGACCTGCACTTTACTTACTGATTGGCCCAGAAGGGAACTGCCTCATTGGTGGGACTGACGTGTTTACTGTTACATTGTTTTTTCAATAGAAAAGACCGAAGACATGCTGGTGTTTTTGGCCGACTTTACTACACAGCAAATTTTTGGGAAGTGTTTATTGGCGTTTATCCACTCATAGAGCCGATATGGTTCCAGGGCAGCTGTTCATATCTATCAAAATGATTAAATTAACTCTGATGGGTGTGGGCTGATAGAAACACTGTCATAGTGTTGATTTTTACACACTGCTGTGTTGCATCTGGCTGGTGGCTAGTGTTCATTTCAGGCCTCAGCTCTCATAGAAACACCCCACTGAGCAATTACTGAAATCATTCCTATATGAATGAATAGTATGCAATCGTTTGTGTGTGTGAAGCGTTTGTCATTTTACCCTAACATATTAGCTCCTTGATGTCCCCCCCCCCCCCCCCCCCCCTCCCTTTGTGAGAATGTATGGTGCATGCTTGTAGGCAGTGATGTGCATTTAGATTTAGCAACAGCTGAATAAGAGGTGAGCTTTTGCCTCCCTCAGCCTTTTATGGGTGAAGCATGTGAAGAATCTTGTGTTCTCCAGCCACGGCTGGGCACTTGTAATTCCCCCCAGCACAACCAGTCCCCCACGTTTGTGACCCTTGCCATATCCAAAAGTTCAGAATGATAGTTAAGATTTTAACTTGCTAGCTTTTAATTAGCTATATTTACCAACACACAGGATTTGATGTTCTAATCCTTTGTGCCTTAATCCAGGGTGAGCATTTATACAGAAACCTAATTCAGATGTCAAAAAGACTGATGCACTAACCCACAAATAGTGACTACAGAGAACATCAGGCTATGCTGGCATCAATCTACAGGCCCATCAGACAGGCAGCACCATCCATTAGCCACCTAATATAAATGCTACAGGGTTGAGTCTGTACGTGCAGGTATGTCACTGGGGTCAAGTGGGCTCCTCCCATCACCAATGTTTCATTTAATAAGGCTAATCAGTGATTTCAGGCATCCCACAACCAATCCCCTTGACACGTAAACTACTATATGTTACGTAATGCCTGTCTTTATCATAAAATATTAATATGTATCCATATTTGGACCCCAGCTGATAACTACTAGCAACCAACGTCAGCTAGCATACTACAGACAACTAAGGCTAATGAGCCAACAGACATTCTAGAGAATCAAAATACCAGCAATCATATTACTAGCACACAGCCAGAACAACCATGCTGCCTGCAAACTATGTCAGCTAGCATGCTGCACACAAAAGCTAACAAGCCAACATATCAACACTCTAAACCAGCGAGAGTCTGCAGGTTTTCCCTCCAACCAAAGAGTACAGCAGGTGATTTCACTGATTAGCCCCTCCTCTCTGGTTGAAGGTGTGTCTGTCACCCCCTCATGGTCTCATAAATAACTTTTGCCCAAATTAATAATATCTACTGAGAAAACATAAGATCAGCTTTACTGGTAAATTTCTCTCTCCACATTCCGCAGCATTCAAAATCAAGCCTACATTTAGGCCTACAGGTTCATTCATGCAAGGTATGAGTATTTCTACAAGCTTGTGTGAGCAATTAGTCTCAGAAGAAGTACTGTCTTCAGTCTATTGTTTCAGTGTTACATTAGTCGACTATCCAAAGTGCATTTTTTTTTAAAACTATATACTTTATCTCTTTTTTTTTAGATTTGCCCAGCTCATATATGTCTGGCACTTTTTCTTGGGTGTGTTGTTTTTCTGTGTTTATAAGGAATTTTGTTTTCTGCAGGAATCATAGCTCATCCTGAAAGATGTGTAAATGAGCAGCCTAGGGGGAATTCTACCCAGACCTTTATGGTATCACTACACAATGCATTTTCTTAAACGGAATTCCAAGTAATTATCGGAAGGAGGCAGGTACAGTTGTGGAATGTTGTTGAAAATGGGTGCAAATGCCTAGAACTCTGTTTGCCCACCATTTATATGTATTAGATTACATTACAGTCATTTAGCCCCTGTTTAAATGAGTGTGGAAATAATTACCAATAGCCAAAGTTATTTGGTGCCTTTGGCTAGGATTTCACATCACTCAGTTACTGAATGAGCACAGGCTCAAAGGGGATGCAACATATTTATTAAAATTGGACTCCTTTTGAATTCAATTAGTGTGCAATATAGGAAAGTGTGCAACGGAGCATTCAGTGGTAGATTAGCACAGGGGGCCTTTACAAAAGTGTGCCAATTATGTAGTATATCTATGTAAGTGAGTGCAAGCCTTTTTGCGTGCATGTGTGTCCTAGATAATACAAATTGCCCTGACAATTATCACACCGTTTAGCAGTGATATGAATGCCTCCAGAAATTAGGCCACCCATGAGGATTAGTAGCACAAGAGCCCAAGAATGTCCTCTGGTGGAACCCCTGGCTTCCATGCTGTAGTTTTACATTATCAAAAAATGACAGTGGTTCTTGATCAAGGAGTCAGTGGTGCAGCAAAATATTATTCTGTCTATAATATTCAGCTTTTAAGGGCAATTCCTTCTGAATGTGTGCAATATCACTCTTGCTTTACTTAATGTTATTTAACCTCACCTGGTTTTACTTGGATGAACTCAGTTGACATCTTCAGCAGTGGTGGCCCTGGCTCATTTGGTGCCCTAGACGAGATCACCTAAGGACCCCCCCCCCCCAAGATACAAGATATACAGAAATAAAAAATAGCACACACAAAATAACTTTTGTGTTTTAAAGTAACGTTTTAAAAGAACGAAAATAAGCATGTGATCAGCCAGATGCAGTTTGCAATTGCAGTAGCGTGGTTTTAACCATTAGATGGGAGTCTCTGAGTTTTGTTAGCCTTTTAGTATTAAAATAAGAGAACACTGAATCATTTAGAAAATATTGCACACACATTTCAAATGTCGTTTTATAAATATATATATACACACACACCTATATAAATCAAGCAAAATGGCTTTTCACCACCTGCATTTAACGAGCTAATTTCAACATTTTAATATTGGTATATCTAAAATGTTGATTACTGCCTATGTTTCCTGGGTAAATGTGAGCAAGGCAAGCAAATGACCATGTCCCACCAGGATTTCACTGAGTTTTTTTTTTATTCTTGCGGCCCAAAATGATTGAATTTGCAGCGGCTTTTATCAAAAATTGCGATGCAATTTGCGATATTTTTTGTGTTATCTTGTGGTAAAACAGCAAGAATTGATGAAAATTTCGAGCCCCCCATCCTACCCAAAACATTGTAAACTGCCCACTGTGTTTTTTAAGTTGTTTTTTTAAAGTAGTAGAGTAATCGTCACATTAATACCTCCCAGGGCCACCATTCCTTTTTAATCCTAGTTTTCTTTACATTATTTTTGTTTTTTGTTCTTTCCCTTTAGGCTGCAATGCAGCATATCTACAGTTTGCCATTGTAGCACCTGTAAAAAGATATTTTTTTAATACCTGCCCAATCCCTTCAATGTTTTGTTTAATAATATACCGTGGCATGTAGTTATTTGGTCAGTTCCAGGTTTATTGCTCCTGCCAGTAGGTGGCGGAGTGAGCGGTTTGTACATTTTACTGGAAGACATAGAAGAAGGCGAGTAGGAGTGGTTGGTCTGTGCCGATAGTCGGGGAATGGTGTGTGTCCGGTGCTACCTTTATAGTCAACTTGCATGCTTTACAAAATATTGCCGCGAAGTAATAAAATTAACGTTTTGTACACCACTAATGCAGTCGCTGTGTAAATGGTGTAACACCATCACATCAGTAGTTGACCCATCACGTTCCCGTCCCGCTCTAATCTGTCAGGTCTGTCAGTGCTGCCAGTTTGACACAGAGAAAAGGAGAGAGAGGTCCGGAGCGGAGAAGCACATCTAACTAGTCACCAGCCACCGGCCTCCCCTCCCTCAACAATTACTGTGGAGGGGCCCTTCAGCAAGGCACTGAACCCCCAGCTGTTTGAGTGGAGCCTCCCAGTGGCCGACAATAGACTGTGGTTGTACTGGGCAACTCCCAGTGTGAATGTGTGGAACTGTATGAATGTGAATGCATTAGTGTGCTCAGTCCTCTTTCTCTGGATAAATAAAGGATAAAAAAACAAGTTAAGTAGCCTCTTATGCGCAGGCTTGCTGAAGTATGTAAGGGCCAGTGCATGCATATTTAAAAGTTCTTTCCAACTAAGCTTCTTCCGCCTACACTCTCCCAGTTCACCCATTGTCCCTGCTTAGCTTGAGAAACTGCTTTGAGGCACCCCGCCCCTTTTCTCCTGGTGACGTATTTGCTACACAAGCAGTATCCTTTTTCTAACACTGTCACTTAATTCCCTGCAGGTGTGCATGCACCAGTCCATGACCCTATCGACCTTGCCCTATGATAATCATGTGTCTACATGCCAATTGTGCTTGCTGAACTGCTTCATTAAGGGTCCATTTCTGCCCAGTTGCAAGAGTAGGTGTGACGCTTCTTACTGTTGTGTGTTTAGATTGTTCGCATCAACTCTAGGACCTCCTTCTCCTACAGCACTACACTCCTAGTATGAGCTAATCATTCTCTCAACCTTTTGTTATGCCTATCTCATATATCACACTGTCAATGGCCACACCAGTCCAACAATCTACAGGCATGAATGAAAGTTTGTGAACCCCTTGTGCAGTTATAGAAATTTTGAGTTTGTACCATGCATTCCTTATTTAATCAAAATTCTCCTTCTTTAACTGGAATAAAGGATCTGTATTTACTGATTTCATGATTTTCTTTTTAAAGGAAATTGTGCATGCAGTCAAATGAAAATAGTTTAAAGGGAATTAATGCAAGTGCAAAAATAAGGGAACCTCCTCCATAAGATGAATGTTAAAATGAGTAAAAAAAACAACCCAAGAATAACTAGAGATCTGCAAGCCTACATTGCTCCATCTGATGTTCTTGTGCATCAGTCAACAATAAAATGAACATTGAATAGAAATGGCAATCATGCAAGGGTAGCCAGGTAGAATACTTGTTAGTGTAGGGTTTTAGTTTTTTCTTGACACATTGTGCATACAAGTGAATAATAATGGACTTTCTGTCTGAAATGCACTCGCTATAGTTTGGGCTATTCCAGTGCAATAGATGTGACGTTTGGACTCAAAATGAACACCTAAAATAATGGAAAATACTAATTCATATTTCCAGGTATGCAGTGGGATTATTGAAGCTACTAAAATCCCATTCTTCAGCCACAATAAAATGGCAGAGGTAATGCAAATTAAATTGTATGTTATTGTGGGGGAAAAAAACTTTTTATTTTAGCATATTAGGCTCTCCATAGGACACAAGGGAATATAATGCCCCAATGTGTTCTTCGTGGAACTACAGTGTTCCATTAACATTTTTTATTCTCAGTCATTGAATGACTCAGTAATTTATTCCCTGTTTGATGCATAAGCTGCATGCACAAGACCTGCTATGAGAATCTGCTGATTCACAACTTCACTGAATAAATCCTATTTCTTAAGCCTAGCTTGAGTCAGAGTGTATTGTTTTCCCAGATAGCTTGTAAATGTTTTCGTGTTAGCTGGCGATCCATTGCTTGTCATTGTTATTTTGTCAGGTATCTGTCTGAAGGAGGTATGGGCAACATTTCCTCTACTACATATGTAGTTCTCTGCTGTTACAGTTCTCACTAGCTCATATGCTCATTGGTTTGCCATGAGTTTGGTTTATCTATCTCATGAAGCACATTTTAGGTTTGTGAGATAGGATAGTGTTTCTTGGAGTGGAAATAATGTTTTCTTGCCTCTACACAATCTATAAATCAAACAGTTTCAATGGAAAATTAGATATCCACCACTGGACAAATTGACACCAATCTTACCCCTGGCACTTGTTCCTTTCAGCCCAGTCATGTGCAAAACTGGTCCTTCATTTCACGCTCTTACATCGGGAATACATGGTCCGATGATTATCAGCTGTTTGTGGGTTTTGAAAATAATGGATCTGTGTATGTTTGTGTGTGTGCATTTTGCCTTCCCTTGTCACCCTTATTAGCATATGCTCAATCAGCTGGCCTTGGGGAGATAAAGGACATAAATAAATGCCTAGATTCATTTGAGAATAAGGTCACAAAATGTGATTTACTTCCTTGTGGGCATCAAAGGGCGTTACATCTCAACCTCCTTTCCTCTCCCCTTTTTGTAGAAGCGACGGAGACGCATTGACAGGAGTATGATTGGTGAGCCGACCAACTTTGTCCACACAGCTCACGTGGGATCGGGGGATATTTTCAGCGGCATGAATTCGGTAAGCAAAAGGGGAAATGGCGTGCTTGATGTATAAACCTAAAAATAATGTCGACCCATTATTTTTCAAGCGGAGAACAGACTTTAACGAAGACAACCTCTGAATTAGAAATGATCCAAATGAGAGGGTAAGGGTTCTATGTGATCATGCCTGCCAGAGTGTCAAATAGGTCCTTACCAATTTCTTCATAATGATCCTATTCCTTAACAATTCCTGTATTGGTTCCTTTCTTTTATTTTTCTATACATATATAGGGCCTTTGGAAAGTATTAACCACCTTGACCACTTCTCCATTTTTTTTGTGGTGTTACAGCCTGAATTCAAGATGGATCAAACTAGGATTGTGTTTGTAAATTATCTACACGCAATTACCCACAAGGTCAAAGTGGGTTTTTTTTTATTTACACATCTACGTAAATGAAAAATGAAAATGTTTTTTTTCTTGCTTTCTGCCCAGTGCATGCTGGGATAGCCTCCCAGGGAATGGAAAATGAATGAAAGAATGAATAAAATCTTTGCATCCCTAGGGTCAGGCACTGCCCTTTTCAATTTGAATATTTTTCTTCGATGCACCACCAAAGAGAAGCTGTTACACACCAAGTTTGAATACTAATAGCCTTCCCTATATATCTCCTGTCTTCTCTGAGAAACCTTAAGAATTGAATTGCAGCCTGGTATGATTCAAAGTAGTTTAAACCATTCTGGACTGCCCATTAGGAATGCTATTTTAGTCACATAGATATTTGAGTGGACAGTAAATCTGTGATGCGTTCGCTGACGCTGCAGATAATATTGATTCCAGGGTTTCATTTGAGGAGAGGCTGTAGGGTACCGGGACCTCTCATATTTCCAAATGGGGATCATAAAGTTTTGTGTTTCCATATCATTCTACAGATTGCATGCCATTTTTTCGGTAGTATTTCTACGATATTGTCTATCATAGCATAAAAATAAATTAATTCTAATGGTGACGATTCATTCTAACAGTTTGTCAAAACCAAATGAGTTAGAGCACCATCTTATGGCTGACTTGCAAAATGAAGTTAATGGCTAGAATGAAAATGAGCAGTACTAAGGGGTCCAGGGGCCTGTCTCACAAAGCGAGATTAGTGGGTTAGCGAACTAACCTTGGGTTTAATGCTGGATTTTCGGTCTCACTTCATAGTGGTGGAAAGTGCACTGCACAACTAACCTGCTCCGGAACCAGGTTATGTTCAGGTTATCGCCTCCCCATCAATTAACTCTCTGGAAAGAATGGCATCATCATTCCTAGAGGATACTGTGGACCTTTTAAACATACTTTATTGCAGAAATTCCTTTAACAAAACTGAGTTGAATACCTTATCCCTGTAGGGAAATAGTGATTTATGTTGCCCCTGCCCTTTTCAGAGGTCAGAGGTCAGGGTCTTCTCGAGGAAAAACACCCCTGAAACTGGTAGGGCTTCAGTGTCTTGCTCAAGGACACTTCAGGTGTTTTGAACCCACTCCCTCTGGTTGAAGGATATCTCTATAAACACTAGATCACCTTGTTCTCTCTCCCTGTCAGGTTAACTCCATTCAGAGCCAAATGCAGTCGAAGGGAGGCTACGTGGGTGAGGGCATGCCAGTGAGTGTCCAGCTGCAGTTGGTCGACACACAAGCAGGATAACAGAGATGCTGCATGGTAAGAAACTCTGTTATGTGCATTTTGTCATGCAATAAAATAAGTGTGGAGAAATAAATGAGGGGGTGGTCATTCTAAATGTGAAAGTAATCATTTTCCCACCATGAAAGATATTTAGAATGTAAAAATAAAAATAAATAAATCCCAGTTACACAACAATTGACAAAAAACTTTTTGGGGCTTATTGCTGTTGCAAAATTACGTTTTTACCAGTAGTCCTATCTCTGTTTTCCTGTTAATGACTAATGACTAACGAATACATAAAAACAATCACTCAAATTAGCATACGATTCTTACACAACAAAGAAAGTTCAGCATAGCCAGGCTATTTTTGCGGTCACAAAACCAAACATTAGCAAATCCCCAGATAACCAGTCTCACAAAGCTGGTTATCAACTTGCTCTGTCAATCCAGGATTTTCTAATCCAGCTATGAGAGTATTCACATAAAAGGGACGGGGTTTGTAACAAATAGCCAATCACATGCAACATGGACAGATCCTGAGCAACAGATTTAACATAAAATTAAACTTATTGATCCCTGTTGGGAAATTAGATCGTTGTAGCAGCAAAATAAGTTAAGTAAGTATTCAGCAGGGAAAATGAAATGGAATACATCCTACATCCTCTGTAGCTCAGTTTACCTGTGTACTTCAAGGCTCCTATTGTGGTCCTATTTTGTTCTCTATTCATATGCCCCCTCTCGGCCACATAATTCATAGACATATCATCTCATTTCACTGTTATGCTGATGATATTCAGTTGTATCTCCCTGTATTCCCGGTGACTCAAGTAGCCTTGACACAACGCCTTGACAAAACGTTTTGTAGATGAATGACGATAAGTATGAGGTTGTTGTATTTTGCCCTTATGATGCCACTGCCTAAATTCACGATAATCTTGGTAACCTAATAGCTAACATCAAACCAGCATTTTTTATTCTGGTCTGACCTTTGAGAGACAAGTATTAAGTGTTGTTCAGTCTTGCTTCTATCATTTAAGAAATAAATTGGATGAGCGTCCTGTATTAACTATTACAAGACTCACTCACCCACAACCAGTCCAAAACGCAGTTGCTGGGCTTTTCACTAGATCCAATAGGAGAGACCATATAACTTCCATCTTAGTGAACTACACTGGCTGCCTATTGATTTTAAGATTTTATTTATTACCTCTAAAATGGAGCTTTTGCTATCAGAGCCCCAACATTATGGAACAATGTCAATCAAAGAGTATTTGAGAGGGGGAATGTTGAGAAATGCTTAAAGGTTGCAGACTGCCGGAGAGGGTAAAAAGATAGATGGTGAGTTTGAGAATGAGCTTCTTGCACTATAAGATTGCGATTGCTTTCAGACATGTTTTCTTTCCTTTCCCCTTTAGGTTCCTCTATGTGAATGTTTCTCCATTCCCGGTTCTCATCGTACCTCCAGTGACCGCTTTCCCATCGTTCACCACATTCTGGACTGAGATGACGAAGCTTTTCATCTCAAGACTTCCCTCCTGGACTGGATTTTACACTGGATTTTACACTCCTTACTCCCCCCTACCCCCTACAAAGGTGACACTGCTGTGATCGGTTCTGCTGTTAACATTGATTCCAAATATAATTGTCTTATTTTTGCCATTACCCAGCAGTGTTTTTTCTTGTTATTGTCTGGCTGGGTGACTAACCGGCTTGCCACGGTCCTGTTACCTATCTCTAGTTAATGTGGAAGAACGACGTTTTTATTTTTTTTATTTCCGACAAGAAGGACTTCTTATTGCAGCAGCACAGGTAAATGCTGTTCTGCAAGTAAATGTGATTGTTAATTTATTGTTTACATTATTCCTGTACTCCCTTTCCCTGTGCTTGTTTGTTTTAGACACTATAATGTCATTTAAGTCAACACTCTGCTGTGTTTGTTTTTGGTAAATTCGAGTTGGAGGAGTCCGGGCTTAACTCGGTATATACAGCGCATAAGACATCCCCACGAAAGACATCCCCACGTCTTGATTTATTTATTTCACACAAACGTTTTGCTCACATTTGTGACACGTGTCCTTTAACACATTTGGCTTTTAGATGAGTTATGACGTTTGCTTCCCAGAAGACCATGTAACATCTCTTCCCGCGAAAAAATCACAGGTGACTTTAACATTTCCAGAAAGGTGGCCCAAATCTCAACCAGCTTGTTATCAGCTTTGTCAGCCTTAGACCAGCTAAACCACCTGGCCCAAATCTGGATTTTTTTAATAGGGACCATTTATGAAGCATAGTACAAGATACTGGAATTCTGTGACTTTTTGTCTACAAATTTGTCTATTTGAATAGGCACGTGTGCTTACAAACACAAGTCGAAATTCCCTTCAACACAACAAAGAGTGAAAGTTTAGCTCCCAAGACAATTTTTTGCTCAGGATCAAAAACATATCATCAATCATTTTATGTACATCGTTATGATATTGCACTGTTTTCTGATATCAAGGGTTATGTGTCACTGGGGAAAGGAAGAAGTAAGGCACTAATCCTACAGTTCTATGGGTAAACTAGAATATTTTAAGAATGAACATTTGCAAAAGCTGTAAAGAAATATTCTTTGACTTATGTTGTCCTTTGTACACTACGTATATGTTTCACAGTGCTACTGTTGGAAAAGAATTGGAAATCTTTGATGATGATTATGTTGAATCTGTGTTTTCAATTGATGTATCTCGGTAACCCCTTAAATGACATTTAATTTGGTATTTCCCAACATGGGAATACTTCAAATTATTACTATTCATAGTAACTGGAGTCACTGACTGCAAAATGATAGTATACTGTGTTGATCCTTGTTTGTCCATCGTCTTTCTCTCAAGTGCTTTATGTATGTATATACTGTATTCCGAGTGTGCCACAAACTTGTAATTTATTGTTCCTGATTTTTTTGTTGTTTTTTTTGTTTGTTATGATGAACAATATTTGTTTCATTCATATTATTAACGCAGGATTCAAAAAAACACTTTTTTTCTCAAATGACAATGTCATAACAATGTTTTGTGACAGCTGAAAAGCACAAGATGCAGAGGGAGAAAAGGGGCCGTTTGGCAATAGATTTTGAGTCAAGACCAAAGGGGGGGTGTTGAACCGACTATGAATTGGTTTCAGCATAAAAGGAATCAGCTCCACTCTGTATAGACATTCATTTATTTTACCGATCAGTGTTTTTCTTACCCATCAATTCAGCTTTGGCTTTTAGATGACCAAAACATCTTCGGTGGAAATACATTTTTTTCCCCATAACCTTTTTGACTGTGCGGTGCATTTCAATTGGCTTAAAACAAATATAACCGTTTAGCTCATCAAATAACTGACATGTATCCCGGTGAGATGTGAGACGTGTCCATCATCCCCTTGTAGGAATCGGTGCAGTATATACCTTTTGCATTTACTGGGAATTATGTCATTCTGAGCAGTGCATCTATGAGCAGATGTTGCTGGCCTGGAATGAAACGGTTCACAGGCAACGTAGGCTGAAACTCAATTGCTGAATCTCATTTCAGGAGGATGGAAACTCGGACAACAAGGACGAGTGACCCGGTATTAAAAAAAAAAAAAAAAAAAAGGGAATGGAACCGCATCAAACCGTGGCCATGGCCGTGGAGAAACACCAACAGTTATATGCTGATGTTACCAAGCAGTCTAATTTCCACTCATCCAAATTTGGCAGTGTGCTTTTTAATCAGTAAAACGGCTCATCTGAACCTTGAGTTAGATTTTTTTAAAAACGGAAATGTCATATTCCCTATATTTTTTATCATTTGGGACTATAAATAAATCTGTGCTATATATTTTTTTTCCAGCCATATGTTTGTGTATGTCAACAATTTTAATAAAATATACTTTAAGAGTAAACATTAAAATCACATTTGTAGATAGTTTTGTCTCCATCCGTTATTTGCCATCAATCAGGAAAATATGATTTTTATTTTTATTTTATAGCCTTGGCCCGTAAAGAATTCTGGGAAATCCAAATCAAGAAATTTTCTCTCCATTAGAGAGAGGTTGATATGAACTGATCTGAAATGGTCCGAATGTTCCAGAAGGGGGGCATCCGGATGTCGTGGAGGATTCCCATGGAGTGAGAAATGAGATTCTAGCTAGTCTGCAAAAGTCTACATGGAAGGCTATTAATTGGCCATAATGATATCCGTGAGAGATCACACACCAAGCGTGACAGGTGGTTATCTGGAAATGTAAAGATCTGTCTTGCTGGTGTAGCGGTTATTGCACTTGAGTATACGATTGTATGTATTTCTCCTTTTTAAGCCATTTCAAGCCCTCGGGCGTTCCACTGAAGATGTCTGCGTCCGTGAAGTCCGGGCATCAGATTCAGCCTTAAGCCCAGGTAAACTGAATCAGTCAAACATTTACCATTCACATAACTGTTATAAGGGATTAGATGTGATGTTTGGATTGGAGTCGATTAGATTTGATTGGATGAAACTTGAATGATCCCCGTGGAGACGTTGGGTTGTTGAAGCAGTAAGTAGTGATGATCCAGCTAAGAACAATAGGATATAAATAAGAATAGAACAAACACAATATACACACACGTGCACAATATATAACACACACAACTGATAATTCCAACACTTGGACATTTAAGGAGAAATATATGAATGAAATTGGACCTAAATGTCAGTAGCAACACACCTAAGTGAGACAGAATGTGAGATGTGTGCATTATAAAAAGATGGACAGAATAGAATGAAAGAATAGGCCATCCTTCAGGAGCTATGTGCCTAACCACGCCACGCTGAGTCATTGCTCCTTGACGAGAGGAACTGTCATTTACATTTGTCATCGGGCTCCTTGCTGTTGCTAGGCAACACGGTTGTCAAAGACACAGGTTTGATGCCTTCGCTTAGTCACCGCAAATACCTTCCCGTGTCATGAATGGAATGGTGTTTTTAATTGTTTTCATAGTATATGAGAAGAGGGGATACGTGAATGAACAGGTTTAATACTAGAGCTGTGGCTTAGCAACTGACTTGAATGAAAGCTTGAGTGAAGCTCCATTTGCAGGCAACATGATATGGGAATGAGAATATAATATACAATGAACGTTATACTTGCAGTTTAAACGGCTTTATTTATTTTATAAGTACTATTTAATCACATCCTTTGACAAAAATGGCAAATATAATAGTGGATGTAACCACATATTTAACCGCCAAGACCAGAGAGACAGGTCTTTGGTGATCAGCATTAATCGGAACTTCCAGAGAGGTTGGCTGGTACACGCAGTGAGGGGAAAACGTCACGGCCAAAAGGTCATACATACTTGGAAAGTGGTGACAACAATAAAAACATTGAGGTACAGAAATCATTTTACAAATGTTGTTTTTCCACCGCAGGAACTATCCAGTAACTTAGTACTATTGGTACTTTGTTCCAGGAACTTCGACCTTTCCACCGGGGGGAACTAGCCCTGGTGGACCTGTGGTGGAAATGCAGACAACAACGGGCTCAAGGAACCTTTTAGTTCCTTTAAAAGTAGTTCCTGGGTTCTTTGGGTGGAAACGCGGCTTTTGGTGTGTTGAAATTTCCACTGTGTCACATACCTACAGATGTATGAAATCAAACAGTTGCACTTTTGTCATGTCACATACTCCTTATTTGCATAATCTCCCCGGTACTTTGGTATGATGGAAAAGCAACCTGCTGAGAAGGTTCCTGCTCAAATAAGTACCCAAAAGGTTCAGGTAGTGATGAAGCATTGAAGCATTGAAGCTTTCCAGCCAATAATCGAGTTTAGAGAATTCTCCGGATTCTCTAAACTTGATGTTGTAGTTACACGACCATCCTGTTTTATAGCGATTCTTTCATAGTCCTGATGATCGCTGCCATCTGCAACCGTTCAGAGCAATTTACTGCATCTTTCAATGGCCGGTCCCCTCTTCAAGAGGACCCAGCATGTCACACTTCTGTTCAAATGACTAAAGGCGATCTTTGTTCAAGTTACCAAATCTAGATGTACTCCTGCTTTACTTTGAACTCAGTCGGACAGTTCTCAAGGAAAATGTGGCATCGCTGTTTGTTTATACATCCACAGAGAACTTTTGTTTGTAGTTTGTAGCCTATGTACAATTTATCTTACTAAACTCTTACCGAAATCTTGAACGTTCTTTTGAGAGTTTTACGAGGTAGCGTCTATCTAATCGGTCACAATTTTCTAGACACATTGTTATAGTGGTGCTGGTGGTGCAGTGCCCTGTAGTTGTTCCGTGGCGTTTTCCATCCACTGTTTCATACTGCAAGTTTGAGGCTTGTGAAGTTTCAGTGCTGATTTGTACGGTGGCCCTAAGGTGCACAACACAACGACATTAGTGAAGCGAACAAAAGCTGACACCATAATAACATTAACCTACAACAAAACAGCATTAATCCACAACACAACAACATTAACCCACAGCGCAACAACATTAACAGAAACTAAACATTTGCCAAAACGCTGCATTTCAAGTCATGCACAACTGAAGAGATGGGGTAAATTATTTTAAAAAAAATTCTAAACATGTGTTCGCACGTGTAAACCAAAAAGATACAGATACACTTAATTATAACATCAAATGCAACTTACATTGACAAGTTTTCGTTGGTTGAGATGATTAAAAAGCTGATTAGCTAACCTGGCGAATTTCTGAATGAGCGAGAACGGGATCACAACCAATTCCACGTTACACTGCCCCTAGTGACCTGGAGCACTTCTGTTGTGAATAACTTGAAATGCTGTGTTTTGGCAAATGTTGTTTCTGTTATTTCTGTTAATGTTGTTGTGTTGTAGTATAATGCTGTTGTGTTGTGGGTTAATGCTGTTGTGTTGTCACAGAATGTGGCAGTGTTGTACAGTGTCGCAATGTTTGATTGTTTTTTCAAATGCAGCGCTTTCAGAAATGTTCCGTTTCTGTTAATGCTGCTGTGTTGTGGATTAATGTTATTATGTTGTCAGCTTTTGTTTGCTTTGTTAATGTTGTGTTGTGCACCTTAGGGCCACCGTAGATTTGTATTGCGGAAGCAGGAAAATAGCACAAATTCAAATTGTGTATGCCTCAGTAATGTTTCCATAAAGCCAGACTGTTTTCCCTGTTAAGATGTGCATAACAGCACATCACTACAGAACTGCAATAAAATTAATAGAATGTACTAGTGAATTAATTCTACATCTGCATAACATTTATGTATGAAGGCCTAAACTAGTATTGTGAACTAGTATTTAAGCTAATGTTACATGTTGGAATAGAATAGAATAAAATCTTGATTATTTATTTATTCAATCATATCACCTATTTCACTTTGATTTTACTACATCAAGTGAACGCGTATTGCTGTCATGTGGTAAACTTCTGTTCAGTGAAAACTAGCAGACATGTATTCATATTGTCACGATTTTTCATTTTACTCATTGGCTAAAAGTCTATACTGTTACCACATGACAGGCCAGTTGATGTCTCATAGGCTCACACAATCAGCTAAGCACACTATGCTTACACTATGCTTGCACTTTATAGCACTGTGCCCTTTTATAGTATTGAGCCCTATGATTGTGCCTCTGTGTTCCTTTTACCACTTTTTACCAAATCTTCACACCATCAGGTTAAATGTTAATTATTCCCATATGATGTGGATACAGCAAAAAGCAAAACAACGTGATTGACCTGTTGATGGATTTTTGCTGTTTCATTTTATGCTGCATTCATGTGCTATGAGAATAACTGGCCAAACAAAGTCAAGTAACAAAGTTACTGGAAGTGTTGTGCAGCCATCAAAATGTTGTGGTTTAAATTTTCTGTACACTTTACAATTTAGGTTTTTTTTTGCAGAAAAACAAACTAAGTTAGTTGTGTGTTGCCATGGCATTTTAAAAATTGGCATGACACAACATATGTGACTTATGTGATGAAAATGATTCATCACATTCATCATGTGTTCATTTTATTTGAAGTGAATACATATCACTCCCTACACTTGGCTACATGTGTTTCCTTGTTGATGACGTCAGAATCAGAGAGTCAAAGAAACATAGGTCAATCGTCAAACCAAGTAGTATTCACCAGCTGAAAGCTGAGGTGAACGGTATTTTCTAGTAGGTAAAACACATCTACCCTCTTTCGTATGGGACTTGAATGCGGCATTACGTTTCGTGACGTTGCAGAACGAAGATAACAAAGATGGCGTCCGGACAACAGTGGGTGTTGGTGGAAATGGTTCAAGCATTTTACGAGGTAAATTTTTATTTTCTAAAGCCATGACGGCTGAATTAAATTTCTGACGTTCACATGTAGATGCTCCATATGCTGTTTACGGGTCAATGTGTTTTGTTTTGTTAGACGCTTTTTAATTGTAAAACTCCTCCGTTCAGGAAGTATCGGTCGCGTTGGAAAAGCTGATTGACACGGTCTCATAACGTGCAGGGCCAATCACAGTTAAGAGATTACTACGAGGGCGTTTCTCTAGGTAAACAGGAAGTTCGTTGATCTTAGAAATTCATTAGCGCATGAGCTAAATCAGTATTTTAAATCAAGTATTTTAAAAAGACTTATTCCACTAATTATTGCGTTGAGTCCGAGCATACTGATGGCCTGTAATGCTGTTATTTCCGTCTTCAAATTTTACTATTATGAAATGTTTTATGACATAACACCTGGCTAGGGTGAAGAAGCCAACCTAGCTAGAACAAAAAATAAGTAGAATGTTGAAAATGCATTTAATAATGAATTTGTGGTAAATAAATGATGATTTGCTCTTATTTCTTTATTTTTCCCCCCAAAATGTCCTTTTCACAGTATGTATTCATGGCCATATATACAGGGCTGCTAAAACAACAAACACATATCTACTATCCTATAAATATCCATTTTTATATGTACAGCATCCCAATTATTCTTAATGACTATAGACTGGGCACCAGTTGCTGGGTTCAAGTCAGTCAGGTATACTTTAGTATCTTTCCAAGTTGTCTGGTATAACTTTGAGAATTCTAAACTTTAACAGTTTAACATGAATGACAAGCACAGGCCATTCAAACATGTTTTAACAGCTAGTGTCTCACCCCATCTTTATAGTAATGAGTCCACAGTGATTTTTGATCTTCTGTGCACCCTATTACTTTCTTTTTTTTTCCCCCCAGGTGTGAAAATGTTTCCGCTTTCATTTTGAAGTCAAAATCGTCTTACCTACAGCGTTATTCTAATTCTCGCTGTCTGGCTCTATGGGTCTACAGCCAAGGAGAGAGTTTTTGTACAGCATGATGTAATCATAAAATGTAAATCCTAAGCAAACCATAACATCCAGTGGCGTCAATCCGCTAAACCCTAAGCTGTGGCAAATAATATATATATAGGATATCATTTACCACCAAACTTAACTACATTTCTGATTCTAATTATATGTAACATTAAAAACTACAAGACCACTACAAAAACATTCTGCCATACCCAGTTGGTTCCCATGAGAGTATCATAGCAATTCATGTAAAGACAGATTTTTTTTTTTTATGTCTTTCTCTTTCTCCAGGCTCCTGCTTACCACCTTATTTTGGAGGGGATCCTCATATTGTGGATCATCAGACTTTTGTTTTCAAAGACCTACAAACTCCAGGAGACGTACAAGCTCACGGAGAAGGTAAGCTTGGGTACGCCGGAATGAAAAGTCAACAACTGCTGGAAAATAGGTCCGTCACAGAAAGAATCCTGACGTGTGTGCTCACTTGTTGTAGGAAAAGGAGGACCTGATTGAGGAATGGCAACCAGAGCCCCTTGTTCCTCCTGTGTCCAAAGACCATCCCGCCCTCAGCTATGATATCGTCACAGGGTAAGCTACTCAGCTACTACTTCTAATCGGTCGCTAATAGGAAAGTATTAGAACTGCGCAATATTGACTAAAAATTCATATTTTTTTCACACTGCAAAATGACAAGCAAACCAGGGCTTGGAAAACAATAGTCTAGCTTGTTTATTGGACAGAATTTCAGTCACTCTGCCATCCTATCAGGTTCAGATTTTGGCAGTGGCAATGAGTACCAAAACCATTCTGGTTCCAGTCCCTGTCTACCTTTTTCTGGTGTTCATACCAGTTAAAAACACGTGAAGAAACAGCTGAATATGAGCATCAGTCCAGGTTTGCCCTCAGTTCATTTCGTTACGCTAGTCCATGCACAATCATTTGTCTCCTTATACCCATAATCACTTGTGTTTTGGGGTCATTTCCTGTTTGGATTACGTTCTCACTCCTAATGAACCTCAAACCTGGAATTTAAGGAGTAACCTCCAAACATGCACGTGACCTCAGTGAAAGATTTTTCTGTGGAGCTCAACTTGATTTTCAGGCCAAGGATTCTGCCCAACAATATTTTGGTTAGGAGTCTTTACTAGATACATTCTCCTGTGGTCTACTTTTTCTGGTGAGTTTTAGCCGAGGAACTAAATTTGTGGTTTTGCTTTGCAGTCCACCCAGCCACAAAATCATCATAAATGGGAAAGAGTGCATTAACTTTGCCTCATTTAACTTTCTGGGTCTCCTTGACAACGAGCGGGTGAAGGTTGGTACTATTTCAATACATGTACACATTTTCATATAACTTCTAAATTTAACTTCTAATTTTGATATAATATGTTTACAAATTGAATTGGAAAAACTTTGTTTCAAAGGTTTTGTAAGTAAAAGAGATTGAATTAATTTGGTTTCCTTCTCTCTCCTTCCTTACAGCAAATGGCTTTAGCGTCTCTCAAGAAATACGGTGTTGGTACATGTGGTCCAAGAGGCTTCTATGGAACTTTTGGTGAATGAAAATTGCTTTGACAATGATCTCCGTCACACCTTCTGTTAACTACCTAGCATCTCATATCCAGATAATATTCGTATACAAATCGTGCATTTTATTTACACTCGGGATTAAGGATTTGTCTCACCTGCCCATAGAATCGGACAACCTTGTCTCTCTCGTAGTAAATGCAAAATTATTAATATCACATGTTCTAAGCGTGAACGCAGAAATTTAGAGAGGTTGTAACATTGCATGCATTTAATTTATTTCGCCAAATTAACCGCAGGCAACAGCTGATCTTCTGTATTTCAATTCTGTTTACCAATCTACAACCACACGAGGACATTGTTGTTCTTGTGGAAGTCTGAACTATCATTTTTTTTACTATCCTTCATGAATGTTTCTTGGCTGCATTTTCACCTTCCACCATTAATTTTAACCACAATCAAATCTACCCAAGATACGTAATGTAATGCCTACATTTAAAGTTTTTTTCCCCAAAGGTTAATGTGTGTATACTGCATTGTTTTTTTTTTTAACCTGTTGTTTCCCACCAGATGTTCACCTGGAGCTAGAGAATCGTTTGGCCAAATTCATGAAAACAGAAGAGGCCATCATCTATTCCTATGGCTTTGCAACCGTTGCCAGTGCAATACCTGCCTACTCCAAGAGGGGTGACATAGTCTTTGTGTAAGTTCCTACTTTACAAGCCTGTTTAGAGCAGTATTTATAAGGGTTGTTTTTGGGGTCCAGTCAGATCTCTGATTGAAATGATCATAATGTAAACGTAGGAATAAATACTAACATTTTAATGTAGTGTTTTTATCTAAATCTTTTCATTGTTCACTGAGGCACCTAGGCTATGCCTTCTGTCCAAACCATTAAATGTTTTTTGATCACTGTGAAATTCACAACATATATGTGAATATATGTGAGCTGTCTGTATTTGCTACCAGTTGAAAATAGTGAATTAGATTGGATTAGATTCAAACAAGTTCTTCTTGACCTGCTCAGGGATGAGGCAGCCTGCTTCTCAATCCAGAAGGGCCTCCAAGCCTCCCGCAGCTTCATCAAATACTTCAAACACAACGACATGGAGGATCTGGAGAGGTTGCTCAAGGAGCAGGAGCTGGAGGACCAGAAGGTTAGTTCCTAGCATGGCCGAAGGTTGCTCTAGGTCGCCGTCAAAACTGGGTGGGAATAACTCAAGGCCCAGGTTACTCCCATAATTAACAGGTTATTGTGGCATGGAAACATTTCATTGCTTTCTGTTACTCAGTCAGAGAGGGAGGGGGGATATTCTATCAGCTGGTTTATTGATGGCAACAGGGAGAATCAATCACAGGCTATCACAGGTTCATGTAACCAGCTTAACCTGAATAAGACCTAAACCAGAGTATGGACAGTAGCAGAGTTACTGTGGCATGGAAATCTAGTTGTCCTGATTAATATAAAGACCCACTCAACTTCTGTCTGTCTTAGTTTATCTGCACAATGACCTGGAAATGAAGTGATTAGGAACATGGAAATTCAGTCAATTCAGTCAAGTCAATTTTGAACAGCAAGGGAAAGGGATTCTGCATTATGGTATCTTATTTAACCCATGTCCCTTTTCTCAAGCCTCTCTCATTGCAGGGATTAGTTGTTTGGTTGTTTTCAGAGGTGAAATGATGTTCAAAGGACAAGTTTGAAGTCAATCTGTCAATTAGAAATTAGGTAATTAAAAAAAGCTAGTCTCCTGCTCAGGTCCAGTTTTCTTGCAGTTATTCTTTTCAATGTCTTGGGTACTTAGATACTTTCTTTCTGGTGTAGAATCCCCGTAAGGCCAGAGTCACCAGGAGGTTCATTGTAGTCGAGGGGCTGTACATCAACACTGCAGATGTTTGTCCTCTCCCAGAACTGGTAAGATCAAAAATATTTGACTTCAAAAGCTGCTGATATGAAATGTCCCCCAACTACTGTCCATAATTGATTTACAAAAAAATAGAAGCATTGTGGCTTTATTGTAATGCATGTTCTTACCACCAGGTGAAGCTGAAGTACAAGTACAAGGTGCGAATTTTCCTAGAGGAGAGCATGTCTTTTGGTGTCTTGGGAGAGCATGGCCGAGGCGTCACAGAGCATTTTGGGGTCAATGTGAGTATATTGAGCAATGATCTTGATAAATAAATATATTGGCACATCGTAAGGTGAAGCGTTTTATCAAAAATGTTCTGAATAACATAATTGATTTTCAGCATAAGTCGACATTTGAATCCAACTCACGGCCATCGAAAAAATGTATTTGTATTTGTAAGTGAGAACTCAGATTAATATCTGATGTCATAATAATAATAACAAATGCCATAATAATAACAATAAATATAGCCGCAAGCGGCAATTCGCGGGCTCAAACCATTTTGTTTCTGCAAACTGCATGCAGAGTGACAGAAGATAAATTCCACAAGAAAATATATGCAGTTAAACTGTATGTTTAAGTAAGCAAGGCCACTAGGACAGAGGCTTCCATTAATCCATTCCATTCCAACAACAAAGTTCAGTTTAAACATAAAAGCCCCAGAAAACTGTAAGCCCATATGGAAAAGATTTTGGAAAAGATCATTTTATAAACTTCGTTCAACATAAATATTTACCAAGTTTGCTGATATTTCAACAAACTGTCATTGATTTAAGGTCAAATTTACGCCAGGCCCATGCACATGTTTGGAACTGGTGGCGCCTCCTATTGAGCGATTTCAAAATAATTTTACACACGTGGTTCAATGTGGTTTGTAATGATTGGACAAACAATTTCTGATTTATAGTCTGATTTGTGTTATACCATGCCCATTTTTTGGCATTTGTAGCGCCCCCTAGTGGCCGATGTTAATTTGACATTTATTTATTCTCGAAAGGACAGTTGAGGTTACCCTCATTTACAATGTCGCCGAGATTTACAGACATTTCAATATATATACAAAACTAGTAATACAATAGAGAAATCAGTTCACATTTACATAAATATACATATAAGACATCATAAAAACACGTCAAAGCTAAAAACAATTGCATACTGTTGCCGGCAGGTCTGCAATTAAATTTCTAAATCGTCCATGTGATATAAAAGAATCAATCTTCAGCGTGAGCTGGAGATTAAATGCATGCAGCTGGGGCATTAAAACAAAAGGCTGACTTTCCGAGTTCAGTGTGTACTCGGGGAACCTTAAGCCTAAGCCAATCACCTGAACGTGTAAAATAGCGTCCATAATTCCACTCTAACAACATTGTGATATAAGATGGTAGTTTTCCAATAATGGCCTTAAAAATAAACATATACCAATGTGTATTTCGCCTATCTGCCAGAGAAGGCCAACCCACTTTGTCATATAAAATGCAGTGGTGAGTATCATATTTATCACCAGTAATAAATCTGAGAGCAGAATGATAGACAGAATCTAAAGGTTTAAGAGTGGAGGGAGCAGCACTTCTATAGATCACGTCTCCATAATCCAAAACAGATAGAAAAACTATTTCAACAACCCTCTTTCTGCTAATCATTGGGAAGCTGGTTCTGTTCCTATATAGGAAGCCAATTTTTTGCCTCAATTTAATTGCAAGGTTATCTATATGATATTTAAATGTAAATTTGTCATCGAGCCAGATTCCCAGATATTTATATTCTGTAACCCTTTCGATGTCGGACCCATTCCTGGTTGATATATGCAGATTATCGTAAGCAATGTCTCTGGCCCTAGAGAACACCATAAATTTTGTTTTCCTTGCATTGAGTACCAGCTTGAGGCCAATAAGCGCATCTTGCAGAGCATTAAATGAAAGCTGTAGATTCTCCATAGCTAATTGTACAGAGTCTGCAATGCAATAAATAATAGTGTCATCAGCGTAAAGATGAAATTGACAACCACTCAGAGATAAAATAATGTCATTAATATAAATAGTGAATAAAACAGGGCCCAGGATTGAACCTTGTGGAACATCTTTTGTAATGGGTAAAAACTCTGATTGGGTTCTTCCAGCTTTCACACACTAAAGTCTCCCAGATAAATAGCTCTGAAACCAACTGCAAGCATTTTCATCAAAACCAACGCTGTGTAGTCTGTTTAAAAGAAGAAAATGATCAACTGTGTCAAATGCTTTTGATAGATCTATAAAAAGGGCAGCACAATGTTTTCTTTTATCTAGGTCTTTTATCATTTTTAACTAAAGTGTTGGCTGAGATCGTACTATGTTTAGCTCTAAAACCAGATTGATGTGGGCTTAATACAGAATGATTTGTGAGAAATGCTTTGAGTTGGTTATTCACCAGTGATTCCAGGATTTTAGCTAAACAGGACAACTTGGAGATTGGACGATAATTATTAAGATCACTTCTATCCCCACCTTTATGCAATGGAAAAACATGGGCTGTTTTTCCAGATGCTGGGAACTATGCCTGTAGATATAGAAAGATTAAATATATATGTTATTTGTTCTGTAATTAATGGAGCAGTTAATTTGAGAAAAAAGGGATCCAAACTATCCTCCCCAGTTGATTTCCCGGTATCAATTGATTGCAATGCTTCAAGAACAACACTACTAGAAAAGGGCTCAAGAGAAAACTGAGAGACATGTCTCTCGACTCGCACATGACCACAATCACCAGTAGGGGGCCCCTCACAATCATCATTAACAAACAAATGACCAGCATGTGCGAAATGCCTATTAAAGGCCAGGCAGATCTCAATTTGTTCAGTTATCAAACAGTCATTAGATTTGACCATTGTAGGCAAGGAAATAGTAGCCTTGGTTTTGTTAGAATTCACTGCCTTCCAGAACTTTTTTGGATCTGAATACGAGCTTGTAATTCATTTTAAATAATAATCTGATTTTGCTTTCCTGACAGCTGATGTACATTTGTTTCTAATCTGTCTAAATGACAACCAATGGGATGAATCCCTAGAGCGTCTGGCGAGAGCCCAGGCTCTGTTCCTTTCTCTGAATAAGGATGATAATTCAGGTGTAAACCAAGAGGTTACCTTATCTTTTACTCTAAATTTCTTAAACGACGCATGTTTATCAAGGATTGAAAGAAAGGTTTTAATGAAGAAATCTAGGGCCAATTCTACGTCAGGGATTTTCGAAGTATAGCAAATGTCACTATGAAAAAGGTCAAATAGGAAAGCTTGATCACTAAAGTTTCTTAGATTTCTTTTGATGATGGTGTGAGATTGAGTTTTCTTTAGTGTTCCTGATACAAGCTGTTGGGCAGTGATCACTAAATCCTAAGTCAAATACACCACTAGCAACAATTCTGTCTTTTCTGTTAGAAAAAATGAAGTCAATTAAGGTAGATCTAGAGTTGTTTTTCAGATTTGGCCTCGTGGGTTCAGTAATCAGCTGAGTTAGGTTTAGGTTACCACTAACCTCCTTGAGATAACTGGAATTGTTACCCAACCAATCAAGATTAAAATCACCCAAAATGATCATTTCAACATCAGAGTACTGAGATGCTAAATCTGCTAATTTATCAATAGAGCTAGCATCAGCCGATGGGGGTCTATACACCCCAATCACGTTTAGTGAATTATTAGGACCCAAATCTATCTTCAAAACAAGAAGTTCAAAACACATAGGAGCAGTAATGGCATTCAGAACAGTGGCAGAAAAACACGATTTCACATACATAACCACTCCGCCCCCCCTTCCAATCCTATCTATTCTAAATACATTATACTGGTCTAGTGCTATGGAGGAGTCACTATCAGATTTTTTTAGCCAGGACTCAGTTAGCACTAAAATATCTGGGTCTGCCTGAGATATCAGAATTTTTAAGTGATCTAATTTTTGAGGTTGGAGTATGCTCCTTACATTTAAATGAATCAGCCCCAAGCCTTTTCTTTCTTTAAAGGTATGTGGATCATTCAAATAGACTATAGGTTCAATAATGTGCGGACTATTTAGGTGAGCTGTAGAATATAGTACATTATTTGGAGCATAAATAGAAGTGGCAACAGAAGGCTGTAGGGGTATTGTGATTAGGTTTGAGCTGACAACAGCACGGTTTGAATTGTGACTAGGGTATCTAACAGTGATTCGGGTGGGAATAACCAATGGTGGCAATAGTGGAGGTGCAAGAAGTAATGATGGTAGGACAGTACTGTAATTATGACTGGTCAACTGCCCAAGCCTGAGCTGAGCTGTTAAATGACATTTTCAGGGTATGTTTCAGGTACTTATGTGGACATATCAAGTTTTGTTATGATTGGCCCAACGGTTGTTGTCTTTGGTCTATTTATGTGCTGAGCTACGCCCTTTTGAAGTTAATTGGTCAATATCTTGAAAACTAAATAAGATATCAACAAGCGTTATATAACTTTTGATAAGCTTGGTCCAATAATGATCCACAGAAAATATGGTCGCAATCGGACCTACAGTTTAGGAGGAGATGTCAAAAATATGTTTTTCAAAAAATTAAAAATGGCGGAAAATCTAGTCAGGCGGACTTTAGTGGTTCTTGAGGCTTTTTTGTAGAGCACGTTGAGCTGGACAAGCCAGAATGTTCAGCTGTTAAACAACAGCTGTTTTGTGTCAGGTCTGTGATTTGTTTATTTGCTATGAAGTAAAATAGCTGGATGAACATCCTCTAAGTGTGCTGATTCCATAATTTTTGCCAGGGGTTGTATTACACTGTGCCATGTTGAATTAGGCGTGAACGATCGAATCAAGTTGATGCACCAATCAAAAAACAGTACTTGCTAGAGCCCGCCCTCCCAACTTTGATGAGTTTTAATTTCAAGTCAATTAAATGTCACACGTAGCATCATTGAAATAAATAAATGGTTAAATAATTAGATAAATAAATGCATCCATACATTTTGTGCCACATTTAATTATTTATGCTCACATTTCATTTCATTATTATTTATTATTGCATTATGCAATATATTTATTTATAGATGTATTTATTTATTTAATTTTGTCCAAAATATTCCTCCATATTTGATGATGTGATAGAATTGTGTTCATCTCCAGAGCTCAAAAGTGATAACAAATTTGGTAAATTTTTCAATTGAATTCCACAGCTGGGTCATGTCAGCCACTCAATCAGACGTCATCCTGATGGAGTCCTGATTGTAACTGATCAGTCTTCCAAGCCTAAACACTTTTTCAGCTAATTCCCAACCCCATTTGCTGTACTTCATCTGTGTGAACTGTTTTATAACAAAGTGTTCTGGTCCCTTGGTCACCATCCTGCAGATCGATGACATTGACCTGATCAGCGCTAACATGGAAAATGCTGTGGCCTCCATTGGCGGCTTCTGCTGCGGGAGGTCGTTTGTAATTGACCACCAGGTATTTTATTCATGCATGATAACTAAATGATGACGGTGATTGTGAGTGCGTGTGTGTGCATAATTCATATAAAAGTCACACCAATATCCCATCTGATATTAGCCAGAATGTGTACATATTGTATCGAGTATGTTTGATGTGTTTGATTTGTAGTGCTGCTACACAACATCTTCTTTTGTTTGTTCATCACCCGGTTTTGGGTGTCGCAAAAAAAAAAAAAAAAAATCAATGAACCGCTCAACGAATGTCAACGAAATATATTTAAGGATAAATAAATTACAACAGTGCACTGCTCTTCAAATGCAAATACAAATACCGTAATATCTCAAAACAAAGATGTGACTTTGCGGAAAGAGCTGTGTATAACCTATGAGCAGCGCAGTGTGCTTGTGTTTGACTCAGCAAAGAATTTTGGTTTTGTTTGTGTTTTTTAGCGTCTGTCGGGCCAAGGCTACTGTTTCTCTGCCTCCCTGCCTCCCATGCTGGCTGCTGCTGCCATAGAGGCCCTTAACATCATGGAGGAAGATCCAGGTACAAGAGGCGACTAAAGTCTTGCTCTTGCTCACTTAATACATGAAGGAATGGGTTTGATGAGATATTGTTGAGTCCATGTCTTGAATGACATGACAGCAGAAAAGGGGAAATATGATGTGCTTTTTTTAAGAGAATAGGAGCTGTCTTCTGAAAAGGGTGTCCTGCCTGATGACGAGTAGTAAATTGAATAATACTAGGGAAATCTTGCAATCACACAAAAAGCATATGCACTCAGCTGATGATCTTCATAGAGGAGGAATCCTCTCACTTTCCTTCCCTCTACGAGCCAAAGTAAACTAACTACAGGGCACCAGCAGGAACAAGATGCTGAACCTCTCCCTCATCTTGTTTTCCAGATATTTTCACTGTCCTGAGGGAAAAGTGCAAACATGTTTACAAGGCGTTACAGGGGTAAGTTCATGTGTGCTATGTTGTGTTTTCCCATGTAGATACCTTCCACAATCCAGTGGGAGAGACTCTGTGTAGGCAGCACTCTACATTTCATACTGGTTTGGCAAAGCAGACGAACAGTTGACCGAATTGATCGAGTCCATGAAGAGCACAGAGCTCAGACCAATTCAAAGACCACGAAGCCATGTGACAACAAGGGATCTTTTGGATTGTCACATAGTCAGTCACATACTTTGAAATCTTACTGTTGTCATTATTTTGTAATCTGACTATACATGCATTGCAGGACTCCAGGGTTGAAGGTAATAGGAGTGCCATTTGCCCCGGCACTTCACCTACAACTACAGAGAAGCTCCGGTTCCAGAGACACTGATCTGAAGATGCTACGCAGCATTGTAGATTATGTAAATTATACATTTATTTTATTTTATTTAATGTCCCATTGCTGTTAGTTGATGCAAATGAAAATGTTTAGGTAGTTTTGTAATGGTAAGAAACAATATTTTCATTAAACTAATTAATTCACTTAATTTAAACATCATCATCATCATTCTATTTTTTGCCAGATGAAAAAATGTATTCTTTGTCCCAAGAGAATGGGCGAGCCACAGTGTGTCAAATGTTATCATCCTATATTTTGTACGTTCCTACAGGCAAGAGAAGATAAAACAAAATAAATGTAAAAGTTTTTTGCAGCCAGTTATCTTAAATATTTATCCATTTCTGGATTTTATAGCATTTCTTATATTCCAATTTGTTCTGTAGCTCTAGAGATATATGATAGTTTATTTATGTATAACTGGGGAGATCACAGCTGATAGTTTTGTCTTTCAGTGACACATATTGGTTAACTTTTTTTTTCTTTTTTTCTCAGTGTTTGGAGAGGCAGGTGGCTCTCACCCTCGCCCGTTACCTGGAGAAAGAGGAGCGCTTCCTCCCCCCGCCCAGGTAAGTCAACTTTCTGTTTTTCATCAGTTACCATGCATCATTAATAATTTTATTTTCATCTCAAAACACATGATTTGATAGTTTTACTTGTGCTTGTGTACCAACTGCTACACGATTTTTTTGAATATTTCTCTAGCAGTAAAATTCAGCTTCACCCCCTCCACCAAAAGACAAGTAATAGATGGTTAGCCATCTGACAGGGCAATTGGTCAATTCCAGATGGCATTTAAAAAAAGGTCCTGGCTTTCTGAAACCATGCTGTGGGTGTGGCTGTATATGTTGTACACCTCTGCTGTAGTCCTACAGCTTGGATAAGGCGATAAGGCAGAAAAGGCAGACAGGACTTGGGAACGCCAAAGCAAGTCGTATTTTCATGGGAAGAGTACATAATTGTCTGGTTGGCCTTGGAAAAAAGTGAAAGACTTCCAAAGAATTCCCAACCAAACCTTGAAATAAAAGCAGCTTGTCTAAATGAAATTAGCCATGGTATTGCAGGAGTTTGTCTGACTGCTCACCTGTATCTCCACAGCATCAGAGTGGTAGTGACCATCGAACAGACAGAGGAGGAGATCAAGAAGGCGGCGTTATGTATCCAAGAGGCAGCTTTGACTATCCTCAAATGATGGCCCGTTAATTCCCACTTCCAAAACCAGGAATCTCTGGAGCTTTTGCAGGATCTAATCGGCAGACAAAACATTACTGGACAGGGAATATTCGCTAATCTGAAGTAGATGGTCTCACCCACAGACTTTTGGGCAGGCAGACTTGAAAGATGGAAGAGATCTGATGTGAGGATCTTTGCCAATAAACCCGGAATGTTCATTTCACAGCCTTGTTTTTTTTAAAACTTTTAATTGCCTTAATTGTTTGGCTTGACTCTTACTTCCTGTATACACATCAATGTTGCATGCATTGTTCCTATGATCACTGAGTGTAAATGCCTTGTCTTCAGCAGTCTACCTTGAATAATGGCCCAAGACTATAGAATTTTTATAGACCAAATTATTTTTTCTCCTCAGAATGATGAAAAACAAAGATAATTGATTTTTGCCTTTTATCCGTTGACCAAAGGATAGATATACATTGTATTCCTAGATGTATTTAATATCACTGCACTGTACTAGTACATGAAATGTACACAAGGTTTTGCAATCTTATATGCTACTGATTGTTTTTTTGTTTTTTTTTTACAAAGCCACACTCATTTTTAAACCTGAATTTTGACTATGTGTGACTATTTGTATCTCTTATACAATTGAAATATGTTTTAATTATTCATGTTGCCGTAACTACAAGAGTGCTTTTGTTCTGATAGAATTGTGTGCTAAGAAAATTGTGAATTCTACACACACCTGGAAAGATATTAGTTCCAAGGCCATCCCTGACTGTAACTAAAGCACATATTGTTTGGAGTAAAAAAATAAAATGAGTTTCCTATTTGCAGAGGAGTGTATTTTTTTCATGTGCAAACAAACCTTACAAAACTGTACTTAATTAATTCTCATCTTTAATGTGAATAGCTTAGTTCAAAGCCCTTTTGAATCTCTACAGTGTTACACTCTGCTTCTACAAACAAGCTGTCTACAATAGTCCACTCAAATGAATTGCCTCTAGAGGAAAGATAACTAATCAATTTTATTTTAAAGGGGTCATATTATGGAAAATGGCTCATTCCTGGCCCTTATACATGCTCCACAGGTTATCGTTGATCTAAGTAGCCGAGAAAATCTGAAATCTGTATTTTCCTTTTTCCAAAAACGGTGCCAAATCGGGCCAAACATACAGTGGCCCTGAGAGCTCAACGCACTGCAACTTAAAAAAACACATCCAAGTAGACAAAACACAAGCAAATTAAGAAAACATTTTGATTATTAGCCATAATGTTGTAACCATCCAATGTAGACTCACCACAAGCTAGTAGATTGTGAAACGATAGTGTATGCTCCTGTAGAAGCCACAAGTCCGTATGATATCAACCTTGTTTTGAGAAAAACATGTTTTATTCGCGATGTCATGGAGAAGTACTACACTACCCACAATCCTAAAGTGTAACAGCGATGTCTCTGATTGGTGGAGCTCGCTGTTACCATGGAAATGTTTACCGCACCCGCGAACATCTTGTCAGCTAACGTTAACGTTAGCTACTAAAGTAACCTAGCTAGCTGCTTATCCTGTGCAGCTGGAACAAATCTATGGGCAGAAATATGTGTCACTAGAATTTGAATTTGAATTATTTATATTTGAATTTGAATTGCTCAACTTGAATACTTGCATTACAATTTTGAATTTGAATCACATACTTTGAATTTGTATTGATTAGTTTGAATAATTGCATTGAAAAACTGAATCTGAATAGCATGTTTGAAACCGAATTCCAATAGCCCTGAAACTGAATGTAATAATATGAACGTAAATTCAAACTATATTCAGTTCTCACATTTCAGATTCGAAATTGGTAATTCAAATTCAACGCTCAGACACACACTTCCGGTCCTTGAGGAAGAGCAATCGAGTGCCGATTCACAGAACTCATTTCAGCCAATCAGCGCATTCCTTCGCCTTCACTCCCGCCATCATTGAATGGGCTACAGCTCGCTCAGCTCGCTCAGTCATGGATGAGGCTAGGACTCTTAGGCCCAATCTCAATGCTTATTTTCACCCCTACGGCTTCGGCTTGGCCCTACCCCTTGGTAGGGTAGGGCTAGAAAATATCTCCCTAAGTATTGGGACAACCCTTAGTCGCTGATACGTCATCGATAAGCAGACGGGACGAGTTTGTTGTCGGAGATTACTATGGCAACAATGGTATTATCACAGTGACATTTGCTGTTCATCTGATGGAGATAGAAAAGCATGGACGCTCGCGATTCGTTCACAACGTATACGTTTCACGCTACCAATCGATCAAACAAGTCATCAAATAAAAAAGACCACTGCTTCATTACCAGTCCACTTCATGACAGAATAGCGTTAGCGGTGCTCTGTAGTCTAGCAAGCCGTGCTCCTAACGTTACCCTACCGCTAACGCTATTCTGTCATGAAGTGGACTGGTAATGAAGCAGTGGTCTTTTTTATTTGATGACTTGTTTGATCGAGCAACATAGATCCCTGCACAGTCTCCCAACACGTGAAAATGCCAGGACAGAGCGGATTAATTTTATTTTTAATGGCAACGTCCCGGTGTTACAGATCAACTGGTTTTCAAATCAAATCAAATCAAATCACATTTATTTGTATAGCCCTTAATCACCGTTACAGTCTCTAAGGGCTTCACAGTGCCCAACATGTGAAAATAATAAATGATTAGTACACGACATCCCCCAGCCTTAGACCCTCACAGAGGACAAGGAAAAACTCCCACAAAAACCTTATTGGAAAATTGGGAGAAACCTTGGGAGGGAGACGCCAACTCTGCCGGGCTGCAGCCTGGAACAGATAGGAGACACACCCACACACACGCTCGCACTCACACAGACAAACATGACCAGCGTCAGTGGACAGGAGCGGGTAGACCAGGAGAATAGGACAAGTAGACATGATGCTAATATCCATCGGCAGGACCCTGAGCTAGGATGAGCTAACTTGTCTAGCCTTACTCTGAGACGAGACTGAGCCACTCCCTCAAGGCTGGTCAAATGACAGAGAGAATAAATGGGTTTTTAGCCTTGACTTAAAGATTTCGATAGAGCCTGCCTCTCTGACTGAGGCAGGCAGACTGTTCCATAGATAGGGAGCCCGGTAAGAAAAGGCTCTGTTACCTGCAGTTTTCTTTTTGACTGCTGAGATAGACAGGTAGCCAGCGTCCTGAGATCTGAGGGCACGTGGCGGTTTGTATGGTTTAATCAGATCGGATAAATAGGACGGTACCATCCCATGTAATGCTTTATATGTAAGTAAAAGCACCTTAAAGTCACACCTGGCCTGAATTGGTAGCCAGTGTAATGAGGATAGAATGGGAGTTATATGGTCGAATTTCCCCAGTTTTGGTCAGGATTCTGGCAGCAGCATTCTGAACCAATTGTAGTTTTTTAGTGCGCCCAGTAGGTAAACCCGAAAAAAGGGCATTGCAATAATCGATTCTGGATGATACAAAGGCATGTACTAAAATTTCTGCGTCTGCCTCGAATTTTGGCAATATTACGAAGATGATAAAACGCTGTTTTAGTGATCTCCTTAATGTGCAACTCGAATGAGAGGGTAGGGTCGAATTTTACCCCAAGATTTTTAACGTATGGGCTCTGGGAGATTACACAACTATCAAAGTTGAGAGTAGTATTCTCAAATAAGTGTCTATGTCTAGCTGGTCCTACAATCATCATCTCAGTTTTGCTGCCATTAAGAAGTAGGAAGTTTAGGGTCCAATATTTGACCTCTGATAGACAGGCTTCTAGTTTTTGGAATTGGGTGTTGTTGGTTGGTTTGACTGGTATGTAGATTTGAGTGTCATCGGTGTAGCAATGGAAGTTAATGCCAAATTTGCGAATGATGCCACCAAGTGGTGGCGCGATATGATCTATCAAGTAGGTAAGACCTAAACCAAGAAAGGGCTGATCCCCGGATACCAATATAATGTTCAAGACGGTTCAAGAGTATCGTATGATCAATTGTGTCGAAGGCTGCGCTCAGGTAAAGTAGCAATAGTGCTGAGGTTGAGTTGGAATCAATAGCTAACAAAAGGTCATTTACCACTCTCGTCTGTTGAAATGTTTAGTTATGTCCCTTGCAAACTCAACATGTGACTGCTTATCAGACTTCCTCCAGGATCTGAAGCGTTGCAGATAGGCCTCTGGTACCAACTCATAAGCTTTTCAAAATCTTTAACATTAGAATATTTCTGGCTCTCAACTATGCTAAGCGCTCAGCCTCAGGCCAACCTCTCACATTGGCGACATGTTCAAAAAGGGTGAAAAAGGTGTCTGGGTATTTCATCAAACTTTAGTACTAGACGCAAGTTACCCACCACATGAAACGTTTTCAAATTTTGTGACACGGATGCTACAGACTCATCTGAACACTCTATATCAGCATTACCTGACAGCTTACCTGCATTAATTAGATTTAACCTGTACTGCTGCAACTCCAATTTTCTTTTTTCCAAAGACTGCCTTAGCCATTCCTTTTCTATGCTCAACTTATCCCTTTCCATTTGTAACAGCAACAGCTCTTTTGTTGCTCAAAGGTTAAAGCTACTGTAGGAGAAACCACAGACTCACCAACACTGTCACTTGGACTCTGCAATGTAGCCAGCAAAACACCATTTTCCATTAAAGCAGCCCTCAATAACCCTTTAATTTCCTTCTTTAACCGTTTTTGAGTTTGCAGAAAATGTTCTTCAAAAACGGGACATAAATATCAAGACCAACGAAAAGGCATTCGTTCGCTATAGCCGAATAGCTATAGTGAACGACGCTCGATATAGCCACCACTCTCCTCCGTGAATCAGGTGCTTCTTCTTTTTGGCATATTTGACGAAGTGGTTTATATTTTTGTGTTCCGATTTTTTTTTCCAACAATATGACAAAATTTACATTCCAATGGTTTATTGTGGATTTTAATGAATACTGGGCTTTTATTTTTTTTTTTTACAGAAAATCTCAGCAGCCTCTGCAGTTACTGTGGAGATAAAGAAAATGAGAGCACTCAATGGGTTAGTTCAATAACATTGAGATTTATCAGAAATTATAAAAGGCATACTTTTCAGGTTTCTAACTTTATCCTGATCATCACTAAAATAATGCACTCATGGGTTAATGAGGAAATGCATTACTTGCACCAGGATTAGAATATCATTATGATAACAGTCACTATTACGACCGCTGTTTTCTGTGTGTAGTGTGTTTTGACAGAACCCAGCTTGACTGACAGCTGTCAGTCAAGCCCATTGGCTTGGGAGCAGACGTTGGCGTGATTGGCTGGATGTTGGACAAGCTGCCTATATAATGAGGAGCCAGCTGATCTGCCAGCAGAGCGGATCTCTCCATTGCCATGTCCCAACCCTTTGTCCTTTGTTGCTCAGTGGTTTCCCGCAGTTGTTTAGACACGGCGATGAACTGTTGTACATCTATAACCTATTGTATATAGCCGCGATCAAGGAGCAGTAGGGGTGGGTCGCCCTTGTTTCTTTTGGGTATCGTTTTCTCCTGTTTTGGAAGTTAAACAGGTAGTTTAGTTTGTTGTAATTTTCCTTTCTTTCTTTTGCTTAGATTAGTTAATGTTAATTTTAGTTACTCTTTTATTGTTGTGTTGGGCAATTGGCTCACCCTGAAGCTTGGTGCTCCATATGTACCGACACAAGACAAATAAATGCCTTTTTTTGTGTAATGCAGTACAGTTGCAATACAGTTGAATACTGTAAATGTTGATGCCTTTGAGGAACAAAATATGAACAGAAAGCTACTGTACAATCTTACGGTATAATACAGTATTTTTTCTTTTTTAGTTAAGTCAGACTTGAGTCTGACTCTGTTGCTTGAGTCCGCCCATAACTCATCTGAGCAAAATCATGTTGCATTAAGTCCCACCACCTCATTTAGCACAGTCAACATAAAGAAATAAAATAGGTGTAAAATATTATTATTAATATTATTACATAGATCAGTGATTTTATTGAAGATAGAAGGAAGAATAAGAAGAAGAGGAAGAATTGAAGAAGACAATTTTCACCACAACTCTCTACTTACCAAGGTATATAATTTTTTTTGCCGATATGACACCAGGAGGTGTCATCATTGGTGGTGGTTTTACTTCATTCCTTTCTCAAGTGAAAACACGAATTCAGAACATCAACTGTGCAGGGACATTGAAACGACACCGATCATCAAGACTGTCTGGACATCTGCAGAGGCCAACTGATTCTTACGGATGTACACAATTTTAGCCACAACCAACACCAGAAGAAACCAATGAGACAGTGGAGCAGAAGCAGCAACAATTGGAGAACATCTACAGGCAGGAAGGTATTCACGGTGGTGAGAGGGCAGAAGTGATAAACCTCATGAAAACAATATCTGTCTAAAGCTTAACCAAATCAATCAGACTCCTGCACCTTCCATTGAAGATTTAAGAATCCAGTGGCCTTACTTTTTTACCCAAAGGGATATCTACTGTCACTTCGAGTTACTAACTGACATTAGCTATCTATTGAAGAATGTGGACAAGGAATGGAGACGTATTTAAGGACAAAAGCAAAGAACAAAGATGTACAGTCTGTCATCTCCCAGGGTGAAGATGGGGAGTTGACTCAGCAGCTGATGGAAGTAGGCCATCAGCTGCTGATGGCCTACTTCCATGAGAGAACAGAGGGACTGATACTCCTTGCTGATGTAAGTTTTGTTAAGCATTATTTTTTTATGTCTACTACAGTCATCATGGAACTCCTGCTGAGGAAGAGAGTGAGGAGGATATCTCTGATGAGCTGAACCGTTACCTCCGGGAGCCTGTGATTGACAGAAAGACTGGTCTGCCACTGGAATGGTGGAAACAGAACAAAACCCACCTAAGCCTTCTTGCACCACTGGCAAGAACATTGTATCTGTCCTCCACCCTCCTCTGTTCCCAGCAAGAGAATATTCAGTGAGGTTGGGACCATTTATGAGAAGAAAAGGAACAGGCTCAGTGGAGAAAATGCAGAGAAACTATGTTTCCTGTTATACTGTAAAGATCACATTCTACAGTACCTTAATACATTTTACAGTAATAAACAATTTATGGAGATTACAGTAGGAACACTAAAATAACAGTATAAGGGCAACCAAACAGCTGACAGTATTTCACTTTAAAACCTATATTCTATACAGCACAGTACTGTAATATTATACCATCTCCTAGACAGGGCATAACAGTGACCGAGGGAAAAGAGAAATGGTAATTGGAATTATGAAGACCTGCATACAAATGTTCTATGAGGACATAAAACAGGTTTAATGTGGAATTTTCTTTTGGCTGTGATTCCTGCATGAGGTGGTACCTCAGTGGGTAGACCTCCACAAAAAGAAGAAGAAAAGGGCATTCTCCTTCAGAAGAGGATTTTACATAATGGCAAATAGGCAGCTTAAAAGGAAACCAACTCATAGACTAAGAAAACAGAAAACTAGCCGAATGACCATCAAACAAAATCACATTCAAAATAAATCATTCCTTTTTCTGGGGTCCTGTGTATCATATTTGGTTGACATGGTTGACACTGTGAATGTAATGCTTGTAAACCTTACCTGTGTTGTCGTTGTCTCCCCTCCCTGTTAGTATTTAGTCTGTGTTTCCCTGTTCTGTTGCCAGTTCGTATTTGTTCCCTGTAACAACGTTCCAGCTTCCTTTGTTTCCTGCATTCCCTCAAACCTGGTTGGATTAAACGGACTTGTATTTCACCTCCCTGTCTCGAGTCGTGCATTTAGGTCCATGCTCTTGTGCCCAGTCTGATAGTTGTAGCTTAAACAGTAAACTAAATGTCCTCTTCTTAGTGTCTGCTGGAGTGGTTAGGAGACTCAAATTTCAATTACTCACTTCCTGCGTGGAGAAGATTTATTGGCGTCTCAATCAGTGGGGATGGGACTATCCTCTCGCAGCTCCACTATGTCAGGTTATGGTTATATCAAGTTAAGCTGGTTACATGAACCTTTGATAGCTTGTTATTGAGTCTCCCTGTTGTCATGAATAAACCTGTTAACAGATGCAATGTCATGAGATGTTGTGCTGTGCAGGGAGTGCTGTGGCAGAATTGGAGAACAGAGAAGCGTCAAACAAAACTCAAGGGTTTATTTCCTTCCATTAACTCATTGCATTTCCTCTTTAGGGCCCTGTCACACTATTGCGTATGAGAGAAACGTATTAGTTGCGTATGAAAATTCATTTCATACGCACAAAAAGCCCTTGAAAATACCGTATTGAACCTATGAGTAGCGTATTGCCAGCGTATGTCCAGCGTATGGCCAACGTAGTTTGCGTATGGCTAGCGAATGAGTAGCGTATGAACTGCGCATGTCCAGCGTACCGCTATCACGTGACATGGTGAACTGCCAAATCGATCAGATCATACTGGTGTTGGAGAAGAGCTGCTACTACTACAGGCCCTGTCACACTATTGCGTATCGTACTAGCGTATGCCAGCGTATGAAAAAAAACACTCATACTCTGGCATACGCTGAAGATGCTGAACATTTTTGAGCATGCTGAAAAATTTTGAGCGTATGCCAGCGTATGGTTTATACGCAAAGCATACACTAGGTATACGCTGAATACGCTCGAGTTACGCTAGAGGTACGTTACTCATAGGTGGAGTACGCTGGTCATACGCTGGCAATACACTGGCATGAAGGTGTACCGTACAGCTAGCGTATTGATACCGTACAGCAGGCGTATGCCTGACGATTGAGTAACGTATTTAACGTACAACTAGCATATGATTGGCGTATGGCAAGCGTATCCCCAGCGTTTTGATAAAGTGTATATATAGGATCCCATTTCCTACTTCTTGCCCTTTTCTCGGCCCCGGGTAGACGATGTCTTCTTCTTGGGAGCCATGTTGATAGCTTTACGTCTACTGCAATAATGCTGCAATGTGCCGCTATCACGTGACAAAGTGTCACGTGATAGCGGTACGCTGGACATGCGCAGTTCATACGCTACTCATTCGCTAGCCATGCGCATACTACACTGGCCATACGCTGGCAATGCGCTACTCATACGCTACGCATAGGTTCAATACGGTAAGTATAAGAAAAACTGTATTTTCAAGGGCTTTTTGTGCGTATGAAATGAATTTTCATACGCAACTAATACATTTCTCTCATACGCAATAGTGTGACAGGGCCCCCAGCGTATGTCAGCGTATGACCAGCCTATTCCACCTATGAGTAACGTACCTCTAGCGTACCTCTAGCGTAACTCGAGCGTATCTCGAGCATATTCAGCATATACCTAGCGTATGCTTTGCGTATAAACCATACGCTGGCATACGCTCAACATTTTTAAGCATGCTTAAAAATGTGGAGGAGTCCAAAATCAAAATATCCAACCGTAACAATAGTTATCACAGCTCAAAACTAGGCTCAAAAGATAGACTTAAACTTACTAAAATTCCTGTCGTAATCACCTACGTGGGCTGCGTCTCCCTATACTTGACATTGATTGATTTGTAGAGGGGCGTGCGTCTGTCGTCGGCTTGTTGTCAATTCGGCAGGTAGCCTTTTATGTTTGAATGAAATGAATGAACAGATTCATTTTGTTGCCACGATACAGTCCCTCCAGGATGTTGCGATCGCAATGATTAACGCAAGTTCAACTAATAGCTGGAATACTTGCAAGAGCTTCCATTTTTGCCAAAAAATACTCCCGCAATATTCCCGCATAAAACGGTCAAATTAGCTCAATGCTTCCACGTGAATACTCCTACATGTTCGGGAGGTTGTTTTTTTATTTAAATATGCAATTTGCACCATTTGCTTTCTTGTTATCCTGAGCCTTTGATAGGACAATGACGGAGTGGCCAATCGGGACAACCAGGACGAATCCCGGTGGGCCAGTCGGTCTTTGGGCCGGTTGGACGGGCCGCGCCGTGGTGTAGCCTAATCATTTTATACTGTTAACTGTTCAAGTTGATTTGCTGCTAACAGGCCGGTGACTAGTTAGATGTGTGTTCTCTGCTCCGGACATCTCTCTCCTTTTCTCTGTGTCAAACTGGCAGCACTGACAGACCTGACAGATTAGAGCGGGACGGGAATGTGACGGGTCAACTAATGATGTGATGGCAAATTGTAGATATGCTTTAGGCTGCTGAGATGGAAGAAAGGCTTGTTGATATGTGGCAAGAACACGACTGCCTATATAACGTGTCTTCCAAGCACGGGCGCAGGATTCATTTCAGAAGTGCGGGGACCAAAAAGAGTGTATGTGTGACTGTGTATGTGTAGCGGTAGATAGAATGGAGACTTGCACTACTGCAGAGTAACTAGAGCTTGCTTGCACCACAGGTTGGCGGACGCCGTCATCTCCACATTTGGAGAGAGTTACAAACTGTTTGACAGCAGCAAAGTATCAACCACTCTCTATTTTTGTACCAATCTGCATTAAAGTACCTTTCTCTTTGGCCAAACAATCTAGCGGTCTCCTTATTGTCTACAATTAGCTGTGCAGCTTTACCCATCTCTATGTCCCGACAACAACCCTCCAGGCAGTCGGAGCTAGCGCTAGCCTGTTTCGGTTCAATGCCAGAGGTTTGACAGTCTCAGCGGGCACAGGGGTGCTGCTTTGGGGTTCTTCTGGCTGCTGCTGCGCTGGTCCTATGGTTGATTGGCCAGGCTCCAACGCAGTTGGATTCGCACAATTTGCGAGTTATCGCAGAAAAAAAAGAGATACTACTAGTACTTATGTAGAATTATGAAGTACTTTGTACCGCTGCTGAGTCAGCAAAAAACGCCCATAGACTTCAATGTATTTTGAACTCTCCATAGACTTCAATGTATTTGCAATGCAACTGGATTCAACTTCATTCAACTTTCAAGTACTACTACTAGTACTACTACAAATGCTGCCATTGTGGATCCAGGTGGCCATTTTGGATCCAGCTACTACACGTTAGCAATAGCATATTAGACCCTAGCAACGACAAACAACATAGGAACCAACTAGGAACTAGCATCCGCCTAGGACACCCTAGCAACGGCTCAGGACACCCTAGCAACGGCCCAGATCACCCTAGCAACGGCCCAGGACACCCTAGTAACACCCTAGCAATGGCCCAGGACACCCTAGCAACACCCTACCAACGGCCTATGACACCCTAGCACCAGCCAGGCAACGGCCCAGGACACCCTAGCAACGACCTAGGACACCCTAGCAACGGCCCAGGACATCCTAGCAACACCCTAGCAATGGCCCAGGACACCCTAGTAATGGCCCAAGACACCCTAGCAACAGCCCAGGACAGCCTAGCAACGGCCCAGGACACCCTAGCAACACTCTAGCAATGGCCCAGGACATCCTAGCAACGGCCCAGGACACCCTAGCAACAGCCCAGGACACCCTAGCAACGGCACAGGACACCCTAGCAATGGCCCAGGACACCCGAGCAACACCCTAACAATGGCCCAGGACACCCTAGCAACGGCATAGGACACCCTAGCAATGGCCAGGACACCCGAGCAAGACCCTAGCAACGGCCCAGGACACCCTAGCAACAGCATAGGACACCCTAGCAATGGCCTTGGACACCCTACCAATACCCTAGCAACGGCCTAGGACACCCTAGCAATGGCCTAGCAACCACCTAGGACACCTTAACAACCAGCTGGTACACCTTAGTGACCACCCGGTACAACAGAGTAATATATAGAGTAATATATACTTATACGTACAGCAATCCCATGCATTTTCCGCAAGCAATGCATTTCTAGTTAACGTTGAAATTCAGTTTTGTTTGACTGTATTTTCCTTTCTTATCCACTGGTTCTTTTGACATGTTTGCAGAAGCATATTTGCAATATTGATAGTTCAGGTTAGTTCAGCTAGTTTAACTGCTCACTGTAAAAAAGGTAACACACATCACAGCATTGAAACTATTTTATTGGTTGCAATGTACACTGGATGCATTTGATTCTGTCCTCTTTGATTGGATTAAAATGGAAATATTCTTCCAGTTTTATGTCTATGCTTTATTTTACCTAATGTGGGCGGGAATGAATGAAAGGTCTTTTACCTTAAGTGTTGCAATATAGGGGCATTTGAGGTGATACAGTGATTCTTTATCAATGCAAAGCATTAGTAAAGCAAGTTACACCGGCTTCACCATGCCAGTCTACATTTTGTTTACATTTACTTCCCCATGAAATCACGTGAGATCATGCGAGGCGATGCATTCAGGCTCCCTCTGGCACGATAAACTTAGTAAGATCTTCTAGTGTGTGATTCACCATTATTTTCAGATCTTGTAGTCTGTGCGTGTTCGAAATTAGAGAGAAGAACATCTGTGAAGATTCTCCTCATGTGCGTGATGCAACTCGATTTCAAAATCGGTTAGGATTTTAAAACCTGTGGTGTGAGCCCAGCCTTAAACACCCACACCTCTCTCCTGGCAGGTGAGGTGAAATGGGACTTGTAGTTCTGGCAAAGGTGGCCATTTTGTATAGCACTTCCCCCTGTTGCCACTGGATGGGGATGTGATGCCACACATATTCTCCCTCACTCTTTGACTGAGCATTAGCTTACTTCTAATGTAGGAGAAAGAAACGATGATCTCTAGTACATACTGCTCACCAGTGGCGGCTGGTGATTGGCTGACTTGCAAGTTTAGCGAGGGTGTTTGAACTGTGCCTTGAGCGGGCATAACTTGGTTATCACACTGTAAGGAAAACAGTGAGGGGCCCCTGCTACACATCTTAGCAAGTCATATAAATGAACACATAATGCTATCTAAGATATCATACATTTGCGCTACCACATTCCACAGATAAGAATGTCTCACTCAACCTATTTTCAAAGCACAAGAAATAGTCACATCAGATCTTGTCTATCGGTAAACAGGTTTTTGCACATATTGTCTTCAAATAAACCAAATTAATTCCACATAAAGCACATCAAAAACAGGACCAAGATAATTTTTGCTAAGCTATTCACTTACATTGTGGCAGATACCGCAACAAGGCCTCAGATTCAAGATAAGGATCCTGAGATTCCTAAGGAAATTCAGGGTCCACTGCTAATGGTTAAACTTCAACAGCATTCCAGGACTTGAAAATATTGACAAAGGCCTGTCTGAACTGATTACTATAGTTTCTGAGGGTTGAGAAGAAATCCCTGTAAAACTATTTCTACAGAAAGATTTTTATGAGAAATGACTTGTGGCAGGAAGTTGAATACATTTCTTATCCCCAAGATAATCTTTGCTACAACAAATATGAGCTGACTTCAAACAAAATCCTGTTGGAGAGGATCATTGATTTAGAAAGGGAGGCCGCAGGAATAAATTTGTTGCTGAGACGATTGCCTGAAAATATTGACGGTACTTGTACTTTGATGGTTTGCCTCCAGTAGAAGCTCCCTGAAAGGCCCAACCACCGTGAATGGTAGTTTGATATACACCGATCAGCCATAACATTAAAACCACCAGCCTATTATTGTGTAGGTCCCCCTCGTGCCGCCAAAACAGCTCTGACCCATCAAGGCATGGACTCCACAAGACCTCTGAAGGTGTCCTGTGGTATCTGGCACCAAGACGTTAGCAGCAGATCCTTGAAGTCCTGTAAGTTGCGAGGTGGGGACTTTGTAGGCCAAGTCAACACCTTGAACTCTTTGTCATGTTCCTCAAACCATTCCTTCTGTGGGATCGGATCAGACGGGCTAGCCTTCGCTCCCACGCGCATCAATTAGCCTTGGGCGCCCATGACCCTGTCGCCAGTTCACCAGTTGTCCTTTCTTGCGCCACTTTTGGTAGGTACTAACCACTGCATACATGCATACATTAAAACCACTGCATTTAATGTTATGGCTGATCGTATATATAGTGCAATATAGTGCACTTTCTCCCTGAAAACTCTTCCCAAACCACCCTGACCCTCCAAGGATGGAGGGTTTTTTTGTGTTTCACTGGTACAGAACTGGAGCTCCAGGAAGATGAATTTTACCAAGGGAAGTGTCACGATCCATCCTATGATGCCTGGTGCCACTGAAAAGAGTTTGACACATTTATTAAACCTCTCCAGAGGTTAAATAAACCTTCATAATCACTTTCCTAATCACTGTGCCATCTTGCAGATGAGACTGTTTACCCACTCATTTCAAATTATTATCCCAGCAATCATTAAAGGAGAATTCCGGAATTTTTAAACCTGGCCTCTATATCCACAAAATCACCTATTATACCGCAAAATAGGTCCAAAAGGTTTCGGAATTGCTCCGATAGATCGGCTCAGTCGGCAGCCGCGAAACAGGCTCAATGGCTGCAACGTAATCTGTAGGGGCATATGCGCGCGGTCAAAGTACTTCCACTAAAAGTGCTTGATTTTGCGACTGACAGGCTCAGATTATTATTCGTGTGTCTGACAAGTGTCTGACAACATTACTGAAAGGATCGCTACAGAAATAGACCTTTTTTTAACCAGAAAACTAAAGTCTAGCTCAAGGAGTCCTGAGAAGTCCTGCTCTGAAATGGACGGTGGACAAAGGTAGTCTAGAGCAAGAGGGTTAACTTGTTGCAGGAAGAGGACGGTAGAAACCTGACAAAGGTATTCTATGAAAGCTGCGCAAAGTCTTCCTCAACATTTTGTTGGCACAGTTCAGAAATGCGCAAAAACGAACCATTGTTGTTGTTTTTTATCTTTGGGAAAAACAAATACAAATACAACTACGCTTTCTATACTCCAACACACGTCTCCAAAGCTGATTTGTTTCCACCATCCTCTTCCTGCAACAAGTCAACCCTCTTGCTTTCATAGACCACCTTCGTCACATTTCCAGTCCTCTTTCAGAGTTGAGAGTTGAGAGTTCAGAGTTGATGCAGGAAAAGGATGTGAAACTTTTACTAGCTAATGAGCGCAAAAGTCAGGCATACAGCTAGCCAACGTGGTCGGTCTGGTCGGTCTGACTTAACCCCCCCACTCCACCCACACCCACACACACTTTGGTTAAACTAGATCATGAAGGCAATTTTAATATATGCCAGCGCCTTTTTCTTTGCTGCCGTGTGTTGGGGCAGCAGCATCAGAGCCAGCGACACTAACAGACTTGATAAAATCATCAAGAAGGCTGGCTCTGTACTGGGTCTCAAGCTGGAGACTTTTGAGACCGTGGTGGAGAGGAGAACGCTGAACAAACTGTTATCCATCATGGACAATGATCAGCACCCTCTCCATCACACAGTAGACAGACAGCGGAGTACCTTCTCTCACAGGCTGCTCCAGCTCCGCTGTCGAAGGGACAGATACAGGAAATCTTTCCTGCCACATGCCATCACACTGTACAATAACAGCTAAAACTCTGGTCATAACATACAGTCACTATGCACTTTATATGTTTTTACACAACTCTGTTCACTGCACCTTATATTTTATTTTGCACTGCAATAATAATGCTTATTTATACATTTTTATATTGCATTCTATATTGCCATTTTAATATGTCTAGGTTGTTCTTTTTTTTAATTTTTTTAATTTTTTTATTCAGTGTGTTGTTGTTATTGTCTCTGTGTGTAATGCTGCTGCTGCACTGCAATTTCCCAGCTTGGGATTAATAAAGTACATCTATCTATCTATCTATCTAATAATCTCAGTCCGAAATGCACTAGCCTGAAAATACAGGCTTTGCAGCTGTGAATCCTTTAAATTTATTAGCTAAGTAGCCATTCATTTTATGTTATGTAATGATCGGTTTAGGGAGTTTTGTTAATTAGTATAATTGTTAAAAGTATAATTACTTTTGTTTTACCTACTTTTAACAGGCTCAAAAAGACAAAATACAGCAAGCATTGAAACATCTGTTGGATTGTGTGGAGGAGGCACAAAAATTGCCCACGTGGGCAGGGTTTATGCAGGCAGGTTCCAGTGGGATAGCTGGTGCAATCCACATGGGTAACCAGGGAGGTGAGAAATTATCAAAAAATGTCAACCAACTTTTTTCTGAAAGATATTGTGACTGTACAGAGTAAGACTGCTCGACGCTCAAAATAAAGTTTTCTGTCACTCTTTTTCATATGAATAAATATTACTTAGACCTCAACTGTTCTCTTTTGATGTGTCTTTATCTCTCTATCTTCAGGGAACATGTCCAGTGAACCCACCCAGACCATCCGACCAGGGACCAGTGGGACTCAGCCCAGACCAACTGTCAACAATGAGATGCAACGGTATGGGTTTTCCCTAGATAGTTTTCATGCTAAGGGGAAGACACCGCATTTGAATACAGGCACAGGTGACATTTAGATAGCACAGCAGAGAGTGCACATGATAAAGCTTTATTCTTTTTATTGTCAACATGTTCCATGGAACAAATAATAATCGAGCGGCTCTGGAGAGATTTGTGGGTGGCAGTAACACATATCTTCTACGATGTGCTACACAACCTGGAAGAAGGACAACCGGATTTGTCCAATGATCTCTTCTGTTGCCACTACGTCTTTCTCCCTCAACTGCAAGAGCATCTCCACACATTCCAGAATGGGTGGGACAACCATCCTCTAAGCACTGAGGGCAATCTGACTCCCAATCAGTTGTGGGAGATGGGACACCTCCGGGTTGCTCCAGAAAATGATGAGGTACGAGAGGGGGGACACTAGCATCCTCGTTAACATAATTTTGTGATTAAAATAATTTTCCTTCTGGATAGATTGTGTATGTGTGGGTGGTGGTCCAATATGCAACATGTGTGACAAATAACTTCTGGCTGTGCAGAAGGTAGACCACAGGCAGTATAAAAAGCAGACATAACTTGAGACATTAAAAAATTATCTGCATGGCACAGGACATAAACATCTGCCACATTGACTGGGAGAGCAGTGGCCTACCTGAACAACCCAATGCAGGCATCCAGGTACCAGTGATGGAGTATCCCCTGAATCATGATGAGGTTGCGGGGCTGAAAGCTGCCATAGACCCAAAGGCACCATCCGAGTGTTTTGGTATGGACATTTATATTGGAGCACTGCAATATGTGCAGCAGCATTGCTCAGTGTAAAGGGAAGACTGTCACAGAAAATCCCTGCAAATGCCTTTCCCTCAAAACCCACACTGCCCGAGTCCATAAAACATACATTTTGCCAGTTATGTTACTATTTATCCTACAAATAATGTTTGTTGAAATTAATTGCTACAATATGTAAGATTTGACAAAACCTGTTTTGATAAAGTGACGGAGGTACCCTGGGATGCAACATTTTATATTGAGTGGGTATGCATCATCATCATCTTCCTCCTCTTCCTCTAAGGGCCACACTATGCTGTCCAGAACAGTCTGGACAAAAAGCGTGTTGAAAACGAAAAGCATACTACAGTGAGCACTACATTAGTGAACAAAATCATGATCACTGACAGTGTTGTCTGTCTTTATACCACATTATTAAACTACACAAATACTGTACAAAAATCAAATGAATAGTTGTCATGACACAAAAATGTCTGATCATTTTATGTAACCAATACCTGTGTGCTACATTCAGCATCTGAGTGTCTTGGAAACATCACCGTAACAACATCTGGACGTCCACTCAGCAGTGGCCACACTTTGGTGTCTTTTATTCCTCTTCTGAATTGCTTTATTTGACACATTGTGCACCCTAGGACCTGAAAGTCAAAAATAACAGATATAAATATACATATAAATCTGTTGGTCAACAGTAGTTAAAGTAGCATACTGGACTGGAGGGAGGGTGGGGGAGGCTTAATCGGATCCAGGAAAGAAGCAGTCCACTAACTCACCTCTCTCCTGGATCCAATTAAGCCTCCCCACCCTCCCTCCAGTCCGCCACACATACATACTGTACTGATTAAGTGATCAAAAAGGTAACTGTGTGGAAATATCCAACCACTCATAATTGTGGTCTACTACTGTTGCAAACAAATGAGATTACATAAATGTAACTAGTGGATGTGCAAATGCAAGTGTGCTTGCTGCAACCGCGTAGATGTGAGTGTTAAGATTCCTAAATGTTTACGTATAATTCACGGGGAATATGGCTCTCACCACTTCTAGTCATTCTCTATGTGGAAGATTTGCCACTAGAGGTAGAAGATTCCATAAACCGTGAACGGTAACCTTCCACAAAGTAGTTTCATGAATCCCTCCCTGATGGGCCGCACAACTTGATATCAGTCATGTCTATGTTGTGCAAAAACTGTGGGAGGAGTGGCAATGTTCAAAAGTAAAAAGTATGTATATGAGACATTACTGCATGCTGCAGGAGTCGATTGAACAGCCATTCCCTGTTGTCCTGTGTAACCCCTGAAAGATCCCAAGATAGAGCCAGGTCAAGGACCTCCTTCTTTTCTTTTTCTGACAGGTCAGCATCTCCCTCAAGCTTCAGGAAATATAGATTTGTAATGATTTGTTTTAACATCATGATTTATTTGAACAATTTTGATTGATTTGTAATTACACAAGTCTTGTACTATGTACCAGTTTGATGGTCCCCCGATGGTCTAAGTCTGGATAGTCCTCCAGCTGAATGGTTGCTGTTTCTATAGGTCCCCCTAGCAACACATGTATCACTGCTTGGCTTATGCCAGACAAGCATGGGCCACCATGGATGAAGGAGTGGCCCACCATCCTTCCCGCCATCAACAAAAGGTCACTTTCCACATGAATTTGGTAAGTGGAAGGAACAAGATGACCAGCCTGGCCCTCAAATAGCAAGGTCATACCTGTGTTACCTTATAAGGAAAAGGAAAAGCAAACTCTAGTTTGTTTAATGAAAATGATAAAATATCACCTATTGAAATATACTTACAGTTATGGATGTTTATAATATATAGACATAGGAGATACAGGACATACTAGGACATACTTATTGATACATTCTTATACATGTAACAGTTAAAATGAGATTATCTACTGAACATCAGGCACAATTATTTTTTGGTTAATGTTAATAAACATGTTCATTTTTTTATGCTTTATGCTAAAAATAAAATCTCGAGTCCAAAAAAGTCTCCTCGAATAATTTTGATATGTTGTTATGGCTGTTTGAGAAATGTGTCGTCAGTAAAGTTTGTAATAATGCTAAGCAATTGGGCATTTGAATGGTGGATGTGAAATTGATGACAATTGATGACAATGGAACATGTTGACAATAAAAATAATAAAGCTTTATCATGTGCACTCCCTGCTGTGCTATCTAAATGTCACCTGTGCCTGTATTCAAATGCGGTGTCTTCCCCTTAGCATGAAAACTATCTAGGGAAAACCCATACCGTTGCATCTCATTGTTGACAGTTGGTCTGGGCTGAGTCCCACTGGTCCCTGTCCGGATGGTCTGGGTGGGTTCACTGGACATGTTCCCTGAAGATAGTGAGATAAAGACACATCAAAAGAGAACAGTTGAGGTCTAAGTAATATTTATTCATATGAAAAATACTTTATTTATAAACTTTATTTTGAACGTTGAGCAGTCTTACTCTGTACAGTCACAATATCTTTCAGAAAAAAGTTGGTAGACATTTTTTGATATTTTCTCACCTCCCTGGTTACCCATGTGGATGGCACCAGCTATCCCACTGGAACCTGCCTGCATAAACCCTGCCCGCGTGGGCAATTTGTTTAAGTCGGACCGACCAGACCGACCACATTGGCTAGCTGTATGCCTGACTTTTGTGCTCGTTAGTCTTAGCTAGTAAATATCAATAGTCTTGAGTAGAACTAGCTAATTTGCTAGTTACAGAGAAAATGTAGCTGTTTGCTAGGTTTGTATTATGCACACTATGAACATTAACAGAGCTTAATATCAGTAATTTATAGCTAAATTCACAGTAACACAATGGGGCACACATACCATGCTGGACGTCATCTTCAGTTATGCTTGACGAGACGAGCCAGCTAGTGATGGGTGGCAGGGAACGAACAAATCTTTTTGAACTAATCTTTTTAGTGTCGGGTATGTACTGGGTTAGCAAATCGAACGGACCGAGTGCTCATGAATCCTGACTCACACTGCCCACGCCCGCTCACGCTGCCTGCTATGAGAGACTGAGCGGCTCGCGAACGAGAGAGCAGATGAACGAGAGAGCAGATGAACGAGAGAAACTGAGCTGCTCGCGAACGAGAGAGCAGATGAATGAGAGAGCAGATGAACGAGAGAGACTGAGCTGCTCGCGAACCGTTCAGTCTCTATCGGACTTCTCAGACATTGGACATCTCGCGAACCGAGAGAGCAGATGTCCGAGATGTCCGAGCGGTTCACGTCTGATGAATGAGAGAGACTACTTCCGCGTACCTGCCGGATCAAGGAGCCATATTGGATCGTGAAAAAGGCCAATGTAATAATGTAGCGATCTATTCTGGACACATTGACAACAGTTTTTGTTGTTTAATTGGGCAAACTATAAGCCATTTAACATTGGTCAACAAAACTGTCTCTATTAGAAAAAGAAAGTCAAGAGCACACAAAATAAAATGAAATCAATAGCAATACTCTGTGTAAATACTAAAAATATTATTATCATTAACCTGTGATTTAGTTGGCGTTTTACAGTTGGATACACATCTGGTTTGAAAGGGGTGGCGCTCATGTGATGCCATTACTAGTATAGCTCAGTTAGTAGAGCATCAGACTCTCATGCTGAGGATTGTAGGTTCAAATCTCACATGGTATGGTATGTCTTTGTTGGTGAATTACAATTAATCGATTCAGAATCAATGCACTTCTATCAGACAGCTTGAAAGAAGCGAGTTAGTTAAAAGAGTTGGTCTTCCCATCACTAGAGAATTCCACATCGGACTCAAGAGTTGAGACACTGAAACCGAAACTGAAAACAAACGGGCAAAAAAGAATGGAAACTCGAAAGGTTCGATACATTTACATGTATCAACTCGAAGGAATCGATTCTTTGAAAAGATTTTGTCCGCCCATCACTAGAGCCAGCCAAAGTTCTGTGGCACATTCTGTATCCAATCAGTGGAGAGCATGATGATTCCATGGACCAATCAGGTAGCTCTCTGATCTAGTCCCGCCTTCCCTTGATTGCAAAACTTGTCTCTCTTGAAAATCCTCTCCCACACACTTGCAAATAGTTTTGGCAGGATTTGCGCGCTGGAACAGTGACAAAAGTTGGTGCGCGCAGAATTGACGTTTGTAAGTGTAAAAGCATAACTGAAAAAAGAGTTTTGTGAATACAAATTTATTTTTCTTGCTCAAATTGTTTTTCGCTCTTGCAAATCATGAGTTACACTTCTGAAAATAGTTCTTTGCAAATACAAATTGTTTTTCACTCTTGCAAATCATGATAAGCTTCTGAAAATAGATTTGGCAGGCATACCTTCATAGGCAGCCCCACTAAAAGATATACTTCTGTAATTCCATGTGACTCCATGTAATTCCATGCAGTCTTATGTGATTGTGCATAGATTACCTAAAGACTCATTGGAGGCTGTACATTTCAATGAAAATCCCCGGAACAGGATGTTTTGGACATTTTAGCAGAATAGACTTTTTTTTGGACGTTTTGTCAGATTATACAAATATAAGTTGTATTAGAGGTGATGTTTTGAGAGTAACACTTTGACTACTACCAGTAGAAGAGTTAAAATACAATGAAAGTCTATGAAGTTCATTACCTCCTGCTCCTCTGATGATGTTGACGCCAAAATTTACTTTGCTAGATATTGGAAGGTTTGAATGGCATTGTGAGCGTCAATGGTAATAATATCTCAAAAAATGAAAGAATAAGTAATAATTCTAATACTTAGAGAATTACATATTTTCTGTGGAAAATGTGTATGTGTGACCCTTTAGAAAAGTGAAAAACTAGAATGTAGTCTCTTTAAAGTATTTACAATTTGACCAACAGATGTTGACATTTACTATCTGCCATTCAGTTTACTGGAAAAACATTTTTTGCAATAAAAGTGACAACAATAAAAAAAATCACTAATTTCTGAAACCATGAATTTTCAGATTTGCATTTGTTTGTCATTATCATTAAGTTGGATAAAGTTTTGAGACATCCAACAATTAACATCTGCTAGACAAACAAGCAAATTGCTGTAGTATCCTTAGCACGTGAAGGGAATGAAATAAATAATTATGTGATCATATGGGAGCATATAGATGGAGAACAAAATAGGTCCTAGGATGGACCCTTGAGGTATGCCACAGCTAATTCTGCTGAGGATGACATAGCATTACATTATTATTTACATATTACATTACATATTAACTGCTTATCTAAGAGATATAAAATACACATTTTTTGTCTCCGCAAGTCTCTAGGACAATAATATGTAGTGATCAATAATGTAAGTAGATTTAAAGTAGAACGTTCACTTTTATCTGCTACTTAACGAAAACCATTTGTAATAAAGTAAATCAGTCGCTTTAAAATGTAAACCAGAATTTTTTTTTTTTTTTTTCAAATAAATACATTTTTGGATTGTAATTTACATCTGAAACACGCAACAAGACGTCGCGTTGCTGTTGATTCGTTTGTTTAATTGGATCAATTTAGTCGCCTTAAAGGGTCGTTTAAAAAAGGAAGATTCCTTATCGCCGATTTATTGAGTCGTCAAGCACTATTTGTGTCCCATGGGTGTCGATTGACTATGGCAAAGTATGTGCACGCTCCATACCTTGCCTAAACGAGTCCAAATTTGATCTTCTAATGATCTCATTAAAATGCAGAGCAAAAATAACCAGAAATGTATTTTGAAGCCAAATCTAAAATCAATCAGGACCAATGTTCTTTCTACGTCTATGCAAGATAGTTTGGTGAGATGCATCCAGTAATTTATCACACTGACCAAATAATAATATTTTATCAATCAACAGAAATTTAGTGGACACCAGAGAGTTTGGGCGTGTTTGGTGTTAAATAGGATGCAGGGGACTTTACCATAGTTGTGGTTTAAAGGATTGATGCCCCTGTTCTGTCCCTAGATGGGGCCCCTCCACAAAATGTTCAGAAAAGCATTGCTCTCTCTCTCGCTCTTTCCCTCTGTCTTTGTGTGCGTGTGTGTGTGTGTGTGTGTGTGTGTGTGTGTGTTGTGCAAGCTCACTTTCCAGTGAGAGCAGCAGGCTACTCGGAGCAGCAGTGAGAAAGGAGCTCCGACTCTCGACTTTTTTTTTTTTACACGGGATGAACGCGGCTTTATTTCTTTCCCAAAACCACCACAAACTGGACTTTTACTCCATCCTTCACCTGAATGTTTTACTCGCTCGGAACCTGGAAGTTGAGTTTTTTGTTCTTCTACTTGGTGATTTGGAAAAAGAAGACCCACAAGAGTAATCCCAGAACCTAAATTTACGGATGCAACTTGTTATAAGAGCAATTTTATATTTTACTGCACGAGTTCACTTTTGTGGGTACTTTGTGAATACTGACGCTATGACCACCCTCCTGAAAAGTTGGCTTCTGGTGGTTTTCTTGGCTCCACATCTGAGATGCGAGGGTAAGTGCCAGTTTACTTACTCCATGACTTAGTGTTAAAGTTGCTCATGCGTTGCACAAGTTTTGTAGAGGACATGCACAGAACAGATATTTATATCAGAGATTTATATAACGCCATTTCTGTGATAACCCCCCACCAAAAATAAATAAATAAATCAGTATTTCTAGATCGACTAAATCCCTGAACCTTGAAAATGTATTTTTTTCTTTGTTATTTTTAAGACTTAACAATAAAATAATCATTACAGGGTGTATTTAGATAAGTGGCAGCGCTTCCACTGCGCTGTTTGGAAAGGCTCTTGGTGGCTTTACTATAACCAATTTTGCCCTTTTTTTGTTTTCTTTCTTTTTGCACATAATCTACACTTCACACTTAGAAGTTGTCATTGCAACTTTTCTCCACTGATAAAAAAAGAAGAAGAATTAAAAGAGTTTGTCAGACTCAAGGGCCACTATGTTGACATGTTAATTGGCTGCATAGTTGGATGTGGTCCCATGTCTTTGTCAGCCGTGCTAATTCATTTACTTCCCTGTGGGGGGTGACAGATGTTGAGATTTCCTGTTTTCAGCTTTTCATCCTGTTTTCAGTCCTACCATTTGGTATTAAGTTGGGGAGGGTGGGGGAGTTTAAATCATTGCAACCTTTCCCCTCCCTCTTTTCCCTTTTGACTCTGCAAAGAAAAGAATACTGTAATTTCATTTGATCATGAACTCACTTGGGAATAAATAGCCACATTAAGGTGGAACAATGTGGCATCGTTTTCTGAAAGGGTGGCATTACTCCTTATTAGGTACTAGATATTCATATACCTGTAGGTCTTTCCACTATTTTGTCCACCCCTTGTATCTTTAAATATATATAACGCAGTAGTGGAAGAAGATATGTTACAAATGTTGAGCAAATTTTAAAAAGTGAACAAAAATAGCTCATAAGAAAGCAAAATGCAATGGAAGCATGGTACTTAAAGCATTATAGCACCATTTTGGGGGTTGGGGTAGAAAGGTAGAGCTGACTTTCTGGTCTATATGGGGCCAAGATAGGGCCTGCCTTTGCCCCGGGGGGTAAAAGAAGGAAGGGGGTGTTAGGAGGGAGGTATCCACAGGAGACCTCTGTTGCCCTGGGGTAGAAGTTGTCGGGGTGCTAGAAATCCAGGCCATTGACACAGTAATTGATTCACTTGCTAATGACTGTCCGTGAACCTACAAGGCTTTTGTCTTATAGCCAAACAAAGAAGCCTTCTTTTTTGGGGGGGTGGGAGGGTAGGAATTGATTCTTCCCATATGAATGCCTTGAGTCTGTTAAGTCTCCCCCCCCCCCCCGCCTTACTTTAACTGTAGTAATGCACATATTGTTTTCAAAGAGGAGATGATAGAGAGTGTTTGTTGAAGGTGCTCTTCAGTTTGGGGTTGTTGCTCAATGAAAAAGGAAGGAGTTGCCAAGGGGTCTCCAAAATAAAACGCCTTCGTTTCACGGCCCGAAGGCCACAGTGTGGTCGAAACATGTTGGAGATGTTTTTCCTTTTTTGGAACGCCTTACTTTAATTGTTTTTTTTTTTTTATTAAACCTCCTTTCTTTGCTCAATCCAGTGTTTATATTAAAGGATGGAAACGATGCAGTGATTACAGATGTTGCAAACTGTGACAGATCTCCTTTTCATAGAACTCCTCTTTTCATTCTGAGCGACGCCATCATGCAGTTTATGTTTTCCAGTTCATAGTCATTAGCCATTTAGAAAGCCGATACAAAAACAGCAGGTCTGGAGTGATTAATGTGGAGTCTTGTTCTTAGTTAGGGGAAAGCAATCATTCCCACTGTTGCAAAGAGGTGCCCCATCGCCCCAATCAAATTAGACAAGGAGTGTAATAAACATGTGCGTGTTATTATATCAACTAATGGGCTTGGCAGTGATGTAACCAACAAACTCAAGTTAGTCACTTTTTACTTTTGGCCTGATAAAAATAAAACCTCATTGTCCTTCTCACTGCCCTCGCTATCAACTCTGTTACACAACCCTCAACAGCCCCCCATAACTGTGAAGTGAAGCGAGACGTCGGACGTAGTGGCACCGGACAAGCCAGAGAAGTTAGCCAGAGTTCAGTCTCTTAATCTGCAGTTGAGCGAAATCTTCAAAGAGCCCCGAGTCCACATCCCCCCCCCCCCCCCCATTTCTTAAGAGCCAGGAGCCCCGTGTAAATTCTGTGCTCATTCTAAGGCTAAAAAAAGAACATTGCGTTGGAGCAAATTGCCAAGACAGTGGAGCTACCGCCATGTCTACGTATCCTGTGATCTTTTTGCTTGTGGTTTTACTGAGTTTTAATGTTGTATGTCAAGGTAGTGTTAGTTTTGTCGTCCATTAAGGACTACAAAGTGTTTTAAGTCACACTTTCTTGTGCTAAGAATTGTTAATAACATTGTTTTGCTCTGCTAGAATTCCCCTTTACCAGTTATGCACAGCACCTTTCACTGCAGTTGTCATTCGTTGCGTTTATTTTTTTTCCCCCACAAATCAGATTAAATCAACTTTTCACAATATATCAGCCTTCCTAAATGTTGCGGTGTAATTAATTCTGTTAAGTTTTACCCACAAATTACTACTTTTTTTGATATCAAAGGGGTTCATGTCAAAGCTCCTTAATACCAGCATCCTGAGTACAACAGTGCTTATGCCTTTGTTCTAAGTGAAGCTAATTGCTAGCTGGTGACAGGCATTCATAAAGGAGTGAAACTGACATGGAAGGCTGCATACTGGTGTTGTGTTGGTGTACACAGAGCTGCACCGCAGGATTTAGACGAGAGGCCCTTAAAGCTCCAGACTGTGTCATTTCACAGATGTGTTCAGTGTACAGTGCATGAAATAAATGCATTCCAGGAAACATGCAGATGTAAATGAACAATGACAGACAATGACAATTCAAGCGACATTTTTTTTCAATGCTCATCCCTAAGAATATGCAAAACAGAACAGACAAAACGCCTCAGGAACAGCCAAGTTGAGGAGCATTACCTGGCCATAGGAGACGTAGCAGACTGATTGACCTTGAAGGTTACGTTCACACTAAGCCGTGTACATTTGAAAATGGCTATTTATTTCTCTGCTGAGAAAACTGAGACTTTTGAAAACGATGCGTTTTCAAATATAAACGGCTTAGTACGGACGTAGCCTGAAGAAGCCATGGAAGTCTTCAGAGAGTGTGTACCCGAGGTTCAGTCAGAAGTCAGGAACTCACGTTTCAAGAAGTTTTCAGATGGTCCAATGTAGAACGTTTTCCTTATTTAACCGACTTCACCAAAGTTGTTTTAGTTTAGTTAACCTCGATTGAGGAAGTTTTATTTTATTTTGATGCAAATGCAGCGATAGGTTAGGCGTCTGATCATGCATAGGTATAGTATGAATCAGATTAGTATGAATAGTATGAATCTGTCTGACCGTTGTTGTGGGAACATGTTTAGCACCATAAGCTCAGGCTGTGTAATGGCTCTGGTTCTTTCCCTGCAAAGGAACAGTTAGGAATAGTTCAGTAGAATTTCTTCTCTCATGTGACCTTAAAAGGCAATGGTTATGTTGTATTGCTCATAATGTACTGCTTATATTTATGCATAGCAGCAAACAGCAGAGAAACTTTAGTCTCAGCTCAGTTATAATGACTACTTTAGAGCCTTCTAAATCACGAAAGTCAATTTCAGTTGCTGAAAGCACCCCCTCTTGGCCAAAGGTCCCTCCCGATGTTGCCAGAATATCCACGGACTGAAAAAGGCCACATTTTGGAAAGGTCCAATTCGAAACTGAAGAAGAGTACCGACTGTGGGAGCACAGCCACCCAGTGTAGCATTGCATCGAAGACATTTCAGGATAGGGACTGAATTCCAGCAAAATACAGACGATGAGGTATCCAAAGACCATATTCGTTTAGTTGTTGCCTGATTATACCCAGAATAAGATGCAACATTTGGTGTAAGAACGATATCCACGGGCATTGTTCACGGAAAATGATACGGCCAAAGGCTATAAGCAAGCTATGACTATGGCCCTTACATGGCAACTATTACAAACTACTTTAACAACCCTCCCCACCCACCCCCAAATGCAAAAAAATAAAAATTCCATTTCGGCCACGTTGAATACAGAATGTGATGTTATGAGGTGAGAATTGACCATTAAGGAAGTACACTTGCACACATGGGTCTGTTCTTGGTCTGGTTTTACTCATAGTGACACGGGACGTGCCCATGTACGAGGCTCAGTGGGAACTGCATCCTGCATGGGATGGACCCCTTCAGCATATTGTAATATTCCCAGCTTTTGAGTGCGGAAGACATATTAGTCTGGCGAGCTCTTCCTGTTTACTTGCTTATCTGCTTATTTTTTAAATAATCATAAGCCTGTTTTTTAATATAAATGGGGCTGCAAAGCCTACATCTTTGGCCACGATAAGTAGTCTTTGATGTCATAGATTAAAATTATCTTTATGGCATTAAAAAAAAAAAAAGAACCCATAATCTTAACGTATGCAGCTGATTAAAATACAAGTAAGTAAAATAAGTAAGTAAAATAAAATCCCTCCTGCAAGAACCGCAGGAAACCCAGCAGCAGATCCCCTCTAGTAGAGCACAAGTGTATGGTGGAGGAAATAGCTAATTGCTTAGCTGGTGTTCTTTTAATGATGGTAGAACCTATTGTACCTCTAATGTATTGGCTTCAGAGTTTCATCGTGTTGCCAGGACTTGGTGTGTGTGAAGGAGAGACATTTTTGCATGAAAGTGTCAGATTTCATTGAAGAATGAGAGGTTTTCAAAAACGGTAGATGCACTTTTCCAACAAAAATAACGACTGAATTAAAATAACTTAATTCAAATTATTCACAGTGTAACTTCTAGCAGTTACGCAGTTGGTTCATAGTTTACTGCACGGAAACCAGGTGTGACGAACATAGAGCAACGGACTGTTTTGCGAAAGTAAATTGGAAAATATGCTAATCTCATATCTGTAAACTCATAATGACCTCAGCCTGTGTTACAAGCCCTCCCTGTTCAGCTGTGCAAAAGCCATGTTTCTGCAAAGCACATAGAAGAGTGGGAGTTTCCCCACATTGCTGTGGTTGCCTGATACAGCTCACACATACATCACACTGTCAAGAATTCATCCAGGAATGAATCCATGTAAAAGGGCCCATACAAAAATATGGCTGTTCCTGTAGTGTAATTGTGGAAAAATGCCAAAGGCTGCAGTCAATAATGAAGTTGTGTTGAAGGATAGCTTCCAGTAATGTCCTTGACATACCTGACCGGCTGAGTTTTACAGTACTGTCCTGCTCCTAAAGAGCCTCGCATTAATGTGACTGACACACAAAATCATACACAGGTAAAAGGTGCAGGTAAAAGGAATGACACTTAAAGTAGACACCGAACCAAGAGATAACTTGTAATTTTTGAGAGTTTGAAGGACTTCACTACTCAGAAATCCTGTACGGCGACATCAGTAAACTAATGGTGCAATCCACTGTACTCGGAACTCGGGGAAAAAACAACCTCCGACACGGAAAAGTGCAATTAAACAGTCGTTCAAGCCAGAATTCCCAGTTGGAAACTCAGGTAAGACCCAAGTTTGACGATATAAACACACTTGAGCACAGCAGTATGTCAAAAACAGAATCCCCTTTGCATAAATTTTTACTTTATATGTTGTTTTTGTCGTGAAAACACATGCAGTTTACATTTGCAACGTAATTCAGCTAATTTGTGCTCAACGTTACGAGATGAGAAGTCTTTGCTAGTGTGCGGTACTAGCCTACTAACGCTACTAGCCTATTAACGCAACTAGTTCACTGATATGCGCCATTTCTCTTTGCTAATGGCGCTGTACTAATTGATGTACTGTAGATGTAGTGATCAAGTACTGGTGGACCCAGAAGCAGACACAGGCTGGAGGCAGAGGTTCTCAGAATAGCAAGACTTGTGAGTAAATAGATGCGGTACACATAACAGCAATAGCAGACGAGGAACTGATAATAGGCATACTGGGTTAGACAAACTAGACAAGCAGGCAGTGAGCATGTATGAGGGCAGAGCTATTATACCCAGGGGAAGATGTGGGATTGGAATCAGCTGTGCAGACAGGAGCCCTCAGGTACATGCCCACCAACCTGCAGGGAGAGAGAGAGAGAGAGAGAGAGAGAGAGAGAGAGAGAGAGAGAGAGAGAGAGAGAGAGAGAGAGAGAGAGAGAGAGAGAGAGAGAGAGAGAGAGAGAGAGAGAGAGAGAGAGAGAGAGAGAGAGAGAGAGAGAGAGAAGAGAGAGAGAGACAGACAGACAGACAGACAGACAGACAGACAGACAGACAGACAGACAGACAGACAGACAGACAGACAGACAGACAGACAGACAGACAGACAGACAGACAGACAGACAGACATACATACATACAACACAGGGAGACAGCAACAAGACAAATACTAGAACTCAGGGGAAAGTGAGGGTAAAGGCTGAGCAGCAGTGACAGTAGGTCCCCTTTAGATGCTTGTGAAATTCAGAGACTTGCCATACAAACATGAATTACTGATCAGGAATATTCTCATTAATGGTATAGTTTGATGCAGATCTTTTTCTTAAAATGTGTATTGTAATTACTGTATGCAAAATATGTCATTTATTGTAGAAACCATAAAATAAATCTTGGCTGTAATCGTCTTAGTGTGCTTTAATTAGATTGCACATAGCTACATTTATTTCCATTTCTCATCTGGTGTGGATGGATCATTTTAATCTTGTTGAATTGTGCCTGGCAATTGTCTGTTTGGATTGCAAGCTGCTTGGGCCCATGACAAACCCCTAGGCCGTGTGCTTCAATCTGTTCCCAATCAAACTCATAAACTGTCACAGGATGTTGTCTCATGTTTTATAGTGCATACTTCCCTACCTGTGTAACTGTCTTTATAGTGGTCTGCTTGCTTGTTTGCATCTATGTATATTTTACGCTCAAGCCCTATTGTCTCCCTGCCCTAACTTGTTAAAGTAAAGGGGCTTACTTACACGCGCACGTCTACGCTTCTTTTGATCTTTGATTTGTCAGCAGTAAAACAAATACAACGCTGGAACAAAATGTTTGATGAAAAAGAAGCAGAAGAAGCAGAATGCTAATGGATATGTCACAGTTAGCTTGCATAATCAGTGGAAGTGCCCTCAAACTTCAATGTCCTGACCAGTTCCCAGGTCAACCCTGTCCATGTTGTTCCTCACACTTTGGTTTCCTTTCCTAGAAGAGTTACAGTCTGCTACGGATCTATGGAAATGTGTGGCAGTAGGTTTAACAAGGTCCTAGATATAGTCTGCCCCTCCCACTAGAGCAGATGCTTTGTTAATCGTACTTTGGCGATGGAGGGCGAACAAGAAGAGCTTCAAGGGAGAATGCCTGGCTCAATCACAAGCTAAAGCTGTATTACACAAAATGTTCTGTTGCATCGCACTAGTTTTCTTCACTCCCCAGACTTGTCTGGGTGTAGGAGAAAAAAAAGCCTGTTGGGCAAAACTTCAACGATTGACGCTAGGGGTATTTTAAAACCTTTTCCTCATAGCTGACCAGGCACAGTTTAGAATGGCTTGGTGTACATTAGCTTATCAGTGAGCCAATAAAATGCAAATTGCACACTGTGTTCAGATAGTCCCCCCATCCCTCATTCCTTGTCTCATTTACTATCTTTGTCTTTGAGCCTCCAAATGGCCAAACCTTTGAAGGGAAGTGCCTTGTTTTTTTATGAGACGGGTATTGTTGTTTTAACCCAGTCAGCGGGATGGAGTTACCCCTCCATAAGCTACCTCGATGATGAGGGTCTGCAGTGTTACTGATGGGAAGATAGGATCAGCATCAGTTTAGGGGGAAATTCCATTCACATACAGACAATGTGATAAGATCTGACAATCCAGGAACTACTGTGATACAACCACCATGTCAGAAACACTGTCAACCTGTTTACACGCCTGTTTATTAAAAGTAATCAAATTGACGTATGGCTTTTACAGGAGTATATACCATTGTTTCGCAATCTGGTAGCTCATGGTGAGCCTGACTTGTACGGTTAGTCTGTTATGGCTGATAATCAACTTCCCTATGGTGATAATGAATTTTCTTTTTCTTTTTGAACCTGACGTTTCAGCTCTATTCCCACAGAATACGGCTGCATCTATAGCAGACTATAGAATAAACTGAGACTTCAAATTGATAATAGGCCGGATCTGACCCGCATGCCTTCAGTTTGACTCGTTTGTTGAGTGTTGGTAGATTTTGGTGTCTGAACTGCTGAGTGGGTCATTGCAAGACAGAAGGGTCAACCATTCCATTAGCCTGTTGTTGCTGAGATTAATGGTGAGGGTGTGGGCTAAGTGTAAAGGCATCAGTATACTAACAACAAGTTGCAACAACAAAGTTGAATTTGTCCAAAATACAAATGTAGTTGAACAAAGGGATTTTTACTGGCGTGGGTGCGTGCCATCCATAGTCATCCCCTTCGAATAGGGCTTAAGAAGTTAAACATCTCACCTTATTAATTCAACCTTTCAACAACATGTCCATGATAGCCTCTAGCTTTAGTTGGCACGTACAACCAGGCAGTGGAAGGGAAAATAAGAGCCACAGAGGTAATTCAGTCAAGTGGTGCCAGTGGCCATTCTGTTCAGGAGTCTAATGGACAGCATTTGAGAACAATACAGCTGTTGAATGTAAATGAACACAAATGAGTGTTGAATGATGTAGTGTAAAATGCCTCATTCGGTGATTGTAGAAGACACTATCTCTCAACCTCTTGAACGTACAATATGCCAGAGAATCACAGAATGCTTTTCCAAACGGTGTGTTTTGAGCACTTCTACATCTCTTTCTTTTCCTGATGTTGCCGTGTGTATTGGGATTGGTGCTTGACACATGGATAGCAGTGGCACTTCACTTGAAGGAGGAATCCAGTTTTGAATCATGGTCTTTCACATGCTCCATAGAAAGTTTCCTTGCCACTCTCAACTGGCTTGGGAGACTATTTTCCAAGGTATAATTTAGGATTTCAGCTCTCATTTTTTCTTTGTCTGATTTATGTTGGAGTGTGTCTCAACATTAAAGCTGCACTATGTACCCTTATGCAATTTAATCATTGGCAGCCCCAAGTGGCAGCGAGAAGTAACTGTTTGTATCTTGTTATTATTTTTATGCCTTTTATTAAAATGGGGGAGGCCCCGGTGACTTCCTGTTCTCTGAAGGGAGGCTCACTGTCTTACACTTTGAAAACGCCTGCACTACAAGAATTATTTTCAAAAATAAAGAAGCCTGATTTTGGCCTTACACTGTCTTGAGACTTGTCCACGCTCAGCGATATAATGGCTTTGGGTAGGGTGTTGTGATTATGAGCCCCTACTCAATCAATACTAGAAAGGTCAAGATGCTGTTTTGAAATTTAGCATTGAAATATCTCAGCTTTCAATATGTTCCTTTCAAAATCAAGGAAGTAATAGATATAGTATTAGATATACATATAATTGACAGTTTGTTGGCCTTCTCTAAGATCGCCAAAATCTATTGGTCATTAGCGTTAAGCATTAGAGAGTTTTCCACAGTTGTTCTAATTAAAAGGGCCTAGAGTTTCCCTGTGTAAAAAGTGTCCATTCATTCATTGCAAAGTGCTTTTACTTGGGCGCTGTCTGCCCCGCTAAAAGCATTGGCACAAGTAACCACATTCAGTCTGCTAATCTGGCACTTGACCTGTGCTGGTTCAAAATACGTATACATTGCTATGGGTGCAATGTGGCTTGAGGGGGGGGCCCCTCCCATTATCACCCAGTCTAAATACGTTTTCTGGTCAACCTCCCTCCTCTAGATATCTAATACGGGCCAAATTGCGTCCCTCCTCTGTCTCTTTCACCCTGGCCACGCTATCTGTTTCCTACCGTGGGATTTAGCCAGGGCCTCCTCAGTTACTGAGATAAGTGGTGTCTTAGAAAGCCCAGCCTGCCGTTTTGTGGCCTAGGTGTGCAGCTATCTATTTAGCTCTGCTTGTGGAAGACTGTCGCTTTGTTGTTTGTCATAATGAAGTGTTGGTTTTCCTTTTTTTTGCCTACTGTTGCATCTTAAATCTTGTTGTGAAATCTTATTTTTTATCGAATGCCCAAAGCACTGTTAATATTATCAATGAAGATGGTGTTAAATGAGGACATTGATAGAAGACACCCTGATGAGACCAAGTACCTGCCTTGCTGTGTGGGTGGTCACTTTTGTCCTTGAGTTAGTTGTATTGGGAAAATAATAATAATCTAATAATTATAATATATATATATATATATATACAATATAATAATAATAATTTTTTGAAGTTTCTAAACACAATTAACTCAAAATATGGATGTACCTATCTATCAGAGAGAGAAAGCTACAAAGACAGCAGTTCGTCTGGATAACATTCTGGACTTATCTTGTAAAATATTTCCATGTTTAGACTTTCCATGTCAGAAACAATTTGATTTATGGACATTTTCAGTTATTTTGTAATCAAAACACCACATGAAAAAGCATATACCCACATTAGGGGTGTCATTTAGTGAGTTAATCACCTCTGTTGTAAGTTTTAATATCCAGCTTCAAGATACAGATTTGATCTTTGGGGTTTTACAGTTTCCCAAACAATGCAATTCTTACACAAAGGTAATTGTTTTGTGCATTTTATGGAGCAGGAATAAATGAGAAATCTTGTTCAGACGATATGAAAAGGCATTGCCCATGTTTTTGCCTGTCAGAGGCACACACATTTCTATTCATCTATGCAATAAAATTGTGCCATGTTGGAATGGGTAGTAGGTAGACTGAAAACAATCTTGGCGATGAAAGCAACATATTATGCAACTGAGCCAAACATCTTTCCTCATTCAACTCACCTTGAACAATGCAAGTACCTACTGTATAGTGCTAGTTAGTTTTTGCAGTTAGTCCAACCATAATAATCCCAGGATGTTGCTCTTGGAAGGTCGCCGGCGCTCAGACATGTCTCATAAATTTAATTTAAAAAAAATCTCCAAAAACACTCCATGAGAACAGTGGTGAAATTTTCAGTAATGTTTTTTTTTTAAACACTATTTTATGTGTGTACATAGAGACAATAACTGCATTACCACCATACATACTTTTTTTTGACACTTTATTATGTGTTTTTAAAAGAATGCAGAACATGAAAATGTCATTACCCAGTGCTGTGAAGCAACTGCCCTGGTAAATTGTGTTGGATGTTTGGGTGTCTCCAGAGAGTCCCCTGATGAACACAGTCATTCCACTGTTGCACCCAGATGTGAGCTTTGTTGACCTTTGCTGGATTCCTTGCACCTCTCCATTACTGTCGCTCAACACACACAATAATTAGGCTACGCATCATTATTTGAAAGCTAACCCTGCCTACTCAGCAGCTGATTTAATGATTTATAGAAGCTAGTAAATTAATGTTTCAGCTATTGATTGTACAGTGGCGGCCTATGGGGAAAGATGCCTTACTGCAGCATTAGCTATTGGACAGCCGTGGTACTACAATGTTAAAAACAGTGACAGAATTTTCTGTCACTGTTAGTATGCTATTCCAGCAAATTCCAAATGATAGCTTCAATTATCTCAGACTCAAATGAGGTATATCACTACCAGCACTAAACAAAACAGTTCTTCCAAGTGGGCTATTGAGAGTTCTCATCCACACGTATTGCTTATTCGTCAGACGCCGACCTGAAGCAGATCCATTGCTCATCAAGTCATCCTTTCATCGCTTTCTTCCTCATTAAAATAAGCCAAGCCGTGAAATCCAGATCTGTCTGTGAAAAGCTAGCCCAGAAGCTAGGCACAACTCAACTCAACTACCTAGATTACTTCTATGCCGAACCAGGTCGATGCAGCTTTGTCAGTGAACAGACTGCAGTGTCCTGAACTCTCACTGACCTTCTCATCTAATAGAATTAGCTCAGCACTGGAGCATCTTTGAGCCGGGTATTTTTTGGGTGCTTCTTCGGTTGTTGAAATGTCATGACGTTTCAGTGCCAGTTAAACCGATGACTAAAACAAACTTTGTTTACATGGCGAGTTTGTTAGCCAGTAGTGAGCAATTCATAGCTTTTCCCCAACTTAGTCAAACATTCCTGCTGTCTTTTCAAGGAGAACCCGTGCAGTCACTTTTAAATGCATTCAACCCTCCCTATTCCTTATTACCTTCTAGCTTCTTCTGTCACATACCCTATTATTAATGTGGTGCAGAAGCATTCTGCCTCCAAAGCTGACAGGGGCAAAAAAAAAAAAAACCAGTCAAATTGACAAACATGACCCATAACCCATTAGATTTCCAAAATTGGCACTATCGGGTTGCTGTACATTATTTCTGATGATATGGCTAGACACTCAGGACAGCAGAGTCACTATGTAGCTTATATACGTATACGTATATATAAAACTGATATTTTAAAAGAAGTATCCTCCTCTCCCCTATGAATCATATCTCCTTTCCCATATCTCATCTACTCACTCTAATATGTCTTAAAGAAAAAAAGACACCCCTCATTTCCTGCTTATTTATTTTTCTTATTTCCTTTCCCAGTGCTTTAACATCATAATTCTAGCATCTCAAGAATATTGTCAGGGTACTATATAGCTCTGACCCTTAGCACTCCCTACTATTGCTTGCTTACAACCTTTGGAAAATGTATTTAATTCTACTGTTTCATTCATTGCAAGGCCATCTGGATAAGAGATGAATTTCTAAAATGTCAAAATATTTTTTAGTCTACATAGCAAACAGTGGCTTAAAGTTGTAAGTGTTCTATTAAAACAATAATAAGCTTTGATCATATGGTGGTGGCAGATCGCTCATTAGATTAATGTCACAATTAAATGAACAGTTTGAAAAGGTACAACTGGCACAACTGTAGACTTGATGGTAAGTCTGAAAAGGACCTTGATATCGAGGAGTAGACTACTGTCTCATTAATGCTACATCTTTGGGAATTCTTTTTGTGCCTTTTCCTCTACATGAAAGTCATAATCTTAATTTAGAAGGCAATCTGCAACCCAAAAGCTTTTGTTATTTACATTTATATAACATTTATATAATTTATTTCACTTTTCTTTCATTTCCACAATGTTTTCAACACATTGTAAGTGTGCTCTTCAAAATAAAAGTATACCCCATGACTCTCGATCCCTCCCCTCATTCTGTTTATGTGTAAAACCCAACACCTAGCACACCCCCGTACTTACATTCCAGGCTTTTAAAGTTAGACGTTTGTACATCGCTAATAACAGTGGCGGGACTGAAGGACCTTGGAGGATTTTGGAGGTTCCAGCTGGTGAGGATTGTCTGCCGCTGGCTGTACTCGATGCAAACTGCAGTGGTGAAAGATACACAAGTGAAGCGCCCCCTGAGCCTCCAGAGAGCCATGTGCCATGAACACAATAATGCAGACAGAAAACCTCGGCTCAGCTCCAGTCCACAGGGTCCTATGTATATGGAAATTGAAATGATTATTTATTATAGCTAATAAAAAAAAGGCAACACAGGCCCTGGGTTGTTTATGGTGCTGGGTACTGTCAAGGAAGGGTCGAGCAGGCCGGATACGAATGCCTTCGAGGTGATTAATTCACTGCCGTGGTGTGTGTGGCCTGAGAGAGATTTGGGGGTGGGTGTGTGTGTGTGTGTGTGTGTGTGTGTGTGTGTGTGTGTGTGTGTGTGTGTGTGTGTGTGTGTGCGTGTGCGTGTGCGTTTGCGTGTGTGTGTGTGTGGGTAGGTGGAGGGAGTGTACATTGACAAGAATTTATGCTGATAGTAGGTACTGAAAATCTGATGGGATTACTGTAAACCTGGACAGCACCGAGAAGCTATTAGCTGTAAAATCTACCATTTTTATGGTGCTGGAGATAATATCCTGTTGCCATTTATCTCTGTAATGCATATGAAACTTCAGTTGTGTGTGTTCAGTTGGAAATGTAATAGCCATAGTAAGTTTGAGTATAAATCTGAGAAAGCTAGTTAGCTATCCTGCTGACCTTCCACAATCATGAATGCCATGGTCACGAATGAATGAAAAACAAAAGTCATTGCCGTTTATAATTTTTCCTTCTTTCTTTGTCATTCAGGTTGCCAATTTGCTAAAACAGTGTTTCTTTGGCTCCACCCACTAAGGCTCAACTCAACCAAAGAGATTATTTCTGCCTCTAGAGCAGCTCTTCCCTCTTTGTAGAACTAAAATATGCAATGCAAAATGTGCAAAATATCCTATATTCTTACTCAGCTATTCTTAGAGATATTCTCAGCTTCTTTAAATCCACTCTTCCTCTTCATTCCTGGCCCGAAAAGTTCTCAATGCCAGGTTGCAAGTGAAATAGTGGGCAGAAACCTGACAGTTGATGTGGGCCTCCTTACCAGGGGGAAAAATGTGGTGGGTGGAGGATGGGAAGTAACAAAGAACAAAAGTTAGAGGAATGAGAGGGAAGGGGAGGTAGTTTAGGTAGTTTATAAGTGTGTGCATCACACACACACTCACACACACACACACACACACACACATTCAAGCATGCACCCAGTTTAAACAGGCGAGGGAAGGAAAGTATTGAGCTCTGCCAGACGGCCCAGTGTCAAACCCCTAGTAGATGGAGCAGCAGCCTGGCCTCTCAGCTCTCAAAGGACCCTTTCATGGTGGAGGCAGCAGGCTGGAGGAATGCAGTGGCCAGCAGGGATATTCAGCTGTAGATGGAAAAGCATCCCATACCCCCCCCCCCCCCCCCACACACACACACACACACAATTCACCCAGTTCCAGAGTTGTGAAAACTTTCAGAAAGGGAAAATTATAGATTTCCTCTTACTGGCCAATAACATGTGATCCATCACAGCCATTCCACGATGGGATGACTACAATCAGTGTTTAAGACATTGATTTATTGTGTGCAAAGAAATACAATTCTTGTATGAGTGCTGAGCCATAAAATATCAAATCCAACAGAAAAGAGTAAATTACTGCTGCTTAAATTACTTGCTTAACATGCTTAGCATGGATGATGATGCTGTTAATGTGCTTTGTTTATGTGCTTTTGTGTATTTATGTCTATGGTTTTTGGCTTGTTTTATGCACCTGGCTGCAAGGAGAATTTTCCCTCGGGGCAAAAAAAGTTAAACTTGGTTTGAAATTGGGGCATACAGCACAACATTTTTTGTGGTGTAATTTCAGATGTATGATCTCATTCTTTCTGGAGTAGTTGTATTGGAACAGATTAGTTTACATTTTGGTTTTATTAGGATTTTGGAGAAGACAAACACTTCCCAGTTCTTTTCTGTACTGCAGCGCAACAATTCCGAGCTCTAAATATTTATAGAATTCTCTGTCTTTTACTCCGGGTTTGAATGTTTCCGTTTGTATTCTAATTGCCAGTTAGGAGGAGTCATCCAAGTCATTTGAGGTCCCATGAGTTTAGATCCACGCATCAGAATCACTTTATTTACAAAGTACAGTAAATGGACAGGCAGGTGACAGCTAACTAACTAACATAATCACATATTGACAAATATGGCACGACAACAGAACCTCACATGCATTGCAAGGGGACAATGAAAGTATATAATACATATCACTCTACCACAATACATTCAGCCTTTTTGTCAGTATGCTTGCAGCTGTAGAGCGTCCAGCAGTGCCTTCCAACATTCTATGACATAGCAGAATTATTGCATTATACAAATCCCCAAAGCTAAAATGGCATAGTATACAAACACGTGAGGACATCATGAGTAGGAGAGGCAAGATTGTGTAAACAACCATGGATCATAATAGATTACACAGTAACAATCATAGGATTACAGTCAGTTTGAATGCCTTTGAGGTGATTAATTCACTGCTGTGGTGTGTGTGGCCTAAGAAAGATTTGGTGGTGGTGTGTGTGTTTGTGTGTGTACATTGAGGATAGTCAGTATCTAGGTTAGTCGGGGTGAGTCAGGTCTAGTCTGGGTGACTCTGGGCTAGACCCAATGAGTCAGAGCTAGCCCGTAGTGCGAATGGGCTCAAGACTCCTGTTGACTCCAGACCAGTTGGAGCCCCACAAGATTTTTTCCAATATATTTGATTAGGTCAGCCCAGTCTGGCCGGCCTCATCTAGTGCGAAGCAGTCCAAGACTCACCAAGACTGAAATCTGAGAGTGATCCTGGCACCAGCTAATGGGAGTTTAGCTCAAGGGGGAGAAAGAAAATGAATAAACTGGAAGAGAAGTCACTTTTAACAACTTTTTACCATTTTTTCTTCACTTTTACTGCACAAGCAGCTGTATTAAGCAGTTGTTGGCAGGCGACTTGGCCAGCCACTATCTCTCCATGTTTATTTTGCCTAGTGGTCTCGTGGTTCCGGACTTCCTTTTTCCTGTCTACACATCGTGTTTTCGTGAGGTTTGTGAATTTTGAGACAAGATGTTGCTACCAGGTTTAGTTATGAAACATCAAGTGTCCACATTTACTACAGGAATGACTTCATCTGTTGGGCTTTCTGGGTTGTTTAAGTCACAGTGGACTGGTTTCTGCTTGAGCTCTATCTCAGTTTTATGAATGCCATACTTAGTTGGACCAATTCTGTTTAATCTCAACTAGCTAGCTAGCCAGCTAACTTGTCTCGAGAGAAATTGTGAACCACCAGAGCCTGACTAAACACAATGGGCCTGAATCTCCGGGCCCTTGTTGGTAAGTTCCAACCCTACCCTGCATCCCCGAAATTGGTTTTGCCCCACAGTCTGTCTATCAAATCCCAGTGAGCAAAACACTGTGGAGCCCTCGCTTCAACACTCCACTGTTCCTTTGGGACTTGGTGGAGAATTTGACATGCCCTCTCACCTCTCCCCTCCCAACTGCATGGGCGGCATCAGTCTGAGCCAGAGGATAGCTGAACTAGAGGATCAAATGTCCACTCTACATAAAATTAAAGAGGATTAACGGCTTTTGGATTCTCTTGCTGCACTATGATGGAAGCTGGTGAGAAGTTCCCCCTTTCCACTGCTCCATCAGCTCATGAGGAGGACCCCAGGGTCAAGATTAGGGCCAAATCTAAATCTCTGGTCTGCTCAACACCCTGTACCCCTGAGCTGTGGTCCACTATCCAGGGGAGAGGGCGTAAGTGAGGTGAGGTTTTTTTTGGGAGTTTTGTCCTGTGTTGAGGGTCTAAGGCTGTGGGATGTCGTGTACTAACCATTTACTGTTTCACATGTTGGGCACTGTGAACCCCTTACAGACTGTAACGGTGATTAAGTGCTGTACAAATAAATGTGATTTGATTTGAGGGTGCTCCTCTCGTCTCCCTGCTTGTGAGAGCCTACTGCTGGTGAACAGGTATCAGGTACAAGAGAAGCTCTCCTCTTCCCCCCAGCCCTCCATATGCTTAGATCCTTAGAAGCCAGACGTCCCTTCAGAGAGGCTCAAAGATGACTTTAACACCCTGATTGATAATTTACTGGACTCGGTCAAACAATGCATAATTTCTGGCCCATTGCCCTCACCCTGTTTTGGTGATCACATTCGCCAACTACATGCTGTACATGTACATCCTGTTGAAGGAAATAACATATTAGACAAATTCCTGGGTTTGGATCTGGTTTTCATCAACAGCGTTGTACCAAGACAGCCCTCCTTAGCGTGTCCAATGATATTCTAATGCACACTGACCAGGGTGAATGTTCTGTTTTGGTGCTTCTAGACCTCAGTGCTGCATATGACCATGCTATGTTGATCGATAGACCCCGACAGAGGGTTGGTGTGTCTTGAACAGCTCTTGGTTGGTTTTCTTTATATCTGTCAAATAGGAATTTTACTGTATCCCTTTGTAATATTGTATCTTCATCTACTCCACTCATGTGTGGTGTGACCCAGGTCAATTTTAGGCCATATCCTGTTTTCCCTTATCCTACATGCTGCCACTGGGGCACATAATCCGTCAGTTTGATTGTGTCTTTTACCACTGTTATACAGATGATACTCAACTATATGTCTCACTAAAGTCCAATGATCTTGGTAACATAATCACTCTGCACAGCTTTAAAAGACTGGATGGTGCACAATTTTCTACAGCTGAATTACAATAAAACCGAGGCCCTTGTTCTTTGCCTCAGTCACATAACTGACAAAATCAGGTAGTGCCTTGGTTGACACCTAATATCAAACAGGCATCCAGAAAGCTGTAATTTTTGACACACTTTTCAGGTTTGAGCACCATGTGAAAATGCTGACTCAGTCCTGTTTTTTCAATTTGCTCCGTCCAAAATGTGTTCTGTCTTATCTTCCCTTGATCTGGAGAAAATCATCCATGCTTTTGTCTCTTCAAGGCTTGTACGCATCTTAGTCAAACCTCCATTGCCCGTCCGCAATTAGTGCAGAATTCTGCTGCAAGGCTATTGACAAGGACTGCTTGTGGGTCTCACATCTCTCCTGTTTTGGCCTCCTTGCACTGGCTCCCAGTTAAATATCAGATTGACTACAAAAATCTTCTTATTACATGTAAGGCTTTGCATGGCCAGGCTCCTATTAGAATAGCTGATGCCTTATACACGTGTAAGGTCTCAGATCTATTGATCAATGTCTTTTGGTCATGCCTCGATCAAAACTAAAATCCACTGGTAAAATCCACTGGTAAAATCCACTGGTAAAATCCAGTGGTGCTTTTTCAGTTAGGGCCCCAAAACTGCGGAATAGCCTTCCCCTTGATGTTAGGCAGTAATACTGTTAACTGTAAATGGTGTCTTAATATTCATTCGAACACTTTGGTGTTTCATTGATACGTTCTGTAATTTCTGTTGTTTCTGTTTCTCTCTTTTTCTGTTTTTGTGAAGCACTTTGTAACCCTGGTTTTGAAGATTTACTTACTTACTTACTTATCTTAAAATATCACACAAGTACAAAGTTGGGGAGACAGAAAAACAGAAGAAACATTGCTTATCCTTTTTAGAGGGTCAGACTGGTTACATTGACTGGTTGAACACATGGGGTGATCCTGTTAGTCAAAGCTCCAACTGTTCATTAATTAGCAACAATAATCCAACATGATGTATGAGGGCATACTATAGCTGCTTTGGGTTTGTATTGGGTTTATGTTACATACAAGGGGCTGATTTGTTTTTTCCAGCTTTGTGAAAAGTCAACTTTGTCTGAAAGAAAATCGTATGTGTGAATGTACACTAAATCTGTTGTGCCTTGTGAAGACCTCAATCATCCCATTCGGTAAATTGGTTCTATGGTGTTACTGAAAAGAGAACCTAGACACTTTGAGTGCTGTGGCACCTCAGAAGGAAATGAAAGCCCTCATTTACCCACAAGGACCTAGTCACTGTGTAAGCGACAAGCTAAAAGGTACGGACCGTGTGAAAAGATGGAGAAATGACAGTTTTGCATGTCTTGACAGACCTTTTGAGGTGTTTGTGAGAACATGTTTGTTAAGTGTTGACTACTTCTCAAAAAGCACTCAACCCAATCTTTATATTTAGCCCAAAGTACTGCATGCAATGTGGATCTCCTGCCAAGTCACCCATAGTGTTAAATAATCAATACAAATGAGTTTATTGCAGATTTTTTTCCAGAACTTAGTAGTAAATTTAGTAGAAATTTGTGTTTTTTTAATGAGTCAATTTAGATGGTTATAGTTTGGATTGCAGACAGGTGCCACACCATGCACTGACTTGGGGTTTGGGGGAATAATTATTTCTCATGCAAAACCTAAATTATCAACTTTGGTTGGTAAGTTTGCCATCGGTTTTCACCGCATGCCAAGTAGTGGAATGTGCAGACTGTCACAAAGGAAGGTTAAGAAGTCAAAAAAATGGCAGCATTGCTCAAAAAATGTCTAAGGGAGTGTGAGAGGATGTTTATCTTGGAAAGAAGTCTTAAACTTCTTTAAACTTATTTATATTCACTTTTGAGATGATTAAGATTTTCAGGTTTCATTTAAAATTTTGGGGTGACCTGTTACGTCCCCGGTCACAAGCTGGACGTCAGGGTGAACCAATGGCTAAAACAATAAACAAAACACCATTTCCTCAATAATAGTCTTAACCGAGTAAAAGAAACAAACAAAAAGACATTTGCTAAACCTAACTACCTAAACCGAACCAAAAACAAGAGGAAACAGGAATTAAACAAAAATGGCAATCCACCCCTACTGCTTCGTGCTATACAAGTGCTATACAAGTGCCTGGGATATTTACAGACATGTGCAAGAGAGTTCAAGCCAAAGCTAACCAACAACAACAACAACAACGAGCAAACAATTCACAGAGTCAAAAGATCGTAAGTCGAGGAGGCGCTGCTGTCAAACATCGACCCTCATCGTACGTCAGAGAACCCGGAAGTTAAGGAGACTGGCCTCTTCTGGATCGGCCAATCTCGCCGAAAACGCCACTTGTTGAATGACACAGATCTTCACAAGAAAAGAGAGCTGTCATTCTCCAACACAATGAAAATTGTGTTGGAGAATGCCCAAATGTTGCATGCCCAAACCCTGGGCATGCAACTCCCTCACTTCATCAACAAGATTGAGACAAAAGATACAAATTTCCTTGCGAAAAATATGCACATATAAGAGACAGTGAGGAGAATTATCGGTCAGTGTGAAATACAGCAAGACGGAACTAAACCCCTGACTATGAATCTGACCAAAATATGAAACTTGGCAGTCTAATTTGTTGCTGAAATGCCTTTAAAGGCATTAAAAGGAGTTTCCGACAACTAGGGGAAGGACTCTGTTGAACTGGCTGCTGTGCTTGTGACCAAAGCTAACCACAAAATGTGTTTCAATAAAACTCAACTAGGCTTCTAAATACACAGAACGAGTAAAAATTCAGTATGTGTATCAGAGGCAGAAATAACTGGGGGTTACAATTCATCCTTCTCCTAGTATTGAGGGGGACATGTCTCCTGGTCTCCTATCCACGCCTATGGGTCGTACTGCTACAGATGAGTGTGTGGGTACTCAATGGGAATGCTGTATGGTTTTGTTCCTTGCAACCCCCAGCACCACCAGCTCCCCTCCACCACATCTGTCAAGCACATGGTCTGTACCGCAGGAGAGACGGGAGCCAATGGGAACTCTTACTCCCTCAAGATGCTATCACAGCCAGGCATTTTGCGTCCATTCATACGCCTCTGGTCCTGATTAGCTTCCAGGGAGAGCCAGAGCAAATCAAACAAAAAAAAAGAGGCCACGGTATCAATTACACACAGTTTCTCCATAAACACCACTGGCTAAAAAAGGCTAAATGAGTGTGAACCATCAATATGGACGATGAAGCGATGCAAAGTTCACGAAGATCTGCTTTCAGGTTGATATGGGCCAGTCTTCCCTGGAGTAATTTAGTTTAAATCATATTGAACAGTCAGGTGATTGATTGATGATTGTTTTTATGACGTACTTTGTATTGTGGTTATTTGTTTTGATTCAATCTGTCACATCACACCATGTATACTCTTGAGCACCTTCGTTCCTGTTATTTATAGCATGTAAGATCTAGGTCCCCGAGGCTTTATTGGCTTAAGGGGCGGAGTTGAGTATTTGAACACAGAGCACCAATAAAATGGCATTCTCACCATTTGTACTCTTCTTGAGAGGGAATACAGTATCGTGGCTTTTCCAAAATAAAGTATGACCAGATGATCAGTAGACGCTGGGACAGTATACTTTCTTGTGTCTAAAAAGTTTGCATTCATGTTCCATGAGAAAAGGGTTTTGAGTTGATAAGTTGATAAACTCCCAGCAGACCCAATTCCTTCAAGTAGATTTATCAACCGAAAACAAATGTTGTTATATCTGCTGCGCCACTGGAGAGAACAGACTTCCTGGTGTACTCGATCTCCTCCTGTCTCACCACCTGAGAAATTCTCTGGTTTCAATTATACGTAAGCCTTGGGTCTCTTATTTCTCCACCGCGACTTTGTTCAAAATGAGATCAGACAGTCCCTGACCCAAACTTTGAGCACTCCCTTCTTCCTCTCATCTTTTGTGGAGGCTGTTTGATGTCAAACTCTGCGAGACGTCTTGCAGCAATGTGCAGGAACGAGTTTGGGTTTGACCAATATGTTTTTTTTAAGGCTGATACTAATACCAATATATTTGGACTTTGATAGATAGATAGATAAGAATAGTATCAACAAAAAAACCAAACAGAATATAAAAATATAAAATACAAGACAAAAACTGAACACAGAAACCAAGATAACTCCTGGGTGCTTTCTGGGTGTATTTTGGGTCATCGTCTTGCTGGGGGACCCGTGACCTTCGATTGACACCCAGTTGCACAGTTCATGGGGGGGGGGGGGGGCGGATTTCTCCTGTCTACTAGGCATATGAGGAATAAAATAATCTAAATTGACATCAACTAAATTATAAAGAATTCTATCTAGTATTAATAATAACTGCTCATTTACATTCTTGCCCAATCATAGTAAAGTCTCTTAATTCAACCCTCATTTAAGTTAGTAAATAAGGAACTATTATAAACTTCTGCCACTGTCCACAATGTAAAATTGCAGCAATTAGAAAACAGCTAGATCTGCTATTTTAGCATTTGCGTCGGGCCCAGTCTTGTCTATTAGAATTAGTGGATACATTTATTAGAATGTTTTCTCTAATTTTCAGTGATGTGGACAAAGTATATGATAGTACAAATTCTTGCAATGAAAATCATCTGCTAGACGTAAAAACTGACGTTTTGAATGGCATCGCCGCTAACTTCAAAGTATCCTCCAATGAAGAATACCCCTCCTCACATCTCCCTCACCCAAGGATTTTTGTAGAGTTGGAAGGGAAAAAGGCAATGTGGCGAATCAAAAGGAGGACCTGGGTTATAAAAAGCAAGGGTTATTTTGGTAAGTTCCTTTCTATCAGCCAAAGCCGGAGTGTAAAGTGAGCCGTAAAAAAAAGAAAAAAAGAAAGTGTCCTCAGACACAATGAGACTGTGACCCGTGGCAGTATAGCGGTGTGCGTCTCGAGCTGCTGGTCTACACCCTCTTAATAGCTGAGCCCACAGCTGTACAGTGAGGCTGTTGTCATTCCAGGGCCCTAAAAAGTAAGAGCCCCCTTAGGGCTTGGTCAACATTGTCTGAGGTAAATTACTCCTCAGCTTCCTGCCTGTGACACAACACTCCTATTAGCTTTTAGTGCTTGTGCCCCCCCCCCACACACACCCAAACTGCAAAGGGGGTAAAAGGAAAAAAGGCTAAAATCTATATTGCACAAATCTGAATTTGAACATTGCCCCCATTGTGGATGCCTCCAGTATTGGAATAAAAACAATTTGTTCCTGATTATCCTCAATCTTTTGGGGGGGGGGGAATATTTCAAGCTTTTAATATTTGAAATCCGTTTTGCTTTTGTGATTATTATGCCATACTGCTCCTTTAAACCATAAAATAGCCTTTTATAAATCTTTTTAAAAACTAATGTTCTCTAAATCACAGATCAGGAGGCACAGACTCCAGTTTTAGTGAAGGAGCTATAAAGAAATCCCCTTGTAAAAGTGGCGATATGTCATTAGTTTTTGGAGGCATTAAATCTAAGCTTAGCCTCACTGGGTTCATTTATCCAGCCAAATGAGTAAAGTGAATTTCCACGGCGGAGAGTTTACCTACCTTCCATTAATGCTGACATAAGCTTTTCAATTGTACATGTGTTTCCCAATCCTATTAAGGCCTAATCAGCACAAGACCAAAGCCTAGGTGACACTATATGATGTTAACAGCGATTCTAATGCCGACTGGTCAGTGCACATTATCCTGTAGTGTGAACTGGCTCGAGAAAGTGAGGAATCATTCCAAAGACATTTCTTATTCGGTCACAGAAGGGAGGCTGGAGTCTATCCCAGCATGCATTGGGCAGAAGACATGGAAACACTCCGGACAGGTCAACAGTCCATGTTTTTCTATGTGTTCGCAGGGTGGGATCGCTCGTCTTAATGTGTGTGTGTGACGCCCCCATCTTTGCCTTATCGCGTAGTGTGAACTGGCATCGGCAGGCAAGACTCAAACAGTCTTGCAGCCTGACCTAGGTTTAAGTAACAGTAATATTATCATTATCAATTATCATTGATTCAACAACAGTTCAGTGTTTAGTCTTCTCAAAAACTAATTTATATAATTTTCTCTTTTGGAGAAAGTTGTTCAAGCCTTCATTTGATCTCATATTGACCAGTTTATAACTGTATTCTTCCCTCAACCATAAAGCTCTTGATTGTCTGTGAGTTGTACAGAAAGAAGCAGCTAGGCTTTTAACTTGATTGGTTTTTAATATGATTGATTTTAAGAATTTGATGAAGACCAAGTAGTAGTAGTAGTAGTGGCAGTAATAGTAGTAGTAGTAGTAGTAGTAGTAGTAGCAGCAGTACTTGTTGTAGTAGTTGCAGTAGTAGCAGTGGCAGGAGTAGTAGTTGTTGTTGTAGTAGTAGTAGTAATTATTGCTGTCATGTTGTTAATCCAACATAGGTTTCTGAGTAGGCAATTTCCTTTAGCATCTAGCAGTGATTCAGCCATCAATGTCAGTCAAGTGAAGTTCAAGAGAACAGCTACTGATATTTTTTAAAATATCACATTAAATGTTGCCACATGTTTACCCTAGGAATAGGAGGCTCAAGCCTGTAATTTTCCTTTTCAACCCCTTAATCGTGAAAAGCCCGGCTCACAAGTTCTATCTCCTGCAAAAATGACACATTTCAGCATGCATGAACAGTATGCCTAAAAAAGGTTAAAAAAAAGACATATTGGTGGTTAACAGCATGCCTGGCCAATATCCGCTGGTAAGTGGAAGCAAAAAGATCACCATAGATCTGGTGTCTGCCTCTGTTTGACACTTTTGTCCAGTCATCATGCCACTGAACCACAGTTCCTTAACCCTTTTTTGGGTTCTTTTTAACTTTCCCATCATTTTTATTCCCTCCAGCTAATTACTGCATCAGAGACGACTGTAAGCAACCTTCGAAATTACAGCCCGTAACCTCGGCTCCGCTGTACAATACAAGCATGCAACTTTTAAGACTCGCTGCTCAAAGCTGATCTCCGTTATTGAGTGGCGTTGAAGGATGAATGGATGCATTACATTTACATTACAGTCATTTAGCAGACACTTTTATCCAAAGTGACTTACAAGTTACAGTTGACACTACATGGGGATCAAATCCACAACCCTGAGACTGAGAGTCTCATGCTCTATTGACTGAGCTATCCAGGCCAGAATGCCTTCACCGCAGTAGCTGGATAACAGGTTTTGGGACCCTTTGGAAAAGGCGGGTCGGAAATGGTGTAAATGCCATGCGGTGTATCACAAGCAGTCCAAAAGGAAAGGGAATGTTTGGGTTTCAGCACACCTGTAATATGCATTCAAACTTATTCAACGTCTAACATCTCTCAGATATATAATAAACAAGTTCTTTGGGGGTTTGGGGTCATGACGATTCAAATTATGTAGCAGAAAGAGCTGCATTTGAAAACGCAGTCAAGCATAATTATGTTAATATCTATGTCCTGTGGTGATCTGCGTTAAGGACATGTTTGTGTGAATTTGCGGCCCTCAAACATTTTTTTGGGCTCTACACCCCTGTGGTTTTCAGATAACTGCCAAAGCATGAAAAAAAAAAAACACGGAAAATGAAATGGAGCTGAATCATGATTAAACACAAACCCGCAAAACCCATAAATATGTTTGAAAGTGGACACTCGGGTTAGAAAACAACTGGAACGCCGCCCGCGTCTCTTAATACATCCACTTTCCATTCCTATGACACGACACTGTGTTTTTACGTATCGGCGACGATAGATTGATACACATTGAGAGTTTTCCGGCGTAATAACCTTTTCCACAGTGCCAGAGCGATATTCTATACAGCACTTGAGCCGTCCTAGCGATGTTTGGCTTGTAACTGAAGGTGAAAGTTGGTAATTAAGAGGGTAACAGCACCCATCTGCACTGCTACCATGTGAAAATGTCTCACTCGGGAATTAGGTTTCTGTATTTTCAGTTTCTGACAGCAACTACCCTTTTCAGACTGAAACACTGAGGTAGAGTTTCTAGTGGGGCATCACCTGAGGAGCTGTAAGAGGTCATTTATACCCCAGTATTTCCACTACATATACTCTCTTCAAGAGCTTACATTGGTCAGCAATGAGCATTTAAGGCCACTTGCATGATTTCCTCCTCGAATCCAAGAATCCAACGTGTCTGCATCTCTTCCTGCCAGTATTGAGAGAGATGCCAAACTTGCATTGCGCTGGCATGTAAACACAATTTGAAACCTTGGGCCGACATCTGTTTCATTTCACACTGTAAACTGGATGATCACTTTCATTCTGGATATTGGCCTGAATTCAACAAACAATTCAAAGTGATTCTCCAAATGCTTCCTCGCTTTCAGCAGCCTAGAAAAAGTTTCACATGGAGTTGCGCACTGACTTTTATTGATAGAAAACTGCAACTTTTGGGGGAAGGTGCAAATAAATTTCAAAATATCGGTGCATTATGTCACTTGCAAAAGTGACAGAAATATTAATACTGATTGAATCTTGTATCTTGTATGGAAACATTGTTTTAGCTGCTGGAATCTGGAAATGGAAACTATCTACTAACCATCCAGCTAACCACTTGCTGAACAAAGAAACTCCCTGTTGTTTTTTTAAAGCTGTAATATTTAAATTGGATTACATATTAATCTCAGTGAGAGATTTTTTATGGCATTTCTGCTTTATTAGACGGTTCATAATAAAAAGAGAAAACATGGGAGAGGGGTGGAAATGACAAGTGATAAAAGTTCCAGGCCAGTTCCAGGATTCAAAACCATTTACATGGCAGCCACCTGAACCACCAGGAAGTTACCCCTTATGGAAAATTCCACCACTGATGACAGATGATTTTTTTGTTGTTGTAAAATTAAAAGGTTCTTTTAATTCTCCCTTCTCCTTTTTGCTACATCTGTTTGCCTATTTTTTTCCCCTCTGAAAAGTAACACAAAGCTGTGTCGAGATTTGGCCAAATAACAAACAGATTTGGAATTTGTTCACTTTCATTAACACCGCAGGTTAAAAGTCCAAGTCCAAAAGCATTGGAACCACAAACCCTTCCATATTTTATATATACAAAATGCTTGTCATCCTGGTTTGATACATCAGAGTCTTTTCATTTTGTTGAGCACAAAAAAAGCTGCGGTACCTGTGTAAACAATTCAGCAGATCCAAGCCTCGGTGTCACTACCTCGGAATTTGTGCGATGTTTGGAGTTCTGGTTAGGCCGCTTAAAGGTTGTTTGCTGGTGGTTTTGCACAAATGGAGTGAAAATGTTTTTTAAGACTCTTGAGGTAAGGGAAAGGCACAGAGCAAACTCCACAAGTCCTACAAAGGCGACCAAATGGGTTAGTGTGGGGGGGAGGAAAAATCTAAAGAATCAGTCCTTCCTTTTCTCACCTCCCCCTTCTTATGTCATTTTGTGACCACATAAAATATGACACCATATTAGTTGGTAAATACAAATTTTGTTGAACTCTTTGAACAGTTTCTTCTTAAATATTTAGCTTCCTGCCATTGTTGTAAATAGGGATGATTTGTTAGCAGGTCTTTCGTTTATCTGTAAGCCATCTCTCAAAATGCCTCTTGTTGACATCCTTTCACCTTTAACAATCATTGAGACCCTAATGCCGAGTTTCTCACAGACAGAATCCTTTCTCTGCAAGTCCTTCAGGAAAGTCTTGATGCTAGATGACATTAAAATGGAGCTTAACACCTTAAAACTATAGTTTGGAAATTAGAGGCATGACACAGCAGCAGCTTGTTATGTCAGCATCTTGGACAAACGGATAAAGTTATTTTTGGCTTTGTTCAGCGGCTCCGTCTCGTGACCTAATATGGGCTGTGAGCAGGACTGGAGGTAAAACGGAGCTCAGGCACTTCAGCTGTCAGCTTGGGACATTAGCATTAGGTATGTATACATATAGAAATCCTAAAGTAGTGTATTTGAGGCTTTTTAACTTCAGGATCAGAGTATATATAGTACTTAATAGTGTAGTGTAATAGTGTTTGAGCTTTACTTCACATTGCAGGCTTTGTGTCAATGGGGTTTTCCAAATGCCACCGCCAAGCAAGTTGATCTGAACAAATCCCATCACATAACTCATGTCGTCAATGTTTTTTTTTGTTTTGAACTTTCTTCCTTCTGGGAACTTCAGGAGATTCAATTATGTCGAGTTATCTTTCAGCTAACATCCAAAACTGGCCGTGAAGAAACAACTGAATGAAATTATATTAACATTTTAATCAGTTTACTCGGCGTATCAATCATGTTTGCTCTCCATTGTGCACTTTTGGATGCATGAATGGATATGAAATACGGGTTGTGATTGACTCCCGTATTGGTTCATCGTAAAGCATTACATACATTTGCAGTATGGGGCTGGCTGTAATAAGCGGACAGTAGCTGTATGCATTTCATTGAATATTGTCATGAAATCTGGCTGTACTTGCCATCTCTGTCTCTATATTCAATGGCTAGATAGAGGGAGGGAAGGGAGGACTGATGCTCTGTGGTGATTTCCAGAAGCCATCAACTCTCTGGTTAAAAGGAGGAAATGGTTGGGATGTCTTCCAGACGTTGGGGAAACATTCCTAAACCCCTCAGCAGCGCTGCTCTTCCCTCACACTGATGAAAACGCAGAAAAGAAATTATTCTGGACGCTGATCTCTCCCCAGTGTCTCCACGTCGGAATCAAGGTTTTAGGAGGCAGTAGACCTAACCCGGCTAACCCGGCAGTGTCTAAGAGCTTGTAGCTCTTGCACTTTGAACCCGAACAAGGCTAGCCTCAGTAATATCTGTCAGCGGTATGTCTGAGCAGATGATATATTTAATAATTTGGTCATATTAGAACTGCAATAATCAGATTAACTGAACTGTACGTTCAGTGCAAGATTTCAAGGTTTCAAGCACTGCAGTTGCTGGAACTCTATTGTTTGGTTAAATTTCTTCTTCTTTTGCCTTAACATGATCTCTAGCTCAGCGACTGCGAGTCCTAGAGCAACAAAATCTGATGGATAGGTTTCAAATCTCCCCAACTACTCACGTAAAAAACAAAAAAAACACTGATAGTGATGATGGTGCTACAAAAAGCAATTTAAGATTTTAGCCAATTTTTATAACTCGGATTCCTTGGCTCAAGACAAATCCATTGCACACTCATTTGTGCCATGCAAAAAAAAATTCTGCCATTTTTAATTTTTTGGCAAAACCTTTTTTGCGATTTCTCCACAAAGATGATCACATTGCCATGAAAGTTTGCACACAATATATTCCTAGATTGGGGTAATTACACGTTCATTTTTCCATCCCTGCTTAATCTTATTTCTGCCATCACTGGGCAAACGTATATAAACAGACTAACACTCTCATTCACCTCGATGGGCAAACTCCACACAAACTTTTGAAAATCCAAACCACTGAGGCTGCGAGTCACAAATGAAGTTGATGCCGCAGATGTGCAAACAGGAAGTGAGGCATACATTTAATCACTTTGCAGAAATGTTTGAGACGGCCATCAAAGTGTGCCAGTCGCATACGGCTCCTCCATAGGCATCACCATTAGGCTGACCTTGCCATAAACACTTGTTTTTTTATTACTCCTACAATATTAACTCTCCATCAAGTGGAGTTAAGTCTCCACCAAACTGCACACACAGCATATTTCAACTGCCTACATCATGGCTATAACAGATTATTTCCATACACATCATAATTTTGTCAAGACAGAAATGAAAGCGACAGCGAAGATTTAAAAAAAACAATAGAGTAGAGCATTCAAACATCACATATTTGGAAAGGGGTTCTAAAGCGTGTCATATTATATTTGGTCGTGCTCTATAATGTTGCTGTGAGGACAAATTGTTTTGCTTGCGTCAACATGACTCGACACTTCACGACGCTTCATTGTATCTACACCAGTTATGAGTTTGACATCATGGCCCAAGATGCCACCCCAACACCCTCAGTCATGATATGTCATCACCCCAATTAAGGCTTTTTAGAAATGATTATGGTGCAGTGCATAACATCCTCCATTGACACGGTGAGGTAAACCTCTCTGATCTGCGTTCTCCATGTAATGACCAGTTCCTGTCTGTGGAGAGAGAGAACCGTGTGGAGAGAGAGAACCTATCCCTTAATTTGTATGGAATATCTGAGGGACTTTGGCTGTTTTACTGCGATGTAATTACTCTTGGCATGAAAACACACTGCTCCGTTGAAAATCGAAGGCTTAACCATTACATGTTGAGCACTTCTGGGGTCTCCTGAGTCAACTCCTCCACATCTGAGTGGAGAGGGTTTGCCCTTGGTTTCTGTTGTGACTAAGCATGTTGTAATGCAGGAAGAGTTGTGAGAAGCTTGCTTGATGGGTCGCTCTGTTCTGACAGTGTGGGGCAGTGCGAGAGCCTCTCTTTGCGTATATATGTAGCAGTCTGCAGGTGCAACGTTTTGAACAGGCAATTCATGTATTTTTTAACTTTTACACTATTGGTCATTTTGATGAGTTCACATGGCTAGCAAGTGCTAATTAGGTAGCATTCATGGGAAATAAACCATCAACCCCAACTATGGCTCCAACCTCCACATTTTCGAGAACTTTATTCCTCTTAGTCTTATAGAACACTTCTCAACCATTTTTCCCTGCAGACCTGTTATTCATGAAACCTAATCACATCAGTAGGGAAACAAGAAAGTTTGTGAATCTGATTGGCTGTTGATAGGCGATGACACCGGTTGAATTTCCCGGTGGTTCACTTGCTGGTGGTGTTGATTGCAGTGTGAACACACTGTTGGTGCACAGGTTCACGCATCTCTCCTAACCAAGTTCTTTACAAAAAAGGTAAAACTGATGAAAATTTCCCCAAGAAAGTCACACATTCCTCTACACAGACCTTCATAAACTAAACACAGGGCTAAACAAGTTGAATTTGAAAATACTTGTGCATTGTACATTATTCCAGTGTTTCTATGAGTCAACACCCATCAGAACTCTTGTACCACTCTGGATAGTTTTGAACAGAGTACCAGAGATGTAATTGTCACTGAAAAATCAACACTTATTAAAACTTTTGCTGTGTAGCATTAGAAGCATTAGCAAACCTTAGAAGAGCAAGGCATTTGGAGGTTTGGAAAATGTTGTCCCGGCCTGCAAACAAACGTACACATTAGCACCGACTTCTTCCGACTGTAAAAAGTTTGGTTGAACTGGTTCGTCGTAAGGGTGGTCCGAGCGTCTGGCAGTAATCTTAATAGATTGGTTCCTGTGTGCACTTTTACACAGCCTGCCTGACTTGTACATTAGTGGAATGTCATTGCATTGTTTTCCACGCACGTCACGACTGATCTGCTGCACATTATGAGGAGAACCGGAGTCCACTTTCAAAATGTCATTAGTCATATTTTCATAAATCTGCTGTAATTTGGCCCCAAGTGTCATTTTTCTCATTTTGGGGTGCGCCACGTTTCGTACTTTTCCCCCCCCACCACAACATGATTTGCTCAAGATGTCACAAATGGCCTTCCTTTGCAACAACCAATTTATAGGAATTACTGTATGATAACTTTAATTCCAACTCTAATCCCATGCACTATTGCATTTAATGATTGGTTATTGACTGCCTCCTACCACAGATTGGGCATTTTTTTGTACTGTGGTATTAAAAGAAACTGTGAGGACTCCATTTGCAGTGCACGATTAAGAGCATTACTAAGGCAACAATGTGTTTTCGATAAGTTTTGTATCTACATGTACAACGGCTATGAAAAGTCCACACCTCCTTTGAAATTTTCTTTTTTTCATTGCTTAAAGCCAGAATTGAAACCCCATTAAATCAGAAATTTTTCACTTTCATTTAGTAGTAACCAGAAAAAAACTACTCTTTTAAATAGAAAAACATAGCATTTAAATAGAAATCTATAAATGTGCAGATCCTTCAATTAAGTTACTCGAAAACATTTACCCTTTCATTATTGAGTCAGGAGCTGCTACTCTTTTAATATCGAGAATTGGAGATTTAAGGTAATTCGTAGAATAACTTAATTCTAAGAATAGATTCTTAGAATAAAATGCTTTTTGAAGATGAAACTTGACAGGATGAAACGACTCAACAAGGTTTACATTCATTGTCTAATTGGAACTGAGGTTACCCCTGGCTTATAATTTATGAAACAGCGCCCGTAGAGTGACACTTTATTTAAACTCTTACTGTTAACTAATCAAGTCATGATGGTTTTTGTGCCGACCTATTTTCTCTGAACTTTTCACCTCACCAGAGAACGGTAGACATGCCTTATTGCTTTAATTTATCCTAGTCCTGTTCAGGTCTAGTTTCAGTATGTCTGAAGGAAGGTACTGTGGGGGTTTCCTGGATAGTGGATGTCAGCTGGTTTCATACATTAATACCATTGTTGGTGCAGCAAATACATTTGCTGGGGGATGTCAAGGGAAAGATGCACCACAGCGGACAGTTTGAACTGTTATTTAAGTAACTGAATTACAAATTGCACAAATGAATACCAAAAAATGAAATGAAATCAGCAAGCAGGGAATTGGAAGATATTCTCAGAAACAGAACAAAATTCAGTATTTAGATGTGACATTTAAGTTCCCTGTTAGTCCTCAACAAGCTTGCCTCCAGCTGCCCAGTTTCATTCATTTATTATTCCCTTTATTTTATAGCTTTGGCAAAAACAAACCGGTCTGAATGGCCCTCTAAAGGGGCGAATTGAGCGTTAACAAGCTGTTACATTTCGGGGTAGGCCAGGAGGTCCGCTGTTCAGCCTAGCATTGGCTAGCCTGCGTTTTGTCCTCCATCTCCTTCCCATCTTTTCTTTTCCACAGAAGCAAAGCTCTCTGTATTGCTGGCAGTAGAAAAGCAGGTTGGAAAACGGAGACTCGTCCATGAAAAAGGGGGCTGTGATTTGGACACTGCCCGAGCCCAATAATCAGATCAGCTCGCCTCATGCTGGGCTCAGGGTCTCAACACTGGAGCTTTTGTTGAAATGCCGCTGCTCTCTAAGGACAAGGGTCTCCGTCAATTTGCTCTCTCTCTTTCTCTTCCTCTCTTTTTCTGCATGTCTCTCTCAGACCTTTCTATAGTATGATTGAGAAATGAGTGTGCTACCTGGTTGCTGGTTGTTACAAAGGCCTTGTTCATCAATAAAGGCCTTATGGTGCTCAATATCATTGTATGGTCATTAGATATTAATGTATTTAATGGAAGGTTTGTATGACACAGGGCCCTTGAGTTAGGTGCCCAAAGGGGCTCTCAGAAAAGTCTAAGAAATCCAAATGGAATGTGCATAACAGTTCTGATGTTATATTTTAAGGCAGGGCCTCCAACTAGACTCACATTACATTACATACACCCCGATGAGATTTAGACCCATATGGGAAGATCTTAGTTGTTGATGTAGTGTTGAGTTGGGGAGATGATAGAGAGTAAAATCTACGATTACAGTAGTCATTCTTATAATTCAATAATTGGGATAACTAACCTATTACTATAATAATAACTACTAAGCTATTTTATTGTGAAACATAGTGAAAGTGCTCATTTTGCCAGGGACCCAAAAGCAACACCCTCAGAGACCTCCGGGAGTCCCCAGACCACTGTTTTAAAGAAAAGTAACAGTAATTGAAGAGAACTCAAGATGTTTACCACATTTGTCTGAATTGGAATTCTAAGTACCTGTGAGTGTTTGGGCCACTTGAGCAGAATTTGAGGGGGAAAACTGAAGCATGTTGCTATCTGAGCAGCTGTTGGCTCTGAAATAATAAGTTCCCTTGCTGATTCATTCATCATACTTTCATTCTGTTACTCCCTCAGGACACTCAAGACTTTTTTATACTAACTTTCAGATTCTCACCCAAGCCTAAAGTGTCAGTTTCTGTGAAATGGCATTCTTGAATATACTAATTATTAGTTATTCTCAACAGTAGTTACTCCAAACAAGATGTTTACATTGACTAGGAAGGTAATAATAATACATGTGACATATTAATTAGTAATATTTCTCTAGTCACTTTACTCAGCTTGCTTAGTAATAGCAACTTATAGGACTACTATGAAACGATATTCCATTTAAAGGGTAATTCCGGGATTTTTCAACCTGGCCTCTATATCCTCTAAATATCCTATCATACCGCTAAGTAGATCCCAAAAGTTTCGGAGTTGCTCCGGTAGATCGGCTCAGCCGGCAGTCGTGAAACGGGGGCTCAATGGCTGCAACGTAATCCAGCGGACATATAAACGCGGTCAAAGTACGTCCACTAAAAGTGCTTGATTTTGCCACTGACAGGCTCAGATTGTTATTCGTGTGTCTGACAAGTGTCTGACAACATTACTGAAAGGATCGCTACAGAAATAGACCTTTTTTAACCAGAAATAGACCTTTTTTTAACAACTCTGAACTCTCAACTCTGACAAAAGGTGGTCTATGAAAGCAAGTTGTTACAAGAAGAGGATTGTGTAAACAACTGTCCTCTTCCTGCAGCAAGTGAATCCTCTTGCTTGCAAAATCAAGCACTTTGGATTACGTTGCAGCCATTGAGCCCCTGTTTCGCGACTGCCGGCTGAAATATAAAAAAAACAAACTAAAATATAATTTAATTAAAGGGGCAACAGACATGCTAGACATGCAAAAATGTTAGCTAATCTTTTAGCTAGCAGTTCTTCCTGCTATCCCTCCAAACATACTAGCTGTTTTGACAGCCGATCTAATGTCTAATCTCATGTTCTTAAATTACATGAAATGAAGTTTACTAGAGAATTTATTGTAATGACGTTCAGAGATGATTCATAGTCAGCAGGTGTTGATGATGCAAACTCCCAGCACCTCTCACTGTCTCTCGGGACTTTCAGTGTTCATTGTAGTTAGGAAATAAGATGTTGTTGATTGATTCCTTTCATCTTCATCATCATCTCTTTTTACTTTCTGCAATGGAAATCATAAGGGAGTAATTATTTATTTATGTTGAGGCATTTATCAAGCATCTGTAGTGCTTTCCAGTGGCAGCTGGTGGGAGGACACGGCCATGTATATTGTTCTGTAAAAAGGACTAGTAAGATAGATAGATAGATACTTTATTGATCCCTGGGAGGAAAGTAACACAAGAGAATGTATTTTGAGGGAATCTTTTGCAAATAAAACTTTTAAACTTTAGGAGAACTTGGACTCTGGAACTCTTCTGAGGCATTTCCAGCTAGGGTTGGTTGTTTCCTCGCTTGCTATAAAGCACAGACTACACATGTTGCACATGTCCTTCTGCTTCAGAGGAAATATTGTTTGTTTCATCTCAGCTGCGTTGTTGTCATTTGCTTTTGGCATATCTAATAAAATTGTGTATGCCTCTTTGTCGGAGCAAAAAAACATGTTTCCTGCACAACTGTATTGTTATTGAACTGACCTGTTTTGTTGAAGATTACTTTCTGCCCCTCACTCTCTCTTTTTGTCTGTCTCTTGTCATATATCTGTCTCTTTGTGGTAAAGAAAGGGAATAATGAAATTTTGAGACTTCCCAGTGATTGTTATTCCACTAGTTCTGTTGTTAAATTGTTAAATAAGATCACATCACAAAACCAAACCAAACTCAATGTGTGTCAGACATTGTATTTTTTTATTGTCTATGTTATTGCCAGAAGGCGATATTTCTTCATGATGTTATGTGTTTTTTAAACTCTGTTTTTTTCTCTTTGGCTGTTTCTGCAGCTGATCCAGGTCTATCAGTGGATACAGAGGGTCTGGCTGAGGCTCAGAGTGGAGCTGCACCTACAGCTGAAGGTAATACAAATCCTCCTAACTTTCCAAAACCTTATCAGTGTGTACAGTTGTTAATTAGCAGCTTGACAAACTGGCTGATCAATGAGCTCATCTCCATTTGAAGAACTGCATCTTTAAGTGTTAATCCTTGACCTTAATCCTTGAATGCTATTGCTTCTTGCTAATAAGTGTCCAGACTTTATGAAAATAAATTATTTGAATTATATAAAATAAATAAAAACATTGTAAAGATGCTGTATACTAATATTCAGCAAGTTATCTTAAAAAATGAAATTTGGCAAAAAAAAAAATTTCTTGTCTTGTTAACAATTGCAGTCAATGGGAATTAGCCAAACTTACTGATAATTTAAAAAATATTCAGATGAACAATATCAATTGTCAATTTATCTTAAGAATTAAGCAGTTCATTTTAAAATCCTGTTCTGCCCCTGGTGGTTAGTTTCTAAACTCTTGTTTATAATGCTGAACAACCTGAAGGGTAACCTGCTTCTCAAAGGTTTTATTCAGTATTTATTCTTATTCAGTTCATGGCTGCTTATGGTCCCATAACCAGCTACTGGAAACATAAACACAACTTACCTGTGGCTGATGATTTGCAGCCATTGCGCCAACCATGACACTTTTACTTGCTGCACAGTTCAGATGCATCAGTGACAAGCCTGAACTGTTCCTGTTCCTTGGTTCTTAATTGTTACAATAATTTTGTTTTGTTTACAACTGTTACTTTTTAACTCAAAAAATATTGCCCCCATTTTGAGCCCTGTAAATTTGCAAATTTGTTACCAGAATGACGTCAGAAGATTAATTTACTGGGGGCTTTGTTATAGTCAATGAATAATTACGTGATACAGCTAGTAGTTTTCTTGAAGTAATCTAATGTATTAGACCAGTATTAGACTAGAGGTGGGCAGAAGTGACATCGGCTTCGGCTAACTATTTATTCCAAACAAACAGGAAGTAATATGTTATACGTTTCCAATGTGCCAAAGGATTTTTTCCCAGGAAAGATTTAGCAGAAACCAGGTGTTTAGAGCAGAAAATGTAAAAGCTTTCATGAACTGGCTATAGGTATAGGCATTTATTTACACAAAAAACAGATTAAAGTTTCTGTGATAGACATGTGTCTTTTATTTAAAAAAATAAATAAAACACAGTTTGACAGGCTTGCTTTTACCTAACGTTGTTTTGAAGTTGCTTTTAATTTATATTTTGTTAATATTTCTTATTCTATTGTCTTTTTTATTTTTATATTTAATTACATTTTTAAATGTTTTATTTTCTTCACCCTAGTCAGTCAACCTTTCTTCCCCTTCCTCCCAGAAGACAATGTTATAAAATTATTAGTGACAAGCAGGCCTCCTGTGTTGTAGAGGTAAATAATGATATTCAGAGCAACATTAGAACTGGGTTGTTAATGGCTGTCATCACGTCAAACTGTATATAACCCTTTTGGCTTGTACAATCCCCTATCTCCTAGCTGAGTTTTGTCATGGAGCATGGTGGGTATTCAATGCACCCTTCTGGCCTGTTAGCATGAATCACACTGTAATTTAAGGAAAAGCTTCAACACTGTTCTGGCATGGTCTGTTTAATACCAGATTCGGAAAATGGAATGGTGCAACATGGAGACTATTTGTGTTGGCCATCAGTTTTCCGAGACCAGGGACCAAAATGAGTAGTAGTTTTCAAAGGAGCGGAAATAGTCTGGAACCATTATTTTCGAACAAATGGAAACTCTAAAGAGCTCTCTACATTTTTCTTCTTGTTGACCAGTTTTAGGTGCAGTTTCAAAGTGATTTTTCATAAGTAATATCGGTTGATGAAATGCAATTAACTCCTAAATGACGAGACCTGTTTGGTTATCATTTGCTGTACTTGCATACATGCATTTCTTAGACTAATAGAGTGGACTAAGTCGAAGTGGACCAGGGTTTGGAGGGTTGCCAGTGACAAGGCTTTGAGAGGAAGCTGCTTTTCATTACCTCTATCTCTTGGGGATAGAGCCAATCAATCAAGCACTTTAGCCTTGATATTTGAGACAACCGTGTCGCCACAAGAGTCCCTTACTAGTCACAAAGTAGTTTGGCTTTTGACCAGGACTGATCATGTCTGAATCCCCCCAAGGATTTGTGGAACTGGGCCCAGTTGCCAGCATGCTGCCTTCAGCAGCTGGGGCTGGATTGCATTACATACTGTGTGAGAAAGGGGATTGGAAAGAAAGTTTGTGCCATCGATTCAAAATAATGTACACTCATGCTGCCCGATTATGTTTATGCCATGATGCTATGTTGGCATGAGAGACCTCCCTGGACCAGACGCCTTTCATTTGAAATTGAAGATATTTGAGCTCTTTCTTTCGGTTGACTTGCTATGTGTTGCAGCACTGACAGAGTTGCAACCAAAGTCTCATGCTCTGTCAGCATTTGCCGTTTGTTTTGTGTCACGTAATGATCGCTGCAAGCCGAGCAGCATGCCAGCTGTTTTATCTATACTTCCCTACCCTGTACTTACTCGCTCATTCGCTCGATCAGGGGGGCTGGATTACAGCCTTAAATGAAGGATGAAGAAGTTATAATTAAAGAGCTAAATGGTGACATCATTCATCTGTACTCTGCTTTATGGAGAGCTCCACTGTGGCAGGGATGGGGAAGCTGGGCACTCCTTTCTGTTTTTCCATTGCGTAAACTCCCGAGGCTGGCTGCTGCTCGAGATGCAGAGCCAGAGGCAGGGGATGGGTGGCTTGGCGGCTCGATGTGGGTATGTGTGTGTGTGTTCATAATTGTCTATCTACACCAAGAATTCCCTCTTTTTACTCCTTATAGAGTAATCTGTGTGAGTTACCAGGTGAGTAAGCAGTGCCTTAAAGGTAAGGATAGGATCTCTAAACATGCCTGTGCTGTCTTTCCAATTTGGAGAGCCTTTCAAAAGAGGTCAGATTCTTAGATAAGCGCTATAATTTTTATTGACTGAAGCGCAAGACAGAATTTGAGTGAGAGTGATTATAGTAAATGATCTCCAAAAGGTAACACGTTGAAAGTTTTGAGATTTAGTTTTGAGAAATGGCCAAAATGTTGCTTTTGGGGCTCATGCCAGTGTAATATTTAACGATTATGTTAATGATAATCTTCACTTTTTAAATCCCTTCACTTCGGAGGGGATTTAAAATAGAAGCAGCACAAAAGAAATGTTACTAAGAGGGGCCTCGCAAAATTTCTGCTCCATTTTTCTTGTGTTGTTCACCCCTCTCTCTCTCTCTCTCACACACCTGTGATTATCATCAGTCCAAATGACAAAACCCAATCACCAGTGTTTTGAAGCAGTGGCTTGAGGGTAACAAGAACCACGTATCTGTCTGACTCCATGGCCGTTTCAAGCAAATTTGTTTGAATCAACAGTTGGGCAGCAGCCAGCAACCTTTTGGGTCTCAAGAAAGGGGGGAAAAAGTGCTGGAGTCATTTTCCAATTGGAATATTGAATGGCACTCTGCCCACTCTCTTCTTGGACTGCTAATGTTCTTGCTTACTTTTGTTTATCCTTTCTCTGTCCTTGTATTTCTCTCCTGTTCTCTTTCCATACACTCAAAGGCCACTTATCTTGCTTTTCTTCATCTTGTATCATCACTCTACCTTGCGCAACTCACAGATCAGAGTTTTAGTTCTACAAACGTTTCTCAGAGTCTGGGGTGCTCTGGAGGCAGAAATAATCTCATTAGTTGAGTTAATCTTCAGAACGAATTCACTGCCTAGACACTGAAAAAGCTTTTGATTCTCTTGGGTGGGAATTTTTATATCTAGTCATGAACAAATTTATTTACTGCAAAGATTTTATACACTTTATTCTTCTACAACTGCAAGGATCAAGGTTAAACACAACGAGGATGCAGGCAAGGCTGCCCCGCCAGCCCAAGCCTCTTTAATCTATTCATTGAACCACTGGTGCAAGCAATCAGACAAGAGACAGCCTTGGAGGGCATAACTATAGGAGTGGAATATAAGATATGTTTGTACGCAGATGATGTGCTGATCACAATCAAGGAACCTGGCTCTGGTGTGCCTTTGCTGATGAACATTCTGACAACGTACGGAGAGATAGTCAGGATATGTGCTAAATATTCTCAAGACCCAGGCTTTGACATTTAATTATACTCAATTATACAGATTATACAGAATTATTATAAGAACTCACAGATGGGTATCATTTTAACTGGCACTGGTATCTGGGTGTATACCTATCAAAAGACATATTGTTGTACAATATTAACTATAACTGTATCAACAAAAGTATGTATGATGACCTCGATAGGTGGAGCCTCTTGACCTCAGCAACAGGGTTAGGTCAATTAAGATGAACATTCTACCTAGATTGCTGTATTTATTCTTATCACTTCCAGTAGAGATCTCTCTCAAACTGTTCAGAGAATGGAACAAACGCATATCACGATTTATTTGGAATAATAAGAGCCAAAGAGTAAAATATTCAACACTTCAGCTGCCGAGAGAGAGAGAGGTGGCCTGGCTCTACTGGCTAAGGGACTGCTGCCCAGCTGAGACAACCTGTGCACTGGTGTAATCCCGCTTATGTGGCTAAGTGGAAGTGGATGGATATTGAATTATCTGTAATAGACACACCAGTCAGTGCATGGCTGTCTTAACAGGGAGCAGGAGATACCAGTGAGACAGAATCCATGGGTCAATCTTTCATTCAAAGTGTGGTGGGAGGTGGTTAAGAAATTTCAACTCCAAATTTCAACTACCTGCATTCCTGCATACATAGCTCCTAAACTATGGTCTGATCTATCATCATCTATCAGTCAACAATAGATAAAAGAGATCTGTTGTGGAATATGCCCCTCTCAAAAGAAATTTCTGAGGACCTCAGGAGAAGAGGCTTGAGGCTCATGAGGCTGGAAAATTATACAAAAGTATTTCCAAAGACTTGGCCTCCATCAGGCTACAGTCAGACAGATTGTAAACAAATGAAGAAAGCCATTAATAACAGAAAGAGAAGGACGCATAATGGTCAAGACAAAGAACCCTAAGGTAACAGCTAAGGATCTGCAGACATCTCTTGAACTTTCTAACATCTGTGTCCATGAGTCAACAATAAGAAAAATGAGTGATGAGTGAATGAGTGGTGATGAGTGGCATTCATGGGTGGAAACCACTGCTCTCCACAAAAACATTGTTGTCCATCTTAAGTTTTCCAAAGACCATCTGGATATTACACAAAGCTACTGGAACAATGTTCTGTGGACAGAAGACACAGAATTTTAACTTTTTGACAATAAGGCACAACTCTATGTTTGGAGGAGAAAAAATGCTGCATACCAACAGCAAAACCTCACCCCAACTGTGACACATGGTGCAGGGAGCATCATGGTTTGTGCTGCTTTGCTGCAATCATTGAGGAAACAATGAATTCCAAATTGTATCTGGAAATTCTCCAGGAGAATATCAGGGTATAGGTCCATGATCTGAACTTTAACAGAGGTTGGGGTCATGCAGCATGACAATGACCCCAAACATAAAACTAAATCTACAACATAATGTTTTAAACAGGGATAGATGAAAGTGTGCATGTTGTAAAATGAAAATAGTTTATAAGAAAAAGCAGGTGCACTAGAGTTTGTATGGCACTCCCATACATATGAGAAACCTGGTCAGTTTGGTGTTACCATGCAGGTGAAATAAAAACACTATGCTGTGATCTAGGGAAGAGAGTAGTGAGTGAGCATCATATAAAAACTATCTACCCTCCCATCATATCACCCATGTGTGCAACAACAACTGCATTATCACCATACTACTGTATTGGAAGGTTTACCGCAAATATGGCACCTTTTATGTGCTATTTTGTTTTCCTTTTTTTGAGGATACATTTTTACCACAAGCAGGACCACACCATGTCATTTTAAATAGTAATCACAAATGTAGTTTTAGTCCATCTTTCTATTTGCCACAACTCCAGTGAGCCTCCTTTATAAACTGTAAACTACAACGTCAGTTTACTTGTGATGCCTATTGCATTAACTGTGTTATCCTGATTATTTTTTTGATGTGATTTAATTTGCAAAGGCATATGCCCAATGGGAGATGTCCCTAGTTCTTTTCTGGTCGTAGCCTCCGGCCTCTCACTGTCATTATCAGTATTATTATCATGTTCATAAATATGCTATGAAAGCGTATGTCACCTCTAACTATATGTCACCTCTAACTTCTAACCCCCTATGTGTTTTTTGACCTCCTCAAGGTTATTTCCTGGAGTTCCAGGAGCCGGTGAACAACATCACCCATTTCCAGGGACAGACGGCCACGCTGCATTGCAAGGTGACGGGCAACCCGCGGCCGACCATCCGCTGGTTTAAGAATGATGCCCCGGTGTTCCAGGAGCAAGGGCGGATCTCCATCCGCAAAACAGAGGCGGGCTCCAAGCTCCGCATCACAGACCTCGACACCACGGATACTGGCTACTATCAATGTGTTGCGTCCAACACCGTCAAGGTGATCTCAGCCACGGGAGTCCTTTATGTGAAACTAGGTAAGGTGTATGATCTGTGACTATTTCTTCTTGGTGAGAATATGGTGCTACGGTGGAAAACGATTGAACTATCCATCCATCCATTATCTATCACCGCTTATCCTGTTCAGGGCCGGGGGGGGGGGCGCGCTGGAGCCTATCCCAGCCGACATTGGGCGCAAGGCGGGGTACACCCTGGACAGGTCGCCAGTCCATCACAGGGCCAACACATAGAGACAAACAACCGTTCACACTCACATTCATACCTATGGGCAATTTTTAGAGTCACCAATTATCCTAAGCCGCATGTTTTTGGACTGTGGGAGGAAGCCGGAGAACCCGGAGGGAACCCACGCACGATTTAACTAGTTAATAGTTATTTAACCTGAATTGAGACCCAAAACAAGCAATTGATTTTTAAGTTCATTAAGTTCAATTTCATTTAACTCTTTATATTTATTTATTTATTTTGGACACATAGGGAATGAGGGTGGGGGGAAGTTCGGGGAGATACAGGGGTGGTGACTGATGGTGGGGAAGAAAGGACTTACTGGTATAGACAGTGCTGGGGTACAGTGGGAAGAGGAAGAGTTGAAATAGTAAATAGTTGAAATAGTTGAACGAAAGATGAATGGCAGCCAGCAAAGTAATAAATACAGATAAAGAGGATGGCGAAAATGAAGCTAATGATGCATTAATGCAATGCATAAGTATTTATGTACTAAAGTGTTTGTATGTTGTGTTTTTGTATTTATTATTTCTTAAAATAAAAAATATTTCATTAAAAAAAAAGAAAAGAAAAGCTGTTTCAGTAGGTGCAGTGTTGAGTGACCTCTATATGTGAACAGTAGGAACTGTAACAAGGTTGATAGAACTTTCCTCCTCCTACACAACTTTCTGGAAATTGGTCACTTGCTGCATGAGAAACGTGTTCAAATATAGGATGGTGAATTCAATGCTTAGCACATTGTTACCTAAAAACACTGATTATTTGTTTTAACACTCTGCTTTTGCTTTTGCTTTTGCTCGACAGGACAGTTACCCACACATGGCCCCGACGAACCGTAAGTGATTACCTTGTGTGTACATGTATGTGTGTGGAAATGCATGCCAGAAGCTCAAAGTAGACTTGCGTAGACATGCCTGCCTAACCATCATACCTTCACCGTCTGCTATCTGCAATGCTGAAGTCGGAGACCTTCTGATTGATCCAACCAAGCCCCACATGGCAGCAGGAATCCAGCTTTGAGGTCCAGGTTTGAGTTTGAGTCACCGGCTCACAATAGATTCCTTCACACAGCTTCACACTCAGACGTTAGCTGGTTGGTTTGGGAGACTGTAGAAAGAATGCTGATTCATTGTGTGACCGGACTGAGCTTATCTCATCGGCATGCTGACAACACAGCAGCCTACATCTTTGCTGTGATGAAAACCAGGATGTGGAGCAGCAGATCAACCTTTTTGGATCGTTTTCATGGCGCGATGCTAAGCTTGTGTAGCAGACATTACCGAATGCACACTCTCTCTCTCTGGCAGCTTCTGTTCCTGCCTCATGCACACCACCCACACACACACACACACACACACACACACACACACACACACACACACACACACACACACACACACACACATACATAGACAGGCCTTGCACATCATGTCTAACATAACAGAGCCTCTGGCCAACATAAATCATAAGTGTCTTTGCTTCCTTAAGGCCAGCCTGGTTCAATGGCTTTTAGTGTGTCTCTTTAAGAACTAGCCTTCGCTCGCTGACCTGTCTCCACACACACACACACACACACACACACACACACACAGACTGACAGACAGCTCTGACTAACGGTGGGCTGGCATTTCTAGCATTTCACATAAACCAAAACCAAAATCTATTCTTCAGCTTCAGGCACATATACTCATCCCATTACTGCACACTCATTCTTCTGGGTACATTTACTCCACATGTGTGTGAGGGTCCCCCTGTTGAAGATCCTAATTGTTCACCAGCCACTTTAAAATAATTAGTGCCAAGTCTCATAGGACAATGAAAGCAGCACTTGTGTACACACAGCAACTGATTGAGGTGGAGGAAGAGGGTGGATTCTTTGGGGGTATTCTTTTTTAGGGGATTGCTCTCGATGAAGTATGAGGACTCTCATGATGTGAACAAGGCAAAAGCAATGTGCAAAACCAGCCGCCAGAAATCCATCCATTCCCCTACCACCAGAGATTTTGACCACGTTTCTTCTCATTTCCTCATTTTTTCACATTAAATAGTTTGCCACAGATGAGCATTTGAGCGACATTGCTAATCATTTACTAGTGCTTCTATACGTTCTGCCTATTACTGCCACGCTAGTGGTGCTACATCCAGCAACGCTCAAATCAGCCATTGAACAGTAACACGGCAATGTCTGAACACAGTATTTCTCTCTACACACGCTTCACTTTTTTTGTGATTATTGTGACCAAAAATGCTTAATTTTGCAGCAGCTTCTCAAAACATGCATTTTACATGCATTTTCAAAATAAAATTGCAGGAATTGCTAGCAATCACAAGTCAATTGAAAAGTGGTACAAAACTGATAATAAGGATACTGCATAGCACAAACTACTAGAGATAATGTTGGCTGTAATTTATGCATTTCCAAAGTCTAGTCAGTAACAAACACTAGGTAATTTACTACAAAACAATTAACTTTTAAGTAAGAGAACAGATGAGCTTATTCGTACTCTGATTCATGTAATACCTTAGGACAGTGTCATGTAATTACTGGTTGTTAGGTTGGAAAGGATCCCTCCAAGTGTAAGAGCGTCGTTACACAGCTATGTATTTATGTATTTATGCGCTTGTACTTTATTGTTCTACATTGGTAACATAACAGTTTGCAGCTAATAGTCTAAAAATCCCTTAACATCATACATTTCTCATTAATGTAAAATGTTCCCCCCGTTAACGTAATAATTATTACATTATTGGCTTTTGCAATTCAAAACTGAATGTCATAATGGTCAACAATTCAATACACACCTATACTATATGGCCAAAAGTCAGTGGACACCTGACCATCACACCTATATTGCTGAACATCCCATTCTAAAACCAAGGGCATTAATATGGAGTTGAACCCCCCTTTGCGGCTATAACAGCCGCCACTCTTCTGGGAAGGCTTTCCACAAGCTTTTGGAGTGTGTCTGTGGGAAGAGGTGTGTGTGTGTGTGTGATTCCTCCCAAAGGTGTTCAATGGGGTTGACGTCAGGGCTCTGTGCAGGCCAATCGAGTTCCTCCACACCAAACTTGTCTAACCATGTCTTCATGGACCTCGCTTTGTGCACAGGGGCACAGTCATGCTGGAACAGCAAAGGGCCTTCCCCAAACTGTTGCCACCACGTTGGAGGTGCCCAATTGGCTAAAATGGTATCCTGTAGCATTAAGATTACCCTTCACTGGAACTAAGGGGCCAAGCCCAAACCCTGAAAAACAGGGTGGCTGAAACACCTGAACTCAATACACTGACTTTTGGCCATATAGTGTATTTGCAAGGGTGGTTACTAATTATGGTGCTATATAACTTTTATTACATTCATGGGAAATATATTACATTAAAAGTTATAACACACAGTTTTTATAGATTAACTCATGACGGCGAAGGAAAACCAAAACACCAGTGAAAACAGTTTGACCAGCAACGCATAAGCTTTGTCTTAGCATGCACTGTGTTTTAGCTTCCAGTCTCTGCCTTGAAGGTGGAAGAGGCAGCTTGCTGGAAACAGAAATAAGGCCATCACTCTCGCCCACCCCCGTTGTTCAGGGAGTGTTTTGCCACTTTATATAAACCTCAGTGGAAGCAGGGGAAAAAGGTCACAGGGTTTTTCCACTTTACAAACCAAGCGCTCTTTTAAAAAAAAAAAAAAATTTTTATACTTACCCACCTTGCTGAAGACCACCCTGTCGGCCTCTCACCTCATCACCGGTGACCTGAGAGAAGAGTGAGTTATTATGCCTATACTCATCTCTTTTCGCTGCTCTCGCTATTGCTCATTATTCCCATCCGGTGGTGAAGCAGAGAATTGCCTGATCCTGCCTGGTTGCGTTAGATTTTTAATTCCAGACAGGGAACCAACATTTTTTTTTTCGCTTTCAGAATTAGATCAGCAAACCACATGCCCTGGGTAAACAGTCACCCTATATGGTTATTTTGTATCACTACACCTAATTTAATGCCCCGTAGAACTCTTGTGCCTTGTTTGCGTGGTTACGCCAAAATAAATGAAGCAGTCATCAACTGTCACGTGATAAACATTCATAGATGAGGGATAGATCTGAGATTAGACAGATATATCAGGGCGATATTAGCCTTTTAAGAAAAATCGGATATCAGTCGGACTGTCAGTGTCATCCGCCGTCTAATATGAGGGAGGTGAGAATGTGATTTTACTGCACAGCTTCAGTGGTGTTAGTCTGTAAAACATCCATCCTTTAGAGCTGCTAGCACACCGTTTTCAGTGGAGAGTTTTAGGCTTTTTCCATCATGACAGGAATAAACTATGTTTTGGCATATAGTTCCGACCTGAACCTGAGAAAAATGCCTCATTACTCTTGGAGGAGTTTTTGGCATCTGTCTCTGGAGCAAATTCATGTGCTGACAAACATGTTTGAACGTTGCCAGTTAGCATTTGTCCATTTTTGCACTTTACTTGTGCAGAATTTGTTATTTTTCTTGGGTGAGACGGGGTATTTAGGGCATTTATAATCAAACATATGGTTTTTTGCACCCCAGATGACAATAAACCAAACAATTCGGCCTATTGCAAACTATTGTAAACATCTGTAGCCTTACTGAGGTAAGTGTTTCGGGATGGACATGCAGCTTTGTGTGCAGCGTTGAATGAATGGAAATTACAGAGGCGCTTCGGCCTCCTCGCAATAACAGCCACCGTTGTTAAGGCCGTCTGGAGAATGTCAGCGATGAAGGGGTTGCAGACCCAGACTCCTGAACAGCCCCTCCTAAATAATGTTCCTCGCAGCTCGCTAATTAATTTTTCACAGTTTGCTATGGAATAGTGTTGAGTGTAACTTAATCTTACCTGTCTGTGAAATTAAAGTTTCACTCAAGTTTGTTTGTAAAATACAGTGCTGGCAGGCTTTTGTGGTTAATATGTTACAAGGAAAGGAGGCGTGGTTTGGAGCACTTGTTAGCCCTATCGTAGTTTCAATAACTGTGGGTTTGCTTGCATGTGTGCAGGGCTTAATTTTTAAATTTCTCTTTTAATTCACTAAAGTGATTTGCAGGTTGATTATTCTGCTCTCTCTCTCTCTCTCTCTCTCTCTCTCTCTTACTCTCTGTAATCCAACACAAACGCTCCTCTGTCTCAGCCTCCTCCACTCCATACACCTCTGGTTTTGGAGCCACCATGTGAAATGTCTAAAATAGTATCTCTAAGCAGTGGGATTCAACTAAAGAAAGAGTTTGCATGCTACAGGGGCTTATAATTTATTGCTTTATAACAGTGGATTTAATTAGGCTTTTTGCAATTTATCAACAGAAAAACACTGCAAATACCATCTTGCCAAAGTGAAAACGAATTTCTACAAACTGATCTAAATTAATGACAAATACAAGCCTCTATCTACTAAAGTCACTCCATGCTCAAAAACAATAAAATATCAAAAAGGTTCAAAGGTTGGTGAATGCTTTTTATAGCCACAGACTGAAGGAACGTAACATTCCTTATCTCTGTCTGGCATGTTCAAAATGGAGAAAAGAAGTTCCAAAAAAAATAAAATACACCAGCTCATTCATGTCTGGTTATGCAGACATGAATAAGCTGGTGTATGCGGTGCACCCAGATCGCATACCTCTGTACCTCTGTCTCTTTTTTTCTGAAAAACATCCCTGCAGAACAAACAGCACGCGTTGAATAATGCTGGGGAAATGACTTCCTTGTGCGCCTCCTCTGATGTGCAATCAGAAACCCAGGCCGACTTTATCGCTTTGAAGTTCTTACTCTACAAGAATTTCTCATATAATTATAGGTTCCAGATTTTTTTAATTTTTTATATTTAGTGCAATGACAGGGAACCGGCGGTTGCAATGGAAACAGAAGTTTCAGCTTTGCATAAGTAGATGCACTTAGAGATCAAACACGGTGGAGAATTACGCCACATGAAGGTGGAATTTGGAAGAATACAATTCCTGTCCATGTGCAGTTTGGCTGATGTAAATGACGGATAGAGGATCTTTATGGTTGTAATACATATTTGTGCACATGCAACACACTTGCACGCACACATTGTTCTGGGATTAATGGAAGAAAAATAATATGAGTATAGCTATTTTTAAACCAAGTCAGAAATAAAGACAAGACAAGCTCAACTTCGAATTTTAATGCCCAACTATTGCATGAACCCGACAGCAAAACTCCAGACATACTACATACATACGTGATCGTTTGAGATCCAAGCATCATAGGTTGATAGAGGAATCATCGATTTGCTGATAACGTCTTTTTAAATCTACGCAACAATGCACTTCCACTGGGTGTATGTAGATTTCAAATGTATACATATATTTAATTACAAATAAGATGTTTGATTTGATTCCGTTTTATTTTAACATTTTATGCCTCTGAAGTGTATAGGACAGAAAATGTGCGTGTACTTGTAGCGTAATGGATAACACACAGCACACCATGGGCACTCCAAGTATATGGAATATGAGTAAATATTGTATGGACATAAAATAAATCCCATTCACATTTAAAATGCAAAATGTGTGCAATGGTTTAGGACAAGAGTCTTAGAAATGTATTGCTAAAAGGTCAACTGCTAATATACTTCATGATTTGTCATTGTGGATTCAGGGGCTCAGCAGGAGGACAACTGATCTTGACTGCATTCATCTAAAGAAACAGAAAAATGTCATGCCAACAAATGTCACCTTGTCCAACATAATTGAACCTTAACCATGACTTGCTCATCAACTTAAATGTGAAAGACCTGTAGCCTATAAAGAAGTTCACCTGAAGTTTAGGTCCTTGCTTACATCAACATGGTAGAAGATAAAAAGAGAAGAGCAATAATTTCCAAACAGGAAATCCAGTGTTAAAAATATAGATTTATATAGTGTTGTAGAAAAGACATACTGTAGGTCTAGCTTTTTGGGGTTTTTTTCAAAGTATGGGATCCAGGCAACATTTTAACCTTTTTGTTTTACATTTATGCCGATATTTATTTATTCTTCCTACCATTCTTTCGACAAAATGATGCAGGACACAAAAGAAATGTCCCATATTCCATTTTCATGATTTGATTTCCATATGGCTCAGTATAAGAATATTGTTCTTCATGTTTTGCTAATGTAGTTTAGTTGAGAGGGTATTTTACTGAATTAATTTAAAGACTAAGTCCTCTCAGGTGGGACCATCACAACACTGGCCTGATTGGATGGAGAGGAATTCTTTAGTGAGGGGAGCCAATCAGGAACGAAGTTCAGTTGCGATGCGTTTACTGGAATCGCTTTGAAACTGTCTGTAAAAAAGGGTGGATGGTGGATTTTAAAAACACAAATTAATTTAAATTTTACTTTGAAATTGTAACAATGTCTTCATTAAACATCTCTGATCATAATTGTATGCAAATGAAGAGAAATTTGAATTCCTACAGTAGGGCCTCTTTCAACTTTGGTCTTTAAATGTTCTTTAAACTCCTCCTCCTCGATCCAAGCTGGAGTAAAATCATAACCATATGTGACTTTTGCGCTTAAGCATTGACAGCTCCCTTTGACAATAGACCTTTCCAGAACTGGAAGCAAATGGGGAACTGAACACCGCAGGAATTCCTATGCGAGAGGCACAGTTACACAGCCCACCACACCATTACAGTCACCGATCCCACTTACTGAGATCTAAATCATACATGTCCTGCACGGTCAAAACCATGCGCAAGATGATACTGTCAAACATTTGTCATCGAACGCGTAGTGAAACATTTGGAATGGAGTGGCCCCGTCTTAGACCATCGTCATAGCAGCTTTGGAAATTTCCCTCATGGCCATGCCAGGGTCTGAGAACTCCACTGTCTTGTTTACAGTGCAGCCAGACAAAGTCTTGACAGAGTCCCTGAGGAAAGCCAGGCTTTGTGTTTTTTTGTTTTTTTTCCCTTCAGTGTGTCCTTTGATACTCGCCAAAAGCAATTTATGTCTCCATCTTATCTGTAACATCGACTCCTGCATTTCCTTTTCTGGGGTGAGGGCAAACCACAACGGCCCCGCTCTTTATGAAACAGTTTACTTCAATTTTTGGCCCCTTGCTTAACACACCTCACAACTAGCTTTCACTTCTGGTTTTCACTTCAGAGTATTTCAAATGCGACCCCTTTGGATTCGGAACATTTTTCAGGTGTTAATGACAACCGCTGTGAAGAACATCCCAGATTATTTGAGGTGTAAACAGGCTCAGCTGTATAGCAACAACAACAAAAAACAAAAGCACTCATGTTTGGACTCCAGAGATAGCCTAGATTGATTTATGGTGGCTGGGGCATGCTAGAGAATGCCTGGGGCTGATTACAAGGCAACCTGACTGCGAGTTCTCATCTAACGGTGGAGTTGTTTTCCTATGAGAAAGGCAACTATAAAGAAACACACACCGTGCCAATTTTCACTACATAAAAGCAGAGCGATCCACATGATAAACCAGTCTAATATATTTTCAGAATACAATACATTTTGTTTGATTTTCTCAAACTGAAAAATAATTTAACTTGTGAGGATTGTAAGACTAAAGGGTGTATTATATTCCATGTGTAAGACAGGTAAACTCTTTCATAAATTAAGAGACTAACAGACAGAATTTATTTCTTGCATATTGTCAGAGACACATGAGGAAGTTTAGCAAGCACAAAGACTAGTGTAAGAAAGTCTACTGAAAGAAATAACACAGGTCAGATATGGTGTATTCAACAGCCCATCAACAGCTGCAGAAACGTCACAATCAAAAAGCGCAATGAATTTGAAGAAACTGCAGAAAAAAATGAAAAAGGAGGAGTTACATCTAAGACGGTAGAGGCGAGGTATCTCAAAATCTGGCAGTGATGATGCATCAGTACGTGAAGATATGCAATCAACACTATTGGCTGCCAATTTTGACGTAGTAATGAGAAGGTGTGCAAAACTCCAGTCGGGTTTCAGCGCTTGTTCTCTGCCTCTCTGCATACGAACTGTCAAAGAGAAGTGCCATTCCATTCCATTGCATTCTCTTTGGGCATTTCTGTATGCAATTCTAATATCCACTGGTGTGTGTGTGTGTGTGTGTGTGTGTGTGTGTGTGTGTGTGTGTACATTGTGCATGCATTTTTGTGTATGTTTGATCTCATTTTGAGTTTATGCTAACTGTGTTTGATCGTCGGTGAAGACCACTAGGCACGTTTTAGCATCTCCCAATGCTCAGTGCATCATGCAAATTCGATAGCGGTTAAATCAAAAGACATGTAAGTGCAAAACTCTTGGCTTTCAGTCGAAGACAGAACACCTGGTACATTCTTCACCATTTTCCAGCTTTTTTTTCTTATTTTTTTTTTTTCATTTCAGTAAGCTTTTTTCTGTGTATATATCCCCCTGTTTAAGGCTCAGCCTGTTTGTTTTGGGGATTAAGACTTTAGTTAGGGCTGGCAACTGCTTGACAGATTGGAAGGAGACTAAGCCCAGTGCAAACAGAACATACTAATGTTCTTAGCAAAAGATTAGACAGTTGTCCCCTCTGTTCAACCCGACACAGGCTCCCTACACAGTACCAACATAGGACTATATGTGGATTATACCACAGGAACAGTTAGTTAATTCTTTAATTTTTATTCATTTAAATGGTTAGACAGGGGTCAACTCAATTTGACACCGGGGTCAAAGTGATTTGTGGATTTGAAAAACTGGTTAAAAGCATGATGTGTGATTTTCGGACTATTTCCTTTTTTTTTTTTTAGATGGGTTTGCGCCTAAAGGGCCATGTGTTTCACTTTTCAGGTCACATGAAAAAGGTTTCTGCCAGCCGTACCGAGGCATCGCATGCGCGCGCTTCATCGGCAACCGGAGCATCTACGTCGAGTCTTTGCAGATGCAGGGCGAGAGTGAAAACCAAATCACAGGTAAGAGGAAAGGTCACTTTCATTGATCTAATGTTATGATGTCTGAGAGAATTTTCACTCGCGGATTTCTAGTTTCCATGTAAAATGGATGCAATTCACAGTTCAGGCACCATAATGTACTTTGAGACACCAAAAATGATTTTGAAATGTGAGTTAAGAAGTAAAATTTTATTGTAAAACCCTTGAATGAAATAAATTATGTAATGCCCCGCAATTCCACAGTCAAAACCATTCGACTGAAATCATCACTTGGCAGGTCTACTCTCAAGATAGATTTAATGTTTTTAGCACATTAGGATAGGATAGTGCTTCCTACTATCCTGAAATGTATTTGTATCGGTTAGTACTCGTTAAGGTGTGTGTGTTTGTTTTTTTAATAATGCACATTGCAGGGGCGAAGGACCTCCTCACCTCTGTAGAGTGCATTATTTTTCATTACCGCACACATTTGAAAGTGTGGCAGCTTTCTTGACCGCTGTTTATCATGGCCCTGTTAGCTGACTGCCGCCATGTCCACCAACATGTCCACTAGGTTTTAAAAACTATGGAGTCAATTAACTCTCATAAGTCACAAATTCATTTGTGACTTTGTGACGCAAAATATATTTGTGAATACAACACGATTCACAAATATATTTTGCGATTTATATATAAATGTCTCTGTTCACAAATATATTTTTCAATGCACACACAAATATGTCTCGTTTTATATAAATGTAAAACAAATCCACAAATATACTTAGTTAAAAACAGCTGCAGTGTTCATCTAAAACATATTTCAATGTTGTTACATTTATATACAGATTGTCGAATCTGCGTTTAGAAACCTCCAGCCGAGTTGTGAACCTCGTTACATTTGTGAGGATTTTTGAGAGTTTCCTGACGTGGTTGGATTCACAAATGCATTTTTTCTAAAGGGCCTTTCTCTGTAGCCTATGAGATGTCTCTTTCAAGTTCAGCTAATCACATAAGCATGTGATTTCAATGCTGCGTTCAATGTCCCTAATCCCGACAAGCAACAAAAGGAAACCATAAATGTAGTATTTTCTTTGTTAATAAAGATTTAAAAAATATTATAAGCATCGTATTATCTTAGTTTAATGTCGTTTCAATGTATTATAGACCTTTTCATTATAACAAGCATAACAAAAAATCGCTAGTATGCCGATGTCTCTACTTCGCTAGTTAACGTTACAACATAAGGCTTAAGGCTGATTTGTGCATGACAGTCCCGCATTTTGACATATTTCCATGTCACATTTCCCCCCTTTGATGGCATATGACGCCGAATTATAACTAAAGTCCAGCAGCGAAGTTGCTGCACTTACGGCTCCTCTAATATCAGTGCAGACTGGCAGGGTAACGTTAGGAGCACGGTTTGCTAGACTAAAGAGCACCGCTAACACTATTCTTTCAAGAACTGGCCCGGTAATGAAGCGGTGGTATTTTTTATTTGATGACTTGTTTGATCGATTAGTAGCGTGAAACGTATAAGTTGTGAACGAATCGCGAGTGTCCATGCTTTTCTATCACCATCAGATGAACGGCAAATGTCACTGTGATAATACCATTATTGCGATAGTAATGTCCGATAACATACTTGTCGTGTCTGTTTACGTAAACGTCATCGATTACGTATAAGGGTCTTGAAGGGTTGTCCCATTTCATAGGGGGAGATTTTAACCACTGCCCCTTGTGACTCTGAGGGCCAAGTTGAAGGGCGAGGGGCACTCGAAAACGAGCCGTAGGGCTGAAAATGAGAAATGGGATTCGACCTAAATGTAGAAGAGACTTTGGCATTGTTTCATGAACTGGGTGAAGGGGAATCTGTTGGTGAACGTTGCAGTACGTGTTTCCCAGTGGGACCTTTGAGGGAGTAACACAGGGGGTGGAGTCCAGTCGAAGACTGTCGCGGAAGTCATAGAGTTGTACTGCCCGAGATATGTTTGATATCAGTCAAGTGTTTGAAGATATGTCGTTGTTTGTACTTATTGCTATAATTAAACACTTATTGAAACAGTGGAGAAGTTTCAGATGTGATGTGGACTGGAGCGAGGAGGAGTGTTCGTCTGATTCCGGCTATGAGCCAGAGGGACCGTAGTCCGGGTAGGCATAGGTTATTATTTTTTCATGTAGGCCTAATATACACTATATTGCCAAAAGTATTGGCTCACCTGCCTTGACTCGCATATGAACTTAAGTGACATCCCATTCTTAATCCATAGGGTTTAATATGACGTCGGTCCACCCTTTGCAGCTATAACAGCTTCAACTCTTCTGGGAAGGCTTTCCACAAGGTTTAGGAGTGTGTTTATGGGAATTTTTGACCATTCTTCCAGAAGCGCATTTGTGAGGTCACACACTGATGTTGGACGAGAAGGCCTGGCTCTCAGTCTCCGCTCTAATTCATCCCAAAGGTGTTCTATCGGGTTGAGGTCAGGACTCTGTGCAGGCCAGTCAAGTTCATCCACACCAAACTCTCCCATCCATGTCTTTATGGACCTTGCTTTGTGCACTGGTGCACATGTTGGAACAGGAAGGGGCCATCCCCAAACTGTTCCCACAAAGTTGGGAGCATGGAATTGTCTAAAATCACTTGGTATGCTGAAGCATTCAGAGTTCCTTTCACTGGAACTAAGGGGCCAAGCCCAGCTCCTGAAAAACAACCCCACACCATAATCCCCCCTCCACCAAACTTTACACTTGGCACAATGCAGTCAGACAAGTACCGTTCTCCTGGCAACCGCCAAACCCAGACTCGTCCATCAGATCGCCAGATGGTGAAGCGTGATTCGTCACTCCAGAGAACGCGTCTCCACTGCTCTAGAGTCCAGTGGCGGCGTGCTTTACACCACTGCATCCGACGCTTTGCATTGCACTTGGTGATGTATGGCTTGGATGCAGCTGCTCGGCCATGGAAACCCATTCCATGAAGCTCTCTACGCACTGTTCTTGAGCTAATCTGAAGGCCACATGAAGTTTGGAGGTCTGTAGCGATTGACTCTGCAGAAAGTTGGTGACCTCTGCACACTATGCGCCTCAGCATCCGCTGACCCCGCTCCGTCATTTTACGTGGCTTACCACTTCGTGGCTGAGTTGCTGTCGTTCCCAATCGCTTCCACTTTGTTATAATACCACTGACAGTTGACTGTGGAATATTTAGGAGCGAGGAAATTTCACGACTGGACTTGTTGCACAGGTGGCATCCTATCACAGTACCACGCTGGAATTCACTGAGCTCCTGAGAGCGACCCATTCTTTCACAAATGTTTGTAGAAACAGTCTGCATGCCTTTGTGCTTGATTTTATACACCCATGGCCATGGAAGTGATTGGAACACCTGATTTCAATTATTTGGATGGGTGAGTGAATACTTTTGGCAATATAGTGTATGTTATTTCGGGTTTGGGGCTAGGTTGAATTAGTTCGCCGTCAAACGGATTGCGCCTCTCTGTAGATTAGATTGGATTGCTCTTTATTGTAGTTTAGGTCCTATACATTCATGGAAGCACAGCTGCTTCAAAGTGCAACCATAGGCGTCATTTACACTGGGGACGCTGGGGACATGTCCCCACCACTTTTTGAAATGGCCGATTTTGTCCCCATCACTTTTTAAAAGCATAATTTGTTAACAATGTTCTGAACAAATAGCTTGCACCAAGAAATGTTAACAAACGGAGTAGAGATTGACAGGGGTGGCATTTGACTTTAAATGTGTGAAATGTATCAATTAATTGTGTGGAATTTTAAAAGAATGAATAAAAAAAATCAAATCAATGATTTGAGTTTATTTTAAAATGAATATGGATAAATAAAAAGAAATAATCTAATCCCTGCTCCAGTTTAATTCCATTCTCACATATCGATATTTAAACCTTATGCTTACAATGAGTGTGATTGGTTGAACTGACTCGTGATCTCTGTTTCTCTAACGTTAAAAAGTATGCAGCATCGAAACAAGGCAGTTTAACTTAACATCTAAAAGGGACGGTTGATTTATTATCTTTAGCTAACGTTCTTAACATTATTCCTTCAGTTGTTTCCATATTGTCATTGTGGCAACTTGCCACCGTACCGGGGTTCGTGACAGACATACACGGGAGGAGAGTTAACACGGCCGTTTTATTCTCAACACAATAATAAACGCGACCCGGCGTTGACGACAGTGAAGAGCGCCGTCCTCCTCGGCGCGCACACCTCCTCCCTTCCAGCAGGTCAGCCGCGGAGCACCAAGGCTGCCCCAGTCCACCAGGCTTCCAGGGGCATCCCGCCCCAACCCCGACTGGTCAGCCCCTGCAGGCTGCTCCCAACTGCAACCTCCGGAGCTCGGCCGGCCGCCAGCTTTGGACGCCCCCTCTCCCACTCCGTTGTTCCGCCGCTCGCGCCCTCGCAGCCCTGCCGGGGACCTCGCTCAGACGCAGCTTCTGCTGGCTCGTTCCCTCTCCCACACACAGGCCGACCCGACCCGACTCGTCTCCGTCTCCTGCCGAACTCCACTCGCTTTGCCAGCCTCTCACACTGGCGTGCTCTCACTCAGTCGCACATCCACACACAGGTTAAAAGGGCCCAGCTGCAATCAGGCTTAATTGACCGCAGCCGGTCCCGGATCCAGGGTAGAGTCAGTCCACCGACTCAACTCTCCCCTGGATCCAAGCTAAGCCTCACCCCACTCTCCTCCCATCTGCCACAGTCGTATTTTAGGATATTGTTATCGCTCAGCTGACTGACATGCACTGGTGGTGTCTACAGTAGATATTGTGATATTGTGATATTGGCACTGTTGGATTGACATGGTGCTGCAGCTGTGGAGGTGATGCATATGGATATTACTTGTGCGGTCGCCATTCTTTAATGTATTTTAGTATTGTCGACTCTCATGTCCCCACCACTTTTCAACACAAAGTGACGCCTTTGAGTGCAACATTGTGCAAAGTTTAAAAAATAAGTTGTAAAAAGCGGAAAAATGTAATCTAATGTAATCTATAGAGGCGCGATCCGATTGACGGCAAACTAATTCAACCTAGCCCTAAACCCGAAATAACATAAATTAGGCCTACGTGAAAAAATAATAACCTATGCCTACCCGGACTATCCTCTTGCTCCTCTTGCCTCAATAGCAGGCAATAGTGGACAATCCTGACACAACTCAAATAGACTACTGCTCTGTGTTTTGGATTGAGATTGTTTTGGGGTGCTATTGCGAAATGGCCTAACATGGTTCAAATATTACCTAGCTAACTTTTCTAGCTGTGTAAATAACACATTGTTAGCAAAATCAGATGATCATAATTCAAATGTATTCATGTAGATTTGTCATAACCCTCGGTTTGTAGTGTGCCCCTGAAAAATCTCCGTTTGGACGGCCATGTACTTCGCCCTACCCCTCAATCACAATCATAATTCAAATGTATTCAATCACGAACGACAAGGGAATTATTGGCTAAACGTGTTATGTTTAATTACACTTGGAGTACCGCTACCGGACGTGAAACTCGTCGGGATTAGGGACATTGAAAGCAGCATTGAAATCACATGCTGGTGTGATTGGCTGAACTTGAAAGAGACGTCTGATAGGCTACAGAGAAAGGCCCTTTAGAAAAAATGCATTTCTGAATCTAACGATGTCAGGAAACTCTCAAAAATCCACACACAAATGTAACAAGGTTCACAACTCGTGTGGAGGTTTCTAAACGCAGATTCGACAATCTGTATGTAACAACATTGAAATATGTTTTATATGAACACTGCAGCTGTTTTTAACTAAGTATATTTGTGGATTTGTTTTACATTTATATAAAACGAGACGTATTTGTGTGTGCATCGGAAACAGACATTTGTGAACACTAATTTATTTGTGAACCTTCTGTCATTTATATATATATATATATATATATTTTTTTTTTTTACATTTATATGAAACGATACACATTTGTGTGTGCATTGAAAAATATATTTGTGAACAGAGACATTTATATATAAATCGCAAAATATATTGGTGAATCGTGTTGAATTCATTTGTGAATTATGAGAGTTAACTGACTCCATAAAAAACTGCATCTCTAAACACCAAACTGCTTTAGTAGCTTTAGTAGCTCTATTTTATTGTAGCATGGATTTTCAGTATGAGACTACTACTCCCAAAGCCATGCAGTTATCTGGAAATCATCAACACTCCTTCAGCCAAGAATCAAGTATTCTCTAAGGCTGTGGCATTAATAAACAATGAAAGTGTTGAAATAAGACCATTACTGATTGTGTTTGCTAGCTGTGGTCAAACACAGTGGCTTGAGGCTGTTTAATATTTGTAAGACAAGTGTCATCGATTGTCTTACATTTTTTCACTGGCTTGCTGGACCAAGTGTTCTGTCGTTGTCATGGAGATGGAAATGGCTGCGTCGGTCTTTGTTTTGGTCAAGATAGTGTTACATACATACACCCTGGTCTGGTTTATCGGACACATAGACCACAACCTCTTTCTCCTCTGCCTCCTCTTCCTTCACAATAGCGTAGTTAACATTTTTCCCTCCTCTACTAAGGAGGTAACCATCCAGCTGGTTACCATGGAGACAGCTTGTGCCACTTCACTTCAGCATAAATGCCTCAGTGTCATTCGTGATAAGACACTTATGGACACTTGTCTTACTCATAAAACAGCCTTTATTCATAATTTAAGATACAAGATTTATCATAGCCATATTCACTGATGTATAGCCCTGTTTCAAAGTTAAGTTTTATCTCCACATTTTTCGATAATGTGGTAAATGTCCATGAATAAATTTCCATCTGGGTTTTCGTGAAACTCAGTACTGAAACCTCCTTAGGTTTACTAAAGATCTGTTCCATGAACTAATGTTCTGAAGGATGCTCTGTGTTATTTGTTGTGCTGTTTGACCTAAAAGAGGCCTTTAACAAAATTGATCATGTTATTCTAATTGATAAATTAGTTGGTAACTCTGGGACTGCACTGGATTCGTTTCGTGGATTCTGGATCTGCCAAACAGAACATTTTCTGTCTCTGTTGGTAATTGGGTTTCCACTGCTTCATTGATTACGTGTGGTGTGCCTCTTGGCTCAGTTCTTGGGCTAATACTGTTTTCTTTCTATACCCGGGACTAAACGTTCCGGGTACTTTGGCTCTAGTAGTACACAGTTGTATGTCTCTGTTAAACCTAGTAAGGTATTAGTATTACATGACTCTCTAGGTCAGGAAGGAAAGGAACAACAAGGAAGGCTGTTTCCAAATTCAGGATGAAAGGTGGTTATGTAACATGGCTTTTCTGTGTGACATAACAGAACATCTCAACTGTCCATGTGAGAAGCATAGAGGTGATTACAATCATACATGCAACACTAAAAGCCTTCCAAGCAAAGTCAGTGGCAAATGGAGGAATGGCATATGCTCACAGCATAATTTAGAGGTGAACTTGTTATGATCTGATAATCATAGATTCAGTTTTGAAATTTGTACAAATCCCTTTCCAGGTGATGTGCAGATAGTGCCAGAATACCAACAGATAGAGGCAAATGAATAATAGTGCAACAGCAGATTTGAATCTCTTGAGGTAAAACACTTGGCAACCATTGAGGTTTCACATTCAGGCCTGTGGGGCAGGTTTTTTGTTCCTCCTGAAGCCATTATTGCTTGTCCAAATGCCACATCAACTTTTAGAGATGTTGTGTAGGGCTTTATGCTGTTAAGCAGCCTTTATATTAGAAGGATATATAGGCCATTTAAAACGTGATCGAAGATTATTGGTTTGTTTTGTCCAATTTAATGATTATATATATATATATATATATATATATATATATATATATAAAGTGACTTGATTTTATTGTTTTTGAAAAGTTCTATAAGATAATGTGTATTAAAATCATTATTCTTCGTTTTCGTCTTCTCATTGGTTGATTCACTTTCACTTTTCACTATTCACTATTCACTTTTTTGCACATCTATTGTGATATTGTTAGATATCCATTGTGTAATTTCTCTGTCATGTCTCTGTGTCTTTCCTAAGCTGCCTTCACTATGATCGGGACCTCCACCCACCTATCGGACCAGTGCTCCAAGTTTGCCATCCCGTCCTTCTGCCACTATGTCTTCCCCCTGTGTGACGAGGGGTCTCGGAGTCCTCGGCGGCGCCAGCTCTGCCGGGACGAATGCGAGGCCCTCGAGGACGACCTGTGCCACGCTGAGTACGCCATTGCCCGCTCCAATCCCATGATCCTCATGCAGCTGGAGCTCCCTAGCTGTCACCTGCTGCCACAGCCGGGCTCGCCTGACGCTGCATCCTGCATGAGGATAGGAGTACCAGCAGAAAAGCTGGGCCCTTGTAGGTGTACGCCTCAGCACACATACACACTAATACAGGGACCTGAACATCCATGCACACTATTCATGTAATAACCTATAACCTAACCCAGTCATTTAATAAAAAATGCAATAATAGCAGTAATAGCAATTTGCAGCTTATCATGTGATAATCCTGTTAATGCATTTCCCATTAAAGTAAAATTAATTTTAAAAAGGTACCTGCCATTAATTTAATAGCTTTTTTGTCAATGTGGTAACTATTTATTGTTATTAACTAAGATTTTAAAAGGTTGCGGACTCTGGGAGACAGAGCCTTCAGTAACTGCCCCCACCCTCTGGAAATAACTCCCTGTGGAGATCCGCAATGCTGGGTCCATTGAAGTATTTAAACAACGGCTGAAGACCTTCTTCAGCCAGGCCTTCGGACCCAGCTGCTGAATTATGGCCCTGTCCTTTTTTTTGCCATTTTGTCCTCTATCCTTTGTTTGTCTTATTGTCTTCTTACCTTTTAGCCTCGTTGTTATTTTTCTCACTTCATCTAGTTCTTTTCTTTTCTATTGTTAAGTGTTTGCATTGACTATTACATTGGCAATTCAGTGACAATGAAAATGTCAACCTTCTCATTAATGTAAATAAAACCCAATAATGTAATGTGTATTATGTTAACAGAAAAAACAAAAACGTATTACATTAATAGTAATGATTATTACAATATTAGCTGCAAATCGTTATACAGCCATGGTTTATTATGTTAATGGGAAGTTATTACATTAACAGTTGTAACACACACACTTCCATAACTGCTGTTATGAGTGGTTGATACCAGTCGTGCTTCAAAGTTTGTGAACCCTTCATGGTGTGGTCATTACTTCATATATTACAGAGGAATAACCTTATGAACCTCAAATCTCAATGAAGATATCCCAAATAAAGAACATACACAAATAAATATGATACACTTTAAATATTTATTTAACAAAACTGGTTGAAGTAACAAAAATCTGTGAACTCAATCTTCAAACAATAATTTGTGGCATGGTAAAAACTCAGAATTGACATAATTGCATAATCACTGTATATACCTTGGGTGCCCTCTAGTGGTTTTGTCTGAAAAGACCAATTTGATTTGTCAGGCTGACATCAATATAGTTCCATTAGAAATGCCTTACAATGTTGAATAAGCCATCTTCTTTTGGGATCCCCATACGTTTTTACAACACAGTTGACATCCTTAGCTGAACAGACAGTACAACATAATATAAACGCTAATATAGACGCTGATATTACAACATAAGCATTTTGATTAATTTTACAGGTATTAGACAGCCCTCAGTGGTGATCTGCCATTGTTACGCATTACACATGGAGGATACAAGAGACAAAATCTTGTGCTCCACCACCAACGCACCTTTAAATAGGTGTCCCTTATTTTTCCTTGTTAAAGTTGGCAGTCCTACCCCTGATGTAAGATATAGACCAAGTACTCACACGTCATTATCAAACTAGCAGTGCTTGCTCAGGCCCTTTGATTCCCCCTCGATCAAGAACAAATGTCCTTAGACACAATTTTATTTACAAGGCAATTAAAGAGTGGAATTCCTTACTTATCTATATCGGGCAAATATAAAATAAATATGCATTCTCAAAGCATCTGATACAGCATCTACATGGCTCGCCAACTGACTGCAAAACATTAATCCAACAAGCCTTTCTTTGGGCTTTAATTTTGTAAACCCACACAATTTTTATGGTTTATACCCAAATAATCTTTATTGCACTGTGTGTCTAAGCATCCTAGCTGACTCTCAGCCTGTTTCACAGATTCCCCCCCAGACCACAGCTGCTACAATGGAAGTGGGGCTGGCTACAGGGGGACACTCAGCAACACCAAGTCGGGATACAGATGCCAGCCCTGGAGTGCCCAGTACCCCCACAGTCACCACTTTTCCCCAACTGAGTACACTGAGCTACGGGGGGGGCATAACTTTTGTCGTAACCCTGGTGGTCAGATGGAGGCGCCCTGGTGCTTTACCCTGGACCCTCAGGTTACGGTGGACCTATGTGACATCCGACCCTGCAGTAAGTACAGCACTGAGTCTCCCAACATTTGACATGCATTAACTGTAATTGTCACTATCAATAGAATCATTTTTCATTTTTTAAACATTATTACCCATCCGTTGTGCTTCATGGGCAATATCACTGATTTCAATTGCATTTTATCCTCCAGAGCCTCCAGAGAACCTGAAGGAGGTCCTGTACATCCTAATCCCCAGCATTGCCATTCCATTGGTAATTGCTTGCCTTTTCTTTCTGGTCTGCATGTGTCGCAACAAGCAAAAGGTGTCTACAGACACACCACCTCGCCGCCAGCTCACCACCTCACCCAGCCAGGATATGGAGCTGCCGCTTCTCAATCAGCAAAAACATCAGGTACATGGACTTACTTATACGTTGGCCTTTTTAATAGAAAAAAACATGAATTCAACTGTACAACAATCCTGTAGTATACTGTATACTGCGCTACATTACAGGTATTATTGTTAATCATACACTTTTGTAAAATGAGAATGCGATTCATTCCTTACTTTGTGGCTACAGGCCAAGCTACGGGAGATCAACATGTCTGCAGTGCGCTTCATGGAAGAGCTTGGTGAGGATCGCTTTGGCAAGGTCTACAAAGGGCATCTGTATGGCACAGCACCTGGTGAGCAGACCCAAGTGGTGGCCATCAAGACGTTGAAGGACAAGGTTAATGGCACTCTTCGCGAGGAATTCCGCCTTGAAGCCATGCTTCGCTGTCGCCTCCAGCACCAAAATATCGTCTGCCTTCTGGGGCTTGTCACCAAAGAGCAGCCAATGAGCATGATCTTCACCTTCTCCAGCCTGGGTGACCTGCATGAGTTCCTGGTGATGCGTTCGCCCAACTCAGATGTGGGCAGCTCAGATGATGACAAGACAGTCAAGTCCACACTAGAGCAGGCTGATTTCCTCCACGTCATCACCCAGATTGCTGCCGGCATGGAGTACCTTTCCAGTCACCAGGTGGTCCACAAAGACTTTGCTGCCCGAAATATTCTGGTCTATGACAAACTCAGCGTCAAGATTCTGGATCTGGGCCTGTTCCGAGACGTCTATTCAGCTGATTACTACAATCTCATGGGTACGAACCCTTTCCCAATCCGCTGGATGTCTCCAGAAGCTATTATGTATGGAAAGTTCTCCACCGACTCCAATATCTGGTCTTACGGTGTGGTGCTGTGGGAGATCTTCAGTTATGGTCTGCAGCCATACTGTGGCTACTCCAACCAGGACGTAATTGAGATGGTGCATGGCCACCAACTACTGCCCTGTCCGGATGACTGCCCAGCCTGGACCTACACCCTTATGCTGGAGTGTTGGAGCGAATTCCCAGCAAGAAGGCCACGCTTCAAGGACATCCACACACGTCTGCGCACCTGGGAGAACCTGTCCAGCTACAACAGCTCTGCTCAGACTTCTGGCACCAGCAACACCACCCAGACCAGCTCCCTTAGCACCAGCCCTGTCAGCAACATCAGCATGAGTACTGCAAATGCATCACGCTACACTAGCCCCAAGAAGAGCTCGCCCTTCCCCCAGCCCCAATTCATACCCATGAAGGGTCAAATGCATCGGCCAATGGTTCCCCCACAGCTCTACATCCCTGTCAATGGATACCAGCCCATGCCAGCCTACCCTTACCTGCAGAACTTCTACCCCATGCAGATCCCCATGCAGATCGCACACCAGCAGATGCACCATCCACCTCAGATAGTGGCCAAGGCTGGTTCTCACCACAGTGGCAGTGGATCCACTTCCACTGGCTACGTTACCACTGCTCCCTCCAATACTTCTGGTACAGAGCGAGCTGCTTTGCTCAATGAGGACCCCAAGGTCAATGATGAGGACTTGGCTGATGGGGTATCCCAGAGAGGGCTAGACCAAAATGAGGACTTGTCAGTGCCTGAAACAGAATTACTAGGTGACAATGATTCTCCACAGACTGACGAGGTGTTGATGCACTCCTCAGAGGCATAAGTGGGGTTCTGCTTGAGGGACAAACAACAAAACTAGAGCTGAAATAGTCTGTGAGCTGAGCTTGCTTGTCAAAAATGAAGTGAGCAGCATAAAGAAGTGAAGGGAATACTTTTGAGAAACAGTGACTGAATGTTTTTATGGGTTCTTTGGCTGTAATTGATGCATTTGAATGCAAAGTGTGTCTCAGGTGTGAACCTCTCAGACCACAGTGTTAGCAAATTAACCCTGCAAGCTTCCTACAAAAGAGCAAGGAAGAAGTATATTTTCAAGATTTCCTCAAGATTGTTGATGAGCACTGGCATGGACATTGTCTTTATTATGTTGCAAAGCCATTCAGAAGAATTTATGTTCTTACTGTTGCTGTGCAACACAAAATATTTTCAACAAGTATTGCAGAGGTTTCCTTGCTTTGATATCAGTTTTATTGTGCTTTTGAGATTATTATACTGTGGTTTTGTGAAAGATAGTGTCCGATGATACCAGTAGCCAGGATGAAATTGACATGGGATAGAATGTATGCGGAAGCTTCCAAAGAAACAGTATTTGGATAACACTTTGTAAACCTTTGAATAATTATGATACTTCTCACTCAAATGGGTGTTATTTCTGAACATATCTCCATATAACAAAACAAAAGACCTATTTGATGATGGTATTATTTGGTGTTTCAGGAGAGTGACCAATGTTGAGCCTTATTCCATATGACTGCCTTATTTCCTACTAGGTTTGGACATTTCTTACCATCAACTTTGATACCCTGTTGTACAGATTTGTAATTATGTAATTAGATTTGAAACGTTTTTATTTGTTTTTAGTTTTTCTTGTTGGTGAATATTGCTAAGCCTGGTGTTATTACCATGTCCTTGCCACCAGATACTTGCTTTGTTTAAGCAGTTATAACATGCTAACCATATATTGTGTACATCCATCCATGGAGTATCCAATAAAGTGATATAAAGACAGTGGTGTCTGTCCCTCTGGGAGAAGAAGGAATTCATGTCATATCTGTAGGTAATCATATTTGCTTCTGATTAAATGTGCACTGACTTTAGTACATAATACAGTGTGGGTACCAAGCAATTACAGGAGCCAAGTTACTCCAGGACAACAGATGCACTTTATACTATAGAAAGAACCTAAAAAGAATTATTGGTATTTCACATAGGATTAGAGTTGGACCGATATATATTGGTTTGCCGATATATGGGGCTGATATTGGCTTTTCATTTAGTATCAAGTATTGGCCAGTCAGTGTCATCCATCTATGATGGAGATTCCTCCCTGACCACAGCTACATAAAACAGTCTGGAATGACTGTCAGCAATGACATTTCATTTTCTTTGCACATTTTCTTTATTCATTTAATTGTAAAATAATGTTTGTTTTATAAATTAATTCTCCTAGAGTTTCTCTGCCTTAAAGAGCTGCTAACCCTGAAAGAATTTTAGTCTGGGCTTCAATGGAGAGTTTTAATGTCCTGTGATGGTCTAAATGCTGTTTCCTTCCTGGTGCTAAATATAGCTCATCCAAAATGGACCAATTTCAAGAGAGGTTAGCGGAGCAAGTTCGCCAATACATGACCCATCTTCTAGTAATTACAAAAAAAATAAACAATTGCCATTTCCTGGCAAGGAATTGCAGAACTTCTGCAATACTATAATGAAGAATACACCAGAAAGTGGAAAAACCATAGGGACAGATTTGTTAAAACAAAGAAAATCTAGCTAAAACAAAACTAGGACATGCTCAGCACACCTAGGCACAATCATGGGGAAATACTATATGACTGTTGCATGAAAGATGCAGACGGGAGTATGTGTGTGCTAGGGCATGGTACTGTATATCAAATATTAGGCAGCTGATGTGCTGGTCAGTACACACCAATGTGATCTTGTACTTACCAAATCAAGAAAACTGTAGAGAAATTGTGTGCTGCACTGCAAGCATTTAAAGAGATATTCAAAATTAAAACTATACTATGTAATTTTATATAATTTAGTTATTGGCAACAAGGTAACTGTTTCATCCAGTTTTCTGTAGCAATAGCTGAGGCACTAGCTTGCTCACTGCTGTTTCAGAGCTGTGTGCATTGGACTTGTAAATATTGTTGCGTCACTTCCTGTGCTCAGAGAAAACTTTACCGCTAGTGTACCTACCCGACTCCAAACCTTTATTGGAGTGAATGGAGCGAATGTACAGCGGCTTAATGAAGAGGGATGGTCCAGTCTCTGTTACAGCCCTAGTTCATGAACTAGACTGTGGATTTTTACATGAAAAAAGTTACATAATGCAGCTTTAAATCAATTTTTAGCTGACTTCTATGTGGTGAAACCTGTTCTACTGGATATAAATTCAACATTGCAGATATAATTTCAGAAGGCTGCTTTCACAAAATGTATTTGCCTTGCCCTTTGTTGGAAAATCTCAGCTCTACTGCACTGCCGGCTCCACCCCGATTGGTGATGAAATATCAAACATTTAGGGGTAGTATGAGCTGAGTGGGCAGAAATGTAGAAAATGTCTCCGCCCCTGACTGGAGATGGGCAGAGCCACTGAGGAGCGAAATCTCCTCCCCCCCAAAAGACCCAGTATCACCAAAGTGCCTTGTGATGTAATGTTAGCTAGCTAGTAGGCTAATCTCCGATATGTTGTGAAATGGATGTCAGAGGTTTTACAGACACACCCTTCTTCCCTCTCTACTCTCTACCACTCTCTCTCAAACTGGCATTTGAGTGGTAAAAGTAGCCTATCTGGTGGGTGGAGACAGGATGAAACTGTGAATTTCAATACTAATAGAATAAAAAATCTGTTTGAACTCTATAAGCTCTATGAGCATTTTAGGCCTTCTTGGTGCCAGAAGTTTCAAGTAGGTATGACAGTCTTGCAACTCAAAACCCCTTCACAGGGGCATATTGTACAGTGGAGCTGTAGGTAGCAGCATAGACATTGCATATTGTAAAAAAAAAAACAACCTTTGTGCACAAACTCATATAATGGAGAGGGAATGCCACGGATAATTATAAGTGCACCTCAGACCTTTAATTTTCTTTAATCTTTTTGCCTTTACTATCCCAGATACATTCTAAATTTGGGTATAAATAAATCATCCTGCATCTTGCTCCAGTCAGTACCATCCTTTTAACATTTTCATGATTGAAGAGTTTAAGAGTTACACAGATTTTGAAAATTGAATAATTCTAACTTCACAATTCAATGTCAATTCCATCTTCATCTTTAAAAAAAATTTTGAGGCATATAATATTGTTGATGAATGTATTTACACAGTTTTAACTTTGAGTTAAAGTTAACAAGTTAACAAATATAATTAATTAATATAGCTTATATTGCCTTTGGAATAAGCTAACATTAATACAGCTTATTTGCACTGGAACTATGCCGTCCTCTTCTTTATACAAACCTGAAGCACATTTTTATATTTTTGTTAAAATAAAATGGGAAAAAAATAAATAAATTTAGAAATTTAGAACAATCCAAGACATCAAATAAGCTTAAATGGTAAGTACATGAGACCAGAGATGTTTCACAGACTAAAACCCATTGAATCCATCACTTGAGGGACAAACAGTCCACAGCAATCTGGAGATGTAGCCAGATAGTGATCACCCAGATACAACAGCGGCTTAAATCTCATTTGAATTAGACAAACTGAGATACAAAGTAATTCAAAACTAGTAGAAAGCAAAATTTGATAAATCCCACAAGGATGACAATGACAAAGCATGTGGTTGTGTAGATGGTACTAATAGGAAAAAAACATTAACAGGCTTCAGTTTCACCTATGCCGAGGTGAAAATTATTTTTTCTATGTCAATTTATCTGAACCTGTATTTCCACCCACACTGTTATTTTAGGCTTCCTTACATGGAGGGTTAGGGTTAGGGTTAGGGTTACCCTCTGTGTGTGTTTTATCAGGAGCAAATAGACTGAATAAAATAAACATCAGGTCTGTGTGAAACTTGTTTAGAAAAATACTTTAAATATTTTCACTTTTACAATGTTAATTGTAAATGATTCAAGCTACAACAAATCCTTTCCATATATAATGAAATCAGCATATTCTTGTTCTAGGCTTATTGGACAAGATCTGAAAAGTGTTTAGAGGCCAGCTGGATTCATATTGGATTAATGTGCTGGCTTTTAAATTTTCAATTGTGACCATGCAAAAATATTTGATTTACACTTAAAGTCTAGACTACCTTAAGAATGGTATGCAAACTATTTTGCACCAGTGCCAAGTTTCCAGATGGCAAGGATACAAACACACAATGAACCCTGTGAGTCAGCAGAGGGCACTAAAAACACTGGATGTCCCCAGATGACAATAGTCTATGACTTTTACATCATCCAGAAGGCAATTTGCAATAAAGAAATGTGTTATTAAATTATGATATTTATGCCATCTTGTCTGGTAGGGAGGACCTATTGCAGTAGCCTATTTACAAATCTATAGAACGTTATGAATATGTGATATCATCATTCAAATAGTCAAGCTCAATAAACTAAACTCAACAATTCTCTCAAAGACATGAATTAGGTGTAGCAAGTTGTGTCTCGTAGCTTAGCCTAAATGAATCCACACTTGATCTTGTATCTTGTACTGTACTCATTGTAGAGATCAAGCAAAAATCACCAGAAATTTACTTGGAAGTTTAAAAAACTTTCTAGACTTTTGTAAGACTTTCACATTTATTTTAAATTAGTTAAATACTACTACTTAAACTACTACTTATACTACTACTACTAACAACAATAACAATAATAACAATAATAACAATAATAACAAGAAAATGTTTAATTGAATCTGAAGAAAGTTTGTGTGGTTGCTTCAGCTTGAAAGTTTAAACAGTTTAATTTTCTTTAGAATGTTTTCCTGCTTTTAAAGTATCTTAAATTGCTTTTCTGTCAACATTGTGTAAAGACATTTTTTTAAAACAATTCTGAAGTCTCTAGAAGTTGAAAGTTGATCCTGAGTAGAAGGTTAAGAACTCTAAATGACAATCTACTAATTTAACACATTGACCAAATAATATCTTGTCAGTCATCAGTCAATATGTAAATGATATAAGAGGGTTTGGAAGTTTTGGTGGTAAACGATAATAGGAACTTAGTGAGCTGACGCCCCTGAATGCACCACACCAATTGCGGATGACTTCATGAATTTACATCACATTTTATGTATCTGCTGGAAACCAGGAATCATTGGCTAAAGTTGGAAAATGCTGCGTTTCAATTGGCTGCACGGGCTGTCATTTAATTGCCTGCTGCCAATACACTTAACCGCTGACCTACTAACACAGATCCATGAGGCAATAGTCACTAGGAGAAGAAAAAGCCAAAGAAGGAGAGGAAGGTAACCCACAACTTTTTAACATTTTAACAAGGGCGAGAGTACTTCCTGATTAACGGAAAACCGTAATTTCTCTGTAGATGAGACGCGGTGGAAAACGGGACCAAATCCTCCACCCGGGTGCTAGAAAAGGTACGGTTTTGATTCTAGGTCAACGTTAAGCCAACCACGTCCTATTCCTAGTGTTATAAAGATTTAAGCGTAATGATATGACGTTTACGCAGCCTTGTTGAACGGCCCGGCGTCCAGTGTACCACGGGGCTCATATCTTATAGTTCTGTGGTCTAATCTTTAATTGTTATAAGTTAAAACACATTCGAAACATGGAATAATCACCTTATGATTGAAATTAAGCGTATAAATCAACCCGTAACCACCTCCGTTACCATTAATCGACTGTGATCTTTACGGTTATATATATTACCACATGGCTTTTGCATAACACATCTAAGCAGGATCATATTAGGGGCATTTATTAAATTGTATTTCGTTAAGTACCAGGCGTTTGCGGACTGCGACATTGCACTGTGACCCAGAATTTTATGTCGGTGGGTGTCTTATGGGTGCTCTCGGTCTGCAGATCATAGGGCCTAATAAGTCAATATTTATCCCGCTACATTGTCAATAATTTAGTTCACGAGTTATTACCATGTCGTAATGCCTTTTTTTTAGGGCGTATGGTCCCCGCGCTCGAGCCTCCGATATCACAAGCAAGCAAGGCAATGATGTCATGTAGTGAATGACCAAGTTGTTTCCAGTACAGCTTGTTATTCTTACAGTATTATATTATTTACCCCCGTGTGTGTGTTTGTGTTATCGCCAGACAGACAAATGTTGCGTAATGTCCGCAGCCATAGAATTTTCTGGCAGCCAGGGGGAGGGAGGAGAGCGCGAGCTGAGTTCATTGTGTAACCCTGACACAATGAAGGAATCTGGGGCAATAGGACAGGACGGTGGACCAGCGGGGCCGGTGGGGGTCCGACCTTCAAATACCGACCAGCCCCACCACCGCGCCTGAGTCGGCGGTGAACTTGCCTCGGCCGCCCTGCCGCACGTCCAGCCCTGCCGGTGGCTCGCTGTGCGACGGCATTACCACCCATTCTGTAACATGTGGACCAAATTTAGCAGTGATATAATACGTTACCTACTGAGAAAAGACAAAACGCCTTATACAAAAAGGGAGTGACACCCCCCCGTAGTGGCGAAATGTGTTTTCCCAAGGCGATGTGTTTTAAGAATAAGAAAATAACATATAGGTTTTTTGCGGTGGCCTTTCAAACGGTTAAACGACGCTTTAAACACATTTTAATGAATGAAAGTAACCTAAGTCACGCGTATTTGTGATCGTATTTTCTCAAACCACAAGCGCCCATTGACTCCACATGGAAGTTGACAGGATACATTCGTATACTTGGTATTTATCTTGGTATTTATTAAGCGCGTTGCCCCCCTACATTATTCCCTTAACACACAGCGAGGACAAAAGCAGGACCACATCACCAGGAAACACATTTTGTAGAGGATACGAATTTTCCCATAACACCCCTCCTCTCCTCCACATTAGCCGTAATTCAAAATCTATCGACAGCAAATCTAATTTAGAAGTGTGCAACGCAGACATAGCGCTATGTTGAGATGTGTTGTAAGACTAGTCTGTGTAGCACTGAAGGCCTCAAGTTTTTATATTGTATATGTCTGGTCGGCCGTGTAATCATTTTGGCTGGACTGTTTTATCTGCAGTCCTTTGTTCCTTCTTCTCTGGAGGTAAGAACCTACAAGACCATTAAAGCTCACACCACAAGAAACTTTTTCAGGTGTTTCTAGCCCAGTTGTTATATATTTAGACATTTGTATAGTAAATATAAAAGCAAATTTGGAAGTGCAAGGGAAGGGATTGTGCTTGATTTATCTTTTTGTGAATAACAATACAGATTTTATATATATTTACATGTACATATTTGTATGTTTAAGACAGAATACACAAAATGTCTCGCAAATAGATGTCAATAGCTACATAAATAAAGATTGGGGAAATATTTTGGAAATATTTTAATATGTATTCCTCTGCAGAAACAAATATACTTGTTTTTTTGGTTGAGATGTACGTCACTTTGTAAAGTTTGAGATGAAATGAGCCATTATTAAATAATAGTGGTGGCTGAACAGTTCACAAAACCCATGGTTTGGTTTGGTTGTGATGTGCAACTATAATTAGTTACTTACATGAAAAGTATTAATTGGTATTGGATTTGAGTGAGTGATACAGCGATCAAAAAAAACAATTCCAAACAATATGGAATTGAATACAGACATTAGATACATTCAGTGGACCTGGTAAAAGTCACCTCACATTGGGCAATAATATCTTATGTAATAGTGTGGAGGAATTGCACAACATAAAAAATCCTTCTCACTTTGTACTTTTCACTTTCTTAAAGCAAAGATGCTTTAAAAAATAATGAAATTAAAAGTTTCTACATATCAAAAAATGTACTATAAAGAGCAATAATGTAAAACATATTTTTCTGTCTCCTTTTCACAGATTTCCTAAACTCACGTGGATTCTTCCAATGTGGGAGTTACCATTGTTGGACACAACCATCATTCACAATCGTCGCCACTCATGGGATTTGATAAAAGGGATGACTTATGAGCATACTAACCGTAACAAATAGTGTTAATATGCAAGAAATCAAGAGAGAGCTGGGCTCTAGTGGGTCTTACACTGGAGAAGATGCCCTGGTCCTGGCTGTGGCCTTAGAGGGGGCCAACAGAGACCTGATGGGCCACAAACTTTCTGGAATGCCGTTCAAGGCTAAAGCCTTCTGTCGCCGAAAAAGGGAGTTTATCCCAGAGGAGAAGAAAGACACCCAGTACTGGGAGAGGCGGCGCAAGAACAACGAGGCGGCCAAGCGCTCTCGGGAGAAACGCCGCATCAATGACATGGTGCTGGAGAACAAGCTGATGGCCCTCGGGAGGAAAATGCCTCCCTCAAGGCTGAGCTATTGTCGCTGAAGCTGAAGTTTGGCCTGGTGAGCGCGGCAGCCTATGCCCAAGAGGTCCAGAAAATCTCTAGTGCCACAGCCACCCTGTACCAGGATTTTGTTGCACCCAGTGCTGGCCAAGGTTCATACAATAGGGACTTAGAGCCCCTTCACCTGGGCAGCAGCTGCATATCAGTCATCAAGCACTCACCTCACAGCACACTGTCAGATATGTCTGAGACAACCACAGCGACTCAGGGCAGCTTGAGCAGGACCCCAGACGTCATCAAGCAAGAGCCAACGGAGAGTGGCAGCTATGCACGGGAGAGGAGTAGTCCGTACGAACTGTACAGGAATTACATGGCCTGCCCTTTGCCTGGAGTGTACTCCCAACCTACTTCATTCCTGCAGATCACCAGGTCATCCAGCAACTCCCCCAGAAGTTCTGATGATGGGGCTGTGAGCAAGTCATCAGATGGTGAGGATGAGCAGCAGGTCCCCAAAGGCCCGACACCATCTGCAACTGACCCAAGAAGTGTCATCGTCTCCACACTCAAAGTGCCAGATGCTGGCTCTTCGGCTTTGCCCCATAAACTGCGGATCAAAGCAAGAGCCATCCAAATCAAAGTGGAGGCCATCGACCCTGAATATGAGTCCTCTGGAAAGCCCTCCTCTCCCATCGACATTTCAGAGGGGGGATGCTACCCGACAACTCGGGACAGCTTGGAGTACATTCAGTCGCCCCTCAGCCCTTTGTCGGTACAAGTAACCAACATGCAAGACTGGACCCGCCGATCTGAGCAATGGCATAAAAACAGCACAGAGAGACTGCAGGATGGCTGCAAGAGTAGCAGGTTCACCCCGAGCCCCATCTCCAACAAACAAATTGCGGATGTTAAAGACTCCTCCTATGCCCACTCAGACTCTGAGAACTTGTATTTGAAACAGGGCCTCGCCGACCTGTCTGCGAAAGTGGCCTCTCTGAAAAGACTGCTTACAGGACGGCAAGAGTCTGTGATAGAGTCAACCAAAAGCACTACTGATCATCACAAGTCATTATCAAAAGGATGTTCCTTTAAATGAGTTCTGTACGTTTGCACAATGCCTCTTTTCCACTGTGTTTACTACTGCACTGTGTGGTCGATCTGATGTAAAATAATGCAGTTCATTTAAAATGAACGGTGTGTGTGTGTTGCTGTTGTAGTTTGGCATATCTTCACAATGATAACTTCCATTTGCCCAGCAGTCCAAAGTCCAGCTTACCTGTATATGAAAATTCAATGTTAAAACGTTTTTCTCAAGGTTTGTTGTAATGGTGAGTTTTTGTTTACAATAAATTTGTCAGCACTGAACCACATATGTGTTTGTGAATGGGTTTTCTGTATGTTTACCTATGCATAAGAGAAACATATCCCAAGATATGTACATATTATTGCTAAGAATACCAAAAATCAGACTTATTTCCAGTGACCTGATGTTATTGTGTGTCGAAGATCAACATAACTACCACTTAATTGCCAGACTACCAAAAAAAACTACCAAAAAAGTGCTTTCTTCCTGTTTCAGTCATCATCAGTGTTTTCTACGTAGGACATGTAGGGTTACCATATGCAATATGAAGAACATGGCAGTTTATAAATCATAAAGGTCCTAGATAAGCCTTAGATTTTTTTTTTACAGACACGTGACATCTATGGGCACTGGAAAATCATTTAGTTATCGTCATTGGGAACTGTGGGGGGTTATGGGAAATATAGGGCACATTTTGAAAGTGTAAAAAGTACGTAAGTACATGTGAAATTGCTAACCCAGTGGCTCTCCACCATGGTCCACGGAGGTCCAAGATTCTGCAGGTTTTCATTCCAACCAAACACTACAGTAGCTGATTTGACTTATTAACACCTTCAACCAGAGAGGAGGAACTATACAGTGAACTCAGCAGCTCTTGTGTTTGGTTGGAATAAATACCTACAGACTCTTGGAACCTTCATGGACCACAGTTGAGAACCTCCATAGAAGAGCAAAATCCAAGAAGAGAACTCATATTTCTACCTTTTATTTCTCCTAGACACAAATGAGCTATTTTTAACAGAGACTAAAGGCATTATTTCCTATTTCTTCAATCCAATTTAAGAGAAACAACCACATATAAACTCATGCATGTTTATCTCATTCTGATCAAAACAGAAAATCGCCAATTGATCTTAAATACGTGTCATGTTTCCAAATCTGCTTCTATGCAGGAGAGACCTCAAAGAAAACTCAGTATGATGGAATATGACTCTTTCTGAAACATGCAGTTTTTTCATGCAGCTGCATTTTCCTATTGAAGCCATGGGGGCAGCTGCCATATAATAGGAGCTTATTACCATTATATATGTAACATGTTAACATTTTATCATTTAGTCTCAGGAATTGATTCTCTATTAATCTCCTTGCTACTAAGGGGGTTTTAGGAAAAACATCTCAGATTTAGGTGGTCACAAAATGATACAAAATTGAGATCTTCCTTATTTCTGAAGAGATTAACAAAATAAATCTTAGTATGACTTTCTGGTCAGTCTTCAGGATAAATTTGGGAGTGAATGTGTAGGTGACCACCGCCTCTCCAATAGTCCTGATCATCTCACAGCCCACTGACTGAAATTAAGGGGAGTGATTTGGTCACCAACAGAACTATACAGCTAATGGACAGATGATAGACTAGGCATATTATTTCAGAAAGCGGCAAGGAGGTAATATTTTGGCACAAGTTTGTCCATCTGGGTCAAGTTCACCATTATTGCCCCAGTAGGCTGTACCCTGTAGACCCAAATGGCAGTCTACAGGCTGCTGGTGCCAAACTGCTTTCAGATGGGCTCCACTTTATAATAATAAATGTACTTATTTAGCATCTAAAAGCAGAGTTTACAAAGTGCTTTACAGCAGTCTTAACGGACAGCCCCTTGTGTCTTTGTTTGACTGTAGGTTACATCAGTGGTGGACAAGAGTGCAGGGTTTCATTCCAACCAATGACTACAGCTGCGGGTTTCACTAATTAGTTCCCCTTATCTGGTTAAAGGTGTTAAGCATGGTTGAGAATTAGTGATCTGATGAAACTAGAACCGGAAGCTGTCGATGAAAGGAAACTGGCGACGAATGAGTCACGTGATCAAAAGAAAATTATACGTCACTGGGTTCAAAGTTGAATGTCAAAACAACACTGCGGCGCGGGCAGTATGGCGGTCCTGGTGGGGTGCAAAACCCTATTTCAAGCCTTTCGCTCCCATACTGGGGAGCTGGACAATTTGTGCAGGTTGGGAGTTTATTGCAGGTCTTTGCATTATGTTTCCCCCGAGAAACTGTCGTCTCCTCGGCCAGCCAGTCACAGAGCAACACGCCGCTTCAGCTCCGATGCAAAGGACGAGCTCCGCGTCCGATATCTGGACGGAGAAGATTCAGGTATGCTCAAAAATCAGATGTAATATGATTCCTGGGAGAAAAAGGCACGTCGTGACCTATATGCATGTTGAAATTTAACTCCTACTGCTCTTATTACAAGGGGTTATAATTGTTCCGAACGTCAAAGCGGGGATTATTAAATGTTACAACAAATGGTAATACTTTGAATTAAAACCACAAGTTAGTCTTCTTAATTTAGGAAAACATTAAAGAAAACAAACTTTTATGATTTAATTTAACTCAGATGAGTCCACTTTATAGTCAAACTTTATGTCCAAACCCCTATGGCTGTAGGTGGTAAATATCTTTGTCATGTGAAAACTCTTTATGGCAGGTCAATTCTGATTGGTTAAGCCCGTGACACAGCCCAGTATGTATCTTCAGCATAGTGATGTTAGGAAATCACAAGGTGTTTTTCCTTTCCTTTATAAGAAAGCATTAGTGAGCACTCAGTATGCATCATGTAACAATGCTGCAGCAATATATTGACTCCTGCAGTGTTGGCTTAAAGATGACCGAAGGCAGATTGATATCGGCGAGACAAATGCAGTCAAACTCAATTCACCTTACTCACACAGCAGACATATTTAAGTATGCAGGTGGGGAAATGAATGGTAAATATACACCAACATTAGCCTTAGATATCATCAAAAGTTGCACAGAGCTGGAAGCAAAATGACCCAAGAAGTTCAAAATAAAAGATGACAGCAGCTGGATGCAGCAGAACCATGACTTTATATTATGAACCATAGCCCATAAAGTTTAGATTGTGCCTGGAGAACATTTCCCACCAGCATCCGTCCATAACAATACCAGAAATTCATTTGGGCACATAGGATCAATCTACATCGTCTCAATTAGTGGCTCTTCTCTGTTGCAGCCTCCCTTTGTGATTTAGACTGCATTTTTACAATCTTGCCTAGTGTCAGCTTCAATAATAATTGGATCCTGCTGGTTTTGGATATGAATAGAATGTTAACAACGTGAAGTAGCTGACTGCTAAGATTAGTTAACATTATGGATAGCTGAACCACTGGTGTGAGCAGGTCTTCAGCATTGTGGATGTTTCTTCAATCCAGCTGGTGTAACCTTTTGGTTTGGTCTGCAGGTATAAAGTTGTGAACAGGCAATTCATTAAGTCATTTTGATGACTTAACATGGCTAGCTAGCAAGCGCTAATACTAAATTGCAATCTGTAGGAAATCAGCTGTGTTCCTTGACCGACCAGCATGTTGACCATTCACACATCGGCCCTGGTTGCTCAGCTCTATAGGAAATAAATGGACTTCCAGTGACTTGTTTATCGTGTTGCTCGCAATGTGAATGTAAGGTTACATTAATGATCAATGTACTGTATTGTCTGTTTGTCTGGGAAGTGCAGTGCAGAAACACCACAACAATGACCGTTTAGCACCAAAGATGCGGCTAAAATCAACAAAATAAGAATCTCACAGATGTCACCACAGAGGATGATGAGTAAGCTCTTGGCTCAAAATGATTCCATCCTCTGGGTGCAGCCATGAAACCATACCATGTCCATGTGGAAAGAGACTCAATAGTTTCCAATATGTTCAAAAGGATCTAGATAGGATGGCGTCTTAAAGGGTAATGGGGGCTCCTACTGAACCTGGCCTCTATATCCACAAAATCGTTTATCATACCTTTAAGTAGATCCCAAAAGTTTTGGAATTGCTCCGGGAGATCAGCTCAGCCGGCAGTCGCAAAACGGGGGCTCAATGGCTGCAATCTAATCCAGGGCATGTCAATGCGGTCAAAGTACGTCCACTAAAAGTGCTTGATTTTGCCACTGACAGGCTCAGATTGTTGTTCGTGTGTCTGACAAGTGAAAGGATCGCTACAGAAATAGACCTTTTTTAAAAGGATTCACTTGTTGCAAGAAGAGGATCGTGCAAACAACCATCCTCTTCCTGCAACGACTGAATCCTCTTGCTTTCATAGACCACCTTTGTCAGAGTTGAGAGTTCAGAGTTGTTGTTAAAAAAAGGTCTATTTCTGGTTAAAAAAGGTCTTTCTTTTCTTTTTTTTTAACATTTATTAAAACAAATTCCTTGACAGAACAATCAGTCCCACATAACATGACTTAGACACATATAATACAGGTGGAAAATAAAGGTGACAAGGAGAGGAACAGGATTTTACCTCTTTGAAATTTACAATCATCCCCTATTGTCCATTAAGATATGCGTAGACAGTTCACTTTGCAAGGTACATTATTATCGGAGCCCACTTTGCTATATAAATGTCCGTTTGAAGACGCAGTCTTGCCGTCATACTCTCCATTAAGCTCACCGCTTTAAGTCTCTGAGTCCACTGGTCCAGGGTGGGTGGATGTGGCTTAAGCCAATTTGTAGTGATCATTTTATGTCCAATCAAGAGCATTTAACAAAAACACCTTATTCTTTCCAAATCCCCTCTAAAAGAGCATTGTGCACAAATTATCTGTTGTGGTTCTAATGCTCTATCCAAATTTACAATCTCACTTATTTCTTTCATTAACACTTTCCAGAACACACTTAATTTAGGGCAATCCCAAAAGATGTGAGAGAAGTCCCCAATCAAACCACAACCTCTCCAACAAAGAGAGGAACACTTCTTATCATAGCTGGAGATTACTAAAGGGGTTCTGAAGTATCTCATTCTTAATTTCCAGCTAAATTCCTTCCAGGTAGGACTGCTCAGGCATTTATGCCACGACTCCCAGGAGCTCTCCCACCCATCATCTGAGATTATGACAATGGCCTCCAATTCCCATTTGTTTTTTACATCCAATGTGTTTTCTGTCAAATCCCCACGAATTCTCCCATAAAGACATGATACAATTTTAAAAAAGGTCTATTTCTGTAGCGATCCTTTCAGTAATGTTGTCAGACACACAAATAACAATCTGAGCCTGTCAGTGGCAAAATCAAGCACTTTTAGTGGACGTACTTTGACTGCGTTTATATGCCCGCTGGATTATGTTGCAGCCAATGAGCCCCCGTTTTGCGACTGCCGGCTGAGCCGATCTACCGGAGCAACTCCGAAACTTTTGGGATCTACTTAAAGGTATGATAAGCGATTTTGTGGATCTAGAGGCCAGGTTGAAAAATCCCGGAATTACCCTTTAATGTTCAGTAGGCGCCCCCATGAAGATCTATATCTATCTATCTGTATCTATATCAAATGAGCATGTTTTTAATCAGCTAATTTGACTATTTTCTTTCAGGCATTGTTGTTGTTGGGATAAACAGACCAAAATCCAAAAATGCCATCAGCAAAAACCTGGTGAAAATGGTATGTATCACTTCTTGCTCATGAGTCAATTATAAATAACTGTTATTAACTCATTAAAGGGGGGTATTGTACTAATTTTGGGCTATTTAAAATTGTTTCCAGGGGTCTTGACAAGATGTTTTTGAAGTCTATATCAAAGTAAATCAGAAAACCAGCTTCTGTGGTGTGTGTTCAGTCTCTCATTTTCTCCATTGTAAAGAACAGGCTGTTTTGAGGGCGTGGAGGTTGTATGTAATGAGCACTGCTCTGATTGGCTGCCTCACGTCTCTCTCACGTCCAGAACATGGCCGCTCCAGAACCAACACTGAGACCGTACATGTTTGAGCCCCGAGTCTGACCCAGAATGGGAAGAGGCAGCTGAGGCAGTTCTACTTAGTTTCTCACTGATAACAATTCTGTGTAATATTGTACTTTCCTGCCTTGTGTATGTGGGTGTGTGAGCGACGCTCTCTGCTGTAGCCGGTCTATTTATGTCTCATGTCCATAAGCTTATTGAATACAACTTGCAGACAAGCTAGGATTGCCAATTTTGTTGAGCTAGTTAGCCAATATATTATTGGATGCAACCTATTTGCATCCAAACAGCGCAGCGCAAACAACCAAACGCAATTGTACTAATGGTGGCTGAAGTTTACCGAGCCTGACATGTTCGACAGACTTTTAAAACAGACACTGGTCCCAACAAATAACTTTAAGATGAGTCCTGACTCTGCAGGGATCTATGTTGCTGCCTGCATCCTACAACAGAACAACTGGAGAGTTGGGATATGGCCGTAGACATTTGATATAGCCGTAGACATTGCCGTAGTTGTAACTCCACTGTTCGCAAAGTAATGGTGCATTCCAGTGTACTCGGAAAAAACGGTGTCCGAATGTGATATGCACCGATTCTATTCACTAATGGCGCTGTAGTAGTTGATGTTGAGTTTAGATGCTGGGAACATTCTGAGACTTACCATACAAACATGAGTTTGCTGCGGGCGATTATGTTTTCCCAAGCAGATGCACTGGAACACATTTAGATTGGAAGTTAGGAATACCGACTTGGATTTATCGACTTCCGAGTACAATAGAATGCACCATAAGCAACGGCTTGCGGCGCTGCAGTGAGCTGCATTTTGAGACGAGGTAAATGGGAGTGGTTATTCACCTGGGGGTGGGCATGCTCTGAGAGGGGCTGGATTATGTTAAGAAGCGCCCGTTATGACGTATAAACGGGCTACTTTCTGAAACGACCTGTTTTTGGCCCAATTTGGCACCGTTTTTGGAAAAAGGAAAATACAGAAAAAGGGGTTGACTTCCAGATTTCACATTTTCTCGGCTACTTAGGACAATGATAACCTGTGGAACATGTATAAGGGCCAGGAATAAGCCGTTTTCCATAATATAACCCCTTTAATACATTTGAAGGTTTTGTTCAAAAATGCTACCTAACCTACAAAATCATCGTTACCTAATATTCAAAATCAATCACATCTTCTACAAAATGTCACTACTTTTAATCCTATGATTATTAAGTTACTGTGAGTTCAATGATTGTTACATGAGTTTTTAATTGCCTTTCAGATGTTTGAGGCTGTTGAGGATATTAAAAAGAATTCTAAAGTACGGAGCGTCATATTATGCAGTTTGGCTCCTGGGATATTCTGTGCAGGTAAAGTTGCCTTGTTTGTTGTATTTGTGTGATATTTTTATAAGGAAGTTCCACATTATTTCGGTGCTAGATGACTAGTAACCTGATGATGATTAATACAATGGGGTGGTTAGTGAGGTTGTTCCCAACTGAAGGGCCTGGGGTTTGATCCCTGATGAGGTCATATCTGCCAGAGTAGGCTTGAGTAAGATAAGAACCCCTACCTGCTCCAAGCTGGCTGGCCGTGCAAAGACATTTCCATTTCCTCCATGGGGAATTAAATAAAGTGTATCAAAAACAAAATAAGTTATATATTTTGCCATATGTCATATTCAGAAACTGATACAGAGGTCTTAGCACATAACGCAGCACCCTGTGATAGAAAACCCATTCCTCCTCTGATGCATATTTGTGGACACTGGCCTTTATGTTGATTTGATTTTTATTTTTTTCCTTCTACACAGGTGCAGACCTGAAAGAAAGATCCAAAATGCACCAGAGTGAAGTGGGACCTTTTGTGTCCAAAGCAAGGGCACTTATCACAGAACTTGGTAGGTGGTTTCATGAATGATGTATTTCACTGTCAATGAATTTTTTTTTTTTTATTGTGCAGACTACAACAACAAAATTACAAAATTATTAGCCAGCATTATTTGTTCAAAAAACAAAAACCATGTTGACATTTCCTTTATTTTATTTTGGTCATTTCCTGTACTTGAAGGATAATTCCACCAAAATTGATTTTAGGTTATCATTTTTGGACAACTATGCATTTTCCAATATGTTTGCATGTATTCTCAAAATCAAGGATAATGCAATCCTATTAAGTCACCAAAAAAGCATTGCTTGAGAAAGTGGGAACTGTATTCTTATTAAAATATTTGAAGCTTGCATTATTTAGATAAAAGAAAGATTCACATGTCTAACCAAAGCTCATACTTGACTCATTCATTGTCAAGTTAGGTAACACGTTTTGATATGCTGCAAATCAGCTTGGGTAGTTTGGTGTTTGTCCAGCTGGTCTGTTGTCTCACAGACAAGGTTAAATTAGTGCAATCGTCACACTGAGAATGTTATGTTTAAGTCAATGCAATTTTAGTGGTTAAACAAAACACTGTACCCTCATCAAGTATCAGTAAACACAGTAGTAGAAACTGGAATTACAAGCCCAAATGTTTTTAGTTTTTGTCAAATTTCACTAAGCCATTTAGCTCCTTTAGCCGTCCAATCTATCACTTTCCCACTGACCACACTAGAGGGATCTAAAATGTTCCCATCTTATTTAAGTTCATACATTTTCCCTGGGCAAATTTGCAGTGAAAGGGGTAATTTCAAGGGTCAAATCGTTTATGGAAGTGTTCATAAACTAGGTTTTGACACTCACAGCAAGTTTCATGTTGATAACATAGCCTTTAAAATGACCTTGTGACGGTCATGAGTTTGGTTTGATCATTGTAAATAAAGGCTAAAACATGTACTCCATGTTTTGTAGTGATTTGAATCTACATTCACTGTTGGTGATTGCATTTATCTACAGTATGACTAATGTAAATGAACACCTAACACCTTTCTTTTGTAGGAAATCTGCCAATGCCAACAATTGCTGCAATTGATGGAGCTGCCTTAGGAGGGGGCTTGGAGATGGCCCTTGCTTGTGACATCAGAATTGCATGTAAGATGGGGACTTAAGCTGGGGGTGCAGATAAGTGTGCTTTTATTTGAATGTGCAAGTGGTCATTATGTGCAGATTATGAAGACTTATTGCAGTCTAGATAATCAGGCAAGCAGATACTTATGACTCTGATCAATGAATTGGCTACTTGTCAAGTTTGATGACAATCCAACTTATTATAGGCAGGTGATCTCACTGATTAGCGCACCTTTAACGAGGGCAGAGGAACTGACCAGTGAAATCAGCTGCTGTAGTGTTTCCTTGGAATGTAAAACCTGCAGACTCACAAGCCTTCATCCATGGCCACATTTGGAAATGCCATTCAACAGATTAGGAGATACAAATTCATGGCATTCACGGCACTATAGGAAGAATTTGGAGTGCTATTGCCGACTTGCTTCATCCCCTCTGCTGAACCTGTGTCACAAGTTCTCAACTGATCAGAAAAATGGTCAGTGAATTAATGCTGGTTAAATGTTAGGCCACGCCTAGTGCAAAGTTCATAGGCTGACTCCTTTTTTATCCAATTTGATGGTATCCAATGTGATGGTTTGAGCTTTTCACTTTACTGTTTTATTTCTCCAGCCAACTCTGCAAAAATGGGACTGGTTGAGGCCAAACTTGCCATTATTCCAGGAGCAGGTAAGATTGGCCTTCTTAGTACATGATGTGTCGTTTTTTTCATTTTATTTTTATTTTCCTGAACTGCCCACAGAGATTTGACTTAAAAGAAACGTACTTCCAGTTTGCACTGCATTACAACCTATTAAGTGGTACATTTGGTGTGTTTAAGAAATGGTAATGCTGCATATTAGCCAGGCATAAGATATCATCACTTTTCCTCTCTCTTCCATCTCTTTCCTCTGCTGTTGACATAACTGTGCCATACCATGTGACTTTTTATACATGTTCCGACTTCTTTATTTTACAATCGTATGCCAGTTTATAGACTAAAATAAAACCTGGCTGATTAGTAACACCCTTCAGCTGGGGCAAGATGGCCGGCTGGCTGTTGTCTAATGAATAGGGTTGTTGGCATAACTGTGCCATACCATGTGACTTTTTATACATGTTCCGACTTCTTTATTTTACAGTCGTATGCCAGTTTATAGACTAAAATAAAACCTGGTTGATTAGTAACACCCTTCAGCTGGGGCAAGATGGCCGGCTGGCTGTTGTCTAATAAATAGGGTTGTTGGAATAATCAACCAAAATAAATCAAAAACTTTTCTCTTTTCTCTTTGCTGGCAACTAAATGTGCTTATGGAAAACACTGGTGATGGAACTTATTTTTTTTATTGTTTGACAAATGATAGTTTTCTATTGAAGTCAACATCACTTTTGGATGGTAAGAGTGATACGTACAGAGTGATTTGAGTACAACTAACTGCAGGATGAAATGGCATTCCTGAATTCGAAAGCTTTTCTGGCAGGAAGTGTATTCCTGCCTCCTACTCAGTTGGTTCCTGCCCCAACAGCTGAGACAGACACGCTGATAATGCAGAATATATCCTATTTATTGGTAGTGTAATGTAAAAAAAAAAAGGCTAAGGTTAGAGGCTCTGTTGTATCTAATTTCACGTCTTTTTTTCTGCAGGCGGTACGCAACGTCTACCCAGGGCTATCAGTGTTTCCCTTGCTAAGGAGCTTATTTTTGCTGCCCGGGTGGTGGATGGGGTGGAGGCTTGCCGTCTCGGCCTGGTCAGCCATTCTGTAGAGCAGAATCAGAGTGGCGATGCCGCCTACATGCGGGCTCTGGAGCTTGCCCGGGAGTTCAACCCTCAGGTAAAATAAAAAAAAATAAAAAGAAGATATCAAATAACAATTAGATTTCCCATTACTTGAATTGTAATAATGCAAAGTGAAAAATGAAATGTGATTTCTCAGCGTTGGCCCTGGACATATCGGTGATGTCCGATATAAACTGTCATTGTCCATTTCAAGCTTTGAATAGTGTTCAATGCTATACTGTAGTGAAAATAATGCACAGTTTTAAATGATTGAATCACACAGCAATTTGTGTAATTGTCTAACTACTGTTTCATTTTGGCTCCCACAGGGTCCGATCGCAATTAGGATGGCAAAATTGGCTATTAACCAGGGGATAGAGGTAAGGTGCAATCACAACACTCCACAAGTTTAAGAATTCACTATAAGTGTACATATGTTTGTTGAATGAAAATCATGTCATAATCTGCAAAAAAAATTGTTTGGCAAATTACTTTCGGGAAATTATTCGGGGAAATATGCCCCAGTCTGATCCCACTGTCTGGATGTGGTGTATCTTGATTAGGACAGGTATTAAAACCAATTTCAACTGCTGTAGGGAGTGGTCAGGTGAGAGAAATCACTGTTAAATCTAATGGCCATCAGTCACAACAGCAGAGGTGCTCATATGTCTTGGGATCCGATATTGTACCATCTGTGTCGTCCCAAAAAATGCGACTCTGCAGTTGTTTTTTTTGCCGTTCACACCAATTTAGAAAATATGAGGGAGGGGAAAAAATGTGCATTGGGACACTTTCAGCTGCAGTGTAAACAAAGACTTAGTGATATCATATCTCCTCCAGGTGGATTTATCTACAGGACTGGCAATTGAAGAGGCATGCTATGCCCAGGTGAGTACCTTTTTAAAAACTCTCTCGTTGTTCATGCAATGATGCATTGAGCATTAAACTTCCATGTTGTATGCACTGCATCACCAAATTGAGTCTTTAAATTATTGTTAATGGGGAAATCCGCAACGACTAAAGATGAAACTGTATGGCTTTTTTTGAGTACTGACCAGATTTTTGTTGTTTCAAAGGTCATACCGACAAAAGACAGAATAGAGGGTCTCGCTGCATTCAAGGAGAAGAGGCCCCCTCGCTACAAGGGGGAGTAAGGATCCCGTCCGATCGAAAGCGATCACAAAGTACTGCCTTCACCTCTCCTATCACTGCTTCTGTCATATTTAGGGGTGGAGTGGTACGTGTCAAAATATCAACCTGTTCCTGTACAAAAACCCTCGGGGTGCGCATTGAAACGCAGTACATTCGGGACTACCTTGGCTCATGATTTGGCCAGCGATTTTGGGGAGGGGGGGACACCAGGCACAACAGCTGAAGCACTTTCCAGCCGTGTCAACTATCATTAAGACACCACTAAGACCTGGTGAAATTGTTGTGCTAAATAAACATTGACCGTTGCATACAATACAGCAATTAATCTAACATGAATTAGGTAGAATAGATCTGCTATTTACAGTCAATTAGCAGCTAAGCTAACCAGTAGCGTCCTTCAGTGAATATGTCAGAAGATGTATTCCGTTTTCCAGGAGGAGATATGTATTGTTAATGTTAGCCTCAACTCCATTGGTGAGGGCTACAAGCAGGAAGTAACACTATCAACATCTGCATGAAATCTGTAATCAAACGGTGGGATTGTGACTTGAGATTAAACATGTAAACATATGTATGAACATTTTAACATTTTGTAATACCTCCGTCTAAGCGATTTGAGAAATGACCACTAAAATTGGATTCCTTTGGCCTAATGTGTTGTGTATCGAACTGTGGATTTGTGAACCTGTCCCGCCGCTAGTCAGATCCGTGTTGCGACGATGTAGCCAATGACCTTCAGGCAACCTGGAGAGTGGTGTCCGAGAGGTCATAGGTCAGGTCTCAGCACTGCTGACTTTGCATGACATACCCTTTATTTCCTTCTGTGCTACATATGATATGAGCCGAATCCCAATTCTCATTTTCACCCCTACCCCTCGTTTTCTAGTGCCCCTCGCCCTTCGGCTTGGCCCTCGGAACAGAGTTACAAGGGGTAGTAGTAGAAATCTCTCCCTATGAAATGGGACAACCCTTCAAGACCCTGATACGTCATCGATGACGTTTACATAAACAGACGCAACGAGTGTGACGTCGGACATTACACACATCGCAGTGACATTTGCCATTCATCTGATGGAGATAGAAAAGCATGGACGCTCGCGATTCGTTCATAGCTTATACGTTTCACGCTACTAATCAATCAAACAAGTCATCAAATAAAAAAAGACCACTGCTTCATTACCAGTCCACTTCATGACAGAATAGTGTTAGCGGTGCTCTGTAGTCTGCACTGATATTAGAGGAGCCGTAACAAGTGCAGCAACTTCGCTGCTGGACTTTAGTTATATTTCGGGCGTCATATGCCATCAAAGGGGGAAATGCGACATACAAGTGATTTTTTTTTTGTTATGCTTGTTCTAAAGAAAAGGTCGATAATACATTGAAACGACATTAAACTAAGATAATACGACGGTTAGAATATTTTTTAAATCTTTATTAACGAAGAAAATACATCTGTGGTTCACTTTGGATGGTAGTGTAGCGGTCGCCATGATCTTTCAGTTGATTCGCAGGTCATTCTGGGAGATTTCTCCTAAGCCTCGGTTTGTAGTGTGCCCCTGAAAAATAATGAATATGTATGTTTTTATAACAGTTACCCCTCTTCTGCCCTCTTCCACTCCTTGGAGGAATAAAAGTAGAAGAAATGTAAAAGAACTTAAATAGAGAGAGTCAAAGAATTTATTGCACCTAATAAATTACAAATTTACAAATTTAGAACATAAATAGGCCACTATACTTTATATAGGCTAAGTTACAACCGAACTCATTGAGGGGTGAGACTTCGCCCTACCCCTCGATCCCAACAAGAATCGGGACACCCTACCCCTTCATGTGAACACGCAAAACGGAGGGGTAGGGCCAAGGGGTGAATTGGGATTCGGTCTTGGTCTTCAATAATTTGGGCCAGTTCTTTTGTAAACCAATCTAAAGCCTCACAATAACCATGATGAATTAGCCACAGTGATAACCTTTTGAAATGTTATTGTAATAAGTGAAGTTAGCCGCCTTCAATCTGGAAGAGCCCATAGGGCAATGAGTCTACATCGCACTGTTATAAATAAAGCTTCTTCTATTACATACAAATGATCGTTCCCCCCCACTTTTTTTTGATGAGGGCACACAGCTATCAGCATATTTATGTCCCATTAAAGCAATGCACTTCCAAGTTCACTGTGGGCTTTTTTATGTTAGAGGAAGCAGTATCTCTTAATTACCCAGGTGGCCTTTGCAGATCACTTAATAAAATGACTGTGTCTGACTTCATTGACTGTCTGCGCTTCATTTCTTGTACTTCCAGTACACAGCTCTCCATAGAAAACCTGTGTTCAGGATATGAGAGTGCGTCTTCGCTTTATTGTCTATTTTCAAAAAGCGGTGCTCATTGGAATCAAAGGTAAACGAATACTTTTTGAAAAAAGGAAGCCTCTTGCATGCAAAAATTTATTTTTGTATCTATGGCAAGTTTCAGCATGTTCCATCATGAAGACCTTTGACACTACAGAATTTAGTCCAGATTGTTGACACCTTTTTAATCAAGTTTACTGGATTTACCACTGGATTTTATGCATACTTGGAACTTTTTTCAATATTTTAAATTATGACAGAAAATATCTATTGTACACAGTAGTGATTCATTAAAGCTGCTGTCAGTAGAATTGGAAATTTGATGACTTTGGCAATCCCTTGAATCCCCCAGTGGTAGTGTTTGACACCACTGTCGCGAAAACTTACATTTGCTTGGAATTGGAAGAAACTTAGTCATCAGACGTTTAACCCCTAACACCAAATGGTGCTCAGTTTTGCTGATGTGTTCTGGTGTCTGTAATGTTGTCTATGCCTGAAAAAACATTTGATTGTGAATATTTGAGTTACAACCAGGTTGAGCTTGTAAAGCAGTTTTGAGAATTTATTCAATCTGGACAAAACATTTTGGCTGTTTTTTTTTTGTTTTCTTTTTACAGCAGTTACGCTATCAAACTTAATTTCAGAATGACATTGAGGTAAATATTTACACTTTAACTCATTGATGAATAAAATATTCAAGGTTCTTTTCCTTAAATGGGGTTTAAAAATGATAGTATGTACAGCATGTAAAGGCTATTCTTTCGGTCTTTGTTAGTGCTTTATTTCATGATAAAAACAAGAATAATACCTGGTACATAAAATAGATTTTAAGATGACATGAAATCCTTGTCATATAAGTTCAATCGACTGTATGATGAAGGGAACAACTACTTGCAGGTGACATTTCAGGAAAGGAAACCATAAATCAGAACATTATTCATTTTGTCATTTGTTTCATGAATCCTCCACTTTGAACTTTGACTTGTGAGAACTCATGTCTCATGAAAACAATTTGGCTATTGTATTTATTTTTTTACAATAATAGTACTAATAGTATAAATAGTACTAATCAGAAGTCAAACAAAACAAATCTGTTAAAGCGTTTTGCCGTGGAGATAGCATTTTGATTAGCCCACAAATCATTTTAGTCAGAGAATGGCGTTTCGTCTTCAAAATTCCCCTTGTAATTTATTTCAGTTACATTTTAAAGGAAGGGGTTAAAGGAAAAATCGATCTAACGCTTTAACACTTAAAAACAACTATTGGCAATGTACCTTGCATTTCTTTGTCATGTTGTTTGGTGGTATATTTTTCTTACTCCCATGGATAACTGGCCAAATGACCGGACGACATGTTGAGATATTTCCAGCACAGCTGCAATGGCAGAAAAAATAATTAAATTTACATAGTATACTTTGAGTAAGGGGTGTGACCGCGATCATATACACCAAAATGTTCACAAACTAGCTAGCTATATTTACATGCTTATACACCCACCTTTGATTAAAAGCAACAAGTTCATACCCCCTCCACTGGGGGTTGTCGAAAGGTATTCTGGGAAATGTACTAACTGAACACACTAACACTAACTGAAGTAGAGATAGATTTAGAGAAAGTGGGGATTTTTCCTCCAGTTAAACAATAGTGGAACATTGTTTGATTTAGTTTTTTCTTTGGAGGTTGTTCCAAATGAGACAGGATTGTTTTGTTACAAAAAAAACAGGGAATGGGTTTGCCACTTTTTGTGTGTGTGACTCTCCAGAGAGCCACAGAATGCGACAAGGGGGAAACAATTGGAACTTGGAACACCGTATGAAACACCATCCAGTCAGCCAGCAGGAATTCAGCCCTGCGGGGTCACAGTGGGCAGGCAGTCTCGCACGGTGGGGCTTTCTGGGAATGATTAACCCAAATGATGTAATACTGTACTTATAAACACAGAGCAGGAAAAGACGTATGTTGCTGACGGGGTCCTTAAAAGGTTATCTAATCTAAGTTGTTTTATCTAAACCTAAGGCCTTGGCTAAGGCTAAGGCTGCATCGCCGCTCTTAACTTCGAGGGAGCATTACAGGCTTAAATTTGGCTTCCTGAAACCTGTAGATGACCCATATATTTGTCATATGGTAACAAAGCTGGGCTAGCTGTAACCATTTCTTCTCACAAAAAAGCACGCTGGGACAATATGAGGTGTTTCTCCCTCAGTTTATCGCATTCCTCTTGCTTAGTCATCCACTGTTAATCCACAGCCTGCCTTTGCCGCCAATGTCTTTCTACATTTGTCAACATTTATCATCCAGTTGAGACATGTAATCTTATTTCACAAAGCTCTTAAACAGTCATACTTTTATTATACTTTCAGTAATCTTACTAGTTAAGGGTGGTATTGTGTGTGTGTGTGTGTGTGTGTGTGTGTGTGTGTGTGTGTGTGTGTTGCAGGCACTGTAAAATGTGTAAGGCATTAATGTCATGAATCATAAGAGTTGACTGAAGAAACAAAATTCCTGAGAAGTGCTTACTCGGCGTCTGTGTGGCAATCAGTTCTTTCGTTGCCTATTTCCTGTGTGCTGTCTACCCAAGGTCAAATATCTCTGGCTAAATATCTAATATATATTCAGCAAAACCTTGACCTCATGACCTTCAAAAGTGTGCTTTTCAGACTTTTCACAACTGTGCCATATTAAAAAGTAATTCTCACATGAAGCTAATAACGAAATGTGCATGTTTAAAGGTAGCCAAAACAAAGGTTTAAAAAAGAGGTCATCCAGGAAAGTATTATGTATTATTTTACCCAGAGGAATCTCAATATTCTTATAAAACTACTGAAACTCAACCCATTGAACGTTTTCATTGAAATGCAGCAATATACCTCCCCGATCATATAAGAACTTTTTATCCATAACTGTTCTCTCAGAGCCAAACTAGTTCACAACAGCTCAACACCCATAGTCAGCAGGAGATATATACTGTTCTGTCTTAATGATATTATTGTAAGTATTAGTGCTTTTTGACGTGGTTTTCAGTGTTTCATTTAATGAATCATTTAAAAATGATTGCTTGATTTAAAGACTACACAGAAATTGCATGTGGATCTACACCCTCAGTTTGACAACAACGATGACAAGTCTCTTTGCCAGGACAGTGGATGACAATTCGTGCAGGATCCACAACTTCTGCTAAAATAGCATGTTATACTTTTGTACAATTGTCTCTGGCACACAGGAAGTGCTACATTTCACGTTCTGAGCAGACAAAGAAAAGAGCGCCTCCTACAGAAACTCAAACTTCAGCAACAGAAAATCCAAGGGGAAAAAAGAGCAGGCATACTAGACAAGCTGTTTGATTCGCAAGTAATCCCTGGGAAGTGCAGTGCAGAAACACCACAGCAATGAGCGCTGAGCACCGAAGACGGAGAGCCAATTTTAAAAAACAAGGATCTCGAGGATTGGTACTTTAAATAATCAAAGGAGATTCTCTTCCCTTGTCTGTCTCTCTCTCTCTTTCAGCCCCACCCACACACTAAACTAGTTTGAGTGTTTATAAGCCCACATGCCCTGCAACATCACATTCTCAGTTGTACTGACGAAATAACCAGCATTCCTTCCTGGAACAGGCTGCAGGCCTCTGCGTTGTGAAGGCGTCACTGATGTAACAGTCATGGGTTGAGCTCAAGCTCCCAGTAAATTTGTTTACTACCAGTGCCTGCCTCATTCTGGCATGTCAACAACAAAGTGTATCACTGGTACCACACACGGACATGCAAAACATGAATTTCTCACTGTGGGCTGCTCCAAGATTAACTAATCACAGTTCATCTCCATTTATATTCACTAAGAATATGTGTAGCCTAATTGTTTTGAGGACCTGCAGTTCTTGGTCTGTGTTGAGCGACAGAATTGGAGAGGTGCAAGGAATCCAGCAAGGGTCAACAAAGCTCACATCTGGGTGAACAGTGGAATGACTGTGTTCATGAGGTGACTCTCTGGAGCCGCAATAAGACACCCAAACATTCAACACAATCTACCAGGGCAGTTTCTTCACAGCACTGGGTAATGGCATTTTCATAGATTCAAGGACTAAAGGAGTATTGAAATAAAACAGCACTCTCACTCACACACAGACATGCATACTCTTATCCTCTCAACCATTTGAAAACCATGTTTTTAATGAAAGAATCACACAATATTTATAGTGTTGTTGAGCATGTGCAATGAAATTAAGGGAAATGGCATTTTGTCTGACAGGCTCCTTTATAATGTAATTATCATATATGCAGGGGTGTGTGGGATGCCCAAGATTAAGATTTTAAAAACATTTCGAACATGTGATTTAAAGTTTTGACCAAGCTCAACAGAAAATGAGGGACTTTGGAGAGCTAAGTTTATTACGTTTATTTTCTTAACAATACACTATAACAATACAGAGTGGCTATAGAAATTGCACACAGGAATTAGCCTTAGCTTTGCTTCTGAGCTTAAAATGTCATCAGACTGCCTATAGATAGATAAATCCATCTCTCAGATTAGATCTGAGAACACTGACCTCAAATCTGAGGTTGCTATGATTGAATGTAACCCATTGCAACAAAACTGACATCTCAGCTCATTTCAACCTTTCACTTAACAACAAAATGGGTAGGCAAAGCTAATAAATCATTTCATATATGAATTTTCTCCTTAAAATCCCAAATTATGCTAATTTGATTCTGTTTACATGCAGTTATAGCTGTAGCGAAATCAGCTGCATCCTTATGTCTAACAAGATTTCATTTATAAATGCATTTTATGGTGTTTTAGAGGTCAGTCAATCACTATTTATTCATACTTTTGTCTATCTAGGAGTTCTAAAAACACCCTGTAGGACTTAATACTCTACAGCCAGTTTGGAAGAGAAATGGAACCAAAAATGTTCTGCTCTTTGTTCATTTGATCAAAAAGTCCCATATGGAGGCTTAATTAAATAAAAGTCCTATATGGAGGCTTGTGAACAGTTGAGTTAGATGAACAGCTGCAGGATTTAGATGAGTGGACACAACTGCTTGCTGCATCAGCTCAACTGAGATCCAGACGTGTTGTCCTCAGAATGAAAAATCGGAATGTTTAACCCTAGCAAGGATAGGAGGAAGTTACCCGCAGACACTCTGGTCAGTAATCTGAAGAGTGCATTGCACCACAGCCAAGTGCCAGAACAGGACACTGAAGACAAACAATGGATGGTTTGCACTCTCTGATGTCGTTGCTGTGGCTAAGGAAGAGTTTCTCCACCTGGCAGTGAAGCAGCAGGAATGGGTTAGGGATTTAGCCACGAAAAAAGAGTAGGGTCTGCCACAGGTTACAGTGCCTCACTGCAGCAGAACAGCTGGTAGGAAGTTAATCAGACATGCGTGCAGCAAAGCCAGCCATGTTTGGTATATGCTACTGTGTTAGACAGGATAGAGATAATAATAATAATAATAATACAGTGATTTACAATTCATTATGATGGGAAGGAGGGGGTGAGACAGTGGGATGTCAGTGAGAGTCTGTCAGTGCTGCAGACATGATAGGTAGGAGAGTAAAGCACATGCTCGTAGATGAGCAGGGACAAGTGCAATGAAAACCAGGTATAGTAGTTGCTGGTGGCAAAGGGAATTTGCTTTTAATTCAATATATAAATGATGAAGGAAGAGTTTATGAAATCCCTCTCTTAGATGACTTAGTCATAAACTTGGGGACCATAGTCAACAAAGCTTACATCCACTGCCACATGTTGGAAACCTGGAGATAACCAAGCTGATCAAGCACTGGCCTGAATATAATGAGTGAGCGTTACTAGAGAAGGGGAGAGTGAGGACAGGAAGACACTACAACACTCCCAGACAAGAGAACCCGCAGGACAGGGGGATCTTCCAGTAGATCAAACCTGAGCTTTAATCTGCCTCTCTCTCCCTGTGTGTTTGCAATGCTTTAACTGAAAAGAACACTACCCTGGTCTGGGAAGAACCTCAGTTTGTTTGCTCCCCTACCCTATACCCATAAGTTAATAAACTGTTATTTTTTTGTTGAAACCACTCCTTGATTCTGGTTTTCATTTACCCCACATGGTCTATACCTCTTGGTGTCAGAGTTGCAACATATGGAGAAAGTGGGCACACTGATCACCAGGTACAAACCGGGAAAAGTGAAGCCAGAACACTGAGCCATGGAGGAGGCTATTGCTGCATTGCTGAAGAGCCAGGCCAACTTACAGGCGGCCATCGTGAGTCTAGCTAACTAACCAAGCTGTCACCCGACGATGGCTTCTGAGTTTACCTGGAGGTATGGCCAACAGATGACTGTAGTGGGATTATAGCACCTTTCCTCACCTGCAAAGCCCAGAAAACCTGCCAGGATTTACTCGGGGAAGAAGCTGACAGCTACCCAACCCTGAAGGTGACCATCCTCACCTGCTACAGTCTCCCAGCCCGTGCCCAGCCGTTCCATTCATGGCGGTACGACCCCACCCAGCCAGCTCATGCCCAGATTGCCGAATTATCCCGGTTGAGCAAGAGCCCCCCTCCTGGAACAGGTGATACTGGACCGATGTATTCGAGCCTTACCTGCAGACGCAAAAACGTTTGCTGCCCATGACCACCACTGAATTGTTGGAAAATCACCAGGTCACCCAGCAGATGATGCACCTGAACGATGTTCCCTGAGAGGGTAAAGAGCCCCACTGGCTATAAGGGAGAGGCGTACCTCTCCCAGAACACCACCGATAGAGGACACCGGCCCTTTAAGAACAGACGTCAGCTGGGGACTCAGGAGGTAGAGCGGGTCAGCCTCTAATCAGAAGATCGGAGGTTCGATCCCTGGCTCCTCCAGTCTACATGTTGAAGTGTCCTTGGGCAAGACACTGAACCCCAAATTGCTCCCGATGGTCAGGAAGCACCTTGCATGGTAGCTCACTGCCATCGGTGTGTGTGTGAGTGTGAATGGGTGAATGAGAGGCATTCATTGTAAAGTGCTTTGGATAAAAGTGCTATATAAATGCAGTCCATGGGAAAGCAAGGAATGCAAGATAGACTACAACACTCCCAGACCAGGGAACCCTGATCAGCATAAGCTTCCAGTGGGTCAAACCTGAGCTTTAATCTTTGTCTCTCTACCTCTGTGTCAGAGTTGCCACAATTTAGATAAGGTGGCTAAAGAACTGTATCGTCTCTCCCTGTGGGAAGAGAGGGATATAACTTAATTCATCATGTCTTAGAGCACTAATTAATTGTGCACATGTATTATCGTATGTATGTATGTATTATCTGAGTTTGTGTTTGCTGGATTTAAGTTTTGTATGTTTAATCTGATCTGTAGTGAGGTCTTTTTATACAAATGCTAGGCAGCAGAGTCTGACTGTAAGGAATAATTCCTGACACATCTACAGCAGCACTACCGATAAAACAGTACCGAACACTACCGGATCTCATAAAACAGAACCAGCCACCACTAGGCACGTGCCCACCCAGATGCTCTTGGGAAAGAGTGCGACTGTTAAGAGGTCAGGGTTCAGGAGGAGGTGGAAATGTACCAATTCACCTTTACTGGTCATCCTGCTCATGTAATACTGACAAAGAGGCAGTGCCAAAAATGGAGGTGCAGAACAAATCATGCAGTATTGAAATTGCTTAGTCGTATTTCATGTCACACGTAACGTTATGATTAAATAAATAAATACATACATTTCGTGGCACATAATTATTTATGCTCACATTTTATTTTATTATCACATTACACAATATATTTAATTATTTATAGATGCATTTATTTATTTAATTTAGTCTGAAAAATTCCTCCACACAGCGGATGTGAGTGCCACAAGGAGCACAAGAAGAAATAAAAACAGGATTTGTTAAGTTAATTTCATCCTTTTGATAGCAACATGGCCTAAGAAGCAAATGTGTTTCAGTATTTGGCTATATAAAACATTTAAAGCTTGCAACATTCACATGCATGGCCATGACTTTTTAAGTTATTATTAATCTAATAATATATTCCATCAACAGGAAAAATGTTACTACAATATCAGTCTTAACGTGTTATTACATTATCCATCAATTCATTACAGTAACGGAATTTATTACATTTTTAACTAACTGGATATCCATATAATACTCAGTTTGACCCTGTAATGACTTGTCAAGTTGAGTCTTTGAAGATTATAGGTAGGCTGTGACTGTGTTGCCGAATGCATGGTTTGTTGGAGTTGCAGTATGAGAGCTTTGATGGACAATAATATTCAATGGACAGAAACAATCAAAAGTACTTTTTTCAGATTTATCCACATGGAATTTAGTTTTGTGGGAAACATAAGTTGTGAAAGGATATAATTATTAACACTGAGTGTTAATCACATTTAGATGTGAATGAAAACAGTCAAACCTATTCGGACAAGAGCAACTCTGTTCTTTAAACAGTGTAATTCTAACTGACAGTTGAATCAGTCAGGTCCATATAGGCGAGTGCCTCTCACTGTTGACTAAAATATCCCCAGAACCAGGTGCAGTTTACTAGTACAATCCAGCCTACCACAAGCACAGACAATGCCCCTACAGTCTGCACCCAAATAAGTCTGGTGGTGGTGTACTGGTGTTTAGTGTGTGTGTGTGTGTGTGTGTGTGTGTGTGTGTGTGTGTGTGTGTGTGTGTGTGTGTGTGTGTGTGTGTGTGTGTGTACACGTGCAGGAGCCTCTATTGCCTCTGAGCAGACTGTTAGGGCCCTGACCAGAGGTTGGTTGCAGGCCTGCCCTGTGGGTTCAGGCTGTTGCTGTACAGGACCTGAGATATGGCTGCACATCACCTCTGTGGCTGGCCTCCTTCCGGCAGATGTCCCAGCACTAAGCCGAGGGGAATCCCACCACAAGTGAAGGTTGCGTAAAAAACGAGAGGTTCGCCAGTATGTTTAGAAACTGAAGGCTTGTTCCCTAGCCCGGGGCTCATGGGAAACATCCGAGGTGTAACTGTGATCGGCATCCACTACAGCAAATGTCTCTCTTTTTTTTTTCCAACGTCAGGTTTTGTCTCTTCCTCCCGTGTCGTGCAGAGTAACTGTTTCTGTTTTTACTTCAACAGTTTTTCAACAGGTGTTTGACTCAAGGTCAAATTCATCTCAGCGACTTTTACGTTGCGCCAAACAATTTCGTTCTTGTTCTTTTAGGCAGTCCCATTAAACCCAAAAAACCAATGTGTTTCGTTAAAGGATAAATATGTGAAAAATATGCCAACAATGTGATCATATAATCAGGACTATGTCTTTCAAAATTACTCAGGGGCCTAATTGCACATTGAAATTCATGAGCTGCTATCTATGACGTGATCGGATTCTGTCATACAATAGTAAACAGGCTCATTGGTCAGCTAAAAGTTAAAAATCCTTTGGGCTGCTGTGATCCAAATAAGGCTTAGACTATCTTCCTTTAACCTGATTAATGTCTATCAGTACAAGAGTCTTGTTTGTTAAATAAAAATGAGAATCAGTATAGACACGATTTAAACAACTGCAAACCAGGCATTTCAAGAGTACACGTGACCGAGACAGCAAACACTACAAAGTTGAGAACACCGCAAAATTAAGTTCATGACTGAAAGATGTTTGCTGCTGGAAGAAAAAGTGATCAAAAGGAATGTCTAGTTAATCCAACAAGGCAAAAAGCAAAAAAGACATAGACCTGGATTTATAGTTTTAAATGAAATGACCAATTAACCAATTAACTAATACATTATTAATTAATGATTAGTTCATTATAATGTCTTCTGGATGTCGTTTATTATAAAATGCCAGAGTAGGATATTTGTTCTCTTACAGTCAGAAAAAGAATGGCTATATGGTACGCTCAACAAAAGTGGGTTATATAAAGTAGGACACCTTAAGGTTTTCATGTACTGTATATATTTCTTATATACTTATTGGACTGCTGAATGACTTCAACATTATTTTTGCTGATCCATAGCAGTAAAGCCATATGATCAAAATCATGACATTTTTGGTGTGACATCATCAAGGCGGGCAGAACAAACGTCAGAAAGGAAGCCTCTGAAGCACTATAATGTATGCCATAACATTGACATTTTTTCTGTTTTGACGTCAAGGCTATAAAACCGCCATAAATATTGCACTGTGCAAATTTGTATTAAACGGTATCAATCCCAGCTAGATAAATCGGGACAGTCTTTTAAACTTTTGCATTTATGTTATTGCAGAATTGCATATACATATTGCATGTTATTTATGTTTTGCCTTTTTTTAAATTAACCTTTAGCCCATCTGTATCAAAATGAACTAATGTGAATTGATACTGATAGTACCTCTGTCCTCATACGCATGGACATCAATAGGGTCAAGGATCAAAAGCTGTGGTACTCAGCCTTACCTCAGCACCCTCTAAGCTGTGTGTGTTATTAACATTCATGCATTAACATAGTTAGATCCTATGTATTAATGCATATGTATTAACATAGAATATATAGAAACAAAGAGTGCATTAAATTGTAATTGGGGTAGCCTACAATTAGGCCATTTGGATTTAATCGCATGGGTGTGTCATGCCTCTTGTAAATACAATAACAACATGGATCCTTCTTATTCAGAAATGTATGAATAAAATGTGTTGAGCTAGCACGTTGCGTAGAGGTTGATGGATGTCATAGAAAGTCACTGGAAAAATGCTGAATCCATTATATAATGATGCCATGTTTGATGTATAAAGCAGAACAGTGATTTCCTTGACAAATGCCAGGTGAATCAGATCGCATTTCTCTGGAGGTCAGGCTGGTTTATAAAGGTTGAAAAATGTAAAACCTAACTGAGCTTTGCAATATTACCACATCATGAGAAAAGCAATCCATGAATCTGCTTTGTGATGATGTTTCTCATTTCATATGTGAAAGTGTGTCCAGCACTGTGACGTCTTTTTCCTTGGATTTTCTGTTGATGGGAGTTTGAGTTTCTGTAGGTGGCGCTCTTGTATTTGACTGTTCAGACATGGTGGCTATTGCTGCTCATGCTGACTTCCCAGTTCTTCTTCTTTTTCTTCCAAACAAACTGGAAACATAAAAATGCATCACTTGCAGTCTCCAGAGGATTTCTCCTAGGAAAGACCTACCTGACAGCGGGTGCTTAGAACGGCAGATGGAAAAAAATGTGGTCTGGTCACCTCTAAAAGATGTTTATGCAAAAAAGCAGGAGCCTGCATATGAGCATTATAATTCTGCACATGTGAATTCAAATATATTATGAAATATTGTTTAAAAAGTTCTGGTAGTTTACTGTTTCTATTTTGTGGTTAATATTTGCTCAGAACTAACACAATTTAAGGTGGACTTTTATTTTTTATACTTCAGAAGTCAATGTCACTGTTGATTTATACAGTTTTCTTCAACATAGTCAATGTGTCAGTGTAGATTTATACTATGTGCATGAATGAAACTTTTGTCACATAATAGCTGAAAGAAATGCAGTTTGATAATATATTGATAGTTTATTTTCTTGATGATTTTCCAATTGGTAGTTTAAATTAAAATCCACTCAGAGAAGATGATTAGGATGAGAAATGTAAACTATATCCAATAAATCTTTTATTTCCGATGTATGAGTGATATATCAGTGCAGATGAGGCTGGCTATGAGTCCTATGAAGTATTTATTTGGAGGAATTTATAGTCATTACAAGTAAAAGTAAATTTGTCAAATGATAAGACGTGATAAAGGATAGTGCATATATGATCATCAACGGCCAGAAGCCTGCCAGTCTTCTCAAAGGATTCCAAAGCCTGCAGTGTCATTATTACACGTGATCAAAGCGATAATAATGCAATGATGGTAATTTCAGTATTGCACAGATGTTAGGTCTTAACTCATTGTGGTTAAGTAGTTTACTTGTCATTGTGACACTTCCTACAGTTCTTACCAGAGTCGAGTCGAAGTGACTAAACATCTAAACCAAGCGACAGAACTGCATTCAGGACCCATGGGGATGACTACTAACCCAATGGTTCTCCACCATAGTCCATGGAGGTCCAGGAGTGCAGGTTTTCATTCCAACCAAACACTACAGAAGCTGATTTCACTGATTTGTTCTTCCTCTCTGGTTGAAGATGTTAATCGGTGAAATGAGCTGCTGTAGTGTTTGGCTGGAATGAAAACCTGCAGACTTCTGGGTCATGGTGGACCATGATGGAGAACCACTGATCTAAATGAAATATCTTCCCACATGTTGCCTAATGTGACAGCCAGGCAAACCGGGGAAAGATAACTGAGCATGCATATTATTTTTTTCAGCCCTGCTTCACATTTACCTGGGACCCATAGTCTTCTACTGGTGGCCACTGGGGTTCAGTGCTGTTCAGTGCCAGTCTCAGAGTTCAACTAGCAACTTTCTCAAACCTTCCAGTTTGATATTTACTTTGATATTTTGTTTTTTAATTCAACCATAAGATGTTGACTAACCTGTGACGCACTGAAGCAATATTCTGGACCCCAAATATTATCACCATGTAACTCTACACTGTAAAAAAAAAAAGTTATTTTACAGGAAATATTCTATATAAATATACAGATTTTTCCCTTTTTTCCATAAAACAATGACATGCCTGTAGATTAACAAGTATTTGCTGCAATTTAAAATGGTACCCCTAAAATTACAGATAATTAACCATCATTTAAGATTACATTAATATTATGTTTTTTAATGGCAATTTATTGTATTTGTACAGATTGAAATGTAATTTAACAAGAAATGTCTGTATTTATTTTTACGGACTTTTCCCTTTTTCCCATAAAACAATGAAATGCCTGTAGATTAACAGATATTTGCCAAAATTAAAAGTTTTACCCTTAAAATTACTTATAATTAACCATAATTTAATATTAAATGAATATAATGTTTTTTAATAGAAATGTATTGTATTTTTACAAATTGAAATGCAATTTTACAGGAAATTTCATTCTTTTTTTTTTTTACAGATCTTTCCCTATTTACAATAAAACAATGAAATGCCTGTAGATTAACATATATTTGCTTTAATCTAAAGTTTTACCCTGAAAATTACACATAATTAACCATAATTTAATATTACATGAATATTATGTTTTTTAATGGCAATGTATTGTATTTTTACAGAGTGAAATGCAATTTTATGGATTTTTACCTTTTTTATGTAAAACAATGAAATGCCTGTAGATTCAGATATTTGCTGTAATTTAATGTTTTACCCTTAATGCCTATAATGTCAACAAGTCGCCATTACAAGTTTTTAAGAAATTAGACAGGACTGCATATTTATAACAGATTGTATTCATTTTCCTTCAGAAATGTTGCCAGACAGAATGGCAGTTGCATGTAAACACAAAAAGAATTAAACAAACAGTTTACCAAAAACATTGGGCACTGGGCCTCTATCAGAAGTAGGCTGTGAAGCCTTCAAAAATGTTGGCGGACAGGATGGCAATTCCATAAACATTTCCACAAACATTAATTGCTTAGTATTTGAATCACTACTCCAAAAACATTAATTGGGCTAGTCTATCAAAAGTGCTCAGTATATAAATCGGTACTCCAAAAACATTTGGCTTATCAAACGTTAATTACAAAAACATTGGGCATCGGGCCACTATCAAAAGTGCTGTCCACAGTGAAGCCTTCAGAAATGTTGGCGGACACTGGACAGTATGGCACTTCCATATTTAAACACATTTTATCATTACCCAAAAAAAACATTAATTGGGGCTACTATCTATAAAAAGTTGTCTAATCAGTACTCCAAAAATATTGGGCATTGAGCCAAAATCTATCAAAAGTCCCTGTTTTTCTAAGCACTGGCCACCGTAAAAACGTAATTTTTCATTTGCGGAGCCCCAATAAAATAAAAATAGTTTTAATAAAATATTTGGGAATAAAAAACAATAAGAATAATTTGGTTAAATAAAAACGGCGTGAGGGCGTGGAAGGGTTACCGTCCCTAGTTTGCAAACTTAACCCAAATTAGTTTAATTTTGTAGTTTCAGGCATGCTAGTTTAGAACAGAATCAACTAACGGGGTTTTACCAAGAAAAATTTTGTGTTGAATAAAACAGCGCTGGTGCGTTAAACCAAGGTTACCGTACCCTTGTTTGCTAACTTAACCCAAAAATTTAGCTAGTGCAGGATGTTGCTGAAACCAGGGGATAAAATCACAGGGTTACCAAAAATTTAATTTGTTTTTTGAATAAAACGGCCCCTTTTTGCGTGGGACGGGGGTTTACCGTCCCAAAGTTTGCAAACTTAACCCAAAATTTAGCTAACTTAGCTAGTGCAGGCATGCTGCTAGCACAGAGTTTTCAATCCCCAGGGGTTCCAAGAATAATTTGTGTTGAAAAAAACGGTGGTGTTGCAGTCGAAAGGGTTCCCGAAAAACAAATTTTGCAAATTTTAAAAGCCAAATTAGCTAATTAGCTAGGGCAGGCAGGGCTACCCTAGAAAAAAGAGTTCAACTACTTGTCCTTGTCAGAAAAAAAACAAAATTTTCCCTATGAAATAAATTTAAAAGCCAAGAGAGGTTGGTTGTAAAACCGTTTTTGCCCCTTTGTGACGATTTCAACATTTATTTAAAGGTAGTTCCCCAAGTTCAATGGCGAGGGGGCCCCCACTTTTCCCACGAGAAATTTTAACAAGCTCTACACAGCAGAGACAGGAGGGGGTGGGGCTATTGGCGTTGGGGATTTGTATGGTTCAAAACACTAAAAAGAGGGGTTTCCCAAAAAGTTTTGTCCCGTTCTTTTTTGCCCCATCATAGAGTTTCATATTGTTTATTAAAGCGGGGCAGAGGGAGGGTTTATTAGACGTCCCGGAGCTTTTAAAGCAAAAATATACCCCGACTAGAACTCTGCCTAAGCACCCCAAAACTTTTCATAAACACAACACAGCTTGATATTAGCCCCCCTAAAAGTTACATTCCCCCTTTTTTTGGATCGGGCAAGCACATTAACCCCAAAAAACCCCAGGAATGCCCAGTGATGTGTTTCTATCGTGAAAAATGGCACCATGATATATGGATTTTCTTTTGGGGTCTATGGGGGGGGGGGGAGAAGCTACCTTTCTGTAAGCAAGCCTTTTTTGATGAGTACCCTGGTGGCTACTTGCCCAAACCATAAAGTTCAAAATTCTTCTTTCATGATAATGAATTACTCTTCTCAGTGTTTTAAAGGGCTTTCCCATAAAATTTCCCAGTATCATGGTGTTTATTACACGACAGAAAAAAAGGGAAAATTTCCTTTTGTGCTTTTGATGTGAATAGGGTTTGATTTGGGGGTTTGGTGTTTGCCACATGAAACCAGGGGGAGAAGATAGATTGCTAAGATAAAAAAGAGCACAGGACAGGGAGTAAATTGCCCCCTTCAGCAGACATTCTTGCCCTTTGTGCCCATCCTATTTCTACTGTAAACAAGCTTTTTCCCCAGACAGCATATGGAGGGGGGCCCCATTTCGGGGAAAATGAGGGCAGCATGTTTGCCCTTTTTTGGCCCGGACAAAAATTAAACCCTGAAGTGGTCCATATTTTAAAGTATAGTAAATATGACCCAAATTCAAATGCGGGCCTCTTGGCAAAAAATGTGGGGCTTTTGGCAAATGTGATTTTAAAACGTGGGTGGAAACCCCGGGGGCCAAGTGGCCCTCCCAATGTCGCCCCCACACCCAAGAAGGTTCGGGGTGATCCCCACGTGGGGCTTGGTCCTGGGTTTGATCCCCCCCGGGGGGGGGTGTGTCCGGGCCCTTTTCTGTGTGGGTTTGCATGTTCTCATGTGCTCCCCGGGGTTTTCCCTTTCCAATAAAAACCCCAAAATCAAAAACATGCAGAAGAAAATTTCACTCTAAAAGTCCCCCCCTGCCAATACGGGGAACGGGGGCATTGGCCTTGGTCCCGGGCCCCGGTAATGAGGGCTGCCCCTTCCCCCGGCTGACCGAGGGGGGAAACCCCAGGGCCAAACTTTTTTGGAAAATTTGGCAAATGGGGGCCCTTAACTATTGTTGAACAGTACCCACTTTAGTTAAGATCCCAGCAAAATTGGTACTGTCCAATCTGAATGTGACCCTAAAGGGGCCCCCACATTATAGGCTACAGGGCCAAAAAATTGACCAAGATAAATAATGCCCTGGATAATAAAAAGGGGGGGGTAGTCCACTATTTTGGAGTTTAGACCCTATTTGGGGTTTCTGTCTACCATGAACCTGAGTGATGGAGATTCTTTAATTTCACTGATCGTTCTGGTTTTTGAGCTTTTTACAGTTTTTTCCCCCCCCAAATGTTTTTTTTCCATCATGGGAATCAGGGGGGTATTCTTCCCGGTCTCAATATCTGCCCTGGGGAATTGTATCGAATGGGAAATTATTTTTTACGTGCTAGCATGGCTTCTTTAACGTACAATGTCCCCCCTGTCGTTAGTTTAATTAGGGTTGCCCAACCCCCATGAAAAGCATGTAAAAAAAATTTCCCGATTGCGTACATTGGGACTTTTAAACTGTAGAAGAAAAACCACCGGAACGATCAGTGAAATTATGATGATGCATTAAAGACGCACTGTTTTACAGTAAAGAATTTCAGCAATTTCAATTTACATTGCCCCATATCAGGGATGGTAATGGCAAAACCACTGCAGCCCAACCCTTTGGGGGACTGGCTGGCCTTGAGCTAGGCGAAAAAAAGTCAAGAAGGCGGGAAACCCGGGTTTTGAAAAGGGGACTGACTCACTCCATGATTTAAAAAAAAAAGTTAAAGACAAATTTTGGAAATTTGGGAGGGTTTTTTGGGGAATGTTGGCAAATGAGGTTGTTTGGGGGGCCCAAAAGGCTTAAGCCAAAAAACAAAAACAGGTCGTGAAAAACACTGAAACACAGGGAAGTGGAAAATTTTCATTGTCATGTGTGCACAGTTGGCTTTTTGGGCTTTAGAGTGGTTCAAAAGGGAAAAGGGTTTCAAGGTTTAAACCCTTAGGTTTAAAAATTTAAACCCCCCCAAATTTCCTTTATTAATTTTTTATTCACACACTCAATGAAAACACCATTTGCCCAAATTTAAAAATTAAAATATAACGGGCCTAAAAATATCATAAATACACACATTTATTTTCTTTTTTTTAAAAAAAGAAATTTTTTTCCCCTATAGTTGCGGGTTTTTCCACGTAAAACCCAATTGCTATTGGCCGTCTCACCGTGTTGCTTTTTAGAATGATTGGTTAATCTGACTGTCATCCGGGAAAATTTGGCCCAATGAAAATTTTGCAGCGCCTCTCCCCGGTTTCCCCAAATTTGAAAATCGTCCTTTTTTGAGGGGGGTGTGCTTTTTGGGGCGTAGCCACACTGCTTAATGTCAGTTGTAAGGGTGTTACGTGGATGATTACCGGAAATTATTTTAATTCCCTGCCAAATTCTTTTTTGGGGCGAATTGAGTTGGGTAACGTAAAGGGAGAAGAAAAGCGGGATTATGGACATGGGGGAAAAGCGTCAAACCCGGGATCTGTTTTGGCCCAAAAGAAATGTAACATGGGGTTGGGAAAAACATTTTCCCTGTTATTTTCTGTAAAAACCTAACGTAACGTTATTTTTTTGTTGTTTCATTTTCCCAAAATCCGGGGTTTATGTAGCCCAGTCTAAAAAATTTAAACTGTAGGAATGAATGCTTTGGTAAATAATTTTTTTCAAGGGCTTAAAACCCATTTTTTTTTTTTGGGGGAAAATTTTTCCCTTTATTTCCTTCATATTTTGCTCGTATGGCCGTTAAGTTGGCTTTAAAATTTCATTCTGAGTGGTATTAAAAAGGGTTAAAAAAAATTCTTAAATTGAATTTGAAAGGAAGGGGGTTTCCCCCTGTAAAAAAAGGTAAATTAGTACGGGTAGTTTTCCCCACCCAGAAAAAATAGTTTGTCTTGGCATTAATGTTACAGTTGTGTTTTTTCGAGTTAATCTAATTTTGGGCCCCCTAGCTATAACGTAATTCCCCGGGAGGGTTTAAAAGTTTTACTTTGCTTTTTTATTATGATTTTAAAGCATTTTTGGTTTGGAGTGGGGAATTGCTATCCCTTTTCCTCTGTTTAAATAAGTAATGGAAAAAAATCTAAAAATATTCTTTTAAAAAATTTAAAATGTGCCTTTTTACATTTATGATCGCATCGTGTGTGTGTTGAAGAAAAAGGGATGGTTGCTTTTAGGCTACATCCACATAATACGTTTTAAAACTAAAGCTATCCCCCGTCCAAACAACCCTTTTTTTAGCACCGTTTCAGAAATAAATTCTTTTTATTCTTTCTTTTTCTATTCCCGAAAACTTCTTTTTCCCTTAATTTCCCAGGGGACCACCCAGGGGATGCTATAAAGGGCAAGGTGATGTTTGTCAGAAAAAAAGTAAGAAATTTAAAAACCAAAAACATTTTACAGGTTGTTCCTCAGAGGTGAATGTAAATTTTTTTCCCAAAGTGTTTTTATTGGAATATAAAACATACATTTGTCCCATTCAATCATTGGTGTTCCTTAATAGTTGAGAAAAATTTGGGAAAACAAAAGGGAAATTTTACCCATTTGTCTCTGTCCAGTCAGATAGTCTTTGCAAAAAAGGGAAAAAGCCCGCCTCTGCCGAGATCCAGAACTGCCTTTGGGGTGTTTTTGTGTGATGCATTATGGGGTTGTTAGTTTCCCAAAAAACTTCACTTCAGGCCTTCATTGCCTTTCAGGTTGATCCCCTTTTCCCCCTTTCACACACATCCAAACACCCCATATTGACACTTTGGATAAAAGTTAATTTACTCAATGGTGTTAAATATTTTCAGTTTGATCTGAAGTTAATGTAAAAAATTGGTGTTGGGGTGTAGGGGTAGGGTTGGGAGATACCATAAACCCCCCAAGAAATTAAATTTTACATTGTTTGGGAAAAAGTTTCCACCCTGTACAATGAAAGGTGCTATGGTAAAATTTTTCAGTCAATGAATTTTGTAAACGCATTGTAGCAAAAATTCCCAAAAAGCTAAAAATTTTACCGGGGTTTAGTTTCTGTTGTATTTATTTTATCAGAAAAAAAAATATATTTAAAAGGTTTTATGGTGTGCAGTTACTGATTTTCAAACGTTTGGAAAGTTATTAATTTATGAGAAAACCAAAGTCCAAAATTCCAAAAGGGAAAGCTTCTGAGATTTAATTGACAATTTTTTTTCACTGTGTTTCCCAAAAATTTTTTCACACAAACCCCAAAAGGGCCCAAAAGCAGGGTACCTGTGGATCTGAAAAAGGTTTTAAGAACCCCGGAGTGAGAAGTTGTGGTTTCGAATTTAAAACCCCCTGGGAAAGGGGAGGAAAAAAGGGGCAAGACCCTTAAAAGAGATTGGTTTTTTTTCCCTTTCTTAAAATTTTTTTCATGAAACCAAAATTCAAAATTTAATTTAAAAATTTTATTTTTTTAGTTCCATCTCATACAAAAAACAGTTCATTGTGCTTTTTCATGAAAAAGGGAGAAGTAGAAAAAATTTAGAAGTAATAGCATCGTAGTGGTTTGAGAAGTAGTTTAAAAGTTTTTAAATTTGGAAGTAGCGGTTCTGAATTTAATATGTAGAAAATAAATTTAAAAGTCCAGATTTGTGTTTTCTATTCTTTTAAACCCTCCATCAGTAAACCACAAAGGTTCTGGTTTCTGGGGGCATTGTGGGAAAAAACAGCCAGGGTCACATTTGAAGTCTCTGACTCAGACTATGCTCACCCTAACCCTTGGGCTATAGCGCAAAAAGGGGGGAAAAATATTTTTAGCGCTTTTGTTTTTTTGTGGAAGAAGAGGAAATTTTATTTTAAGTAAAGTAAAGGGGAACCCATTTGTGCTTTGCTGAAGCAAGCCCGACTCATTATTTTCCCCCTTCCGGCCCCAAAGAATCCCAAAGGCTTTTTTTAAAATTTGAAAAATTTGAATTTGGGCTGGAATCCCGATGGTCGTTTAAAATTTTTATTACACTTTTACTTTTTCTGAAAATTTTAATTTTTAATTTTCCCAATTTTTTTTTTGGGCCCCATAGGAATGCTTTTAAAAAGTAGCTTCACTTTTTCCTTTTTACAATGGTTTTTGTGTCTAAAAAAACTAGTGGAGTCCCCAGACTGTCAAATGGGACCCTGGCTGGGCTTTCACAATGTCCGAGATTTGAGGTTTAAAGATGGGTTTAAGAATAGAAAAAAACTAAAATGGACAAGGAAAAATGTCTACATTTTATTTGATGGAGAAAAGTTTCCATACAAATAATTTTTAAAAAATAGTTATACGTTTAATACTTTTAAAAAAATTTTTAATACTTATATTTTTCAAAAACTTTACACTACTTGAGCTGTAAATGCCTTTCTACTAAATTTTGCTAATATATTTCTACTGCTACAACTTTTGTTTTCTTTCTACGCGTCACTACTCCTGCTTTCTATTACATCTAAATTTGGGTAAAACTTCAAAATACTACTACTTCTGTGCGCTAATCTAACAGCCCGGGGCACATTTGACAGTTCCGTCTTTTCCTCTGGGGGCTGTCAAAAGTTTTCCCTGGCTGTCTTTGAAAAATGTCCACAGACCAAGGGACTCAAAATTTTTTGGTTTACTGAATGACCCGAATAGAAAAACAAACCTTTCTTTGATAATACTTTTAATATTTCTACTTCTGCTACTACTACTGCTGCTTTTACTACTTTACTGGGTACGTTCCCTTTAAAACAGGATCTTCCTGATTGAATTGACTTTTTAAAAAAACATTTTGAAGCTGAAGCAAGCACACACATTTTCTTGAATACTTACATCAATGTGATATATGTTTTTCCTTTTTAATACATTTGCAAAAATGTCTGTCATTATGGGGTATTGAGTGTAGATTGATGAGGGAAAAAAATATTTAAATGATTTTAGCATAAGGCTGCAACATCACAAAATGTGGAAAAAAGTGAAGGGTTCTGAATACTTTCTGAATGCACTGTATGTGTAGCTGCCTGTTTCTTTCTGAGAATTTTTTACATTCCCTTTTCCAACACTGATAACTGCTAATGATAAGAAACTTGTTTACATTTTTTAGATCAAGCATTGGAACAAGCAACAAGGTTTACGGGGGAGAACAGGCACCCAACAGAGAGACAAGCCCATCACTAGTAAGTATCAACTGCAGTATAAGATATTAATCCATTATAACCACTATTTATAAACCTTACATTGTGATTAATATATGTAGTATTAAGTATGATTTCAGTACAGACAATTTAAATACAGTTTGCTTGTTTAAAGTAATGGTAAAAAATGAAATCCTACTTTTTAAGGACTTTTCAGTGAATCTTAGTGTGTCCTTTTTTTCTCCCCCCACCCCCAGATGCACCAAGGATCCAGCTGATTACTGGCAATTTGGAGGAGGATTGTTCTTTATCTTGTCACTTCTGGTACAGATTCATTGACATTTTGTGGTATGTTTTGATTTTACTGATTAATACATTGTATAGTTAGGATTCTGAATTAAAAGACAATGTAATGTTTGTCCACATATATTATCAGAACTATACGTAGCCCCCAGGGGTCAGGAGAATATTATGGAAAATATAAAACTGAATTGAAAAATACAAGCTAAAGAACAACAGACCACAACCCCCTCAGCTCAACAGCACAATTTGTTGCTTTCTCCACCTGTTTCAAAGGTGAAATCTTGACCTCATCATGATAGTAACCCTAACAGAAAAGATAGACACATGGAGAAATGCCATTTTTAGTTTTTCAATTCCTCCTGGGGGGCTTTGAAGAACTGTTTGTGAATAATTGGTTGATACTGTAAATTTACATCTGAATACATTAAATAAAAGTGTTTTAGAATCAATAGTGGTGTGTACTTTATTTGTAATTAAGTTTCCAACCCCACTTTTTGAATTGAAACAGTGAAAATCTTGTAGATGCAGAAATTCCTTTTTGATTAAAAGTACATATTCTGTTTATACATCGTGTTTCCTGTTTTTTTACTTGGAAAACCCACAATCTTAAAGGTAATTACTGTAGATGGACTGGGCAGTTTTATAAATTTATGAAAAAATGCCCTCAATTTACAGAGATTAACCTCTGTCCACTGGCCAATAAACATTTTTAAATCTAGTAATACTCTAAAATGACTGATTGATACTGTGAATGTGCAGATATTTATCTTTGATTTTACGTACTTGTTGCATTTTTATACAATATTTGTTAGTTATTGTACATGACATTTTTATTTATTTACAGGAAATTACTGTAGATATACTGGGTAATTTCATAAATGTACTAATAAATTACCTAAATTTACTGAGATTAACCTGTTTTCCACTGACCATTGAACATTTTTAAATCTAGTAACACTCTAAAATGACTGATTCATTCTGTGAATGTGCAGACATTTATCTCTGATTTTATGTACTTGTTACGTTTTTATACAATATTTGTTAGTTATTGTACATGACATTTTTATTTATTTACAGGAAATTACTGTAGATATACTGGGTAATTTCATAAATGTACTAATAAATTACCTAAATTTACAGAGATTAACCTTTTTTTCCACTGACCAATGAACATTTTTAAATCTAGTATTACTCTAAAATGACTGATTAATACTGTACTATCAACAATAATATACTGTAATTTGATTATTCTTTACTGTAAAACCTGCACTGTAATTTTACAGTCTATTACATGTAATTTCGTGGTATAGTTATTTACTGTAATTTTACAGTATCCGTCTGGAAACTTTGCTGCCAGACTTTTTACCGTTTTTTTACAGGTTTTTTTTTTACAGTGTATGTGAACATGTTTTAATACTAACTGGTTTCAGCATTAGATAATATGTCAATAGACCAAAAATACCTACTACTAATATGCTGGCCTATAGTATACGAGAGGTTTGAAGACATGCCTATACATTAAAACATTTAATATATATACTATATACTTTATGGTGGATTCAACAACAATTTGAACCTATAGCAGATCATTTTTGGCATTGCAAAAGTGCATATAAGCCCATCTATCATATGAATGTGTGGTATGTTTTTTTGTGGCTGTAACATCAAGCTTTGTTCTCTGAATAAGCTGGACTAGTTTTTAATAATACAGCTTTCAGTGAAATTACCTAGATGAACTCCACAGACCATAAGAATAATATAATATTGACAGACATGCAGAATTATATATAGAAGTATAGAAGTATATAGTTTTGGGACTTTCATCCATATGCCAATGCTCCTACGTCTGAGGTCCTTAATCAACACAACACAAACACACAAACACACAAAAAAATCAACACAGAAATGTCAATGTAAGATTTAACATTTAATATTTTTAGTTTTGGCACATTTGCTTCTTGGTTATCAAGATGATATTGAGAGATAATTTCAATGTACATCTGATAAATATTTGCTCTTTGTTTATTACAGTTCATGCCAATTAATCAAGAATGATAAACTGGGATAAAAGCATACCAAATGTCATAGACAAGTGCATAAAAGAAATAAAAAAAGAAATGTATATAAAAGGAAAAGTAATAAAATACATATCATTCAGCAAGTCTATGTTTCAAAGTTATAACAAATCCTCCAGTGTAAGTTTATTTTTTCTTCACAGCTGCATTCAAATCATAATCATCCTCAATTATTGATTAATGCATTAATGCAAATGATGATTGAATGCATTGGTACTAAGTATTGGTACTAATCAACGTTTTGCATAGTCTGTGTCTTATATGGTATAATGGATAATCACTGTGCAGTGTCATAGTAATACTCCCTTAGTCTGGGCTCAACAACTTTAAATCCAGGCCTTTCATCCAACCTGTAAGAAATGAAAACATAGTGCTGATTTATTACTGCAATTAGTGCTTCTTCCACCTTTCCTGTTGCTGAAAACATGCACATTTACTTCAAACGTGACATTAGTGATCTTCTCCATAACCCTTCATCAGCTACCCTAATCTCTAATAATCACAACCATCAATTTGTCCTGATTTTGTTTTTTACATGTCAGGGTGATGGACCGAATGTGAAGGTAAGATTGAAAGTAAATACATTTTTAAAGCTGTACCTGTATTAAAGCTGTATTGGTAGCTTCAAATGGAACTGAGAAGTAATTGTCTGAGGACTTCAGAAATCTGTCTAGACTGACGTTCTGTCACGCCCTCCACCGCTGCCTCCTAGCAGTCTCTACCGTTCTGTCTCTGTCTTTGTGTGTGTATGTGTTGGCGGGCGTGGCTCCAGTCTCCGGCTCCTCCCTGCATCATCACCTCATCCCGATTACCTGCGCTACACTGCACACCTGCTATCCATCATCTCATCACCACCAGCTTAAGAACCCCGGCTTTTCATCCACTCATCGCCAGATCGTTGTTTGTACTACTCAGTCAGTCTCGTGTCTCGGCCGGGTTTCTCTCAGAGTTCCCTTCTTGCCTACTAATCCTGATATCTCCAGATCCAGTCTCCTTCCCTACGCCCGTCTGCTGACCTCACCGCCGTCCATCTACCCTGCCTGTCTGTCTGTCTCCTGGATCCCTACTTGTCCCCTGTTTGCCTGCCTCCCTACTCTGCTCCCCACTCCTGCTCCAGCCCTGCTTCCCCTTGCCATCCCTGCATTACCATCCTGTGTGAACTGTCTCCCAGTAAAACCTGGTTTTGTTCCTAACTCCATCTCTGTTGTTCTGTGGTTTGCACTTGGGTCCTGTACACGATCGTAACACGTTCAACAATCAAACAGGGAGAAATCCATCGTAGAAGAGGCAGAGATACCAATTTCTCCACTGACAGTAGCCTCAATAGACCAGAATGCAATGCAGCCATAATACATGTTGTGTTTTGAGTAAAGGGCACAGCAACAACAGACCACAGCGTTGAACTTGTTAGTTAGCTAGTTACATTCATACATATGCCCAGCTTTGAATTAAAGAAACAAGTTCACACCCACTCTGGGGGTTGTCAAAAGGAATTCTGGGAAATGTAGGAAATCACTAACTGAAGTAGAAGTAGACAAGGCAGTTTGAGGGAAAGTGGGTACACCAAAGAATAACACTTCATCACAAAATAACTCCTGGAATGCATTGAACATCATCAATTCATGATATCTATCATAGGACCCATGGATCATTTTTCTTTGATTTTCAATTTGTCACTTCCTGTGTTACTTCCACACAGACACCAGAATTTAATTTGCACAAATCAGGTAAATCGGTGTCTCAATTAGCTGGGATGGGACACTCGTCTCTATTGCACTCTATGATTTAGGTTGATAAGACAGTTGCATCATTTTTACATTGAAATCTTGCCTAGTGCAGCTTTAACTGTTAGCTGTATGATCAACAGTAACAAGGTCTTCAATCATACTCATTATTCATATGAGATAACAAGACAATTTGTACTACCTTGTGGTGAATTGGAGACAAAACATGCTGCCCACTCACTTGTATGTCCAGCACTTCCTCATGAGTTCGTACATCTCTGGTGGACAGTTGAGTGGAGCCTCCATGCGGGTTCCACCTTCAATCATCTGCATGACATCATTTCCTTTCATTCCCTGTGAACACAGAGCAGTGACACATTCAGATGGATGGTGACATCAGAGGAATCACCACAGCACCTCTGTAACTGGTGTGACATCATATGGGAAGGTAACTCAGGCATCGATGTTACTTCTGAAAATGACAAGACATCTGGGTAAACTATGACCTCCAGTCAGTGATCATTATAAGACAAGCAACCACTAATAGCAACACAACTAATTATACTTACAGAAACACCAATAATTTATCTTTTTTTTCCACTTTCGACAAACTATTCTCATCTAAATTATGTTTAACACTTTGTTTTATGTTTATGTTTAACTTACTTACTATGATACTATGCATGAATAATAATTGGTAACCTGATTTTATGTGGGTTTACCCTCCAGTACATCCCTGGTCATGATTATGTACTGATATGAGTACTGGAGACTGTCCATACCTTGTATGGTTTCTGCCCAAGGGAGTAGGCCTCCCACATCAGTACTCCGAAGCTCCACACATCGCTTTTAGATGAGAATTTGCAGTAGTTCATACACTCGGGGGCGTACCATTTCACTGGCCACTTCCCATGACCCTTGGCCTGGAGGAGGAGGCATACAACAGAACATCAATGGTTTAAGTGTGGTTTAAGTGTCATATTGTTTTTTTAGTGTCATATTAGTTTTTGATTTGTCACAAAGATCAACTTTCCTTTAATATGTATTTTTCAATTAATGTAGCTTATTTTAAAGGGGGAGTAAGTAAAGATTTTACTGTCCCACACAATGACCATAATATATATCTGGAGTGTTGATAGGGTTGTTGATCAATACCAATGACTCAACAATTACTTGGGTTTTGTGAGTCATTTTCTGGTCCGTACTCTGTTTTCACAAATGGGCTAGTTTCTGTGAAGTTGATTACAGCTAGCCAATTGTAAAGTATTTCTGAAACCATATATAGTAGCAAGGAACAAATTAATGGAACCACAATTGTACTATACTCTTTGCATCATCACAGACTGCGTTTATATGACTTATTCAGTTCTTACCAGTTCATTTTGTAAACAGCTGCTTGCAGTCACATTAGAATGCTGCAGGTATGCTAAAAATAGTTAAATATAATTGAATTTCTGCTGTGGTTAATTGGTCTGTGTTGTCTCAATTTAAAATTGAAAGGTGGCTTTATCACAAGGTCTTGTGCGAACACCATGAAAAGCAAAGAAAGTCTGGATGCATATTGAATAAATGAGGGGCCTGCAGACCACTAGCATGGTGAAAACATGACTAAACATTGTCATCTAGTGGTGACAAATGAAATGGCAGTCCCTCCAGGATTTGGTTTGCATTTCAATTGCAATGCAAAGCTGTAGCGTTTTGTTTTCAGTACAATTGCAGGAATTGGTAAAAATCACACGTCACAGAGACAATGGGATTTAAGTGGCACTAAAGACATAGCAATGAATGTGATTTCTCCCATTAAGAAAGAGTCATGTGATTATAAGCATACTGCATGTCACAAACAACAGGAAATAATTTAGTGCTCATCCTTATTTTCTGAAGAGAAAAAGGAAAATATTGTGCTTGTGTTCCAGTCTTAATAAAGATAACTTCAAGCTCAACATCAGCACAGTAAGCATCGAATATAAAGTTTAAAGTTTCATGATTATAGAACTCTATGTCCATTTATGTTTAGATAGACTTTGTGTTTGTCTAACAATATACAAATCAAAGGCTCACCATAAATAGAAAAAATGTTGAAATAATGAAATATCACAGAAAAGCAGTTTTCTCTCCCTTGAAACGTCAATTAATCTCTATAAAGTTAATCAAAATTAGATATATGTTTAAAACAAGAAGTCAGTTGTGTGCATTATTCTTTGTCCCCATCAGCCATTACCTTATAGTAGTTTTCGTCCTCAGAAAGCGCTTTAGAAAGGCCAAAGTCACTGATCTTGGCGTAGTGCTGGGTGACAAGTAACACGTTTCTGGCAGCAAGATCTCTGTGGACAAAGTTATGCTCTTCTAGGTACTTCATGCCCATAGATACCTGGTGGACCAGTTCTGTGATGTTCTTGATGGCTATGTTCCTGTAGAGAATAAATTATGTTGTTTTGACTTAAGATATAAGGATTGACTTTTATACTAGATTAAATCATGTAGTATCAATACATTCTGTTGCACCAAATGTTAAACCTAATTTAGAACTATTACTAGTACTGTTGGTCTTTAAACTCCAATTTAAACTTTGATCAGGGGATCACTGTAAACTGACAGTCACTGTTCACTGTAAACTGTCCCTTGTCCCTCAGCCCAGTTGAGTTTATTGATAATACCTCTGTTTACATATTCCTCCAACAGCCTTTGAGTTATGAATGTTTCTCCTCTCCATCACTCACACTGATCTGTTAAATATTTCTGCCAGTTGAAGCCCTTCATGATTCTTCTTGTTGACAATGGTGTTGTCTGTTTTGTTGCCTGCTACTACTACTAATACTACTACTGCTACTACTCCTGTTACAACTACTATTGCTCCTACTACTACAACTACTATTACTACTGCTACCACTACCACTGTTACTACGTGAACTACTACTGCTACTACCACAACACCTAGCAAACCCTTCATAACAACTTACCAACCACCTAGTAATACGCCATCAATCATTGGAAATCACCTCACAAGCACCTAGTAACACCTTAGCAACCATTAGTAATCATGTAGCAACCACCTAGCAACACCTGAGCAAATACTAGTAATCGACTGGCAGCCACCCAGTAATCATTGTTAATTACTTTGCAAGCACAGGTAGCCTAATCAACTTGCAACTTCTGGGAATTAAAAAAAACAGCTTTCATTCTATTTATTCTGTTAGCTTCACAATCATATTGATAAACCATTTAAAGCCTTTCTTTCCCTTCCATGAAAATTTCTAGATAGACTAGATTAAGTAAAAACCAAAAAAAAACCAAAGTCAACATTCAGTAGTAACCAATATTGAAACAAAAATCGAGTCAACCGAGTCAAAATAGGCACGAGATCAAGACAAGTCCAAGACATGAGAAAACTGGTCTGGAGAGTGGAGTCATGACCGATCCCAGACTCAAGTACTACAACTCTACTCTAAAGTATTAGTACATGTGAAATACCAATGTTATTTGATTGCCCCATTGCAGAAAGTGACCAGGATCAAGTAGGAGTACATACCTGTTCTTCTGCAGGAACTTGTTGAGAGGCCCCAGCTCGGCCAGCTCCATGACCAGCATGAGGTTCTCAGCCTCACAGATACCAATCATGCGGACGATATAAGGGTTGTCCAGTTGCTGCATAACATTGGCCTCCCGCAGCATTTCCTCACGCACCAACGGGTTGTTGTCATTGTTCTTCAGGATCTTGACTGCAACTGGCTTCTCTGTCCTAATGCATAGGGTAGGTTAGCATTAGAGTCACTCAAGACCAGCCCTAAACAGGCTCACTCTAGTAATGTTGACCTCGATGGCCTCTTCTGGGTAGTGGTCTAAAGTAACCCATTAGTTCAATCAATAAGCCACCCAACAGGTTAATATTTGTCCCATCCAAAAGCATTTTAAATTTGCATTTTTGCCAGCCTCACAATCCCATATGCATAAAAATGCATGGAAACTTAACTGTGAAAATAACCTGGGTAAGCTCCTACTCTGATTATGAGCCAAGAAAGTTAAGATCAAGCCCCCAGTAAGTTGGGTTACTTCCGATGACAGTGCCTACATCATTCTGGTAACAAAGTTGCAGTACCACGACCAGTCAGACTCTGCAAAGACATTATTAAAGTGAAATGTGGTAATCAGCTGTTAGGTTGTGTTGACTAATAGCTTACAAATAAAACCTTATGGTTGAAGACGGATGAAGTTAAGTTAAGCCATAGAGTTACTTCAAAGTTATTGTTCAGGAGCTAGCTGATGTTAGCATTAATATGGAGTTGGTCCCCCCTTTGCACTATAACAGCCTCCAATCTTTTGGGAAGGCTTTCCACTAGATGTTGGGACATTGCTGCAGGGATTTGCCTCAATTCAGCCACAAGAGCATTCGTGAGTTCGGGCACTGATGTTGGCTGATTAGGCCTGGCCTGAACATTTTTCAGCTATCTAAAACATCAATGGTAAACATGGTTTTGGTGTCAGCCCCTCAGAATCAAACAGCACGAGCTTCTTTCTAGACCCACCATTTTGCAGCGATGTTCAACAATCATACAAGGAGAAACCCATTGTAGAAGAGACAAATTTCTCCTTGGACAGTCACCTCAATAGACCAGAATGCAATGCAGCCACACACATATTGTGTTTTTAAGTAGTTTTCTCAACTGGAAAAAACTGACTCTCTTGGTGTTCCTATCACTAATGCTATTCCTCTCTCCACCTACACGTAGTGAATGCAACACGTTCAGGCACATTCTCTGGGTTTTGTCAAAGGGCTTTCTGGGAGGTGTATGAAATCATTAACTGAGGTACTAGACAAGGCAAGTTGAGAGAAAGTAGGTACACCAAAAAAGTAAATTACAACACTACTCTGGCATGTAAACATTGCCAGTGAATGTTGTGAGGTGATATAACATACTTCCTCATCTTGTAGATGCCCTTCATGACTGTACCAAAGTTCCCAGAGCCCAATTCTCCATCCTCTAGGTAGAGCTGACTGCGCTCCACTGTGGCACTCCTTAGTTCATCTGGGTCTGCGTAGGGACTCTCATATACCTCTGTGTCCATAGGCATTGCCTCTGTTGGAGAAATCAACATATCATATATGTATCATATAAGTGCTTATTGAACAGCCACTTTCAGCCCAGCTTTAGCTCTCAGACTGATTGCCTAACGTTCTGTTCATGAACAGAATTAATTCTTTCATGGTTTCTCTCAGAATTCATGGTTCCCTTACCCAGGCCATGACAATGCCCACCACCAAAATGACCTTCTCTCCATGATCAAGCATGGCAGTTTGAGGTTGTCACCAAACATGGTATTTTTGATTACGACCATACAGCTACATTTTGGACTCATCTGCCCGGAGAACAGACTTCCAGAAATCTTCAGGTTTGTCCAAACCTAAGATGAGCAGCTTTGTTCTTTTTAGACGGTAGAGGTTTCTTGCTTCAATCATGCAATCATGTGTCATGGAGAGCCGAGAGTATGCAGGTTTTCATTCCAACCAAAAAGTACAGCGGGTGATTTCACTGATTAGCACACCTTCAACCAGAGAGGAGGAACTAATCGGTGAAATCACCTGCTGTACTCTTTGGTTGGAATGAAAACCTGCATACTCTCGGCCCTCCATGGCACATTATTGGCTACCCTTGTTTTAGAAGGATGCCCACTTCTAGGCAGAGTCACCGTTGGGTTAAATGTCTTCATTTGTATATTATTTGTCTCACAGTGGACTGATGGAGCCAAAATATTTTTGATATGACATTTTACAACTCACTCTTCCTGAGGTCCTCAGAGGTCTCCTTAGATTGCAGCATAATGTTTTTCTTTTTTTCCTGCATAGTAACACCAAACTGACCAGGTTTCTCTCCTGTATTTATGGGAGTAGCACACAAACTCCTCCCCAAAGATCTGACCTTTGACTGGTTAAATACCCAATTATTTACCCACATGATACTATTTACCTACTTCATTTAACTAATACAAGAGGAAGTTTATTTTTACATCTCACTAATTTCATCTCACCAATTTCGCACTAATTTCTTTTACCAAACAATTTTCATTTTACTACATGCACAATTTTCTCTAAACGTCATTTCAGTTAGGAAAAGTCAAATTTTGATTAAATAAGGATTGCATGGTGAAAACCCAAAATTGCTATAAAACAGGTTTACAAACTTTTAATATGACAGTATATTTTGTTTTCATACTCATCAACTTTCTTTTGAAAACCCCTTCTGATTACATCAGCAATTTTTGATCTCAACTCACCTTTGTTGGCTGGTTGATTATTTGCCACCCTGGTTTCATAAGGATTGAGATTATCTGTTGTGTTGTTTCGAGATCCGCCCCAGCCCTTTTGGTTTATCAGGAAAGACATTGTTAAAGGACAAACAGTGATAAAAATCAGGTATATTTCAGAGGGAGAAGTGCTGAAATGTAACCTGCAATAAGTTAATTAAATAATCAGATGAGCTTAAAATGTTAGTTTTTCCCTTCTGAATCAGGGTGCCACTCTTTTATGGAACGTGTACTACAGTGATACAATTCTTCTTGGGAAATTTAGGTACAATATAGGGGCATTCTGTCAAGAAAATGTGATTTGGTATGTTGTTCTCTTCATCTTAAGAAAACATTCAACCATGTGTGAAATCCTTCTTTTCCCAAATCGGCATTACATTACAGTATGTCATCTGCATATAGATTTTCCATAACATTTAACACATTCTCCTGTTACTATTAACATGACTATGTGTTCCTTTTAAGTCTCTCTGGATGAACATCGTCACTCGTGGAAGATGAATGGTACAAAGTGAAAGGCATGAAAAAGAAAGCTTTTTAAAGTCAAATGTGAGTATTCTTAAGCCTACCAATCAATCGGAAAATAATTGCACATTGAGATATCTTGAACATGTTTTCATCCATCAGTCTTTTAGTATCACTGTAATACACGGGTGTCCATGAAAGGGGGGATTGTATGATTCTCCACACAAAGGGCAAGAGGAAAAGAATAAGTGCAGGAGTAAACATCTTGATTCACATGCATTCAAAGAAGGGGTATGGAACTACTTTAAAAACGGATTTGCTATCCAAAAGTACTTAGACTGCATTACAAGGGGTCGATCTGTAAACTTGAAAAATGAATAACTTGTGAACCACACGTTCCACACCCCTGCTTTTAAGAGCAGTATGCTTTAGTGAGTTCAGTAAGTTCATGTCCAAGAATCCTATTTCAATCTATAGCTTCAGTGAGCAAACTTTACATACAAATTGTAATAGGCTATTGTACGTTTTGCAACTGCATTCAGTTAATAGAGGCTGGCGGTGCTGAACTCAAAAAACAAAGAAAGTCAAAGTGCAAAGGGCTCCAAAACTTGCAAAAACTGGAATAATAATCAGCAGCAAAGTAAGTGGTGTTAAATTGTTGTTAAATTGTTATCACAAGTAGGCTACTAAATTGATATGACACGGATTTAATTCAATTGAAAAAGTTTGCGTGTGCAATCAATTCCAGTTGTGAACTGTCTGCTCCTACTTTTGATTTCTAAAAGGGATGTGGGAAGGACAGTGAATGGAGTGTGAGTAAGTCTCTGAAGTGCGTTAGTAGGTAGCAAACCACACTTTAACAAGATCACACTTGGGAGAGTTAAGGAGGGATGCGCACTACTGTTACCAATCAGTAGGGAGTTTATGAGGAGGCAGGAGACATGTTAGTGCACCTTTTTTCGGCCAGGTATGGGTACAGAGTAGTTTTTGAGTCTGGAGAGAAATCCACCTGTTGCACCTTGCTAGAAACCACAATTTCAGAGAGGATCATGTTACAAATAGGTGATGTTGTAATGTTACGGTCATGCATGTGATTGTTACAATAAGAAGTGGGAAAGGTTAGCTCACAGTCTAAACAAGAATGTTAAAGAGTATCTCTAAAAGTACATTGTGAATTATCACCCTAATTTGTGATGCTCTGAAAATGGAGAATTTTCACGTAGCAAATCACACTTTCTTCGTGTTGCTATGCCTGGCAGTAATGGGACACAATTCAAAGGGCATGCATTCTCATGCAAGAGCAAGGTGAAATAGTCATTTACCAAAGTTTTTGTCCATCTATGAAATTTTTGTCCGCAGTTGTACTGTAAATATGTCAACAGTGTGCTGTCAGAAAACGTACAGTGGCAACTTCATTCTTTGACGATATGAAGATATTTTTAGTCACATCCAAGAAGTCGTGATCAACAATGCCAGACATCCAAGAATGATATGTACATCGATATTGGCTATTAGATGTGTGTGTGGGTGTGTGGGTGTGTGGGTGTGTATGTGTGTGTGTGTGTGTGTGTGTGTGTGTGTGTGTGTGTGTGTGTGTGTGTGTGTGTGTGTGTGTGTGTGTGTGTGTGTGTAAGACAATGACAAGATGAAAGTATAACAAAGTACATTAATGACACCATACACACACTGTGCACAAGTGGAGAACTTACTCCAGGGTGGCCCCGTGGTAGGAGTGGCCTTCCTATCGTCCCTGTATGACAAGAATTAATTCAATTATTAACTAATATTGAGCAATAGTATAATAAAGTATGATAAATCATAGCATAGATGTATTATAACAAAAGACTATTATTACAAAAGACTAAATGTATTGAATCTATTGTATTTAGGCCTTGTATTTTATATTGTTTTATTCTGTGTTTTTTGTGATATTGTTCTATCTATCTATCTATCTATCTATCTATCTATCTATCTATCTATCTATCTATCTATCTATCTATCTATCTATCTATCTAGCATCTATCTATCTATCTATCTATCTATCTTTGCTTGGATTGGTCCTCAACAAAACTGAATCAAAAAGAAAGTAAGTATCAAGTAAATTAAAAGAATCGGTCTCCCCACCACCACAGATCTTAGAGTTGCTTATGTTCCAACAGAGCACAAGCACACTCAAATGTGACAAGAAGACCTTCTCTTTTTGCACCATTCATTTGCACTGCATACAAGATGCCTATATTATTTGTGCAATGTGTCCAAATGTAATGTGATACTATGTAAGTTGTAGATACGTTCCTTGTACCAATGCCACTACGTCAAATTCCTATATGTTTAATGCAATTGGTGATTAAGATGAATCGGATTCTAATTCATGCCGCACACTTTGACTTGGATGTGAATCAACATCCAATAGCCTGTGTTTAAATGTCAGTTATGCTGTGTGTACGTTTTGGTTAACTGCGGGCATGCGTGTTTTTACCACATTCTCCCTCAGGTCGTGGGCAGGGCTCAGTCAGCACTCGGAGCAGGCCGTCTGGTTTGTATGAGTAGTGCTCCACCAGCTGTGGTAAAGAGAAGGCCAGAGTGTCATTAGACTGGTGAAACCTGAATGGGACATCACCAGTCAGTATTTTCACAAACTTTGTGGCAAGGCGATGTGGCGTGAACTCTGGAATGGCTTGATATTTTATATATTTTCATATTTTAAAAATAGTAAAATATTTTATAAATATATTACAAATATTTTACAATCGCCTTTTTACAGTGTTTTAACATGCATGTTATTCTACAGTATTGAAAAGTATTCAATAGCACCATGTGAGTGCAACATAAGAACAAGTGTAAAAGTACTTACAAATAAAAAAAATCCAGCACCTGATATACGTGATGCTGAGTGACTTTCAAATATTTCTGGTTCTCTCAAATTCCTTATTTGCATGTAAATAAACTCAATGATGTCTTTCATGTGCAAATTATTGCATTATCTGGTGATTTCTAGTGACTTTTTGAGCAGCTAATAGCTACTTTTCTTTGGCAGATGGTTAGCAACACTGTACTGGACTATACAGGATGTTGTCTTAGAGAATCTGATTGGCTGGGGGCCAGCAGCCAACCCTAAACCGAAGAATCTATCAACCGAGCTGCTAAGTAAGAGAGCAAAGGTGAAGGTGAGAGAGAAGGGAGATTTAAACCCTACCTTCCATCAATCATTATGGGAAACATGACGTAAAATGTGTCACAAAAAGAGATGGACGAGCTCAGTGCCTTGGTCAGTGCACAATCTTGTAGAGGAAGCAGATGTTAAGATATCAAAATGACTATGTATTGATCATGTAGGGACCAAGAGGTCAACCTCCCTCATGGTGGAGCCATCCCTCTATACCCTGTAGACTTGTTAATGTGAATACAACATTTTGCACATTATGATTATATGCTGTAAATCCAATTCTGATTTCCCATAACCTTCTTATTGTTATATATTGCATATATGTTTATGGTTCCACCCATTTCATACTGTATATATTTCATTCCATTCCCGCTAATTGAGACACCGTAGATTCACCCTATTTGGCCAATTTAAATTCTAGCGTCTGTAATAGTCACTGGGGGAAATAAGGAAACAGGAAGCAGGAAGTGGCGAATGGAAACTGAGTGAAATCCAAAAGTGTCTCCTAAACAGCAGTAAGCGAACGCTCCATAAGAAGACGTTTGGTTAGTGTTTTGGTTAGTCACCAAACTGGATTTCTGCAAAATGAAGTTCTAAAATTCAAACAGGCTGCTATTTGTAGCTTCCAATGTGCAAAATTCTGCAGCTTTAAGTTTTATAGCAAAAGAAGAGTTTCATAATGTCAACTGCTTTTTACTCAACACACTGACAAGCCATTCTTAAGTTGCATTGCTCAGAGCAGTGAAACATTGCACACGTGTCATGGCAGTGTCTGCATTGTCATGGTTGCAAAGTGTTTTCCTGTTCCTATAATTTTGTTGTTGGATGGTCAGTGCCCTGATGGTGAAATGTGTACAGCAAATGGCACCAATGGCATTTGGAAAGCCTGCAAGATAGTGGAATCAGTCCTTTATTGTGCATTGTCTGGCCAATATATATATATATATATATGTAATCTGTTCAGACATCTATCATCCTAGTTGTATTTTGCACATTTGCTACAGTATATATCAATGTAGTTGTACTTTTCAGATCTGTGACTATGCCAATGCCATTACTAATCATTCCAATACTGCTACAGTCATACAATTCTTCACCCCTGAATGTATGTCTCCAGGTGTTAAGGACACTATGGGGACTTTTGAAATTCTTTTGAAAGTGAGCTTTGGAAGCCAGAAATCTCATTGGTAGTGTCATATCAAATATTGTATTTTTTATATAACATTTATTTATATATTGTATAGTGCTGTGTGCTTCTTTCTTGCTTTGTACACCGCCTGCTGCATAACTGCAATTTCTCCACAGGGACAATAAAGAGCCATCTATCTATGTATTGGTATTAATAAACAACCTTATCAACACCCTGCAGATATTATTGTCATTTTGTAATATGGGCAGGAAAAATCTTATTTGTTGCATCCTTAAAGTGAAAGTGATAAATGAGATACAACATAACATTATTTCAGTAAAGAAAACTGAGGAATATTGGGGCATCACTCAGCAACACTTGGCTGTCAGCATTATAGACTAATATGGTTAGAATTGTGTTGTGTTAACCTGCCACAAGGTGTCAAACTTCTTGCCGTCTGGGATAGAGAGCTTGCCAGACTTGTCCCTATCGATGCGGTAGTGCATGACTTGTCCTTCGTTCAGCAAACACAGAGCATAGGATCCGCTCACGTCCCTCTGTCGTATTCTGCAGAGGGAAGGAGAAAGATGTGAAGAGAGGGAAAGGGAGGAGATACATGTTGCAAAGAGAGGATGATGAGGATGTTGATATTATAGGTAAAAAAAACAAAAAAAACAGTAAAAGATGTTTATGTTTCTGACACTGTGCTAAAATCAGGAAGTCTTTACAAATATTTGAGACATTTGAAGAGGTCCCACTCAGGGAGCTCAATTGGTAAGGAAAGTCAACAATGCCCTCTGGTGGTTGTAGTTGGTGTGTGTATGCATAAATATACAGTATACTACAGTGAGTCCGTTTCTATAAAAAACAAGCCTTTATTGATTGCAATTGCATCGACATAAAGTTTATTGTTTAGATATAATGTGTACTATAAAAGTTTCTAATTAACATTTGTAAAAAATAACTGTAAAGTCGATGCAGTTCACTTTTGTAAGAAATTATTTTGTATTTGTCAAAGGGAAAATGAATGGGAAATTTGTCAGGAATAACTTCAACAAGCGAAGATGTTATTTATTATTTTCCCTCCCTATAGCTATATGGGTTACCCTGTGTCATCCAAACACAAAGTACACCTTTAAATAGTATGACTGGGTGGAAATGAAGAGACGCTCCTTTATATGAAGCAAGTACAGGAAAATCCTTTAAATACAGATGGTACAGAGTTATTCCTGCATTGGCCCTATATTTTGGTGAATTCAATTATATTCCCAAAAACATTTTTGCACACAAATATGGCTTTAGGACAGAGCATAACCAACATATTTTAATTATTATTATCTCAGCTGTCATTGACCAGCCTTCAAAGACACAGCACTACCCTTTCTGGTAGCGACTCTGCAATCATGCAAAAATCAGACAAATGGTTAAGAGCTATAATGAATGTTTAAGGCTGCGTTTTATTGGGAAAACAAAGCTGCCTTCTACATGATTTGTGACAGAACACATAAAAGACATGGCAGCCAGCTCCGTGCCCCTGCTGACATTCTTCTAGCTCTGTTTGGCTACTCCAGGAAGTCCTTTGCAAACTGTCACAGCGGAAACCACAGCATGCTTCTCTATGTCTTCAGCTGAGACCAGTGCCTCTCAGCTCAAGGTTCATTTACTATAAATACCCACATACACAACACCCCTGCTATCTGCTAAACTGTAGCAAGGCAAGAGGCCACATTTGATTATTTAAATATGATTGCATGAATGCATCTGCTCTCTTTTTCTTCGCGTCACACATACTGTTGCAAAGCAGTTCTACATTATAGTGTGACCACAGACTTATCACCAAGCAGCCTAGTGGTAGGTTACCAAATATTGGTATAGTCATAACTAAAGGTGATATGAGTATAATTTTAACTTCAATCAAACATTACTACATTAATTTTGAGAAATTCGTATTATTAGTAGTAGTAGTAATAGTAAAAATGAGACTATTACTGAGAAGCCTCTACCAGCATTTACACTGCATTTTACATTGTGTGCCACCAGGTCAGATTTGGCAAGAAATCTGAATCTGAAGCCTTCAGAGTGTCTGGCAAAGGCAGATGGTGGAGGAATTGAAAGGCTGACGGAAGATTCATGTACAACGTGTTTATCCTTTTCAGTAAAGCCAAAGATGCCAGGGAGGGGGAGGGAGGACAGGAAGTAACAGGGTTTATGTGAAATGGGGTCTTCTTTTGGAGTAACAATAGCACTAACATCACCACTGTGTGAGACAGATGCTACCAATCACCTCCACCACGGTCTGATGTGTTTATAATAATTCTACCAAGGTATCACAATTAAGTTGACTAAAAATAAAATAAATAATAATTGTTAAATCCTTACAGAAATTTTCCATTAGCGCGGGAGCCATTTTGAAGCCTAGGCTCGGAGTCTTCTCGGGTGATGGTACCATGGAACCAGGGCATTTTTTCATGGGCAGTGGTGGCAATGAGTTTCTCCAGCTGAGGCCTCTGGCTGATGATGGCCTGCTCCAGAGCTGCCCCCTGTACAAACACATGACCTTTGAACCCTGCTCACCCTGCTGTAATAAGCAGCCAACTTGGACATTATATATGTATTTATTCATAACAAAAGATTGATATAGCACAATAGTAATTCAACCTATAACCAGTCCATGAAAGCTTTTATATTTGCCATTCAAAACACCCCTGCGTTGGATAGGTCTTTCCTGGGAAAAATCCTCTGGCACACAGGAGGTGATGTATTTTTTGTACATTTATGGTTTGCTTAGAATAAATACAGTTGCAAGAAAATGTTTATGAACCCGTTTGAATTACCAGCATTCCTCCATAAATGGATCTTAAAATATGGTCTGATCTTCATCTAAGTCATAACCATAGATAAACACAATGTGATTTAACAAATAACAGACAAAAAAAAAAGTTTTGTTGAACATATTGTTCAAACATTAACAGCCTGAAGCTAGTAAAACAGACAAATATTGAAATCCTAACCGATAATTGTATCTCACACATCCCGATGGTTGTTTTTGCCGCAGGTCGTTAAACTACTCACACTAGAAGATTAAGTTAGGTCCAGGGGTTGCAAACTAAATGATTTGATTAAGATTTATGTACAGATTCTTGACCCATTAGGACCTCTAGTCTTGAAAGGAACTTGTGCGAACCAACGTGAATTTGTGAATTTAGTCAAAGCAACAATGGAGGCGGACAGAGCAGTGTCCAAGTGAATCTTAAATACCCACATACTACAGGTGTTTGTGCCGATTTTTATGTTTGATATTTACGATGGACTCGATGGACTCATCTTGCGGAAGGAGGGAAATCTGACTGAAATCGTCCAGATTCTGCTCTAGTGTATTTCCACCGAAAAAGTATGTGAACCTCTAGGATAATGACCTCTGTGAAAGGGGATAACTGAAGGCTGTTGAGGCTCATAAGACTGGAAACGTCTACTAAAGCAATTCCAAAGACTTCAATCAGTCTACAGTCAGACAACTTGTATACAAATAGAGAAAATTCAGTGCCATTGCTACTCTCCCTAGGAGTGGGCATCCAGAAAAGAAAGGAAACTTAAAGGAAAAAGACATCACAGTACTGGTCACACTGTATGATTGACAAGTGATGGGAAGTTCAATGCAGAAACACCACAGCAATGATCACTTAGCACCAAAGATGTCAACAAAATAATGAGCAACTTGCAGATTACCACAGATAACAATTAAAATTTGAAACAAATAACAATTCATGAATTAATTCAATTAATTGGCTTTCTTATAGCACTATATAGCACTATATAGACTACTTATAGCACAGCTAGTGGAGGTGAAATTACCTGCAAGTTCCAGGTCTGCTTCACATATTCCCGGATGAGCTTCTCCTTCAGGTCCTCAAATGGCCCCACCTTAGGCTGCATGTTCTTTGGCCGGTTGCAGGGCTTCTTCAGCAGACACACAAGGCCGTCCAGCTCCTGCGAGTGATAGTCAATCACGTCCACAGGATTCCTGTGGGTCTTGCCACCAGCAATGGCATACGTATCATTGGGTTCCCTCTCAATGGTGTAGTGGTAGCACTGCTGTGTATAGGCCACCGACAGCGCAAAGCCTCCCAAGTAGTTCCGGCTTTGCCGTAGCAGGTACGAGCCATTGACCATGCCACCCTGCCGCAGGTAGTCCTCTGCTTCCTCCCGGGTGATGTTGCCATAGAAGAACGTCAGTGTATTCACTCGGTCAGCCATTTTGGCTCCCAGCTATTGGATACCTTAAGAAAGTCCACAAATTAAGTTTAGCCGGCAAGTTGTAAATGGAGTGACCTAAAAAATTAAGTAGAATAAAACATGAAGATGTTTTATTTCTATTTTATTTTAATAATTTCTGGCCTTTCTGCTTTATTTGACAGTAAAATACTATATCACTCACCACTCAGATTGGTTTTGTGTTATACTTTGTTTTTGCATTATTTCTATTGCACAGGGTCTCAGCAGAATCTCCTTTTCCTTTTTCAATATAGTTTAAAAATACAACTCCATGTTACTGAACCTGAGTAGGTTTTTAAGTAACTTTGACCACAAAAACATCTTTAAAGCTTATGTATAAGTTGCAGTGTCACTGTAAATGCAATGCCTCATGGCTATGATTGCATGAGTTTGAATCAAACTCGTACCTCTGTCACTGTTCATTCATTTCTATCTTCAAATTGCATTTTCATCAAGCTAATTATGAATTTTTCTCGACCACACTATTGCTCATGAGCACATAAACATACACACACACACACACACACACACACACACACACACACACTCCCCCCTTACTCAAACCAGGGATAGAGTTAACACTAACCCCAACCCCCATCCTTTGTATCCCCCACCACACACACACACACACACACACACACACACACACACATACGCACACACAAATGCATAAGACTCTATCTTTCTCTATATATTGTATGCCCGCTCTCACACACTCAACACCTCAACTTGTAACATCTAGAGTAGGTGGGTTAGTGAATGGTGCTGCCAGTAGATTGATGACAGCATAGCCTGATATCCTCTATGGCGAGCATCGGTAGGGCAGGACATCATTCTTTCGTTATGAATTGGACTTCTGTAAATGTTCTCTCTGGAGTGTGTCACAAGGCATTGTTACATAGTTTTTTTACTTTTGAGAACTTTCTGGAACTTTAATAAATCCACACTGAGATTACACACAGAGCAGTAAAATAGCCATTTACTGAGAAAAGACTCAAGCTTCGTAACAAGTAGTTAAGTCTCAAGTAGTAACAAGTAGTAACAAGTCTCAAGTAGTTGAGTAGAAGTAGTAAATTGAAACATGGAATTAAAAATAAGAAATTTTCATTTTCAAATATTCCCATATATATATACATACAACACTGTGAGAACAAGGAAGAAATCATATACTTTTTTGTTTTACTCATGGTAAAAACAATTTTACAGTTTTTACAGCGGTGTCCTGAGATCAAACCTGACTTGCCTCTAGATTTGATGTGCAAATGTGTATGATGATGTACAAACAAAACACTTTTTGAATGCTTCTAGGTGCTGATATATCAAATATAACACACTGCTTGAAACATTAAGATTCTATTTATGTTGACTTGAAACCCTGGTTTACCCCAGGTTCCAAAAATCTGCCAATAAGCAGAATACAGAAAATGTATTGGCAACCCTTTTGTTGAATCCAGCCAATTCTAAGAATTGCAGAAATAAATTCACCCACTGAGTAAAAAATAATAATAAATAAATAAATAATAATTTAAATGAAGCTTCTAAACTACATAATCATAATCAGTTCTTGAACAAAACACTGCTCACTCATTCTAAGTTGCTTTGGATATGAGCAGTTAATCACCGCAGGTCTTGCGGTGTTGTTCATTTTTCAAGTTGTGTTTACAGCTGATTCATAAAAATACTGACTAAAACTGCAGATCCTCATTTAAAGAAGCATACCCTGTATCTTACACACCTATAATAATTAAATCACAAATGAACTTCAATTTGGCTCATGGGCTGGGATTCCTATCTTTGGCTGTTTTTCCCAAGAGGTGATATTGGATGATAGCCTACAGTTTTTAGTGTGACCTACCTTGAAACATTTTGTGCCATGCTGCATAGCCTAATATGTGCCGTGGTTAAACTAGCCTGTAATCCAGCCTGTTTGCAGTGGTATTCACAAATTATGCCAGATACAGTTTACCAGCCCATAGCTGCGCTCTCAGTGGATTTATACCTGTTGCCCCTATTTTGGTTTATTAATATTGAGTATGATATTAAATGATCTGATCTGATTGAACTATATACAGAACTATACAGCCTGAACTATATTTTGCCCAACCGTCCTGGTGGGGGATGCCTCTCTGAATTGCCCTGCCCAAGGTTTCTTCTATTTTCTCCTATAGGGTTTTTCCTTAGAGTTTTTCCTTACCTTCAAGGATGCCTTGTTGCCTTTACAATGTTTTCTGGTTGTAAGACAAGTGTCTATCAACAGGGTGAAATTACAGAAATTACATCAAAACTCAAAAAAATATATGGCGTCCAACAGTGTCTTGTACCTGTAGACAGGTCGCAGATGGTGTCATCGATTGTCTTACATTGTCACTGGCTGGCTGGACCAAGTGTTCTGTCATTGTCATGGAGATGGAGATAGCTGCATAGCCTTTATTTTCCGAACTTGTTTATTGTATAGTGCTGTGTGCTTCTCTCTTGCTTTGTACGCCCTCTGCTACATAACTGCAATTTCCCCTCGGGGACAATAAAGAGCCATCTATCTATTTATCTATAGGTCTTTGTTTTGGTCGAGATAGTGTTACATACATACACCCTGGTCTGGTTTATCAGATGCACGGACCACAACCTCTTTCTCCTCTGCCTCCTCTTCCTCCACAATAAAAGTGTAGTTAACATTTCCTCGTCCTCTGTTAATGTACCCTACCCTTTTCTAAACTAACAGGAACAAAAAAAGCCAGAAGCATCCAGCTGGTTGTAACACACTTGTCGACACTTGTCTTACGACCACAAAACAGCCTTTAGTATGTCCTTCACTCTCTTAAGTCCTTTCAGTCCTCTTCTTCCTGTTACTCTGTTTTTTATATGCTTTTGTTCTGATCTTATTCTGTAACATCTTATTTGTCATAATTGGTTGATTTTACATTTTACAGTAATGAGACATGTCTGTACAAAGATGTGACTAAAAATGATCATGCCTTTCTCATACAGTTTTGATGCTATCTTGGCCGTTGCTTTAGCACTTCCTTGTTTTCTCTTTGCTGGCTGGCTGTGACTGCCTGTCTACATGCACCACAATGTGAAGTAGTGCAAAATAAATAGCGAAAGCTGTCAGATCATGGTTAAACTGAAAAGTAAATATATACATATCTCATTACAGAGTTAGCGTCAATGTGGTGACTTGCTTTGGGTGCTTTTAGGGTTGATTTCTGGAGCATCCATTGGTCCGGACTGTATTGGAGAGCCGCACCCAGGCAAGCAAGGCTAAGTAGCTCTATAGTGAAGCAATTGACAAGATTGTGGCTGGAATTGATTGTTATGATGGAAAACGGGAAAAAAAAGACTCCAGGTTGAAAAGGGCACTACGTACTTCTTTTAGTTCAGAAGAAACTTTAGTACACCATTCAACACACATGTAGTAGCATGCCTATGTAGTACATACAATATAGCTGCAACACATTACACCAATAACCATCATTCACAAGGTACAAAATGTTCTATCTGAATTCTCTGCCACTGGGAAAGTTAATTGAGAATGTTGATACTTTTAAAATGACAGCTGTAGTTACGTTTTCTTGTTCTGGTTCTAGTAATTCTAATCCAAATAGCCTAGATGATGATTTATTTTGCAGGGGTAGACCTTCAGCAACTGAACTATAGAACATACAACAGATCACCAAAAAAACAGAAACACAATTAGGCAAACAACATTGCCTTCAATTCCTATGAAATCAACAAGCAGGCCAGGTTGCTACCGGTCACTTTAGAAGTTGCCAAAATCTTGATTTATCTCCAAATGTTTTCAAGTGTATGTATACTTAGTTGCCATAACACTGTAAGGTTATGCAAGCCTGTGATGTATTGTTAGCTTGATAAAAGCCATTATTTTTATGGTAGTTAAGTATTTGAAGTAATTACTTTGGTAACTTAGTTTCAGAGTAGATTCCCCAACACTGAGGATGATAAACAGTATCTCCTTCATGCTTTCAACTAGTCCCGTATAGATTACTAGTCCCAAATCCCTTCCAGTTGACCACTAAATTGCACATCAAAACCAGGGGTGAGATAAGAACAACGTAATATACCAATCGACAGTGAATAAAAATCCCAATGTAGCAGCAATGGTCGTTCGTTTGACAACAAAATCCCATGTGTGTTCTTGAAATAACATCAGTATGTGAGCATTATCCTGTTCAGGGCAGCCCAAATTTGGGGTCATGGGATTATGGGAGGCATTTATAAGAAGTAACAGCGCAGTAGTAACAAAGCCTGAGAGTTTATGTATTTTCAAACTATTTTAGTTAGGGTTTTTGGAATATTTGTATGAGTGAAAATATATTTTTCTAGCTCAAACGTTTAACAGTTTCTAGTCTAGATGATATGATATGATGAACCATAATCCCAGTTTTGAAATGTAAGGCTGTTTCTTCAAAATAATAAATACTTTGATGAAATCTCTAGACAAACAGATTTCACCACAAAGACCATTGCAATGCAATGGAAAATCTCTTTTGAATAAAAGCAAAAAAAAGCCAAGTAGTGTTAGATCTACAAGCTGTGGTATTTGACCAAAAAAGCAAGTATTCAAGAAAATATTATGATACTGAATATTATGATATGAACAAACAAGAGAACAAAGAGACAAAGTGAAATTGAAAGCCTCCATTCTTTGGAAATATCTTTCACAATTCTCTCAAGCAAGAAATACCTCACAACATCATCAACTACTAAACCATGTTTAGTACATACTTCACTGCTGTAATAAAGCAAAACCTGTAAGATTTTTACAATTCAACATGTTATCGTGATATTGTATTGTAAACTTGTATTCAAAAGTATTCCCCGAATAGTTTAAAAGATTTTCTCCTAACTGCCCTTTATTTCAATTGATGTAAAATGCAATGTGTGACAGATAAAAAAGAAAGAAATTAATCTGACACACAAAATGAATGTGCTCTTACAAAATGTCAATGTCACAGTCAACATTACTACTATATCATTATAACAACAAATGAGTATTCAGTTGTTTCTCAAAAAAAGGTAAATATTAAAGAATTTATTCAGAGGTTATTCCAAAAGGCCCTGATTGCAAAATCTCAATTGCTTGTATTTTAATCTAGACATCTGAATAGCTAAAAAGAGTTAAAAACTCTCTAATATAAGCTAAGGACAGGTCGTTTAAGTCTTTAAAAGTAACTGAAAAATGTTTTAGAAAAAATGCAAAAATAACTTCTCCGGTTCATGATAGAGACAAGAATAGAGAGAGCTGCAGTAGTAGAAGATGAAAGAAGGGAATAATTCCTCAAGAAATTAGCAATATTTCAGTGATATTTCTGAAATGATAGAAGACTGAGCAATGCTTTGGGCTTAAACTCTCAAAAGTCAGACCAGAATAAAAAAATGACGGAAATTCAGGTTGCCAATATTTGCATGATTTCTTTTTTTCATTTCTGTGCTGATGATGCACAGTTGGATTTGCAAACCCAGTGATGAAAGCAGCGTTGATTTCCTTAAATATTGCTTGCAAAAATTAAATATTGGATGTTTCCAAACTGTCTTCAACTTAATAATGATAAAACTAAGACTCATATGGCCAAGTGGTAATATAAAGGCAAAATAGGATCTAGGAGGGAAAGAACATATACACTTTATCTTCGCCATCAAAATGAAAAACAAGACTAGACTTACTGTATATGCTGTGGTCAACTTTATAGTGTTGATCCTCTTCTAGTGCAGTTTGCAGTCCTTCGCTGAGAAAACCATAGTCAACTGCCAGCAGCCTGAACAGGATGTGAATAGGTCATCTTAAACTCAAGTTACATCACAGAGAAATAACTCCTACTGAGAAACAAAAATACAAGCAATAACAAAAAACACTTAAAATCGGTAAAGCACTTACTCTCAAAAGGTGTGTTCACTAGTTGGAGTTGATTAAAAGCATATCATCCTCGCACTGTAATGAGACACAACATATAAACCCTGAGGTGGGGGAGCTTCCTCAATTCAGTTACTTCCTTGAGTATTTAATGGCTTTACTTCCTTTTTTTATCTGAAACACTGACCAACTGAAGTATGCCACACTGAGGAAATAGTGTGAACAACATTAAATTAGGGGTGCTGATTATGTTGGTAATGGGACAAATTGAAGGATATATGTTTGCTCGAAATTCTTCTTTCCATCTATTAAAGAGTGACATTTTGCTACATCTGTCTCAGTCATATGTTTTTTTTATTGTTTTATTCAGCTGATTGGATTCAGAAGTAAATATTAGTATAAATATATGATATAGGTGGTGTAAGTAAATACACTGATCAGGAATTAAAGTATTGTCATCTTGTTATTTTTTCTATGCAACTTCTTTCTTAATTAGGCTTTAATATGTTGATGACATAAATATGCACACACACATATTGCACATACAATATGCAACACTACATGCTTTGTTTTACTATGTATAAAAGTCAAAATGGTCTGAAACCAACAATGAAATCCAAGTTATAAAACTTTGACTATAGACAGAACTGAATATTGCTGATCAAACTATGACAAGCCACTTCTCATTTATATTTATAGATGTACATCTGGGTGTGGGGAAATGCTTGTGTGTTTATGCGTGCAATAATCAAATGAAGCTACAGGTTAGTGCCTTTTTTAAGTTATTTGTTTGTCAAGAGTTGTCCTAGAGTTAACAAACTACATATTTTAATCAGTAGTCATTGTTTTTCATGTGTAGTCTCTCCTTGTTTGTTCACATATATACAGCATGCAGTGGTCAATGTTGTCTGCTCAAAGTGCACTATTTTCTCAAATTTCTTGCACTCATGGGTCAAACCAGACATGGCATGAGTTGCCATAGGTAACCTAAACCAAATAATATAAACTTTCACCAGAGGCCTGAAATGTAGGCATAGACAGGGTTTCTTCATAGTTTTTTCCCCCCACAACAATTCTTTTCTTCTCAGGATGTCATCGGTTTCAATAGCATGAAATATCTATTCCAGTTCATTCCGTTCATTCAGAGCAGAAATTTTCTCCTTTGTTGTATGTGTGCGTGTGTGTATGCTGTGTGAATGTACCGCAAAGCAGTAAAGTAAGTGGGGCCAGTCAGTCATGTGTTAAAATTAGACCACATTTACAGTTCAGGAAGTCCCAGCTGGGTTTAAACCAACAAGCTGTTGATATGAACACACATTTTACAGCCTGGAAAATAAACATGAGTGGGAAAATATTTTCTACAATTCAAAAATTTGTTTTATACCAATGGGACATTGTGGCATTATAAGTGACATTGATATGAACCTAAGTGAATGAACATGAAGACAAAATATAATTTTTTTTAGCAAGTAAAAGCAACAAGTATGTGAAAGTATATGAAATATTAAATATATTATACACATTTTCAGTTGCAGGAATGTAAATTAGTTAGGGATTCTAATTGCATTGCTTTTGTGTTTGATATTTGATAAGGCATATTTAAGATTTATTGTCTTGAACTAGTGATGCAGAGCTGTGCAAAAGTGTCTGTGTGTGTATTTGTTTGTGCGTACATGTTTGTATGTGTTACATCCTTATTCACCAATCTATCCCTTTAATGTGCTGTGTCATGTTACTGCAAAATACTATCACAGTAACTTCGCATCTGTCAGCTTTGCCTGGGTTGATTCTTCATTTGCCTGTCGATTTCATAGTGTATTATCATCTTGCTATCTTAACATTAGGAGTAGATGTGAAAGAGAGAATGACAGAGCCGTGTTGAACAGTACATGAAAGGCATTGCGCAACAACTTGACATTTCAAGCAAATGGGTAACATTTGAAGTTCAGTTAAAGTTCAAGTTGAAGTTGTTTAGAGTTGATGTGTTTGTAGGTGTTGTATAGAAAAGTGAAAAATCTTAATATATATGCCTTCTTCCATGGTCTTTTTAATTCATTTTTTTCAGTCTGATCCAAAGAAAGTGTCTTTTCATGTGTTTCTTCCACTGCAATTGGACCTTACAGCAGATTAGGTCTCAATCTAAAAAATACTTTTTAGGTATCAATCTCCAATTCTCCCATGGAGGTGAACAGTTTACCTTATTCATAATCCTTGGCCACTGTGGAGGCATGAGCTTTGCATCCTGCCTTGAGAGTGCTAGCTGAGATTGCCCCTTCTTCCTTTTTTCCTTTATCCTGTATATTATCCACCACTGTTTTGAGAAAATAAATCACAGTGCTTTGCTGTCCATCTTTTGTTTAGGACTTACTGTTTAGAATTACTGAGAAGAGGGAAACTCTTCGAGAAAGTGTTAAGATTTGTAGTTCAAACCAGCTTTCATATGGCTCATCCACCATGTCTTACAATGGCAGTGCGAAGTACACAGGTTACTGAAGGTTGAACCTCAATACCAGGGCAAGTCCTTGGATGGTGCTGCCAACTGTAAGCTGCAGGCCTATGTCTGATTGCATTTCCAGATCCTTAGCCTCCCCACATCCTCTCTAAGATCTCTACCTTCATTATGGGTATCTCATACAATGAAAGTAGCTACATCAGCCAGGGTATCAGCCCAAATTGTAGAAAATACTCCTTAAATTTGCCTATATAGCCTACTCTAAACCACTTATCACATTTTGTCTTAAAAGTTTGCATTAACTAGAAAATGTACCACTGGCCCCTTAAAAGCTCTCTGGGTTCTTGGGGAAAATGTGGAACCTACTTGATAATAACAAAAGTAAAAATGAAAGTGATCACAAATAGGGAATTTGTGTTCTTACTTCAGCTTGAAAATGAAAGAAAGTTGAATCCATTAGAAAGATGACTATTTATCTTAAAGTAAAGTATTTTAAATAGTTTTTCTGTTTGAAGTGAAATCAACATAAACATAAAATGATCCTGAGTGGCATGTTCAGAACTGAGAATTTATCAAAATTACAAATTGTGTTAAAATGACATTTGGAACAGCATTGTGTGAAAGCCTTGATCTCAGCATTGACTGTGAAACAGCATTTATTGTCTAGGTTGAAAGTACAGTTGTAGTAGTAGCAGTAATGGTAGTAGTAGCAGTCATGGCAGTAATAGTAGTAGACGTCATGGTAGCAGTACTAGTAGTAGTAGTAGCAATAATAATAGCAGTAGTAGCAGTATTATTAGGAGCAGTAGTAGCAGCAGGCATACTAGCAGTAGTAGTAGTAGTTGTAACAGCAGTAGCAGTAGTAGTAGGAGCAGTCGTAGTAGTCATTGTAGTGGTAGCAGTTCTAGTTGTAGTGTGATGAACCAATCCCTGCACGCAGTCGGGTTGATTGTGCGCACCTGCTGGTGCTCATTAACTCTGTCATGGACTGATAAAACCCTACCCTTCTTATCAAAAACTCTTGAACGTGCTGTCTTCAATCAACTGTCCTTGTACCTCCACCAGGAACCCACCAGTCTGGGTTCAAAGTGGGTCACTCGACCGAGACTGCTGACGGAGTCGCTCCATGCCGCTAGAGTGAACTCTCTCTCCTCTGTCCTGATACTCCTGGACCTGTCTGCAGCGTTTGACACAGTGAACCACCAGATCCTCCTTTCCACCCTTGAGAGGATGGGTGTCTCAGGCTCTGCACTTTCCATATTTGCATCCTACCTGATGGATCGCTCCTACCAGGTGACACTGAGAGGGTCTGTGTCAGAACCACCCAGGCTCACTACTGGGGTTCCGCAAGGTTCAGTTCTGGGTCCTCTCCTTTTTTCCCTCTACACAACATCTCTTGGTTCTGTTATCCACTCCCATGACTTTTCCTACCACTGCTATGCAGATGACACCAGCTGATCCTGTCATTTCCCCCCTCTGACACACAAGTGGAGGCACGCATTGCTGCGTGCCTGGCAGACATCTCGGAGTGGATGTTGATGCACCACCTGAAGCTCAACCTGGACAAGACTGAGCTGGTGTTCCTCCCGGGGAAGCACTGTTAGCACCGAGACCTGGCCATCACCATTGATAATGCTCTGGTGATGTCAACTCGGACTGCAAGGAATCTGGGTGTGACCCTGGACGACCAACAACTCGGCAAACATTGCATCAGTGACACGCTCCTACAGATTCCTCCTCTACAACATCAGGAGGATTTGCCCCTTCCTCACTAACAAGGTAGTGCAGGTGCTCATCCAGGCTCTTGTCATCTCCCGCCTGGACTACTGCAACTCCCTCCTTGCTGGTGCCCTGGCGTCTGCCATCAGACCTCTGGAGCTTGTTCAGAAAGCTGCAGCTCGTCTGGTGTTCAACCGCCCCACGTTCTCCCATACAACTACCCTTCTCCGTTCTCTACACTGGCTCCCTGTAGTAGCTCACATCCAGTTCAAGATCCTGGTGCTAGCCTATAGGGCAGTGAAAGGAACAGCTCCTTCTTACCTCCAGGTTATGGTCAAGCCTTACAGCCCCGCCCGACCACTTCGCTCTGCTGCCTCGAGGCAACTGGTTGCCCCGTTTCTCAGAGGCCCCAGCTTTTCTCTGTTCTGGCCCCGCAGTGGTGGAATGAACTCCCCACTAATGTCAGGACAGCTGAGTCGCTGCCCATCTTTTGCTGCAGGCTGAAAACCCACCTCTTCAAGAAACACTACCCTGACCCTTCCTCTTAGCACTTGCCTATTTGTCGTCAATTATTTGTCTTAGCTCTTGTTTCTTGGCTCTTGTTTATTTGATACACTTATTTGTCTTAGCTCTTGATTATTTGATTTTCTTATTTGTCTCATTTGTTTAAGAAAATGTAGGTAGCTAACCTTTACACTTTTACCTTAGCACTAGTTATGTTCTTAGTTGCTTGTTGAGGAAGGAAATGCACTTACGATTTCTGGTGACTAGTAGTTTTCTTGCCCACCTATGTTGAATGCACTTACTGTAAGTAGCTTCGGATAAAAGCGTCTGCTAAATAACTGTAATGTAATGTAATGCAATAAAAGACAGAGCCGAACTGACAGAGCAGGTAACTGTGTTTTGCTGGGGCATGGTAGCCCGCGTCAAGACAAAATTTCTGCCAGAACTGAAGCACTCAAGGGGGGTGGGACCGTTCACAGATATTTAGGTGTGCCGGCGGAGAAGATAGATAGAGAGGGGGAGTTTGTTCTGGGGTTAGAGAGAGGTAGATAATTGGGATTAGGAGTGCGTCCTTACTGTTCCCCCACATTGCTGGAGCACTCGGTATGTGAGCACTCCGGGTTCTCCTTTGATTCTACTGTCCTGACGGAACCCCTCAGTGGGCTACACACCAAAAGAGCCAGGTTGGGACTGTGGTACCAGCTCAGGCCCTGGGGGAGGGTCGCACCGGATGGGCCAGTTGAGTAATGGTTTTTAACCTAAAATAATGAATGTTAATTGTATCGTCTTTATCTTGTCCCGTGTTATGTGGTGTTTATTAGCCTTCTTTTAAAATACCGCAGGGTCCGGAAGGGGATAGACCGGAGTAGGCGCAGTTTTCTGATTAATGCTTGGGGAAGGGGTCGCGACGCTTACTAGAGTAGTCAAGTGTGTCCTCACCTGGGCTGAGCCCCTTTTGTTTGTAGTGATGCCAAGAGTTTGTAGTGGCTTTAAATCGTTTCTCACGTGTGCATGTCCATTTCACCTAGGGTGACTTTAATTAGAATAGCGCATATTGCATGTCAGCTCATATGCCTCATGGCTGAAGGGATAACTGTGTGTGAAAGATCATACTTTTCCTGATACCCCGGCGGTCTTATGAATTATTGCTCATATAAATAATAACGTTATTTTTCCTTTTCTGTGGTGCGTGTGTGGTGTGTACGACCTCTGTCGCCAGGCCTGCCGGCTTATCAAGGGTGGTGGCAGCAGAAAAAACTTGTCCACCCGTTCTTGTTACAGTAGTATTAGGAACAGTAGCATTAGTCATGGTAGTGGTAGCAGTAGTAGTAGCAGTAATTGTAGAAGCAGTAGCAGTAATAGCAGCAGTTGTAGTAGCAGTAATAGCAGCAGTTGTAGTAGCAGTAGTAGCAGTAGTAGGAGTATTAGTAGTAGTAATAATAGGAACAGTAGTCATTGTAGTCATAATAGTCATTGTAGTGGTTTTAGTAGTTGTAGCAGTAGCAGTAATGGTAATCGTAGCAGCAGTAGTAGGAGCGGTAATTGTAGAAGTAGTAGTAGTAGCAGTCATGGCAGTAATAGTAGTAGAAGTCATGGTAGCAGTAGTAGTAGTAGTAGCAATAACAGTAACAGTAGTAACAGTAGTATTAGGAGCAGTAGTAGCAGTCGTAGTAGTAGTTGTAACAACAGCAGTAGTAGCAGTAGTAGTAGGAGCAGTCGTAGTAGTCATTGTAGCGGTAGCAGTTCTAGTAGTAGTATTAGGAACAGTAGCAGTAGTTATGTAGTGGTAGCAGTAGTAGTAGTAGTAGTAGTAGCAGTAGTAGTAGTAGTAGCGATAGTTGTAGCGGCAGCAAGAGTAGGAGCAGTAGTAGTATCAGCTGTATTGGTAGCAGCAGTAATAGTACAAGCTGGAGTGGGCCAGCACCTCCGAGGACCTGTACAAGAAGGGCCAGAGCCGACTCTACTTCCTGAGGAGGCTCAGGTCCTTCAACATAGGCAGTTCTCTGCTGCATATGTTCTACCAGTTGTGGCCAGTGTGATCTTCTTTGCGGTGGTGTGTTGGGGCACCAACAGCAGGGCCAGGTACAGTGTCGGAAATAAGTATTTGATCCCCTAACCCTTTCACAATTTTGCCCACTTACAAAGAAATGAGTGCTCTATAATTTTAATGGTAGGTTTATTTGAACAGTGAGAGACAAACACATTAAATAACAGTTATAAATTGATTTGCATTTCATCGAGGGAAATAAGTATTTGACCCCCTACTGACCAGCAAGAATTCTGGCTCCCACAGACGGGTTATGTGCCCACGAGGCACACAGATTAGTCCTCTTGGCTTTCCTCTCGGCTTAAGAAAGTACTCCTAATCTCAACTGGTTACATGTATGCACAAAACCTGTCCAAAGAATCACACTTCATATCTTCAACCTCACCACCATGGGCAAGACCAAAGATCTGTCTAAGGATGGCAGGGACAAGATTGTAGACCTGCACAAGGCTGGAGTGGGCTACAAGACCATCGGCAAGCAGCTTGGTGAAAAGGAGACAACTGTTGGTGTGATTATTCATAAATGGAAGCTACAGGACGTTCTGTGTGACGTTGACTGGGACATGTTCCAATCCAGTTCCAGGGACGTCAGCGAGTTTACGGAAGTAGTAACGAGCTTCATACCAACGCTAGTGGACACCATCGTCCCCACGGTAAAAGTTAGGTCCTTTCCTAACCAAAAACCGTGGGTTGATAGATCCATCCGTGACGCTTTGAACGTCCGCACTGCTGCCTACAACTCCGGTCTTGTATCCGGCAACATGGACGAGCACAAGGCAGCATCCTATGGACTGAGAAGGGTGGTGAAGGAGGCCAAGAGGAGGTACAGAAATAGAGTGGAGCAGCGCGACACCAGACGCCTATGGCAGGGGCTACGGACTTTAACCGACTACCAGGGCAGACCCCCCGCAATTGTGAGTGCCGACGCATCCCTAGCGGACAACCTGAATGCATTTTACGCACGTTTTGAGGCTAGCAACAACAGCGCTAGCTCGCCGGCTAACAACAACACTGCTACCGTAACCGAAGTGAGTTCTACTGCTGGGGATGAACACTCACTCTCTGTGACCGAGCACAGTGTGAGGAGGGCTCTGACGAGGGTGAACACCAGGAAAGCTGCTGGTCCAGATGGCATATCTGGGTGAGTACTGAAGACCTGTGCTAATCAGCTAGCTCCAGTGTTCACCACTATATTCAACATCTCCCTGACTGAATCTGTGGTCCCCGCCTGCTTCAAGAGATCGACTATTGTTCCTGTGCCCAAGAATGCTTCTCCAGCATGCTTGAATGACTACCGACTGGTGGCCCTCACCTCGGTGGTCATGAAATGCTTTGAGAGGCTGATTAAGGATTACATCTGCGCCTTCCTCCCTTGCTCCATGGACCCGCTGCAGTTTGCTTATTGTCCAAACAGATCCACGGATGATGCTGTCTCCCAGGTACTGCACACCACACTCTCCCATCTTGACAGCCGGAAGGGGGGCTATGTGAGACTGCTGTTCATTGATTATAGTTCAGCTTTCAACACCATAGTCCCCACCAGACTGGCTGGCAAGTTGATTGAGCTGGGACTGAACACCCCGCTGTGTGCCTGGATCCTGGACTTCCTGACCGCCAGGCCCCAGGTGGTCAGGGTGGGCAGACACATCTCCAACCCCCTCACCCTGAGCACAGGATCCCCCCAGGGTTGCGTCCTTAGCCCCCTACTGTACTCCCTGTATACACATGACTGTGTGGCCAGGTTCAGCTCCAACACCATCATTAAGTTTGCGGATGACACAGTGGTGGTGGGCCTGATCTCCAACAACGACGAGAAGGCCTACCTGGAGGAGGTTGCTGATCTGTCACTCTGGTGCCAGGACAACAGCCTCCTCTTGAATGTCACCAAAACTAAGGAGTTGATTGTGGACTTAAGGAGGACACAACAGCAGAGGACGTACTCCCCATTGGGGATTAATGGGACTACTGTGGAGAGGGTGAGCAGGTATAAATATCTGGGAGTCCACATAACTGAAGATCTCACATGGTCCACACACACAGACACTCTGGTGAGGAAGGCAAGGCCTTGCCTCTTTTGCACATTCCCGTCGAGCATTGCCACTTTTTCATTTCACTACACACCCCGTGTGTGTATATGACAAATAAAGTTCTTGAATCTTGAATCTTGAATTTCCCTCGATGAAATGCAAATCAACTTATAACTGTTATTTAATGTGTTTTTCTGAATCTCTCACTGTTAAAATAGACCTACTATTAAAATTATAGAGCACTCATTTCTTTGTAAGTGGGTAAAATTGCAAAATCAGCAGGGGATCAACTACTTATTTCCTCTACTGTATGCCAACAGACTAAACAAACTGATCAGGAAGGTTGGCTCTATTGTGGGGATTAACCTGGACACCCTGGAGGAGGTGGTAGAGAGAAGGATGCTGGCCAAACTGCTGGCCATCATGGATAATGTCTCCCACCCCCTCCATGCCATGGTTATGAAGCAGTGGAGCTTATTCAGCCATAGACTGATCCCACCACGGTGCGACAGAGAGCACTACAGGAAGTCGTTCCTGCCAGCCATCATCAGACTTTTTAATGCCTCCCGTCCCCCTCTACAGCTCAACTGAGGACTGCATTCCTCCTCACTACATATCACCTATCACCCTACACTTCATCCACTCCCTTTCACATTTATTCATTGCCATTCATTAACTCTGACTTTGCCAAACCAGATATGGTTTTAGTTGATAGGCATAGGTAACCTAAACCTACAGCTATAAACTTGTACTAGAACACATGTGGGCAGATGAGGTTTCATCACATAGATTTGTGTGATCATGTTTTTTGCTATTCAATAGCTTAAAATACATAGTATTGTCAATTTATTTTGTTTCTAAAATTGTTTTTCAAAATAATTTTGTGTCCTGAATGCAAGAGCAGAAACAGAAAACAATTGAGCACCCCCCCCACTACAGAGCAATTTGTTTTATTCTCAAGCCCTCTCACAACCTGCTTTGAAAACTTTTAATTTCATATCAGTTTGATGTCACAGTCACAGTTTGATGCTTAAAAATACAGGTTGTACAGGTGAGGAAACCTGTACTTTTACCTGTACCTGTACGTTTATAAATTATCTCTCATTAAAAGAAGCAAAGAGACGGACATTGAAATTAACTGATTGAAAAACAAGGACAAAAACATGACAAAACAAAAATGGACAAATGACAACTAAGTAAATTTCACACTTCATATTTTATTGCATTAATTTTACAGACAAATCTGTACAACAGTAATATATTTCAGCAGGACCTGCCTAAAAGGACCAACATATATTAATTAACTTCAGAAGTCATTTTCTACTAACATACTGCCTATAATAATACAATTTTAAAGCACTAAGAATCTGTATCAATACCATTCTTATCTAGAGGCTAAAAAAAACTACAAAAAACACAAAAGAAATGTTGTGTCTCACTGGTGATTTGCATGAATAAATGAGAAGCAACAAGAAAGCTAATTAAAATGGTATTAATGTTAAATGTTTTATTGGTGGGTTTTTACCTTTGAAATGTCATATTCCCAATGAGATTTACAATTCAACATATAACATACCTACATAAATCCTGAATTTCATTAACAGGCATACACATTTAGGAATTTTAGACTTAACAACCCTCTTAAATAAATTAAATGAAGGACAAGAAAATGGGTAAATGAAAGAAAAGGACAAGAAGAAATGTCAAATGTGTACTCCCAATAGGGGGCAGAAAAACAGAGTAGAAATGAGACTGGAGAGTTTGGCCTACAGCTGTGTGCTGTATATGCAAGGACAGATTAGGTCATTTTTGCATTTATAACACAACTAACACAACACAATTAAAAGGGTTCCTAAATATGTTCCTTTTCTCCTCTGTATTAAGTAACACCAGGGACGATTTCTTAGTTGATGGCTAATTTGACCTTACATTTGGTCTCTACTTCATTAACAAATACATAATGTATTGTGTAATAACTATCATGACAACAAATGTAATTGCTCTTGCATCTCATCACATGCCCAACAAAGCTTAAGATGGATACATAGGCTTAAGACTGAAGTCTATTGTGATAACTCTTTAAGAACAGTCAGCGGCATCAATTCACCAACCTCTAAACTAAATAAGGAAAAAGAAGAAGGGGTAATCCCAGCTAGCACTCACAGGATGCAAAGCTCACATCTCCACAGTGGCCAAGGGAAAAGGGTTTTACAACTTTAATGCAACTTTTAACTAAGAATTATTTTGCTGTTAATATATTTTCGACAATATTTATGGTTATTTGAGTCTTTGAATTGGTTTGAGCCAATTGGCTCCAAGAGCACAGATGCTTCATTAACTGGCTGTCCTGGAACATGTCCTTCTGTTTGCTCCAGGATCCAGGAAGTACAGCAGCAAATGTAAGTTTGTTATTTTAATAAATGTGGCATGTATCTAAATCTGGGTGTCATTTTTCAGGGTAGTGGGGATTTTTGCAAGGGAAGATAGGAATGTAGAATTTCACCTTAGAATTTCAGCCTGATGTTGTGTTTATCTAGGAGCAGCTGTTTTTCAGGCCTGCACACACTGAGGATGTGCCATCATAGGTCCATTCGTCTGGGAAGGTAAGGGGATGGGACTTAGGGGGCAGAAATTTGAGGGACAATGTAGGTCCATTTGTCTGGGAAGGTAAGAGGATGGGACTTAGGGCCCAGAAATTTGAGGGACAATGTGTGTGCGCATTGTCACATTAACCAATCAACCAATGGCACACTGAAAAGCCTAAAAACAGCCTCTTTGCATTGCTAAGAGGAATCGATAATGCAGGAGCTTATCAGTTCTGAGTAATTGGGCCATTTGGAATCGGGCCTAAATTGGAGTCGGTTCTCGATACCCATCCCTAGCCCCTACTTCTAATATAATTTACAAAAAATCTAAACCTGCTGATATCCACTACATTTCTGAGGCCCAAATATAATTTGGTCAGATTAATTATTAGATTAAACCTAGGGACTGGCTAGATATTATTATTTGGTCAATGTGATACATTATTAGATGATTGGTCCTGAATGTACGGAGCCCAAATAATAAAAATGTTTCCAGAAATGTTCTCATGCATATGAGAAATAATTTCATAATTGTCCATACAGACTCCTCAAATTGCATTGCCTTAACAGCAGCAAACTACACTTTAAATAGCTGTTAAAACATCAATGGACAAAGTGGTACTTTTCAATTTTGTTCTGTTTTGCATGTTGATGGGTAAAAACTAAATGAATACTCAAAACCGAGAAATGCAATGTTTGTGAGATCTGAAACACAGTCAGATAATTCATTATCCCACAAAAAAGTTAATTTTATTCACGTTAATCTACAATATGGGGTAAAATGGGGTACAGTGGAGTGTAATTGTGTGTAATGTTTTTGACCAGAAGAAAGGACATTATTTAAGCAACATTAATACCAAGTCAGTGTGCTATGCCCTGAATGATACTTACATTAATTTACATTTAAGAATTAAGCAGACGTCCCTAGCCAGAGTGACTTACAATAACATTAGATCAGCTAATATCCTTAAGACTAATGAAACCCTAGACCACCATTTGCTGTTTAAAAGCAAGAGAGGCTGATGTTGGTACTGTGCAATGTAACTATAACAGGACGAACACAGCTGCAGCTAATACAATTAATAATGGGTGTGTGATTTAGGTCTACCAATGACCAACAATAATCAATAGTATTGACAATGCTGGCTCAGTGGCACACCTAAATATGTCTTCTGAATATGTCTATTTGGCGCGATTTCTAACGAAAATGGCTTCTCGTGCGCACTAGAAACTTTGGAAAAAAACTAATTTTGTCACGTGACTTCAGTATGACCGCTATCTGATGTTATTTAAATTTTTTTTAGATATCACTTCCAGGCAGGTTACAAGATCACATTTGGACTCACTTAACCCCAATTGACTTGCCCATGTATTTGAACTGCAAACCGAGAAAGGTTCATCCTATACACCAGGCAGCATTTTATTCACTGAGCTGCGCCTTTAAAAGCCACAGAGATGGATTTTCAGACTAAAAGCAGACCGAACGAATGCTGTGTCTAATATCCCCCGTCTCTTCTGTGCGCGACACGAAGCCAGCTTCATTTTTGACATTTTCACTGATTCTAATTCAAACTTGAGCATCGCTATGCGTCAAATGCGTGGGTTGGAAATGAATAATAATAATCGTCTGGGTCTAGGCTGTTATAGATATTTTGCGCGAGGAAATAAACTCTTGAAGATGAAGAAGCACTACCGTAATTTGATGATGATAATTAGTGTTGGTTAGTCTCCCTATGCGGTAGTTTCCTCCGCATCTTAATTATATAAATATATATAATATACGTAAACATACGTAGTATGTCGCCTGCAGTATTGGCACATCTAGTCGACTCGTAGATCCAATAGCTACTGTATTTTAAATAAATTGCTCCAAAACGTATTTTAAAGTGAAGTACATTTAAATAAATGGACTAAAGTGAAAACGCGGTGGTTAAATTAATGAACAGTTTACAGCCATATACTCACCCTCTGTTGACTGTAGAGTCATCCAGCCGCTAAATATTTGTCACCTTATCATCTTGCAAGTCACAACTTAAAATATCACATATTATCCGAATGAAGGCAAACACTTGGACTTTTTAACAGGACTGATGGCTGTTTTTAGGGGCAGTGTGGTGGCATCGCATAATCGTTGGACTAAGTCGCGAGATGTTTCATAAAGGCAGAGGGGTTTCTACTTCCGCTCCGGAGCTCCACAACCGAATAGCACCTGATTCATAAACCTTCACTACGACAATAATACACGCTGAAATGTTCACGCACAAGGTTGGAAAATGTCACATTCATAAATCCTGAGCATTCAAGTCCACTTCCAATATCAAAATGTTCTATTGAAAATAATATTTTGATTAATCCTTGTTAAAACTAACTAATGTCAAAGCAGGTAAAAAATCATATTTATTAGAAAAGACTGATACAAATAGACAAAAATGTAGTATATATAACATGAAGGTGCATTTTAAATATCAGTAGCCTATATAATTGCCCAATTATGATATATTATTTATTAATTTATTAGCCTCTGTCTCACACAGTGGTATTGCTAGTTGCTTCTCCAAATTAAGCCTGCCTTCATCCTCACCTGCTCCTGTTCCCTAGTCCCTTTTCTTGTTGCTGTCTCCCTGTGTTGTGTGTGTCTGTGTGTGTGTGTGTGTGTGTGTCTCTCTCTCTCTCTCTCTCTGTGTGTGTGTGTGTGTGTGTCTCTATCTCTCTCTCTGCAGGTTTGTGGGTCTGTCTCTGAGGGCTCCTGTCTGCCAGGGCAGCACGGCTGATTTCAGTCCCTCATCAGCTACTGTGTATATTAGCCCTGCCCTCACACATGCTTACTGCTAGTTTGTCATTTTCTCTACTGCACAATGCCATGCTTAGCGCCAGTGTGTTAGTCCCTAGCTTTTTGCCCTGCGTGTACCTGCATCTCCTTTACTCTACAGTAAAAGCCTGGTTTTTGAGAACTCACTGCCTCCAGCCTCTGTCTGCTTCTGGGTCCACTTGAACTTGATGACACTGCACTGGAAATATCTCAATGTGATTGTCTACATTTGGCAAGTTATCCATGGTAACAATAAAAATACACCACTAAATGACAAAATGGACCCAGGGATTATTATTCATTGTTTAAGTGTTGGAGGGTGGAATTTTCCTTCATCAGTGAGGTTATAAACTTAATTGCTGATATTTATAATAGCTAATACACTCAATTTATCCTACACCTAAGTTAGAACTTCCATCACATTCCATGCATAGGTACCCTCATTGCCGAGCCAGAAGATGCTGACAGACACACTCACACACAAATACATTTTTACAAATATATTTCAATATTTTAGTGTGGACGCTTTTGTTCTTGTGCCTGTAAAAACGCCAAGGAATCCACAAACGCTAGATGCATTAAACTCATCCGAATAAATGTGTTAAAATACAGATTTAAACTAATTTCTTGTTAATTATTCATCATACCTATAGGTGAACTCAGATTAGTGTTTTGTCACAATAATGACAAATACCTTAACATGCATCATTTTTGACCACAAAGTCTGCAAATATGCTGCACAGCAGCCATACTGAATACATGCTATATTAGACAGAATGCAATTCACACAAAATCTATGTCAAAATACTCTTCCGCACCTGTACTTTAACAAAACAGTGACATTCAGGCCCAAGAGGATGTACACAAGTTATCGCAAGCCTTCAAAAACATACCACCAATGTCATAAAATGAAACTGACTTGTAAATATTCAGCAACATTTGTCAAATGTAAATAGGCATTTGTAAAAGCCTTACATTTTTCACTAATATATCATGATTTGTTCATACACACTAACATTTTTACAAATAATTTAAAATTTTTACACAAACATGTCCATTTGCATCACTTAACCATATTCACAATCCTTAAACTCGTTTGTGAATTGGCAAATTTGCATTTTCAATTTAAATATATTTGTGGCTCTTTATCTACAATTTAGCAAGTATTCAGTATGGCTTCTGTGCAGCATATAGCCTTTGTGGTCAAAAATGGTGGTGCATGTTATGTAATTTTAAACGTTTCACTCACTGACTCACTCACTTTTATTTTGAAGGCTACACATCTAAACCAGAAGTTGTATTCTCAGGTATCCTGGTGAGCTTAAGTCATCTAGCATTTAAGAACTGTTTCAAAAGTATCCACACAAAAAGAAAAACATATTTGTGTTTATGTACAAATCATGATATATTAGTGAAAAGTCAAAGGCATTTATTCACATGCAATTGCTGCATATTTACAAGTGAGTTTCATTTTTTTCAAAAGATACAAATCACTGCATTTATTGGTTTTGTATGTTTTACCCATGTATGAATGTATTGTATGTTTTATTAATTTTAATGGCTACATACTGTACATACCAAGTCTCAATATTGATAAAGCTGATGTTCTAAATATAAAGAGTTTCATGCTCTATGCCCAGGAGTCAATCCCTCTGCTTTGAGATGCCCAGCCTTTAGTCAGACAATTTTAGATTGAACCCCACATTCTATTGGGTATTCACTGATAAAAACTCAAATTTTATCTAACATGTACCTATCCACCTCATTTTGCATGTAATTGTCCTAATTTACCAGTGGAAAAGTATAGGTGTTGAATAAACAAGCTTCATACTGACATCACATGTGGTTCAGGAGATTAGATGTAATAAGCTGCTTTAGGTTGAGAATAGAAACAATAAGAAGTGGAGCACTGTGAGAGGCACGGACAAAGCAGTAACCTTTATTCACAGGCCTTTTGGAACTTGTGTCAGCGTTTCCTCTTAATATCTGACTATTAGAAATTTGATAGCACATATCAAGACTTGACACTTAAAGGTAAGTCACTGTGTCATGCTCAGCTGTTTATTATTTTGGATTTCTGAGAGATATTTAAGGCAAGGGAATGTGTGACAGAAAACATCTACCAACTGTTTCTAGAGCAAATGTCAGTCAAGAAATGGTTTGCTCATAAAGTGAGCAACTATCGATCATTTTTTATTTTAATAACATGGTAACTTGGTAGCAGGGCATATTGTTTATGCATGTGAAGGGAATTAATACATATTGCACATTACTCAGTAGAGCGATTGCTTTGTTTCCTGGTTTTCTCTTCAAAGTTTGAACAACAATCTTTGCTAATGCACCTCTTGGGAAATTATGTATGGTTTTTATAGAAACACATTCATATTAATTTAGTAAATTATACTGTAATGATTATATGTTGAAATATTTCCATTTTATGTTAATACATAAATGTAATCTATTTATAGTCATGGTTCATTTAGTAACAAAATAAATCCCTCATTTTGGAATGAACTTAAGCAGGGATCTGTTAAATCTATTGGCAAAGCAAAACACCATAGTCCCATAGTCTTGTTAGCCAGAAATGTAATAAATGATATGATGATACACATGAATAATGAATTTTATAATTATAGGCAGGAAATAATGTCTTAAAATAATTAGATTAATCTTATATTTATATAATAACAAATTTGTATAGCTTCTATTGCTAATTGTTTTCTCACTGATATGAATGTAATCCAGACTTGACAATAATCAAATAGGATCCATGGAATACATGAATTTATCTAAACACTAGATACATGGAGTCACAAATTTACAAACTGATTTTTAAAAAACTCGAATTGGTCATGTACAGATCTTGAGGAAATTAGGGTATGACTATGGTTATTGAAGGCTACCAATATTTTTAGACTGAAGTCGCCGATAGCTAATATCCTATGCTGATATTCAATATCTTTAAACTAACTATCTTTAAATTAATTATTTTCATTTAAAAGGTATTCATTGTTTCCCCCAGAATTGTATTCTTATCACGGTGCAAAGGTCTTCAAAACTGCATTTACACCATCATGGGACACTAAAACTCTCACTAACTCACTAAAGCACATCAATCATACAAAGGAACTCAAACAATCAAACAATATATACATATATACAATAAAAGAAAGAAATAATTAAGTGTGTGTATGTCTGGGGTGGGGTGGGTGGTGTTGTGTGTCTGCGGGGGGTGGGGAGTCAGGGGGGTCTGGGGGGTCTGGGTGCTTTGTTTGTGAGCCCCTATTGTTTTTGTATAAATTACCTGTTTATTTACTTTGATTTGTTTTGCAGTTGATGGAAGGCTGATTGCTGAGGTGTATTGGAGAATGAGCAGGAGGAGGAGGAGGAACAGCAAGAGGAGGAAGAGTTCCAGCAGCAGTAAACGTGAGTAGCTTTAAGGGAGAGACCTTGGGTAGTGCATTGAGGTTAATCTTGTGGTTATCTGAGTCACCTTTTGCCCAGGGCTGCACTCAGCCTGCCAATATTTTGTCTATTTCAGACCAGTGGAGGATTAGTGATTGCAACTCAATGGTTAAGAGGTGCTACCTTTGGATTACTGCAAACATTAACTTTGAGCACTATTTTAGAGGAGTGAATGTAGATCAGAATTAGGATGTAAAAATGAACGCCAGAACCAGTAACTTTAGAAATTCTGAGAATATTTTCCCACTTAGATGTATCACCTAAATATATACCTGAATATTTCCAGGGTATAAGTAGGTTCAGTGTTTTAATATGTTCAACATTATCATATTGTTATAATTTTCTTTTTACTTGCAGAGAGTGTACCATTTGCCTTTCAAAAGCAGAACAAAAGTAACAGTGTCAGCTATAAAGATGACGTTATTGAAAAGGGTGAAACAGACTCTTTTCGAACGGAAAATGTTTTGTCAGGATCGGAAGAGGAGGACAAATATAATGCTGTACCAAGCAAGGAGAAAAAATTCAAACAAAATGATCATTTGAATTCATTTCAAAACCAAACCAATCCTAGTACCACAAAACCAGAGGACAAAGAAAAAGGAAAGAAGATCGTAATATCAGTGTCTATTGATCACATTAAAGATTCATCCCCAAGGATCATATTTCAGCAGTCACAAGAGCCATCATCTGAAGATCCCATCAACTCGACAACATCAGTAACTAATGTGATGAAAATCAACTGTGTTGGCTCATGTGTGAAGCTTGAAATTCAAGAAATTCTACAGCTTGACACCCACAGCATCAAGACCACATTTGTTTGTGTGAACCAAAAGGGAGATGGCGCTGAGGCTTGTTTCAAGAGTAAATGTAAGAGGACATGGGAACCAAATAATGACCTATCTGAGCAGTCATCTCAAAATCTGAATGTGATCAATGAAAATAGTAAACAAGACATCATAAACTACACAATTTGTTTTGGCAACATAAGTGAACAAAGGGATGCTGAGAAGAATTCAAAATTTGTTATTCCATCAAGAATTTGCGACAATTCAACCTATTGCCAATGTTGTGATAATGACGCAAACTTTACATTGGAAAGTCAGTCATCAAGCCCACCACCACTGTCATATTTCTGGCCTCAAGTGAAGAGGCAATCTTGTCACAAAAGCTTCAGTAGCGATCTATTCTGGGACATTCCCCCACCACAAGAGTTTGCGGACATTAAATATAATGCTTTAGAGGACCTTACACTGGACCTAGCTTCCTGTAGGATTGGTGTCTGTAGTTCCACTGAAACAAAGTATAATCAAGAATCTGATTGCCCATTCTCACTGGAGGATGAAAGTGCAAATCTAGCACCTTGCTTTGATCAATTATCAGAATCTGACAACTTTGATCCCATGTTCATGAGACCCACATCGTCTATTAGCAGGTCAAGCTTTACCAAAGATTTCATCAACAATCACGAGAGAAAAACCTGGATCCGAAACAATAGCATTGCCACTGTAGAACACAAAGCATGTTCATTACCAAAAAAAAGACGGCAAACATTCCCTGCAATGTCAGAGGGCCCAAGTTCAATGCAGGAGGAACTTCTGCCTCATAGGGAATCTTTCTCCTCTGGTACAATCTCCTCTTTGATCACGCAATCCCTTCCTCTTCAAGCTGAGAGACTGGAAAGGTTTTACCATGGGGATGACAGGCTTTCTCCTTTTGGAATAGAATGTTATAATTCTTCACAAACCAGAGATAGTTATAAACCTTGCTCAGACAGCCATATTGGGACACAACAACCTGTCAATCCATTCTACCCCACCAAGGTTGAAGAGAACCCTATGGATGTTGTCATGGTCAATGGAAATTTCCATGAGCAGAGACACCAACCTTTTGAAGATTTTGAGCAGCATGAGATGGACTTAGAAGAGTGTGATTACAAGTACATGGAGAATCAGGAAGACTATGATGGTGGAGATCAAGCGGAGCAGAGTGAAGTAGCAGAGAGTGGGTTTGATGAAGAGATGTGTGACTTGGGATATCACATTGCAGACGAGCTCCATGAAAGCACCCTAGTTATACAGGTCATCCCTCCATCTCGCAGTGGCTCTGAAGAGCATATGCTCGAAAATAATCCTGCACAATTATTCCAAAACAGAGTCATGTTCAGCACCAAGGTCAAAGAAGGAAATCAAGATGGTACAGTTTCTGTACTGCCCAAACATAGAAACAGCTCAGTCTTGACCATAACAGTTGGTGCATCTGAGCAAAGATCCCTACAAATAGACTCAAAATCATCACAGGACAGTTCTATGGAGAATCACCCAAGGGATAATTTTAATGCTGCTTTGGAAGAACCCCCCATATCCCCTGTATTGGACATGGATGAGGCTGATTCACTGAGCACAAATGAGGTTATAGAGGAGGTTCAATCAACAACAAGAAGGCCCTTTGCTGCAAGAACAAGCATCTCCAGCTCTGCTCTCTCACAGATTATTGAGGAGACAAAAGACCCTAATTTAGAAAGAGGAAGAACGTCTATAGAGGATTCAGAAAGAGCTGCACTCACTGTATCATTTCTTGTCAATTGCTCAACTGATCAAGAAATCGAAAGCCACAAAAAGGAGCAGCTCTGTAAAACTGACAAGGCAGAAAAACAGAGTGTATCCAAATGTAAGTTTCAATATTATAGGTTGCTTGTAACTTTTTCCTACAACTAAGTTCAGTGCAATGAACGTAATTGTTTATATGGAGCTCCATCTGATTTTAATGATTGTGTATCATAATCCTTTACAGCTTCCTTAGAGATGAAAGAGCATCTGAAACCTACAATTCATAAAGACACAGACAGCAGTGGTTGTGACCACTGGGCAAAGAGGCGAAAGCTCTTCAAGGAGAGCAAGCAGTGGAGCTCTGCTGGAGGAAGTTCAATAACTAGTGACATTACAGAGGAATCAGGTATCTCACAGTAGATCTAGAGCTACACTGACTTTGTTTGAAAGAGGCTACCACACAATCACCATAAACAAACACCCACTAATGACATAAATAATTTAAAAACTTAAAAACTAATTAATCATCATCAGAATAATCCTATTATTACAGCATGAGTCTGATTCAGATACCAAAAGGTCAAGACTACACAATCCAGAGTTCTGTTGGAAAAATGTTTCAGGTTGAGCAATTCTTTTGAACATGCACAGATGTTTTTAAAAACCTGCATGATTCATATTTTTTGCCAAATCAATGCAGTGGAACAAGTGGGAAAAATATGATTGCTTGGTGGTTTAAAGGGGTTATCAGTATTTTCCTGGTTCTGGTAAAGAAGATATCAGAGGTGTCAGATTTGTGTGTTCATTGTCAAGATTAACAAAATCAAAGCCTTCTCTCAATAACAGTACTTCTGTAATAAAGTAGGGTACATTTGGGTGTATTTGTGGTTTTCTCATCTTCTAGGGGTAAAGATTAATGTTCATCACTAATACGATGATTCTGAGATTTCCTGGTTACTGAGAGGGCATTGTCATGGTAATTGTGAAACCACTGGATATTCACTCATTCCTTATTGAGAGCAGCCTCATTCTGGAAGGTGCTACCTTCAGTACATCATGAGATAATCAGAATCATTAGGCTAGTAATGATTATAAGTTATTATACCCTTATACCAGGAAATATACCTTACTCTAGCACAAAACCACTAGCTACAAAGTTATGATGGTTTGTCTGTAATTTGTCCATTGTCATTTTTTGTGTTGTATCAGAGGACACCCGATCTATGGATGTGACAATGCGAGACATTGAAGATAGAGGCTTTTATACAGAAACTTTCCACTCTGCTGCATGGATTTACAGAGGAGATGATGTCAGTTCAGGGGCTAGTCCTGCCAACCTCAGTACCAGGCCTCGAGCTGTCTCAAGTAAGCTGGAGATTCTGTGCTTTTCAAGAGAAAACAATAGTTTTATCTCATGGCTAAGTGCAAAACAAAATTGACAGCATCATTGGATAACTGGATACTTTTGGATACCTATATTGAATTAAGATTCGTCTGCCTTTCAGTTCGTGAGAGGACTGTCAAGATCAACAAAGGGATGGGAGAGTATCCGTGGGGCTTCCGAATACAGTTTTCTAAACCCATTGTGGTCACTGAAGTTGACACAAGTAAGTAAATTTACTCAGCTTACAGTGCGGACTCACCTAGGTCCAGCTTGAGAAATGTGAGGCATGTCTGATTTTTACGTTTTCTGTTTTTGGTGGCATCCAGTTACTCATACTATGAGAAAGACTTTGAGAAATCTGGATTCGAGACTACTGTTGGTGTTTAGGATAGGGGTGAAACTTATCCTTAATATCTTAAATTATGAGGCAGCTAATCACTTCACTATTTTGTCCACACCGGTTCCTTAGTCCTTGTCCATAAATGAAAGAAAGCACTATTTTCTGGCATAGGTGTCAAACAATTTCGGAGAACAATTTACAAAATCAATAAAAAAAAAAGTGATGGCTTTGTGTGAATGGTCGTGTGAGAGGATGCGCCATCAAAAATTATTGTTCTTACTTTTTTAAATTTAGTAGCAGTTATTTTGTTGCACTTTTCTTCCTTACTATATTTGCAAGCTATGGATGCCGAAATACTCAAATAAGGTTTATAGAAGCCCAAATAGGCCAACAAGGTATAACCATGATCCTGCTGTAGCTGGCTGGTGAGAAGAAAGCTTTATAGAACTTGGCCAAAGATGTTTCAAGCATCCACTTGTTGTTCAAGCAGATTCAGTCTAAACAGAGAGAAACTTTGCTGGTCAAAAGAAAATCCACTACAACTCTCAAAGTGAAGTTTTGAGAGTTTGAGCTTTGCAACATATCAGCAGGATAATTCGGCCCGATTAGCACCTCCGTCTCTCCTGGCGGGCCAGCTGCAGAGCACCAAAGCTGGCCAGTCCGCCAGGATTCCAGGAGCATCCCGCTCCAACCCCGACCGACCAGCTCTTGCAGGCTGCCCCCGGCTGCACCCTCCGCGGACCATCGTCAGTCACCGCTGCTGGTCACGCTGGCTCTCGCTCTCCTATACAGTCTGACTCGACTTCACAGCCTCGTGTCAGACTCAGTCACACAATCACCCGCTCACACATTCACACACAGGTTAAAAAGGACGTGGCTACAATCAGCCTCAACTGGCCGTAGCCGTGCTGGATCCAGGCAGAGTCAATCCACTGACTCAACTCTCTCCTGGATCCAGCCTAAGCCTCACCCCCCTCCCCCCAGTCTGCCACACTCAAGATTTTAGAAACAGGGCTGAAGAAGCTAAATCTTACCCCCAGGCAATGAGGTGGAGGCACTTTGGTGAAAAGTGGACAAAATGGAGGGGAGAAGCAAGAGGAATAATCTATCATTTGTCAATTTTGCAATTTAATTGTTTTTGTTTCCTTGGGCATTTTTGGTTGGGTTGGATAATGTTATTTTGTGATTAAATCTTGTGTTTGGCAAGATTAGCCAGCCCAAAAATACTCATGGAAGCCCAAAGCGCTTGGTATAGAACAGAGGAACACCTCTACTTAGCCCTTTTTTTGGCTTACTGTCTCAATGCCCTTTAATGCCCGTTACCACCATCTTCACAGTCCCACACCACATCTCCCCTGATTAAAATTTAGAGTTGTCTGACTTAATATTTCTTCTTTTCCAAATGTTGAATACAGAGCATATCCTATCAAAAACTATCATTGCCACATGTTTCTTGGTCCATGGGTATAAATGATAGGAGGGAACTAAATCTTAAACTAAATCTCAATTTTAAATCCTGTGGTTTCAGATGGTGCTGCCGAGGAGGCAGGGTTGATGGTAGGAGACTATGTCCTGGCTGTTAATGGAACTGATGTGACTAGCGTTCCCCACTCTGAGGCAGCTGATCTGGCTAGACAAGGTATGAAGAGTGACTGGCTGCTGTTTCAGGGCTTGGTAGAGTAGCAATAATGTACAATAATGTCATTTTTGAACATTCAGAACTTGCCATTGAGTATGTTTACATGCACACTAATAATTTGATCTTGACGTAATTAAGGCAATGCTTAAATTATAGACAGTGTCATGTAAACAACTTTATCTGATTATCTTAATCACAGTAAGGTCATATTCAGAGTAAGCATAACATGGTTAACACACCTAGATTTCTGCTCAATCTTACCATTTATTGGGATATGTAAATGCTTTAGTCAGATTTTTGGTTTTGGTTTATTAAAACTGTGCATGTCATGAAGGTCACCACACACTGGTCTGCTTGTACAAACAAAAACACCTAACAGCATGAGGTGGTGCAGAGTGGACTGACCGGCAGTACTAACAAAAGTCAACACTTTTTGAGGGACAAAGGTCCAAAAGGTTGAGATCTTTTGATCAATTATTACAAGAATCCATGTAAACCAGGTTATTAAAGAAATCGTGTTACTTTGAGCCTGTAAATGCTTAAATTAAAATATTGCCTTAAGCTGATTACTCCCAGTAATAGGTATTCATGTATCCATTTGAATATTTATGTGCATGTAGACATTCACAATGTAAAGGTTCAACATGTATACTTAATGCAGGCCCAGACTCCTACATTGTTGTTTAATGCCTAAAAAGGATTGTTCAGAAAATCCCAAATGTATTTCTTTTAGAGGTCAGAAGGTGCAGTGGTCTGATAATCTTTAGTTTGAGAAACCATAAAGCCGTGAACCACAAATAATTTTCGACACACCCATTTGTCAAATTAAGGACAGCACACGTTTGTGCTACTTAACAAAACATGTTAATAGTAACACATTTTTCATTAACATACATATTTTGTATTTTGTGTTGAAATGTACCACGTGTTGTCCAAAATTACACACACAAAATGGTCCTTTGTAAGCATACATGTTTGGTGTTGTTGTAATGTTAAAATGTGGCTATTTAGTGCTACTTTACCTCATTTGAAAAACAGGTATAGGCTTGTGCAGTACAAATGAATACAGTAGATGCATGAGAGATGTGTGATAGGAAACATCTATGAGAATTGAAATTTGTCTTTTTTAATTACCTTTCTAACATTAGATTTGTATTTGGATGTTTGAGTACTACATGGAATTACATGATATCAATGTCATTGTTTATTAAAATGATGATGTTGATTCTGTAGGCCCAGATATTTTGACCTTGACCATTGGGTCAGACATTGCCCGTGGTCCTAACACCCCGAGACCAGCATGTCGGGGTTATCTTCACAAGCGCACCCAGTCTGGACTGATTAAAGGCTGGAGGAAAAGGTGGTTTGTACTGACACATGACTGCTGCCTTTACTACTACCGACACAAGCGGGTAAGCGGGGAATCATCAGCATAAACTTTCTTTGAAGGCAACAGACCATACAGAAATGAATCAACTAAGGTTCAGCAAAAGCTGTCCTTTACAGTTTCAATTATATTCATTACAGGATGAAGGGAGGAGGCGTGCTCTCTCAGCAGTGAAGCTGGAAGGGGCCGAGGTTGGACCAGACGTTACATTGGGAAAACCATTTGTGTTTAAGTGCTGCCCTCAGTCTGCTAACAGAGTATATTTCCTCTGTGCCACTTCTAACCAGGAGATGAAAAGGTACAGTATTGATAAGAAAAACCTTGTAAGCCAGTGCTCTATGTGATGGTGCGAACATTTGTAATTTTTGATCATGCTTACTTGTATGTGTAGAATTTGATTCCCGGTTTCCAAGTTCAACGTGTATTTACATTAAATTGAGTATCAATTTCATACCTTCTGCTGCCATAGTGTACAATGCTGTGTGTGACAATAAACCCCTTAAACTTTCTGTTTTCAGGTGGCTGGAGGCTATGGAGACGGCTATTCATCCCATTGTACAGGTAACATCTACCTCTTAGTGCGTCGCTAATGAAATTTAATATAGATTTTGATTTTAGGCATAAGTTATCAAGTTGACTCATTAATTGGATGCAGTTGTAGGTAAACAACTTGTATGCCTTGTATGCGAGGTGGCCACTGCAAATAGGCTTCAACAGCGCCAACAGCAAACCAGGAGGAGGGGCGTCTAATACGTCCAATAGTGGAGGAACCAATTCATAAGCTTTTGACACAGCCTGTTTAACCTCAACATAGGTCGCAACATTAGCACCTAAGCGCTTCTTGGGCTCACTGTTCAACATTAAAATCTGGTCAGAATTAGAATTGGCCACTTCTTAGAATAGAAGCAGAAGGAAGCGTCAATTTTACCCTCACCTACCGACCTCAAACGCTGTGCTCGAACTGCAAGCATGCAGATCATGCAGAAGGACCAAACCTTGGCAACTCAAGTTGATTCCATAGACAGCCGAAACTTAATTACCATCAAGCGCAATAAACATTCATCAATTACAGCTGTTAGAACGAACAACGTTAAATTCTGGCACTACACTCACTACTGTGGGGCCCAGGTGCCCACATGGCAGTTCAGCAAACTGGTGGGAGGGGTGTCACAGAGCACACTGGTGGATTTGCATGAATGTCCCAGGCTGTTGTCCAGACTAGCCACCTCTATATTTAGCCCTGAGATGGTAACACTAATCTCTTCAATTAACTCTCATGTCTCAGAACCACGTGTGGGTGGATGTGACTAGACACAACTCCAGTCTGCCCCCGCTGGCTGTGAAGAATCCTGAGTGTCTGGGATTGCTTCATCAGATAGACAAAAACAAGGACATGTGGGTGCAGCACTACTGCATTCTGAAAGATGGCTGTCTCTACTTCTACAGTGGCATCCGCTCAACTCATGCACTGGGTATGGGTTCATATTTTAGCTATTGAGATGCAACATGTGATAATAATAGTAATATTGGAGGTCCTAAGCTCTTAATAAAAGTGTCTGTGAACAGCTCATTGTGTTAAATATTTGGCTTTTCTATGCTGTTTTTGATCATTTCACAACTGATGAACTGATTCATTGTGTGCTAATGTCAGTTTGTTAGCTAGCTAACCATGCAATGCCTCTGTACAATCAATACTAGAGTTACTGATCAGTACACAATCATTTGCCTACAGGTGGGATCTACCTTCATGGGTACACAGTGAGAGAGCAGACCTTGGGATCCAAGAAATCGACGATTGAGCTGAAACCTCCATCTGATGAGTTCAAAACATTCTATCTCTGCGCTGAAAATCCTAATGAAAATAAACGGTGAGGAGCTGATGCACCACTAATGACTGAGGGAAAGAATAGAATAGATTCAGAAATTTAGAACAAATGTTGGCATGTTAAAGATTTTGATGATGTTCTTTGCAGATGGATCGTAACTATCAAAGCATCAATAAGCAAGTGGCTGCCTTTGCATCAGGCCATTCAGGATTACATGAATCGACCACCAGAAGAGACAAGAATGTGAGCCAAAATGCTTCTTGACACTAGCATCTGCTGTCTTGGATTTTAGTCTATTAATGGCAACATTTTTGAGAAAGAAGTAGAATTGCATGTTGTTTGCATTTGATGGTTTTATGGCAATTATCCAGTGAAGGCAGTACTATTTAAGACTTAAGTTCCTCATGGGGAGGGGGGGAGGATACATACATGCATGGCAATTCAGCACAGGATGAATTCATATTTAAGCTATCCATAGAGTGCTTGTGATGCAGAGTTGTCATGAAGTCAGGGCCTGTATTTATCAATTGTCTCAGAATCACTCCTAGGAATGGCGCTGAAAGTTTGAGTAGGACTAAAAATGGTCCCAGTTGGAAACGGTAGGTATGAAGCTGCTTACACTTTCAGTGTAGGAGTTCTACTTGTACTTGCATCCCACACAAGATCAGTCACAAAAGATATTCCATTTTTATTCAAACAATATCTTTTAAAAAACCTGTTGTCAAGCATTCCCAACACATCCCTCCTCTCCCAGAACTCTTAAGACAGCTCTCAAATACTGGAGGAGATGCAACCTTCTTTCCATGTTAAGAAGGTTGATAACATGGTGTTACTCCTATGCCTAAAAATAGGCCCAAATATGTGGCCCTCTGAGAATTGTTGCTTTGTTGGGGCCGTCATCCTACTCTGAGACGCTTGGAAAATATGGGCCCAGAAGTATCAAAATACTAAATATGTTGATGTGTATGCTTCTGATATTGAATAGATTTGAATAGATATTAATATTTGTAGTAATATTGGTCTTTTGAATAATTTCAAAGGGCCTTTATTTATTTGTTTAATATATGCTGTGTTGGATATTTTCTCAAAAAATGTTTGGAGAAACTTCAGGATTTGATATGAAATATTGCCATTTTTATGCCTTTGTACTACTTGTATATTAGATTCTCTGTGTGCTCTTTCTGCTACTGTATGTAGCCGAAGATTTAGCATGTAATTTTTAGGACATAAATGTTTGCCCTCATGCTTTTTGATATATGTACTGCTATTGATGCTGCTTTTACATACTTTAAAGCAGAAAGTAGTGCCTGATTGTGTTGGCCAAATAATAAACATTGCAATCAAATCTTGACGAGGGTCTGCTGGTAGAATATCTTTATTTCAGTGTGAGAGATATAACATTCATCAAAGACTTGAGTGATACTCCAAGTTCAAGATGCCAGTAATTTTATTATAACAACTTGTTTAGTCTTAAACCCCACAATCTGCCACATAGGACCTCAGGTCATGGTTCTGACAATGACGCTGCCAAGCCACCCTGTAATCAACATAAATACAGCACTGAGGCTTATTTCAGAATATGTAGAGGTACATAACAAAACCATGAATCTAATTCATTGCATTCTGCAAAAATGAAAGTTTACGAGGCCCTATTAGTGAGCAAAAATTACATTTGGTCCTTACCATGCCCCGATGCCATTGGGGTCCCGAACCACACGTTTGGCACAGGTGATAGCTGCATTGACATTATCCATCAGTTCTGTGAGAAAAAGAGGAAATCTGTATATTACAGGAATACACCAAGTTGGCTATGCGGGTAAATTCTGTGTAGATTGAGATTACAGGAAATACAATAGAAAATAAAGTAGCAGGGAATACTTCCAGGGAATACTGAGGTGACCTTGGTAATTTTATTTCCTTCATATTTAGGAAATTGTCTCTCAGCCACAAGTGCTAGCAAATAAGCACATTTTCTGCAGTGCCACTGGCTGAATTGCTTCTTTCTTTAGTCCCATCAGTGAAAAAATATTAATTAATACATTTATTATGGATTATTATCCATCAAAAGAAGACAAGTGGAATGGAATTCCCATGGAATTAATGTAAAGCTGGGTTGACCAATTGTGTCTTTCTCTAATGCAAATGCTCTATAGTCACTCTTCAGGAGGCCTTCCTATGGTAGCCCTGAGAGCTCAGCGCACTGCAACTTAAAAAATCACATGCAAATTAAGAAAACATCTTCATCAATTTGACAACATACACAACACATTACAGACAATGCAACACATTAAGACAACACAACACATTACAGAAACACGCTGCAATTACGCCAATCGACAACGGAAGTGTTTCCAGAGGACACTTACAAGTGAATATGTCTGGACAGTCAGGGGTGTTGGAAAATTTTGGTTCATTTTAACATTGTGATCGCATGATTCAGATATTGCAGATATCTGCTAGTGATGTTACGCTTGATACCATAATTCAAAACTGTCTGCCAACCTCGAATCCATTCCTGAAGCACTCCGTGGATGAGGCTTCAAACGTCATCGATGACATAATGATGTTAAAACGATACAAGCCTTGATACATTCTCGACACGCGCTACATCAATACATCAAGCATAACATCACTAGCAGATATCTGCAATAATATCTGAATCATGCGATCACAATGTTAAAATAAACCAAAAACACTTACATTTTAGCTAATTTTCCAACTCCACTGTCCACACTTCTGTTGTCATTTGGCGTAATTGCAGCGCGTTTCTGTAATGTGTTGTCTTAATGTGTTGTGTTGTCTGTAATGTGTTGTGTTGTCTTAATGAGTTGTGTTGTCTGTAATGTGTTGTGTTGTCTTAATGTGTTGTGTTGTCTGTAATGTGTTGTGTTGTCTTAATGTGTTGTGTTGTCTTAATGTGTTGTCTCTAATGTGTTGTGTTGTCTTAATGTGTTGTGTTGTCTGTAATGTGTTGTCTTAATGAGTTGTGTTGTCTGTAATGTGTTGTGTGTGTTGTCAAATTTGTTGTTAATTTGCTTGTGTTTTGTCTACTTGCATGTGTTTTCTTAAGTTGCAGCACATTGAGCTCTCAGAGCCACCGTACCTTCCCCAATATCCCCACATTTGCACTATGCATACCTCTATCATTATTATTTATACTGTACATATTTAGCGTATTCATTTCTGTTCATTCTGTTAATACTGCCATTATTGTTTATACTGTACATATCTATTCACTTCACACTGTCCATACTTTCACTATTGTCCATACTGTATATATCTTCGCATATTCATATCTATCACTTATTGAATATTTAATACTTATATTACCACTAGACATATGTACTGTACATACTTTACTGCTATTTGCACTTCTGGTTAGATTCCAAACTGCATTTCATTGTCTCAGTACTTGTACTTGCAATGACAATAAAGTTGAATCTAATATAATCTAACCTAATTTTAACATAATAAATGGGTTGTTGAGATAACTGAAATTACAGGAGTAAACACAGTAAAACTGCAAGAAACAACATTTTCTGGAGGTTTGGACCTCACAAAAGATTTTGGTCTGGCATGCCAATGCATGGTACTTACGACTGCACTGGATGCCACAGCCGTTGCTGCTTCTAGGGGTTTGGTTATCTTCACACCAGTAACGGCTGTTGATCTGGAAGATGCCGTAGTCAGTGGAGCCATCTCTATTACGGTTGGTAGCCTTGGTGTTGTAATTCGATTCCCACTGGCTAAGACACACCCCTGAGAAAACATAGCAAGTTCATAAGAGACATCACCACCCTAGACGACTATGCCCCAATGATCAAGTTCTCTGCCAGACCTTTCTCCTGCACTGGTACAGCTCTAAAACAAAAAATTGGCCCAACGAGACTAGGTGTCTTTCCTGTCCGAACAGATTTTACTGGGAGATGAAGCTCTTGTAGGCTTTTCCCCATCTTAATTTCAGCTCTTGATGTCAAGCTTAGTGTTTTTCTGTGTGAAGAAGCTATCACAATCTGTGGCAGAGAGATTGGTAGTAATAAATAAATAAATAAAATCTACAAATGATTATTAGATTCAGGTCCAGATTCAGTATGTACTTGACATCCCCCCCTCCATCCACACACATGCAGACACACTTCACACACACACAGTCTTTTACTTACAGTCGGCCAGGCTATGACCAAGGTAGCCACCCATACCCTGAGCCTTCAGCACCCTGGCCCACTCACATCGCTGATACACTTTAGCGCTGGCCAGGGCCACAAGCAGAAAAAAAAGAAGGGTTCTCATTGTAGATATGTGGTTGGATGAAGTGTTTCCAAACTCACCTTAGTGTTACTTATATAGGTCTTACTTAAGAGGAAGTTAAATAGACAAATAAATAAATTTGCTTTGATTGCCAGCCAACTCCAACAAACATGGTGAAACAGTGGAGATTTCACATTTTACCCAATATGAGTCAGGGTTAATGTGCTTCACCCTTGAACAGTAGATTTGCTTTTAGGATAGTGGTGTTATAATTCTTGTATATATGAACTGCTTTACAGGATAGAAAAGTCATAAGAATACTAATATTCTAAAAAAGGAAATAATTATTATTTAGCTTTTGTTTCAATTTAATTTATAGTTTATATTGCCATCAACCTGGCATACTATGTAAGTATGCTTTATATACAGTAGTCATGTATACTGGATGACACAAAATTAAATGTGAATGTAACACGCCTCAGAGTTTGAAGTCAGAGGATATAAAATATGTTGCTTTCACTATACAAAATATGATTGGAGCAATTTTTTTACTGGATACGATGGTGATGTTACTGATGAGGATGACTGGTGATAATGATGGTCATTATTATTGTTGGCAATGATGATAATGAACTTTTGCAGCGTGTTTCCCAGTAGATTATAATACATGGCAGGAATGGGAGAAAAATAGCCTACTACATACCTATTAGGTTTGAGGATTCTAGTCACTGTAAATTTCATCCTTGGTATATGTTGCTTAGTAGCCCTTTCCAGTGGACTAGCATTCTATTATATGCGTGTATTCAATCGTCCAATGGTATTGGTGTCCATTACCATTAGGCTCAACCACTGATAATTTCACTGATTAGCACACCTTCAAATCACAGAGGAGGAACTAATCAGTGAAATCATCTGCTGTGGTATTTGGTTGGAATAAATACCTGCATACTCTCAGCCCTCCATGGCACATGGTTGAATAGCCCTGCTCTAGGTCATTGATTTTCAACCGGGCCCATGAGTGTGCACATTTTCATTTCAGACTAAAGCAGAGTTGCATACTGTTGAGGAGAAAAACATTTTTCAGGTTAGACATTGTTCAGGAATGTTTTAAGTATATACTATATATATATAACCATCTATATTAAGTACATACTATATATAAACGGGTTTCTGTTACTTCGGCAGCAGTTCCTCACATGTTTATGCCGGTCACAGACACAGTCCAGGGTCTTCTGCCCTCCTAGATGCCCCCCCAAATAAAGAACATACACAAAGTGTAAATATGATACACTTTGAGTGTTTTAACAAAACTGGTTTATTTAACAAAAACTCATATCCCTGTGTGCAACTCCTTTAATAAATAATTTGTGGTACCTAGCAGTGATGACTTGGAGTATACATCTCCTACAGTCACTGATCAGTCTCTGGCATCTCCCTTGAGAGATTTTTGCCCACTCTTCCTTACAGAACCTGACCAACTCACTGAGGTTTGAGGTCTCACATGAACGTCCTTCAGATCCTGCCACAGCATCTCAGTTGGATTTAGGTCAGGTGTTTGACTTAGCCAACCCAAAACCTCTTCCTGAGCCATTCTTTGGTAGATTTGCTTGAATTCTTAGGATCATAGTCTTTAGCTCTCAGACTGATGGCCTGAAGTTCTATTCATGAATTCTCTGGTATCTCTCAGAATTCATAGTTCCCTTAATGATGCTGTGTCGTCCAGGTCAAGGAATGAAAGAAAAACAGCCGCAGACCATGACACTCCCACCACCATGCTTGACCATAGAGAGAAGGTTTTTTTGGTGTGGCAATTTTGGGTTGTTGCCAAACATGGCAATTTGATTGTGAGCAGTTCAATGTTGGACTCATCTGTCCAGAGAACAGAAATCGTCTGTTCTTTTTAGACAGCAGAGGCTTCTTCCTGGCTAACCTTGCATGGCATTTCTATTCAGCATTGTTCTTATTGTTGATGGATGTGCAATGACATCAGATGCAGCAGTGGAGGCTTGTAGATCTCTGGATGTTATTCTTGGGTTTTAATATTTTTGTTGTGGTTCTTGGTGATATTTGAGAGGGACATCTACTTCTAAGGCAGTCACTATCATGTTAAATGCTCTCTATTCCTTTATCATATTTCTCACAGTGACTTTATAATTTAACACCAAACTGACCAGGTTTCTCACCTATATTTATGGGAGTACCACACAAATTCTGTCCTAAAGATCTGACCTTTGACTGTTTAACTTCATACCCCATTATTTACCCACCTGATTCTTCTTCTACCTACTTGATTTAACTAATGCAAGAGGAAGTTCTCTTATTTTTGCACCAACATTAATTTCAAAAAACATTTGGTCAATATAGATGTTTTTTTCAGTTCCAAAAATGATGATTATGATTAAATTGGGATTGCATGGTAAAATGCTATAATTTCTATAATTTCACAAAGGGTTCACAAACTATACTAAGGCAGTGTAATCATGAAAATGTTTGTCATGTTATGATATTCATGTTAAGGTTGTCACTATGAATCATTGTTATGGAAACGTTGAGTAAGAGCAACACGCTACCCACAAACATATGTTGACCACACTAACCGTGGGAATTGAGGTAGTAACTGGGTACTATTATTTAGCAATATATATCTGTTGAGTGTTCACCCATACACAGCAGTCACTTTGTTGAGTGTTTGGTCAGAATGCTTTTCAAAGTGGGTTCCACATTACCAGGGGTTCTGCAAAATAACTGCTACAACTGATAAATAATTGATAAAATTGTGCTGTGTCATTAAAAAGTTCATATCTGCACGTGGGGACCACTTGTGCCAATTTATTTTGGATTTTTAAAACTGGGCATGTTATGAAGGTCACCAGACAGTGATGTGCTTGTACAAACTAACAGCATGGCATGGTGCAGTGGACTTACCAGCAGTACTAACAAAAGTCAACACTTTTTGAGGGACGGTCTAAAGGTTGAGACCTTTAGATAAATGATTACAAGAATCCATGTAAACCAGGTTATTGAAGAAATTGTGTTAGATTGAGCCTGTTAATGCTTTGATCAAAATATTGCCTTAAGCTGATTACTCCCGGTAATCAGGAATATTTGTGTGCGTGTAGATATAATTTTTTTTCTCTGTCTCTCTCTCTCTGTCACAATTCTCTCCTTCCTCCTTTGAATTCTGCTGTCACTGTTTCTCATCCAGTCAAGCTCACCATCACGGTTGTTTATCGCCCACCAAGCCCTTCTGGTGACTTCCTGGAGGAGCTCGACACTCTAGTCTCCCACTTCCCTGACGATGGCTCTAGATCCATCCTTCTCAACATCCAGACTGAGAAGCTTCTTTTGAGAAGCTTCTTTCGAGAAGCTTCTTTTGTTCCTCGCCTCCTTCAACCTAGCCCTCTCCCCATCTCCTCCTACCCACAAGGCTGGCAACCAACTGGACCTAATCTTCACCAGACACTGTTCTACTGGCAACCTCTCCGTCACTCCTCTTCATCTCTCTGACCACTACTTCATGTCCTACACACTCTCTCTCTCTCCTCTCCCCCCTCACATCCTCCCCCACATGGTTTCTTCTCGTCGCAATCTCCGCTCGCTCTCCCCCACTGATCTTTCCTCTTCTGTTCTCTCTGCTCTCCCTGCCCCTGAATCTTTTTCTCTTCTATCCCCTGATACTGCCACTGATCTTCTTCTCTCTACTCTGTCCTCCTCTCTGAACAATCTCTGTCCCCTCACCTCCAGGTCTGCACGTCAAACTCCACCTGCCCCTTGGTTGTCGGACTCAGTGCGTACTGAGAGACGGAGCCTGAGAGTGGCTGAGTGCAAATGGAGAAATGGCAAACTCCCGGAGGACCTTCTTACCTTCCAATCTCTCCTTTCCACTTTTTCCTCCTCTCTATCTGCTGCTAAAGTTGCTTTCTTCTGCACTAAAATTCAAACTTCCAACCCTAAAAAAAACTCTCCTAAGAAACTTTCTCCTCTCTCCTCCAACCTCCAACTCTCTCCTCTCCTCCTACCTCCCTGACGATTTCGCCAACTTCTTTGACAAGAAGGTTAATAATATCCGATCCTCCTTCCCTCACCCCCCGGCTGGTGACCTGCGCACCAACCACACCTGTCCACCTTCCACCCATCCTTCTCTACCACCCTCTCCACCTTTTCCCTCCCCACCTCCCTCCCTATCCCATTTTTCTCCCCTCTCCCCAAACAAGGTCCTTCACCTTGTTACATCTAGCTGCCCCAGCACATGCTCCCTTGACCCGGTCCCCTCCCCTCTCCTTCAGTCTACTGCATCTGAACTCCTTCCCTTCCTGACCCCCCTCATCAACACGTCTCTGATGTCTGGATGCTTTCCCTCTGCTTTCAAGACTGCCAGAGTCACCCCCCTTCTGAAGAAACCAACACTTGACCCCTCTGAGGTTAAGAACTACAGACCAGTTTCCCTTCTACCCTTCCTATCAAAAACTCTTGAACGTGCTGTCTTCAATCAACTGTCCTTGTACCTCCACCAGAACAACCTCTTGGATCCCCACCAGTCTGGGTTCAAACTGGGTCACTCAACCAAGACTGCCTGGCAGTGACGGAGTCGCTCCATGTCGCTAGAGTGAACTCTCTCTCCTCTGTCCTGATACTCCTGGACCTGTCTGTGTAATGATTACTGGACAGACCCAAACGCAAGACTCAGACTCAGAGGTAGAACAAACAAAGAGAGTTTATTCAGGGAGAAAACCGGAGGGTAGAGTGGATGCAGGGCGAAGCAGGGAGACAGGCAGGAGACACGGCAGGCAGGGCAGGCAGGTGGTGAACGGACAGGTAGCAGGCAGGTAGACAGGGATGTGCAGAATGGCTGGAGACAGTGATGATCCTGGGCAGAGGGAAAGCAGGGTTAACTTCAAGCAACAATAGAATCTTCTTGAATCCAAATTCAAGTGGCCGGGAACGAGGTTTACCACACTGGTTGGAACAACGATCTGGCGGTGAGTGACTGGAAGACCGGGGAAGATCTACAGGTGGTGATGAGTAGATGGATGGCAGGTGTGCAGGGTAGAGCAGGTGATTGGATGAGGTAATGATGTAAGGAGGAGCCGGAGACTGGAGCCACGCCCGCCAACACACACACACACACACACACACACACACACACACACATATAGACAGGGACAGACAGGGAGAACTGCTAGGAGGCAGAGGTGGAGGGCGTGACAGTCTGCAGCGTTTGACACGGTGAACCACCAGATCCTCCTCTCCACCCTTGAGGGGATGGGTGTCTCAGGCTTTGCACTCTCCATGTTTGCATCCTACCTGACAGATCGCTCCTACCAGGTGACGCTGAGAGGGTCTGTGTCAGAACCACGCAGGCTCACTACTGGGGTTCCGCAAGGCTCAGTTCTGGGTCCTCTTCTCCCCCCCCCCCCTGAGTGTATTTCCTCTGTCCCACTTCCAACCAGGAGATAAAAAGGTACAGTATTGATAAGAAAAACCTTGTATATTTTATTGATTGCCTGTTTTCTAAGTTCAACGTGTATTTAAACAAAATATCAATGAGTATCAATTTCATAGCTTCAGAGCCTCTCGTGAAAGAACTTTTTGAACTGCTGCTGCAACAGTGTACAATGCAGTGCTGTAATGACAATGAACCCCTTAAACTGTGTATTGGTGATTTCAGGTGGCTGGAGGCTATGGAGACGGCTATTCATTCCATTATACAGGTAACGTGCCTCTTAGTGTGTCACTAATCAAATGGAATATATATTTTTTATTTAAGGCATAAGTTATCAAGTTGACTCATTGAGTGGACTTCGATAAAGTTGTGTGTAAACAACTTGTGTGCCAAAATCCTGCACGAAAGTCTCCTATGATGTGACTGTAATACATTTGTCATAAATACATTTTTGAATGCACAATGGTGGCTATGCAGAGCACACTGGTGGATTTGCATGAATGTGCCAGGCTGTTGTCCAGACTAGCCACCTCTATATTTAGCCCTGAGATGGTAACACTAATCTCTTCAATTAACTCTCATGTCTCAGAACCACGTGTGGGTGGATGTGACTAGACACAACTCCAGTCTGCCCCCGCTGGCTGTGAAGAATCCTGAGTGTCTGGGATTGCTTCATCAGATTGACAAAAACAAGGACATGTGGGTGCAGCACTGAATTCTGAAAGATGGCTGTCTCTGCTGCTACAGTGGCATCCGCTCAACTCATGCACTGGGTATGGGTTCATATTTCAGCTGCATTGCGGCTGTACAGAGATGGTTCCACCTCTAAAAAACATTAGCTCTGTCCAAGAAAAGTAATGCTTTACAAGCACTAGTAAGCCATTGGTAAGGCAGGAATAGTGACCAGGTACTGCAAATCTAGTTGGTAAAACACTATATATATATATAACATGAATAAATGCCTAACAAAACTGTAGTAACCCATTAGTATTAGTTCACATTTGTGAAGACCAGTAAGCCATTGTAAACCATTGGTAAAGCAGGAAGAGCTGTCATCTTATGGTAGGTAATGTAAAATTGGTAAATACAATTAGAAATTTGTATTTATAAGTGCATTTGTAAATGGCCTAGTAAACATGCATACAGTTTTGTGCATGCATTGCAATATGTTAGTAATAATAAACTTTAATAAATAGTAATAGCACCTTTCATACAGAATCATGCATGCAAAATTCAGCATTTTAAAAGAAAAGTGCTTTGCAGTAAGAAAGTCTACAGTCAAATGTTAGAAGTGTAAAGAGTGGTAATTAAAAGCTAGCTTGAACAGGTATGTTTTAAGCAGTGGTTTAAAAATGCCCACAGAGTAAGTAAATAGTTAACAGTTTACTAACCAAAGAGGAAGTTCTGGCAAAGGGAGAACTTCATCATGAACACAAAATAATGCAGCATTTACAAATGCATTAGTAAATGGCTTAGTTAGCAGGAATACATTTATTCATGCCTTAGTTAAAGGTTTGTTCATCATTAATTAATATATTTACTAACATTTGTTTAGGGAACCTTATTATAAAGTGCTACATGAGAATGTTTGCTTTGTTGGGCCCGACATCCTACTCTGAGAAAAATATGGGCCAGAGCTATCAAAACACTAAATATGTTGATGTGTATGCTTCTAATATTGAATACACCGGCTTATTCTACTAATGTGTGTTTTTATTTGTAGTAATATTGGTCTTTTAAATGTTATTTGAAAAGGCCTTTATTTATTTAATATATGCTGTGTTGGACATTTTCTCCAAGGTTTACTCAAACTTTTGATTTGATATGAAATACTGACAGTTTTATGCCTCTGTACTACTTGTATATTAGATTCTCTGTCAGCAGCAGAATATTTTGCCTGTAATGTTTAGTGCATAAATGTTTGCACTCAATTTGTTTGATGCTTTTTGATATATGTATACCATTATCAATATGCTATTGATACTGCTTTTATTTTAAAGCAGAAAGTAGTGCCATATAATAAACACTGCAATCAAGGCGAGGGTCTGCTAGTAGAATGTCTTGAAATCAGTGTGAGAGATGTACCAGCAGGGACTACTTCCCTGTTTCCATAGAAAGTGAAGGTGGTGGGTGATCAGAGACTGTGTATGTTATGTCCTCCTCCCCTGCCTACTAGTTTCTCCCTGTTTGTCTCTGTCTGTGTGTGTGTGTGTGTGTGTGTGTGTGTGTGTGTGTGTGTGTGTGTGTGTGTGTGTGTGTGTGTGTGTGTGTGTGTGTGTGTGTGTGTGTGTGTGTGTGTGTGTGTGTGTGTGTGTGTGTGTGTGTGTGTGTGTGTGTGTGTGTGTGTGTGTGTGTGTGTGTGTGTGTGTGTGTGTGTGTGTGTGTGTGTGTGTGTGTGTGTGTGTGTGTGTGTGTGTGTGTGTGTGTGTGTGTGTGTGTGTGTGTGTCGACGGGTGTGACTCCAGTTTCCGGCTCCTCCCATCATCATCTACTCATCCCGATCACCTGCTCTACCCCACACACCTGCCATCCATCAATCCATCAGCACCAGTATAAAAACCCCGGCTTTCCATCCACTCATCGCCAGATTGTTGTTTGTGCTACCCTGTCAGTCACGTTTCTCGGCCCCTCTGCAGAAGATTCTCAGAGTTCCTTTGTGTCTACTAAACCTTGTTATTCTCCTACCCAGATCCAGCCTCCTTCCCTGGTTCCCTGCCTGTTACCCTGCCTGCCCGTCTGTCTCCTGGTTCCCTGCCTGTATACCCTGCCTGCCTGTCTGTCTCCTGGTTCCCCGCTTGTCATCCTGCCTGCCTGTCTCCAGCCCCACTCACACCACGCCTGCACCAGTCCGTCTCCCCTGCTTGTTTGTTCACCAGTAAAACTGTTTTCCTCACCTTCGCCTCTGTTGCCGTGGTCTGCTTTTGGGTCCTAAAAAAACGATCGTAACAGTGTACAGCTAAAAATCACTCACCTGAAATAGTTACAAAAATGTGTCTACGTCAGTCTGTTTACTTTACATAATGCTAAATGTATAAGTAAGGTTTTTTCCAAACTCTCCTTAGTGTTACTTATATAGGCCTATGTAAGAGGAAGTTAAATAGACGTTGGCATGGCTACTTACCACAATATATCATTTGCTTTGACAGTCAGCCATGTTGAAACAGTGAAGCTTTCACTTTTAACTCGAATGAGTCAGGGTTAATGTGCTTCACCATTGACCAGTAGGCTTGCTTTTAGGATAGTGGTGTTATAATTCTTATATATGAATTAATTAATGTATTTTGCAACTCATTAAAGACAAACAATGATTAACATTTCCACCAACCATTTATTTTACATTTGAACTTAAAACTGCATGTTTTAACTTGAAGCCAACTTATTTTTCATGGAGAAATACATTGACAGTAATAAAACTGACAAGAATAATTATAATGAAGGAAATATAATTTCAGTGTGAGATGTACCATTCATTGAAGATTTGAGTAAACTTGATTTAAAAAGAAATGTTAACACTCCAGTTCAAGATGCCAGAATGTTTTATTATAATAATGATGTGTGTGCTAAGATGTGTTGTTTTATCTTGATTCCACATCTTAGACCCCGCATCCTGCCACATAGGAGCTCAGGTCACGGTACTGACAATGACTGCGCCAAGCCACCCTGCAATCAACAAAAATACATTTCAGAAACATCAATCTAGTTCATTGTATTGATTCTGCAAAAATGTATGCTTTCGAGGCCTTAGTACATTAGTTAGCAATAATTATATTTGATTCTTACCATGCCCCGATGCCATTGGGGTCCTGAACCACACGTTTGGCACATCTGATAGCTACATCGACGTTATTGGTCAGAAGTTCTGTGAAAAAAAGAGGAAATCTATATATTAAGTTGGGTATGCGGCTAAGTCTGGTAAGTTTGTTTAGATTGATAAAATTTATGGGAAATACAATAGAAAAATAAGCTAGTGGTTTGAACTAGCAGGGACTACTTCCCTGTTTCCATAGAAAGTGAAGGTGGTGGGTGATTGGAGACTGTGTACAACTAAAAATCACGCTCGCCTGAAATAGTTCCAAAAATGTGTCTACGTCAGTCTGCTTACTTTACATAATGCTAAATGTATAAGTAAGGTTTTTACAGCCCCATAACATAACAAAATGATCATATCTGTGAGGTGTTGATATGGTTGTTGATCAATACTAATGAATTACTTGGCCAGGTGCTGATTTCTGGCTTTCAAAACTCACTTTCCGGCTGGTACTCTACAGCCAGTCACTCTTTTGCAGGTTCAGATAGAAATAAATGATGAAAATCTACAATAAAACTACAGAGAAACAACATTTTCTGGAAGGTTTGGACTGGCTATGGTACTGACCACTGCATTGGATTCCACAGACGTTCTTGCCTCCAGGGGTTCGGTAATCTTCACACCAGTAACGGCTGTTGATCTGGAAGATGCCGTAGTCAGTGGACCCATCTGTATCATGGTTGGTAGCCTCGGTGTTGAAATGTGATTCCCACTGGCTAAGACACACCCCTGAGAAAACATAGCAAGTTCACAAGACTTGACACAGACATCATCCAAGTTAGTCTTTTAGTCTGACCTACAGGAATTGGTACAGCCTCCTCATGAGATTCTTCTGGAATCCCCCCCCCCCCCCCCCCTTTGCGTTTCCTTCAGTTTTTCAAAATCCCCTGTAGCACTGCATCAATGTAGCCAGCAGGCTAGCTATAGAGGTAGTGATTAAAACACAACACATACAAATGAAAATTACATTCATGTCTAGATTCAATATGTACTTATGTGATTTGATATCCCCACTCCCCCCCCCCCCCACACACACATATTATTTTACTTACAGTTGGCCAGGCTATAGCCATGGTAGCCATCCATACCGTGAGCCTTCAGCACCCTGGCCCACTCACATCGCTGATACACTTTAGCACTGGCCAGGGCCACAAACATTAAAAACAGAACAGACCTCATTGTAGATATGTGGTTGGATGAAGATGAAGTGTTTTCAAACTCTCCTTAGTATTACTTATATAGGCCTATGTAAGAGGAAGTTAAATAGACATTGGCGTGGCTACTTAAAACAATATATCATTTGCTTTGAAAGTCAGCCAACTTCAACAAACATGTTGAAACGGTGAAGCTTTCGCTTTTAACCTTGAATGAGTCAGGGTTAATGTGCTTCACCAGTAGGTTTGCTTTTAGGATAGTGGTGTTATAATTTTTATATATGTGAACTGCTCTGAAGGATATCATATCATATGAGTGATCATATGATCATATGAAAATTTTTCTAAAGGGGAAATAATTCTGATTTTGCTTCTGTTTTAATTTAATGTATCGGTTATATTGGCATTAACCTACCATACATACAGTAAGTATGCCTGATGATTCTACAGAAACGGTTCAAATTGGGGGGTGTAAAAATCTTCAAACTTGTGTTCTATTTTCCCAATTGTAAAGCATATACAGTGGTGGCCAAAATTATTAGAACACTTGGCATACATTTAAGAGGTTTCAGTTGTTTTTGTTCAATTGGCCATTAAAATACCCATAAAACGAATGAAATATATACAAAGTCATCATTATGCTCTATAAACCATAGAATAGAGCCATCATAAGGAGACTTATGTCATTTTCCTTACAAAAAACAAGCTAGGCCTATTTCACTGTCAATGTCACACAATCATGTTCCATTCAAAGGAAAGCCTTTGGCTTGAGTTGCAGAAGGCATGGGATAACATTAGTGTTCAAGTTCTCAGGAAATATATTGACACTATGCCAGAGAGATGTGCTGCTGTAATTGCTGCAAAAGGTGGACATACCAAATATTAAAGTTAAAAGTGGATAAAAACAGTAGGACTCACTTCATCTGATATTTGTTGTGCTCAGAGCAACCATCTGCATGTTTCATGAACATTATGAAATGAAATCATGTTTTGGAGGCAAGAAAAGGTCAATATTTTCAGATCTGTCAGGTGTTCTAATAATTTTGGCCACCACTGTATGTTACCACTATGTGAAATCATCCATAAATTCATCATTAATTTTAGTTGTGCAAACACCAACCAACTTTATGTACCCGTTAACATAAAGCGCTGGATGTCGCTAAACTTCCTGCTTCTTAATGCCAACAATACTGATGTTGTTTTTTCAACCAGGTGGACCATATAGGTAAGTGTTTGAGAATACTACTCTAAATTTTGATAACTGTGTAATCTCCTATAGTCTATCCATAAAAAATCTCGGGAGTTAAATTTGACCATCGAATTTTTATTTACAGCAGTGGAGTCCTGTGCAGATATTTACAGTGAATAAAAGTTGGTTTGCCAAAATAAAGAAAAAAACATTCAAGAAGAAAATAACTCTAAACTGCACTTTGGCTATGCTACTAAAAATGGTCCCAAGGCAGGAGCTGCTGTCTGTAGCTGTCTCTCTCTGTGTGCTTGTCCAGTTATGAGGTTTCTCTCTCTAGGTGCTCCAGCCGTGTCCCTTAAATACAGGTGGGCTCCACGTACTCAAGAGACCATTATCAATTATCTCATCAAAAGCATTCATAAGGACAGCAATGTTCAATTACAATATGTTATCATTAAATAATACATTGAAGTTTATTTTAAAACATGTTTCTTTAAAAAGGGTGCTTTAAACGGCCTAATCCCTAAACAGAAACACAAACACTCCTCCCACTCTATTGGACTTGGTTTCTTCCCCTAGGAACCCTTCTACTTAAATCAAATGGATGGGTTTGGCAGTTCCCGGTCTATGGCAGAGGAAGAGACAAGTGTAGCAGAGAGGAGAGGTGACAAACAATTTAAACTCAGTAAATAGAATATTCTTATCACCAGTACACTGTCTTGTTTTCCTTAACTGTAAAAGGTGTTAAATGTGTGCATGTCACATCTGTGCCTTACTTTAGGGCACTGGACACCCCCCCCGCCCCTTCCAAAGGCGACCCCTGTGGAGCCCTGGACAGGAAGTCTGTGGCACAGTTCTCATGGCCCTTCCTGTACATGACCACAAAGTCAAAAGGCTGCATGGCGAGGAACCACCTGGTGATCCTGGAGTTGGTGTCCTTCATGTTTGACAGCCAGGACAAGGCACAATGGTCCATCTCCAGGGTGAACTTCCTCCCCAGCAGGTAGTACTTAAGTGAGTATAGTGCCCACTTGATGGCACTCCTTCTCAACCACTGAGTACCGTACTTCATTCTTTAGAAGTTTCCTGCTGATGTATGTGATGGGCTGGAGGTTACCTGGCTCTCCCTGTAGCAAAGCTGCTCCGATGCCCACATCAGATGCGTCGGTGCCCAGGAGTGTCCAGGATAAGGTGAAGAGGCAAGATCTGGAGAAGCTCCATCCTCTTCTCCTCACACAGGTGGTCCAGGTCCAATTGCTTCTCCAGTTCTGGTCCAAGCCAGTACTGCTCTGCTGGCTTCCTCCCTCACAGCCTTGATAAAGAGTGTGTGGGCTGCTGATTGTGCAGGGGTGGGGCAAGGGTGCCAATGTTAGAGCATGTTGATATGGAAGGTCTGGTGAGGCTGTTTCCGGGTCAGGCATGTGGATCTGGTATGGTACCGGACCCTTCTTCTGCTTGATCTAGTAAGGGCCCTGCCACTTTGCCAACAGTTTGCTCTCTGATATTGGTAAAAGCAACAGGACCTCCTCACCCGGCTCAAAACTTCTGTGCCTTGCTGACCGGTCATAGTACTTCCGCTGTGTTTGAGACTGGAGGAGGGTTTCCTGGAGGGAAATGGGCGTGATTTGAGGACGTGTCCCCGCTGTATGCATTTTGAGGTGCCTGATTGCGTCTAGACTATTCAGAGTTCCGAACACAAAGCAAGCTCGTCCACCTCGCAAGGTGGCCTGGCTGATCCGAACACAATGCGAGCACAAAGCGACCTCTGTGCGTCTACACCTGTCACTTCATGCAGCCTGCCGTGATCGGATGACCGAGAACGCATTGAAAAAACAGGTGTAACCACGGCCTTTGAGGTGTTGACTTGAGATCACATCAACCAAGACGCATGTTAATGCCAGGTATAAACAGGGCCTCTGGTGCTGCCCTGGAATGGTTTAGTTCCTATCTTTCTGGCAGAACTGAATTTGTTTCCATGGAGGGGGGAGTCACAGGGTGTCACCTTGTAACCTGTGGTGTCCCACAAGGGTCAGTCCTCCTCACCCCCATGCTGTTCACTCTCTACATGCTCTCCAACATTGCAACCTTATTTTTTGTTAAGAGTAATGAGTCATATTACTATATATTTCAAGTCAATGGCACAGACTTGACCAATGGAGTCCTACCCACAGGGCATGTTGGTCATCCATCATTTTTTAATCCCTTATTTACCCAGGAGAGATTTGCTAAGCACACCCTTGTCCACATTCACAGATTTAGACCTGAGAGCTATCCAATACAGCCACAGGCTTCTCTTGTTGGTCAATCAGTTGCAGGTTAGTGCTTTGCTGAGGAAATTCAGTTAGCTAAATCTATTTTCCTTTAAGACACAACAAGAACCACTTATTATGAAGTTAAATAATAAGAGGGTGTTACTACATCAAGCAATTTATCAAATTTGACACTCTATCAAGGTAAATATTATTCAGAGTTACTCAATTTCTTATCACAGGATTAAGTGTACTATGTCAGGTGGTTCACTGGAAACGTTTGCAAACATCATTTGGACTTTATGTGTAGATAGTGGGTACAAATTCTTTCTATCTATGAGTGATGTTCAATACCTGCAAAATGAAGTATTGCATAAATATATGTAGGACGGCAACCATAGGTGTGAATGTGAGTGTGTTTGTCTATGTGTTTACCCTGTGATGCATTGGCAACTCACATGAATTAATAAATATATGCAGTGTAACGCTAAATCATCCATACATCCTGAGAAAAGCAAATTAATTATTGCACAATTGCTACACAATAAAAATAATAAGGTTTGACTGTGCTCTACCCAGATAAGTATGGTGAGCGGTACAAAACTGAAGTGAGCTTCAATCGAAGCAAATCATTTATTTGTTCTAAGTTTTATAAAGTTCTAAGTTTATCCTCTATGCCAGGCATTGTCTTTGCAGGACATTTCCCTAATACGCCGGAGAGGGATTAGGAATGTGCCCCTGATTAAATGACAATAAATATTAAACAAATAATTGATTGTCTTATACTATGCACAATCTCATATGCTACTTGAGAATTTAGCTAAACAATGCATTATAAGTTTAAATTTATTGAAGATGCAAAAGTGTGACATATTGTATATAATGGGTGTTGCCCCTATGTCTTCAATAGGAAAATGCTGTGTGTAAACATGCATGTTTGAGAAGCATTCAAATCATAGAAGACATAAAACATTGAGTTCATTGATCATTGAGTTTTCTGTGAGAGCTTTCTCTCATCTCATGGTCTCATGCATGGAGACATATTCAGGAGAGTTAAATGACACTTATCTAAGATCATATTGAGATCTCTTGTTTTGATCAGAGTGAGGTCAACATGAGCTTATATGTGATTGTTTCTCTTGAGTTAAATTTGAGAAATGGGAAAAAATGCCTTTAATCTCATTTTAGCTCATTTGTATCTAGGAGAAATAAAACATACAAATATGAGATCTCTTCTTGGATTTTGCTTTCTTATAGGAAGGCACTGTATAAGCAACCATATTCTTATGTTTTTTCACTAATCTGAAAATAGGAAGGCTCTCAAGAATGATTCAATCAATAGAATGAATCAAATAATTTGAGACCGAAAGTCCTTATGGAATTTGACACAGTGCTCACCCAAATATAGATTTCCTACAATAAGAGGGGCATCATAGTCAGGCAGGCCATAAAGCATTGGGGATTCATCAGTCAACCACATGAGGGAGACAAACATTAATTCATGATTAAGGGTATATATTTCTAATATATTTCTAATATATTATATGTATATAATATATATATAATTATTAGCTAAGTAAGTAAGATAAATTCTAAATAAATATTACATTGCCATTTAATGTTCTGATAATCATTAATTCCATGGTGCATGACCATTAAGTGACAATTATAAAAAAAACTCCATACATATTAATAGCATAGTGTTTTAATAGCAATGTTGAGTGAAATATAATAAATGTTAAAGTCAGTCACATCAAGGAGCATAAATAGGTAAGTACAAAAACACAATGCTCAAAATGAATGATGAGATTTGATAACAATGATAAAATGCAGTTCAACAAAAACCTAAAGTTTCTTAAAATGTAATGTTTCTTTTTGTTGTAATAGTCTTTTCTCCTGCTGGAAAGCTTTTTTCTTGCCCATCACAGATAATCAGTGATCCATCAAACAATAATGGCAAGTTTGACAGAATTTCATAGACTTTGCCTCAATCACAGAAATGTAAACTGTGTTTTACCAAAAATCTTATAACTGTGATATATAGGTGATTTTAAACTGTAAAGCATTTTCTCAGTCAAGACATGACAGATATTCTGAGTTTCATCATTTTCTAAACAAAGGCCAACCAAAAACAGCATTGAAAAATAGCTGTCGAGTCAGTCATTGGAAATTCAATAATAAAAAGTCAATAATTAACAATGCTGCTTGAAATTGGTGGGACTGAATCACAACACTATTGGATTTGTTAACAGATTCCACAGTGGAGTCAAGGTGCCTGCAATGGCTATCAGGATATACTGGATTAATTTCTATGCAGGCTGCCATTATATAATTTACTCCACTTGACTGAGAAGTAGTCATACTGCATAGATTGAAATTACATTTACAATCACATTAAAGTTTTGATTGAATTGGGGCCAGTTTTCTAGTCAAGTCGAAATGTTTACAATATGTCAGCTGCTTTAGAGTATGAGTAAATTAGAAAAAGTTAAACCAGGCAAATCAAACAATGCCAAGTTAATTAAAATTTTTGTTTAAAAAAAAATATTATAAAAAGAAATGATTTTAATAAGCATTAATTTTCCGTTTTCATTCAGACCAGCAGTAGTATCAAAAGAAATTATAACATGGACAACGTGGTAACTATATACTTGATGACTTCAATTATGTACACTATGACTACATAATATGGAGCTGATAGTGAAGACAAACACTATGCAGGTGACTGTTTTGATACCTGCACTTAACTGTACTTAACATGGGAACAAATTATATTTTAAAGACACATCAACAAAGAATATTAATAGCGTATATGTGGTTGTTTATGGAAAAACTGGGGACATGGTCGTACTTTGACAATGGCCAGGTTTGCAAAGACTGTAGCCGAATGATTTGATGCCATTATCATTTTTATGCACAACCCCGAGAACAAATGATCCTAATGTCAACATTTCTTCTTGCCAGATCACATAGAGGAAGGAGAAAAAGCTTAGTGTGCATTGTATTGTGGGATGGGACAACAAGACTGAATGATGTCCTTTGAAGTGGCCACCATCTTTATTTCCCTGGTCAATTTGACTGTATGATTCTATTGGTGTAGGTAATCTTAAAATTTGATTTGACAGATAAATTATCATTCCCTACTAAGTGTGATTTGGAATCATGCATACAATTATTGTTACCTAAAGCAAGGAATACTTTAAATAACACGGCAACTATTTAAATGTGCTTCATGTAGCAGTTTAACATCAATAAAACATCACCACATTAATTTTGTGTAATTATCATAAACAAAACAAGACCATCACTGAAAAGATTGGCGGCCTCTGCACTGCATTTTACATTGTGCGCTACTGGGTTGGATTTGGTGGGAAATCTGCTGGATTGCCTTACAGCAAAATACAGAAAGAAGGTGCTGTTCTTCCAGCACAAACAGAGCTAAAGCTTTCAGAGTTTCAGGCAATGGAAGATGGTTGAAGAACAACATCCTTTTATCCATTTATCCTCTTCAGTAAAGCCAAGGATGCCATGGTCTCATTTGTTTCCACTAGTTATACTAGGGTTTTACAATGGAGGATGATGTACTGACGGTTAACAATTATACATGTAGCACCTTTTAATAATGTGTTGTATGCACCCGGTATAAATCTCACTGGAAAACAAATGTGATGAAGTTTTCCAGGAAAGCCTATAAAATTGCCCTTTGGTTTTTAATGTGAAGGAGCCTCTATGAGGGTGATGAGAACAAAATTGTGTCCAGGAAAGTCATAGTGGTGCAGGGACGTGATGCCATAAAACAATACAAACAATGTTAGTTATGGTTAGTCCTAGTGAATCATCCTTCAAGTGAGCATACAAAATTCCAGGTATAAATTGTGTCTGTGTTTTCTTTCTAAACAAGCCAGGATAAGGATGCCATCCCAAGTCTTTCTTTAACCTGAATTTTGAGACCATGTTGCTCTTGTTAAAAAAAAAAAAGGCATAAACATTTATTTATGTGCTAAAATTTGGAAATGCCTGACCTGTCTAGTCCTCATCCCTCCTGAGTAGGGCTGCAACAATAATTGCGTACCTGCCATACTAGGCAGATTACTGTGGGTTTGGGAAAAATTACCACCATAACAGCTGGAGCGCTTGATTTCAAGGTTTGCTTTTTAATTTTTGTGGGTGAGCATTGATGCTAGGATGCAGCCTATGTGTATAATCTGACATAAAGTAATAAAAACAAGTGAGTTTGTCCACAATCTGAGGTTCTTGTATATCCCTCTGTTGCTCTTTGGACACCTTGTCTGGAAAAAAAAAATACTAGGCTTACCCCTAATACAAATTATTTGTGTTCAATTATAGAATATTCTGGTTTTAGAAGCCTATTTTTTAGGTGTACAAATAATACTGAACATAACGTAGGCTCACACTAACAAATGCACACCCACAATAGCCTAGTTTTATCCTGAGTCATATTACTTGCAAAAGATATAGCCTTTGGCCCCCGATCATGATCAAGAGCTGTGGATAGAAGATCTCCATGCATCTCATTCTCAATCTCAAATGTCCTATTTTGGGCACATTTTGCCTTTGAGCGATGAGGCAGAACCATCAAATTTAGATGAAGCAATCCTAATGTGTCCTAATGTGCTGCAATCGACATCCTCAATCGACATCCTTGACTGCAGTTTTTCATTTGTTCCAAATCAGAAAAACAACATTTTTGAGGTCTTCCTTCTTCCTTCCTTCCTTGTCTAGTAATCAGAAAAAAAATTCAAAAACACATACTTCTTCAGTGTTTTGTGATTATCACCTCTTGGCCAGCATCTCAAAGTAATTTTAGAAAGGAGCAGGGAATTTCAATGGCAAATTGGGCTAAAGAAAAATGCCTAGGCCATTTAGAGGCTACCAGGACACACTTCTAGACAAAGAATGTATACAAATCTGTTGGAAATCCCCCACCCCGACAGAAAACTCCATTATAGCTCTACTTCTGGGTTTTCATCCACAGCCATAGAAATAGAGAGAGGGGTTTATCTTGTATATCGGTAGGTAATTTCACCTCAGGCACTCAGATGATAAGCCTCTCCCTGGTAAAACCATCTCAAGGGGCTTTGTCTTAAATAACTTTTAATCACGTAACAGTCATTGGTTAACATAAAAGTCTACATTTCCTTTGTGTTTGGCATGAGGAAAAATAGTGTATGGGAGTGATTTTACATGGAAATGTACACAAGGCTTGCTTACATACAATATTGCAGGGCCTAATGCTAACTGGTATTTAGTGCCGTAGTGGTTGACAAACATAAAAGGTGGGCTGTAGTTGCTAAAGATGCTAGGTATGTATACATTAGATGTCTAACAGTGCAATCAAGTGCAGGAAAGAAACCCTTTTTCTGCAATAGAGGCATTGGTAACACGTCCATTACCGGTTTTAAGAGGAACACACACTCCCTCATACAGAGACGCACATATACATACTCTCGCGCATCCACACCAAAGTACAGTACAAACGCACGACATTGTCAATAAATAAGTTCACCAGTTATTGCTAATTTTGACATATTTCACATTTTGTACCTAAACAACCCCCTTACAGTGTAAATACTAAGCATTTTTGTCACAATTTTATGTGTGTAGGGTATACTTTAGTTGGGATCTCAGAGACCCGCTTGTAACCCCCACTTAAAATAACAAGATTATTGGCCTGTTGAGTGTCTCCTTAAAGAACTGCCTATAATCGGAGCAGAGAGAAACACACAGCTGGAAATAGCACCCAAATCCCTGGCAGGGTGGATGGTGCCTGAAAGGCCTTCCAGTGTGCTTTCATGTCTTGTTTCTGGTGAACATGCGCTCTCCACGCAGGGTGAGGTGCTGGAGTTGGTACTGCAGAACCTCTGTGTCTGCCGACTCTTTGATGCTCATTTTGTCCAGATTGAGGTAGTCCAAAGACTTGGACTGGGCCCTCTTGCCTTTAAGCAGGCAGAGGGGTAAAGGCCCATGCAGGCCTCTCCCAGGCTCCCCGTGGGCCAGGGACCTGAGGAAGGTGTCACCGGAGCTGGGCATACGCCTCCGTCTCCTTCCATTGGCAGCGGGAATGTCATAGGGCTGGTAATAACGGCTTTTGGCTTTGAAGATGCGCGAGGCCCGGTGGATGCCCAGGTCCATCGGTTTAGGGACAGTGCTCGGGATGGAGCTAGGCAACGCCTCTGATACAGGGCTCTCCTCTGGAGTGCTGGCCGACCACTTTTGGGCCAGTTTGAGCAGCTCTTCGCCAGTGGTGAAGCCCACCAGGTAGTTGGAGTCCATGTGGAGGATCTGGTATCCTGCAACAGTACTTTTGATGGGTGAGCAAGGGGTGCTGGCACAGCGGGGTCTGTCCACCTCCGGCTTCAATGTGGCTTTGACCTCAGCAGCAGGCAGAATGGTGATGGGCGCCCTAGACACTCCACTAATATCCAATTCCATCTTCACAGACATAGCCTGACTGAAGAGAGGCAGAGAGAAAACATGATTATAATTATTCATGTTGTCTGTTATAATCGGTGGTTATGCTTTTACAATTTGTTTGCTCTTTAAAGCAGTGGTTCTCAACCATGATCTACAGAGGCCCAAGTGTCTACAGGTTTTCATTCCAACCAATCACTACAGCAGCTAACAGCTCACCGATTAGCACACCTTCAACCAGAGTCAAGGAACTAACCTGTGAAGTCAGCTGCTGTACTGGTTGGAATGAAAACCTGCAGACTCTTACACCTTGACACTATATACTTAAAATGGACATATATTCATATAATCTGGGGGGAGCCAAGCAGGAGATTGAAAGCTTTACAAAGCGAAAATTATTTTGATAATCATGAGATAATAAAAAAAACTGAAGTGAACTGCTGAGAGGGTTGTCTTCAAGCCAGCAGTGTCAGCTATCCCATTAGCTTATTGTTGTTGAAATGTTGTTGTTGTTGACACCAGAGAAGAAAATATACGGGACTTTGCAGAGAGAGTGCGTCCCTATCAAACTCCATTGTGACTCTGAGATTCACATACTCTTCTAACAAGACATTTTTCTTTAATCCATGGGCTCATTTAAAATGTGTATAACACAGAGCCCCATATTAATAAACAAAATGAATCCAATATGGATGTTTTTCAACATTTAATTTGCATTTATCCAAATGGTAGAGAGTTAAATACCAAGTTAGGTCTGATAAAAATGTACCAAATATACACAATACATTTTAGAATTTAAAATATTCTACATATATCAGAGGTAACTACATCCAACATATATTCTGAAAACATTCGCTGAAAACCAAAGAAAAATCCGCAGAACTAAGTTAGATGTGATCGATAGGGGCTGCATGTTGCTATAGAAATGCAAGGACAACACATAATAATGGAACGTGGAAGTGTCAGACACTAGGTGTTGTGTAGAAACAAAATGTGATGAGACCGGGGAAATCTGGAGACCTATTAGTTTTTTTTAGAATTGGAACATCTTGTCCATCGTTTACTAAGGAGTATACTAGTTACCTTTGAAGTTTGGGTATTTATTTGGGGCAACCGACAACCCTGAACACAACTCTTGTTCAGGACGCATTCTTCATATTCTTCACTTTTGGATCAACCATTTAGAACACTCAGCTCTAGTTTTTACCCCAAAAGGTAAACAAAAAAGTGAAATGAATGCATTCATTAATTTTCCTTGCGCTCACTGTAATGTCAAACAAAACAGCCAATACCTTTTTATTATTTGTCACAGCCCGGCTCCTAGGCCATGACAAAAACGGGAAGGGACGCAAAGGATGGCAGTAAAATAAGAGTATTTATTATAATAAAGTAAACAACTGAAGAAATAACTAGAAAAATCGAGTGTGTCAGTCAGTAACATCAGTAATGTAAATGTGGATGCATGAGCAGTGGAGTGTATAGTGTTGTAATGCAGAAACAAAGCTAAAGTCAACCGAAAGCAAAAAGCCTGTAGCTGCTGAATACAGGTGAGAGAGCGCCTCAAACAATGCTGGGAGTTGGCCTTTTATGCCATGAGAGCACTAGGCCCAGGTGTTCCCAATCTTGCTGACTGCCACGCCCGCCTTCCTCTGGTACCTCTATGACACATAGGGAAACAGTACAACCACAACCACACCAGCATCAAATACAGTACAGAATAGGTTAGGCAGGGGCCGTCACATATTATGATACCTTTATTTAACCAGGAAGTCCCTTGAGATTGAAATCTCTTTTCCGAGGGAGACCTGGCCAAGACAGTTTGCCAGTTACAGTTTAAAATGAAAGTAAATAAAAACACAGACAGGGATGTGGCAACGTACCACATAACCGGGGTCCGGACAGACAGAGACTCAGACAGGTGGAGAGTTTAATGGCCAGCATGGCCGTTTATTTGCGCCACCGCAACAATAACCCGGCCCGGGTCTCGACGGCCGCTGGTTGTCGGCGCCGTCTCCTCCGCCGGTCGTCCGCCCCGGTCCCGGTGGGCCAGCCGCGGAGCCCCAAGGCTGCCCCAGCCTGCCAGGCTTCCAGGGGCATCCCGCCCCAACCCCGGCTGGTCAGCCCTTGCAGGCGACTCCCGACCGCCCCCGGACCTCCGCGGGACGCCGCGGCAGGAGACGGCCCGCTCCCGCTCCATCTCACCCGTCGCTGGCTGTGGCTCTCCCGTGGCTGCCGACCGGATCCTCCGCCCACGTCGGCCCCAAGCACTCACGCCGCCAGCCTCTCACACTGGCGCGTTCTTCCTCTCGCGCACACATTCACACACACGTTAAAAGGGCCCGGCTGCAATTAGGCTTAATTGGCCGCAGCCGGTCCCGGATCCAGGGTAGATTCCATTCTCCCCTGGATCCATGTTCAGCCTCACCCCACCCTCCTCCCAGCTGCCACAAGGGAATACAAACAGCAAAATACAAAAATAAAAACACAACAGACAGGGAATACACACATCAAGCACACAAGGAAGAGACTAAATCCAGCTCAATTAAAGCAGGTGCAATTCTCAGTTACATGGACCTTTAACATGGCTTTACATTTTTTTTAAATTAGTCAGATCTAGTATACTCTGCAGATTATTCCAAGTCCAGGGAGCACAGTAGGAGAAGGCATTTTCCCCCCACTCATAAGGACCCTTGGAACCTGGTAAGAAAGTCACCTGGTGGAACGAAGCTGAATAGTGCTGGAGGTCTGTGTCAGGAGATTACATAAATATGAGGGGAGTTTGCCCAGCATGGCCTTGTACACAAAAATATACAAATGAAATTGTCTGCGTAGATTTAGTGATGGACAGTTGACCAAACCATAAAGACAAGCGTACAACCTGTTGGCCAATGCTGAAGGGCAGCGACATCTGCTGGGTAACATTCATGTTGCAGGAGGAGAAGGCATATGCAGTGGCGTAACATCACACCAGTGAGTAAAGCAACATCATTAAGAAACTCCATAATGTCAGCATAATGTTAGAGTCCAAAACGTTTATAGATGCTTATGTTAGCAAGACAAAAATTCTATAATTTTTAATATTGATAGCTGACACGACCCACAACCCTGAGACTCTTATGCTCTACCGACTGAGCTGTCCTCAGCTTAAAGGGTAATTCCGGTATTTTTAAACCTGGGCCCTATTTGCACATATTTTGGGGTCTAAATGACTAATAGGAACAAAAAGTTTTGGAATTGGTCCGGTAGATCGCCTCAGCCGGCAGTCGCGAAATGGGTTGCAATGGCTTCAACGTAATCCTTTGGTGCAACTGCACCCGATCAAAGTACGTCCACTAAAAGTGCTTGTTTTTGCCACTGACAGGCTCAGATTGTTATTTGAAGTGTCTGACAACATTACAGAAAGGATCCCTACAGAGATAGGTCTTTGTTTAACCAGAGTCTCGCTCTGAAATCTGAAAGTTGTTGCAGGAAGAGGTTAAACAAAGGTTTCTGGTAGGATAGGTAGGCAGGATAAGATGTTACTATTCCTTGTGCCATATTCCGGGGTAAACACTCAGAAGCCCAAATTTGCAGCGTCATTCGTCAGGTGGCACCATTTGCTAGCTACATTACATGTCCAAAAGTATGAGGACACCCCTTCTAATTAGTGAATTCAGCTATTTCAGCCACACCCATTGCAGACAGGTGTATAAAATCAAGCACACAGCCATGCAATAGACAAACATTGGCAGTAGAATGGGCTGTACTGAAGAGCTCAGTGACATTCATGTGGCACCGTCATAGGATGCCACCTTTCCAAGTTTGCAACAAATTTCTGCCCTGCTAGAGCTGCCCCGGTCAACTGTAAGTGCTGTTATTGTGAAGTGGAAACGTCTAGAAGCAACAACAGCTCACCTGCAAAGTGGTAGGCTACAAGCTCACAGAACAGGACTGCCAAGCGCTGAAGCGCATAAAATCATCTGTCGTCTGTCCTCGCAACACTCGCTACTGAGTTCCAAACTGCATCTGGATCAACATCATGGGTTTCCATGGCCGAGCAGTGTCGGCTGGAGTGGTATAAGGCTCAGCGTTATTGGACTCTGGAGCAGATGGTGAATCACGCTTCACCATCTGGCAGTCCAACAGACGGATCTGGGTTTGGCGGATGCCAGGAGAACGCTACCTGCCTGAACGCATAGTGCTCACTGTAAAATTTGGTGGAGCAGGAATAATGGTCTAGAGCTGTTTTTCATGGTTTGGGCTAGGCGCCTTAGTTCCAGTGAAGGGAACTCTTAACTCTGCAGCATACAATGATATTCTAGACAATTCTGTGCTTCCAACTTTGTGGTTTGGGGAAGGTCCTTTCCTGTTCCAACATGACTGCCCCAGTGCACAAAGCGAGGTCCAGAAATTGTTTGTCAAGATCTGTGTGGAGAAACTTGACAGAGCCCTGACCTTATTGAATACCTTTGGGATGAATTGGAACGGCAACTGCAAGCCAGGCCCAACCTCACTAATGCTCTTGTGGCTGAATGGAAGCAAATCCACACAGCAATGTTAAGCAAATTATACTGTTTGCAGGCATCTGGTTTTCAGTGTAATATCATCAACATAATGAACCTTTAGGCTGAGATATGGTTCCATCAACCATGTATCAAGTTGTGGTTGCACAGTGTGCCACTTTTTTCAGTTCCATCTCAAATTCTCTCTGACATTTGGAATAGGCAGCGCAACTTGGGAAAACTGATTGTAGGAGGGAATCACAAATCTCTCATCCAGGGTGTTAATCATCCTTTAAAAACCTTTGTTGTGCACAGTGTTTATTGCTAAATAAAAAGCGTCAGATCTCTTAAATCTGTTTGCCTTTGAGAGCTCACTGGATACGAGGATGCGTTATAGAGTGAACCAGTAACGGTTGTGTGTGTCACAGGCCTAACGGCCCACTTACAACACTCATTTGCTATTTTGGAGCAGTGTCAACTTGATTTTGACACAGCGAGAGTATCGCCGTGACCATAATCTTTTTTAATTGTGCAGCCCGAATACTAATGTCCATGCTTTTTGAGATGTTCAACGGGCAGATGTCCACATACTGTTGGCCATGTAGTGTACCTACTAACACTACGTGGCATATCATTGGGGTTATCAAGTGGGCAAACTGATGTTCCGTTGAGTTGGACCCACGACACCTCAAGAAGGCTCAACACTGTATTCCTGCCCCACTTCTTAGTTATCAATGCTGGGGGGGGGTCCCTGCATTCCCTTTATCAAGCACTTCTTCCTCCCTTGGTGTTACCTTCTGCCAGCCACACAAGCAAACCTGAAGCCTCTTTCCATGTACCTCTGAAATAGTGGCTGTCACTGAAATGTTCCCCCCACTCATAGTCATATCCGTTCAAGGCCCTATAGCCGTGTCAACCATCAGTGAGTCATCTTCCGCCCCCGCTCTTGCAGAATCTAGGGGTGTTTTACCGATATTTGTCTTTGCAGCAACTGAGGGTGTAACCAAATGGCCTGACTAACCTTGGATACTGCTGCAATGACTTGCTAGTCCATTGCAGCCTTGATGGGGTCTATTTCCTTCTGTCGGCTGTCTTTCTGGCCGTCACAAGGTCTTTCCCTAGTTGTCAGCTGTACTACTCACAACAGTCAGCTGTAGCATTCATCAATACACAGAATAAGATGTTACTATCCCTTGTGCCATAATCCAGGGCAACCACTCATAGAAGCCCAATTCACATGTTATAAGATTAATACAAAAACCACCAAATGAACACCATAGCAACCATCAGGCCACACCATCATAAATCTACAGCGTCATTTGTCAGGTGGCACCATTGGCTAACTACCTACTCTAGCCAATAGCACTATGTGGGATATCATTGGGGTTATCAAGTGGGTACTTGAGTTGGGCCCACGACACCTCAAGAAGGCTCAACAGTGTATTCCAGTGTCCTGGAACCACCCCGGGGTGCTGATGTCCTGAGAACTTTGGTTTACTACCTGCTGCTGGACTTCATCTGACTGACTTGACATACTTCTTAGGAAATAGTTGTCCCTGCAATAAGTAATATATTCATGTAATGCATTACTAATGTCTTACCACCCACTACTGGTAACTATAAGGTTCTCCAAGGAGTTTATACAGGACATACATTTCACAAAAATGTAATTTGTACAAGATCTTTTCATTATTATTCTGCCACAGTGAAGGGTAGCGTCCATCCAATGAGTTTGGTGGCATTTCTCTGAATATTGGTAGACAATATGTTTCTGACATTTAACTATATTACAACAATGCCAATCCAATGAGTCAAGTCCCTCTATTTCAGGTCAGCAGTATTCGGACAAATGACCATCAGCTGTTTCAAATTTCACAGGTGTAACATATTACTCTAATTATTTATAAATGGAAAGCTGTGAGTGTCAGGGTGTGGTTTATATGCCTTGGAAGTGTTGGTAGAGTCTACTTTATAGGCTAAAAGATAGAAGACAAGAAAACTGCAGGTGAGGGCCAGAAAACTGAGTATGACCACCAAGAAGGCTGTTGTGAGGATGAAAGAAAAGAAAAAATAAATTAGAGCTATTGCAGAATGTTTGTGCATTCCAAAGTCAACAATATGTAATGTCCTAAAGAAGAAAGTAACCGTAAGGGGTGTGGAACTAAATATTGACCTTGCAAGTCATTCAATTCGTCAAAAATTAAAATACTTACGCTGACATGAAATAGGGGGACTTGACTCATTGAATGGCATTGTTGTAATATAGTTAAATGTCTGTTAAAAAAAACCCCACATGAAATAAATGTAGACACTGTGAATTTTGCCTCATGGTCATTGCTTGATTTGAAATACAAATTTGATTAGTACAGAGGAAAAACTTGACACAACTGTCCTAATACTTTTGAATTTAACTATATAAATTTAGTGTGCATTTTTTTTATTAGACATATTGATGGAATTACAATCTAGCATTTGCTAGATTAAAGCTTGTAATTAAATTTGCATTCTGTTTGGTCATACCTATATTCAAAAAGGCCTTAGGGTGTTACTTTTCAGTGTGTTGCGGGGCTGCACAAGGTGAAAAGGATATCTTTCCAATGCCCTGCGTTCCCTGAAGCAGAAGCTGCAATTTTAACCAATTTCGCCTAATTTTTCACCATGGTTAGAATGAATCAGCAGAACCGTAGACCAACAAATACAAATGTGGTGAAAGAGTTTCAAGCGTCCTGTGAAGATGGTGTAAATAAAGATGTCACCTCAAAACCTATGGGTTGATAAAACAAATCATTAACACAATGGGACATGCATGCTATAGGTAATCTCTGTCATAGAATATTAAAGGAGTGCTGTAAGTATTTCCATACCCTATGCTCATTTTGCCTGGTTGTCCCTGCTTTGGTAGACAGGAAGGTGGGTACACTATGACCCCACCCTCCTTTACATTTACTGTCCACTGTCTGAATAGGTAGTGAAAAAGGTGAATACACAGACTCCACTGGCTGGAAAATAGTGCAGCCTTTGTTTTTGAAATGGTAGGCCAATGCGCAAGCAGATTTAGGGTTATAGCCTAAAAACCTGCTGTGGTTTGGATGGCAATGACAGGACACCACTCACATCTCAAAGCAAACAAGTGCACCCATTGAAATCAAAGCCTTACCGACTGTAAGGCTTTGATTATTAAATTATTACATTATTCCATCATACAGCTCAACAGGCATATAACGCGAGGGCACGAAAATAATGTAACAAGACATTAATCTTGACTAAAATATTGACCCCCCCCGCCCACACCCCCTTATTCAACAGTATGACGGTTCCGCCATTCAATCATTACCGTCCGCAGTAAAATCTTCAGAAATACTCCACAATAGGACGTATAGTACACATTATATAATATCTATAGTTGCATTTTGGAAGTTTAAAAATCAAAAATGAAAAATATTTACATTATAAAAGGCTGTGTAAAAGATGACTGTAGCAAAAAAAAAAAAAAATCACAGGCCGGTTTCATCCTGTTTTGCCTGCTGGTTGGGAAGCACCACTGCATGGAAAGGACAGCAAAATAACGTCGCGCGATGTATTTTCATTAGTATGTCACCGACATTTAACATGCGAAGGATTTATCATTTAAAACACCGATTCTTATGATGCTTGTAAGATAGACGACATATGCTATCACGCATTTGACTGCCATTCTCTATGATGGCTGGAATTTTATCTTCCTGTGTAAAATATCTCACGGTTTAATATCTTGCTTTTGAGGAAATACATAACGTTTAATGTGTAAATATGAAATGAATAGCAAACCTGTTCGACTGCAGAGAATGTGATCTGATGTTCACTCCCCTCCTCGTCAGTCCGACCAATGTCAAGCCCCCAGAAATAAAATCCTCCGGTTAAAGTATTTTCAAAATAAAAGCCTGTATGACGAACATATCACTGCTACCAGTTAAAAAACTCATATCTTCAAAATGTCAAATTTTTCAGGAACCAAGAAAAACAGCCTTGTTTTTTGCTTGACCACCATGCATTTTTGAAGGTATCCAAATCATAAGACCAGGGGTTGTGGGAACTGAAAAATGAAAATCACCAAAAAATTTTTTACATGGCAGCAGCAATATATTGCAGGATTAAGGAGTACTAACAAAGTTAAAATAAAGTCTATATTTAAAGGGGCATCTTATATATATTCATATATTTCCTCAAAATGTCCTGTCACCACCATATAGACTTATAGATAAACGATAGGCATACTGTTTGCAATAAGTGGCAATAAATAAAAATTAGATTAGTTGTGCGTCTGTCAGTAATGTTTTCATCGTTATGATACAGAAAACTAGAAAAATTATTTAAAAAAATTAAATAAAGATGAATAATTCTATTTCATAACATTTCACTTTTTCCTAAAGGAGAGAATATTGTCATTTAAAGATTTCATTGAGGATTTTGCCTCAAAGAAGTCACAGGGGTATAGCATTTGAGGCCAAGGCAGAACAAACAGGCTTTAATTAGGGTTCAAACCCCTATTGTGTTCCACCTATTATTTGTTGTCTTATGCCGCATTGCAAATTCCTATGAGCTGGAATGAGCTAAAACCATGAAACTTGGCCCAATAACTGGAAATGGTGTGCAAATGCTTCCCAAGAAACATGAGACCAATCGGCCAGATGGTGGCACTGTAATTAAGGCCCAAAAGCTCAATTTTGGAAAGGCCATGCCCTTCACACGTGACTCCGATTGACTTGATATACAAGTCCAGCTCAATGTGCTCTACAAAAGACTAGATTTTCTGCCATTTTGAATTTTTTGAAAAACATTTTTTACATCTAAACCGTAGGTCCGATTACTACCACATTTTCTGTGGATCATTATTGGACCAAGCTTATCAAGTTATATAAAGCTTCCACAACTGTTGGTCCACAACCGTTGGGCAAATCATCACAAAACTTGCAGGATATGTCCACATAATTACCTGAAACATACCCTGAAAGTTTCATTAAAATAAATAGACAAATGCAAAGAATGGGCGTGGCATAACACAAATCAGACTATAAATCAGAAATTGTTCATCCAGTGTTGTCAGGCTGGGCACAAGTGTATGGACCTAAAAGCACGACTCGAGACAGGGAGCTCAAATGCAAGTCTGTTTAATCCAAGCAGGTTCATTACACAGAAAGGCAGTCAGGATCAGGCAAAGGTAGCAGACAAGTAGCAGGCAAAAATCCAGGTCGAAGAAACAGGCAAAAAGTAAAAAAACAAAACTCACGAGGGAATGCAGGATTTTAAGGTAAGCTGGACCGTTTGTCACAGGGAACAAAGACAAACTGGCAACAGAACAGGGAAACACGCAGACTAAATACTAACAGGGAGGGGAGACAACAGGGCACAGGTGCAACACATTAGGGCAGGGCAGGTAATCACACAGGTGGGAAGCTTCGGGGAGGAAAGGAAGTAAAGTGACCTGAAATGAGACGACAAGTGAGTATCAAAATAAAACAGGAAACACGACAAAACACAAGAGGACAACTAAAAGGGAGTTAACGGGTCCGAGCAGCAAGAAGGTCCTGGGCTCGATTCCCTTGTCCTTGTCTGCGCCCTCTGCTCCCTGGCCGGCTTGTTATAAAATAAATAGATTTTTATAAATTAAGTTACAAATAAATTAGGCTACAATTAAAAATGTTGACACTTAATAATTTGTAAGAAGAAACGTTAAACATTAAAACGTATGCCTATACAAATTCATAGTGAAACATTCCCCTTTAATTAGTGAATATCCCCTTAAGAAAGACTTTTTTTTTCCTCTCGGAAAAAAAGTTATAGCACAGGTGCAGTTAGAACCGTACACTGCAGAGAGAAATAATTTACTTTGTAAAAGACATGAATACCTACTTTTTTAACCATTTAATGCAAGCCTGCAAATACCTTAACACACAAACTGAGACAGGATGGCGAGCTACCCACGGATCTGAGCGCTGAACACACGTGCCAGTGTGAGAATCTGTGTCTGTTTGAAGTGCTGGCTGCACTAGTTACCTGTTAGGGGCTGGTGACATCAGAGGATGAAGGGAAGAGTCAAATAACCTACTTTTATGATAAGATAACAGTCTTTGGTACATATAAATGATTTTTTTTTGGCGATTGGTCTCCTTGCTTTAATAATGACACACGTATATATATATATATATATACACACAGTTGCAAGAAAAAGTATGTGAACCCTTTGAGATTACTTGGATTTCTGCATAAATTGGTTATAAAATGTGTTCTGATCTTCATCTAAGTCACAACAATAGACAAACACAGTCTGCTTAAACTAATACCGCACAAAAATTATATGTTTTCATGTTTTTATTGAACACAACATGTAAACATTCACAGTGCAGGGTGGAAAAAGTATGTGAACCTTTGGATTTAATAACTGGTTGACCCTCCTTTGGCAGCAATAACCTCAACCGAACGTTTCCTGTAGTTGCAGATCAGACCTGCACAACGGTCAGGAGGAATTTTGGACCATTCCTCTTTACAAAACTGTTTCAGTGCAGCAATATTCTTGGGATGTCTGGTGTGAATCGCTCTCTTGAGGTCATGCCACAGCATCTCAATCGGGTTGAGGTCAGGACTCTGACTGGGCCACTCCAGAAGGCGTATTCTCTTCTGTTGAAGCCATTCTGTTGTTGATTTACTTCTATGCTTTGGGTCGTTGTCCTGTTGCATCACCCATCCTCTGTTGAGCTTCAGTTGGCGGACAGATGGTCTTAAGTTTTCTTGCAAAATGTCTTGATAAACTTGGGAATTCATTTTTCCGTCGATGACAGCAATCCGTCCAGGCCCTGAGGCAGCAAAGCAGCCCCAAACCATGATGCCCCCTCCACCATATTTCACAGTTGGGATGAGGTTTTGATGTTGGTGTGCTGTGCCTTTTTTTCTCCACACATAGCGTTGTGTGTTCCTTCCAAACAACTCAATTTTGGTTTCATCTGTCCACAGAATATTTTGCCAGTAGTGCTGTGGAACATCCAGGTGCTCTTTTGCAAACTTCAAACGTGCAGCAATGTTTTTTTTGGACAGCAGTGGCTTCCTCCGTGGTGTCCTCCCATGAACTCCATTCTTGTTTAATGTTTTACTTATTGTAGATTTGTCAACAAAAATGTTAGCGTGTGCCAGAGATTTCTCTAAGTCTTTAGCTGACACTCTAGGATTCTTCTTCACCTCATTGAGCATTCTGCGCTGTGCTCTTGCAGTCATCTTTACAGGACGACCACGCCTAGGGAGAGTAGCAACAGTGCTGAACTTTCTCCATTTGTAGACAGTCTGTCTTACCGTGGACACATGAACATCAAGGCTTTTAGAGATACTTTTGTAACCCTTTCCAGCTTCATGCAAGTCAACAATTCTTGATCGTAGGTCTTCTGAGAGCTCTTTTGTGCGAGGCATTGTTCACATCAGGCAATGCTTCTTGAGAACAGCAAACTCAAAACTGGTGTGTGTTTTTTATAGGGCAGGGCAGCTTTAACCAACACATTCAATCTCATCACATTGATTGGACTCCAGGTTGGCTGACTCCTGGCTCCAATTAGCTCTTGGGGTTCACATACTTTTTCCACCCTGCACTGTGAATGTTTACATGTTGTGTTCAATAAAAACATGAAAACATATCATTTTTGTGCGGTATTAGTTTAAGCAGACTGTGTTTGTCTATTGTTGTGACTTAGATGAAGATCAGAACACATTTTATGACCAATTTATGCAGAAATACAAGTAATCCCAAAGGGTTCACATACTTTTTCTTGCAACTGTATATATATACATACCTTTTGGATTTTTAATTTCCTATTCAATTTCCGCCTATAACTTATGTGTGTTTAAGTGTACAAATTTCAAAGATGGACAAAGGTACTGATGTAGTCTTTGTTTTATTGTATGCAATAACTGTCTGTGAACATCTAGTCCAAATTTGGTGACATTCTGATCATTATTTCCAGAGATACATGTGATAAGGCAGATGCTGTCCCTTTTGGAGAAGCCTAAATTTTCATGAATTTCAGTTTTGGGGAGGATCCAAACATCAACCCAAAAAAATAATTTTGCAGTAAAATATTTGTATACAAACTAGACATATTAAAGTAAAACATGGTTGTGCTTTGTTCTACCTTGGGTAGGGGTATCTCAACTTTTAGGGGCCTTAGTTCCTCTACTAGTAGTAAACTCAGTTGGAACTCTGAAAAAAAGCCTCCCACAATAATGTATGTGGCGCAGATCCAAAGGCATTGGCAAGGCATCTACAAATATCACATGGAGATCATTTGGTTGATTGAATTTCACACTTTTGTCACGCCCAATCTTTGTCTTTGAGAATTAAAATCCCTCCTGTTCAATTCTATGATCTATGAATAAACTGTTTTATTCATGCTAACTTCATAAGCTAATAAGCTCACAAATATCTCACTTGTGATACGCTTTTATATAGCTGGTAGAGGGCTCCTGATTCCTTTCATTTTGCACTTTTTTCCAGGCAATTTGGTGGGCTGAAGCTACTTTAAAAAAATGTCATTGACTCCAAACCTATCTACCCCCTAATCATAAATGATATCCCTCATTTTCTTCTTGATTGTTCCTTTAAACCTATCAAGCACTCTTATGAAATCTATCTTCACGTCACATTCACTCCTGCAAAAAGGCCTGCTTTTTGCAGGCTTTACTTTGAATCTTAAAAATATATTTTTTATCTTGAATGTAAAATCAAGTCCCTTCAATTAATTTGACACATTTTATGTACAAGATTTTACAATTTTAAATCCACATTTCTCTAATTTAGATTCTACATATTAACCATAGGACTACTTACTACATTTACTACTTATTGCACTGCTGCACTTCCTAGAAAGAATGCAACTTATTTTAACTAGTAAAAATGAATCAAATCCAACAAAATTACTTTCCAGAAATGTATTTTGAATATACACAGCAATCATATTTAATATCACGTAATAGGAAAATAAGGAGTGACAAAAACCTTTGCCATTATACTTCACATAAGGTAGACACATCCTATTCCAGTTTCATGAATGGGGAAAAAAGGTGCAGTAGCAGTGAGAAAATAAAGGTGAAAAATATTTTAAAAGTATATATATATATATTGGACCTTGATTTTAGGCACAAGATGAGTTGATTCATTCATATCATTAGTCTCACTTCTGAAATCCTCAGCAATGAGATCTAGGCAGGATCACTTCATACTTAAATTATATTCTGTACATCTGCTTTACATTCCAATATACAAGACACTGGGTGACTGCCGTTCACTCAGTCGCAGGGACAGTCACACAACATGGCATATTTTACAATCACCTACAAACATTTGTACACGTCTGGATAGACACTGTGCAAGCAAAACTTAAAAGCTTTGTTACATTGTGGGATGGTCCATGATTTAACTACTTACAAGAGTCAACAAATCTTGCTTTAAAGTCTTCTTGTCATCTTAATTCTGACACGTTTTTCCAATACATCTCAATTGTGATTCTGGAGTATACTTAGCTGAGATGCCACTTTGGTAGCTTAGCTGTGGCAACTGAAAAATACTGATGGGGAAGTGGCTCAATCAAAGTCTGATACATGACCATAGGTAGTTGTTGATCATTGAAAATGCATTTGCTATATCATTATTTGATTATCTACTAGTTTCAAAGCAAGCTAGCTCATATAGCAAACAGTAGGACAAGCTTAACCGGTGCAACTGATGGCATCTCACATGCACTGTCAGAAAATGCTAATCGCATGGTCTGGTCTTGGTCAGATGATATGAGGGGAAATAAAAAATGAGAGCAGTGAATGGTACTGTGTTTATCTTTATTTAAAATGTGTTATGCTATGTGGGATGTTTTCTTCAGTCAGGAGGTGTTCCTGGATGTGGTCAGGATAGTACTGCATGCCTGCTGGCATTTAATCAAAATTTCTGGCAGACTTTTTAAGCAACAACTTAGTTGTGGTGAATTCCTCTCCCCTGAACCTCTCCTAAAATTATGCCCTTTTGTTCTGTGAAAGCTGGTTGTCTTGTGCCTTTGTAGATGGCATAGTGGAACTGTAACCCTGTGTTCACTCCTGACCAATTAGTCTGGTTTTGAACAAAGTCTTTCAAATGAAAGTTGTAGAGAACTGGCTGTAATGAACTACTTGTCCTTATATTTGTCATGCCGAACTATTGTTCTTGAAATAAGATCACATTTGTTAAAAAGCAACCCGTAGAAATCTGATTGATTGATTATGGCCGCAGATGCTCATTTTCTTCTTGATTGTTCCTTTAAACCTATCAAGCACTCTTATCAAATCTATCTTCACGTCACATTCACTCCTGTCAGCTACTTTTTTGCAGGCTTTACTTTCAACCTTAAAAATATATTTTTTATCTTGAATGTAAAATCAAGTCCCTTCAATTAATTTAATTTGATGACACATTTTGTATACAAAATTTTAGTCCAAGCTTAAAGAGTAATGAAACACATGTCAGCCTGTCTCTGCCCAGCAGATACTTTTGAAAAACGCCAATATGAGTGGAGAACGAGGGAAGATTAGCCAATTAGTTACCTAACAATGCAAATGGGGAGTGATGCCGAGTCTCAGGGCACTTTGGTGACGGAGGGTCTTTTGACATGATGGAATTCTCTCCTCAATGTATCTGCCCACCTCCAATGGGGTGTGTCAACATATTTTTTTTAATTTCTGCCCACTCAGCTCATACTACCCCTAAATTTTTGTCATTTTGACATCCTCAAAAAGGATGAGAACAAATGCTAAATCGACAAAATCCAACAGAGAATATTGTGTTCTGCGGCACCTGAAGAAGCTCAATTTGTCATAATCAAGCGTGATCTAGTTTTACAGGCAGGAGGGACTGGCACCGATCCTGCACATTCAGGCAACTAATTGTTCCAAATACTTTCTTCTGAGAGTTGTTGCCGGTCCATTGATCCAACAGCAAGGAGCTGGTGAGGTATCACCCTACAACACATACAATCTCCGGAGTCGACCACCATATGAAAATATCTATTGGTGTTAAAAAATGTGGCATGTGTAAGCAAAACTTACACATGCCACATTTCAACCTCAGGAATTATGTCTATGTTCAGTCATTTCCATAATTTATTAAATTGTTCTATTCAGTAGAACTACCTTGTGATGAATTGGACCAGTATAATACTTCACTGCATTTGCTCTTCAGCTGCAACCATACAGAATGCCATGCTGTTTGAATGCACATAGATATTAAATATACACAAAGTGATATGTATAGTTGGCCTGCCTATATTGCACTGTATACCGTTCTGGCCATTATTGGCACCCTTAATCCAATGATCTTGGCTATAGCCACTTTTTAAATTTTGAAGCCATAAAAGATGTTTTTTTTATATTTGTATTCTTAATGCTGTTAAATAAACAGATGAAAGTGTGAAGACCAAAAGCTGTTTCAATCTCCAATTACTTCAGATTATATTGTGCATTATCTGCATAAAAGGGTGCCAATAGTCTTGGCCAGAGTACTATGTGTCAGTTTGAACTGTGTTACTATATGTATTGATATGTCTAAGAGTAATTCCCGTACATTAATTGTACAAATCAAATCAAATGATTTATATTCCAATAAGTTCAGAAAGACATTTTTCTCTGAAACATTTCATAATGTGTTTAGAACATTCATGAATGTACAAACCCTGAGCAGGTATTATTTATGACCTAAGAAGAAGTGAGCAAACCAGAATTACAAGTACACATATTTTCTCTTACTAACAGCTATTCCATTAGTGCTAGTAAGATATGTAAAAACTTGAATTCAACTGAAGTTGAAGTTCATTATGAATCATGTTTCACATCCTGTTCTTTGCTGGTGGTCAAAGACAATACTGCCCCTCCAAGAGTAACCTTCTCCTTGGCTGCAAGTGTAATGTTGGAACAAGAGGCAAGTGGTTGTGCTTCACAACTTTTGGAGCTCTGGGTGAATGTTTGAAGCAATGCGTTCCCACTTGTAGCAACTTGAGCAGGCAGAGGTGGACATAGTGCACATGGCACGGTATCTTTTTTCGAATGCTTTGTCAGTACTGTGCCACTTGGGGTTTTCTGTGCAGTGGGTTGTGCTGGCACTGTAAAAGTGATCGTTTCTTCTGGCACTTTGTGACATTGGGTATCAAGTTGTGAGATCTGCTTGACCCCTTTCCTCCTTATGGCATCAGGGATTAAGAGTAGAGGTTTCTCACTGGTCTGTTGAGTAGCTGGAGATCCAGGGGAAGTTTGCTGGTCCTCAGTGGCATTGGTTGGGTGTAGGACTGTGTAATAAGTAGCTGTGGGCTCCAATGACTTATCTCCTGCTGCACTGCCTGGGGCTTCAGGACTACACTGGAAGGACTTGCTGGGGGATGCACCACTCACTGAGGCAAACAAAATAGAGGGTAAATCGAGTATTATCATCAGGGTTCAAAAGAGACATTCCAGTCATATTACTCAACCTGTTAAGTTCTATATAAATGATCTACAAATGGAATCATGACAACGCATTCATTACCATTTGCCACCTTCTCAAGGATCTTCTTGCCTTTAGTGAATGGACAAGGCAGGACCTTAGCCGGTGTGTAAGTGTTGAGAGGAGCTTTCTTCACAGCTGCTGAACACGAAAGACAGTATATAAGTTTTCAATATTAATACATTAACCTGGTTGTCTACCTGGGAGGTAGACAACATTTTGGGTGGTCTACCATAATTTTGGGTTGTCTACCATAATACTTAATTCTTAACTCTAACTTTTCTCAAAAACTACATCATGTCAAAAGATGATGCTTAGTTTTTATACTTATCAGGTCCCAATAGCAACTTGACTAAATGACTAATACATACCTGGAGAGGCTGAGATGTCTAAGATGGAATCATGGGATTTGGCAATGGAAGCCAGGAAGTCATCCACTTGTTTAAGAGAGAGGGAGTTGTGCAAGGTCTCCAAAGGGCATATGGACGGAACCATGGAGTACAACTCAAAACCTAAGGGGGGAAACGGCTCCAAGTTATAAGCTTATGTAATACCGCCGACAAGATGTGTAAATATGCTTTCTTTAACACTGACCATCACTGATTATGAACCAAGCACTGGGGGATGAAACCAGCACACAAAAATCATAAGACTTTCATAATAAACAGAAATGACAGCAAACTAAAAGAGTTGTAAAACACCAAACCGAGGTGGATACTGTTGGATGTAGGCAGATGAATCACAGAATTACACATTTTAGTGAAGGACTTGCATCTACCACAACTCTGAGGGTAAAAAAACAGGGAGGAATGAGTGCGTACTTACCTGACCTAGAAACTTTTTATTGGATTTTTTTTTTAAGTAATCAGGACTGTTCATAAATATCACAACAAATTACAATTAGGGAAAATACAATAGGAGTACTATACACGGGTACATAGAATGTCTTCATGATTAGGGCTCCAGTGAAAAGTAATTCTATCTAAATATATATTATCAAAAGTGATATGGAAGATAATATAATAACAGCATAAGAGGAAAATGACAATGTGAAAATGAATGTTTAACCAGCAGAATTTGAGAAAATTATCTTAAAATGACTTCACAGCCTAAAATGTACCACAATGGCAACCTAACCCCATTTGCTCATTGCTGATGTTATTCCTTGAATAGAATATACTACATACAAAACAACTAAAAGTAAAGGGTCAAGAGTTCTGGTGCCTCTTTAATTGAATGGACATAGTACCATAAAGATTTGTAGGCATCACTTTTATCTCATGTTCCTTTCTTGCCAAATGAATTACCACAGATCACTAGGCACTTTTAATCTGTTAGAAGAGGTGATCTCTCAGTGCAAGCCAACCAGATTCAGTGAAAACCATGGCTCTTCATAATCAGAGACATGTCATTAATTTCATATTCATAGTAATACATTCGGACTGTCCATTCTTATTCGTATCTAAAATGAGTTTTTTATAAATAAAATGCAAAGGCATAGGATCTTTCAGAATATTCTAATAATCACATGGTTATTCAATATTTTAGAAGCGCAACTGTTTCTTACTGTCTCGCCTTTTAAAACAAAACACTGAGGCTTGCAGAATGGTTCTATGCTCACCCACTGACATTTTACACCGATTTATGTCTTGGTTTTTTCTCTGTGTAACAGTTTCCACTTTGCAGTCCACTTTCTTTGCCTCTAGAGGTAAGCAGAGTGTAACTCCTGCCAACATTTCTTCTTAAAATCTGATTACATTATTAAGAGGATTTTTTTTTTACCTCAAACCAGTATGCGCCACCAGAAGCTTTGACATGAGTTTATGATGGAATTAATTTTTTTTTTTTTAACCATAATCTGGTTAAAAAGTCTTTTTGAAGACTTATTGACAACTATCAAAATAATTCAAGTGTAATTTCTACTATAGTCAATTCAATTCCTTATTTTTAAGAAAGGATGAGCGCTAGTATTTACACTATTATTACTAGAATATGTAATCTAATATAACACTGTGGCAAGTTTAAAAAAAAATGCACAAGAATCAATCAAATCAAACAAAGAGACCAAATTAAATCTTATACTCAACTGAGAAAAAGTTGCAAGCTTATGGGGTCTTGTACCCACAGCATGAGAGGAACATGTGGCATAGTTCAGCTGTGAATGAGTACATCTGACCAGTCAATGACCTGTCAATGTTTGTCTTTATTTTCTACCTCAATATTTACACTATTTACTTTTAACATGAACCACACCATCTGCTGAATCACATCTTTCTAGACAGTATGATCTTTACTTTAAATAGCCTACTTTTGTATGGACTAATGTAGGTTTAGTCTGGACAGAAAAGAGCTGCTATTTTAAAGCCAAACTGAGGCTATAATATATTTGCAGTGATTCTTATGAAATAGGCTTTCAGCAACTTGAATAACTCAAAAACAATTGAATTTTATTCTAATGCTTACATATAATTCAACCATAAACATGCATTTAGAGCTTGTTAAAAATGTATTTCATCTGGCTTTTGAATGCTGTCAGTCCTTTTTTCAAGAGCAATATCAATCAATCAGAGTGAAATTCACCTATGCATTCCTTTTTTCTGGCTGGGCAAGTTTTTCATTGTTTTGAATTGATGTATGGATTAAGGGTTTGCCCATAATTGTGTATATGTTTGTGGGTTTTTAATAATCACCAGATAACTAATGTTACACAGAGGAAAAAACGGTGTGCTGTGCATGGTGTGAATGGTATACACAGCACATCTAGGTAGGCCTATGCCATAGACAATAGCTCTGAAGGTGAAAAGTACAAGGTTATAAAAGGGGGGCTGCGGGAATTGAGGACTGAGTTAAAGGCTATGAAGAACATTGAGCTAAAACAAAAAATCTGTTTTAGCTACTAAAGAACACCAAACTGCATACAGACAAGAAAGAAATGGGCAAATTAAGCTTGATAAAAAAACACTTACCACAGAACATACTTGACAACACTGACCCATTTAGAAAAGCAGATCAAAAACAGACAAAAATAGATCTCAAAATTAACAAACTTCCAAAATGTTTAGTTACAAACTTGATCCAAAAATTCCAAAAACACAAGCTAACTAATCCCTACAAATTTAGATTATTAATTTCAAACACAATAGTGTAGTTAACTTAGCAGGACAATCTTTTTTGTTCAGAATGAACAGTCTTCTGTTTCCACCCATATTCTGGTCCTTAAAATGTCCATTTATACAAAATAGTCAGTGTTTTGCAACTGACATTTAAACATTTTAAATGTACTGTAAGATACAGAAGTACCATCGACTGTAGTTTCTAGAGGAAAACATCCAGTACCGATTAAAATCTCAAGACTTTTTAAAAGACACAATTTCTGAAAAGGCACAACATTGAGTATTACCAACATCCAGGGGAATGCTACCAATGGCACATGGGAAGAGGAATAATAGCACGATTCAAAATGTGGGGGGAAATTCTATTCTATGGTACTTAACCAGGACATGACTAGGGCAGCAGGAGGACTTTTAAGGTGAACTGAAGCACACGGTGACTAAGGGTTGAATGAACATTCAGCAGTCCAAATGCTCACAGTCGCATTCCATGTGGTTTGAAGATTAGCAGGATCATGGAAGGGGTGGTGGAAATTTAAACCAAAATAGAGTGGATAATGGTGCATCTTAATTAACAAAATCAAACATACCATTGGTTGGGTGTCGCGCAAATGAGATAGAAAATCTTTTTACACCAGAACCACGCGTGGCCTCTGAGAAAGAAAAAACAGGCACCTGAAATGTACAATAGCTAGCAGGCGACTTAGAAAAGACAAGAGCATTGCATGGCATGCAGGAAGGAAGTGTGGGGAAAAAGAGAGGGAGCATTTGTTTTAGTGGTGAGTTTCATGGTGAGATTCCCTCAGCCAGAGCAAGATGGGTGAAAATCAAACCAAGATGGAGAGCTGGTGTTAAACTTTGAGGTTGGTGAGTCACGCTTCTACTGGCTTTGTGTTTTAATTGCTGGTTGAATATATCCTTATCGCCTCCAAACAGCATCCTGCCTCTACACTGACAAATTACTAGCAATCTGGTGAAACGTCATCATCTATTATCATCTAATTAACATCTAATACTACTGACTCTTCAGCATCCTCCATTGTGTAACATGATTTGGCCTTACATGCCCTCAAATCAAAGACAAAAATCATTTAAAGAAATTTTGGGACAATACAAAAACCTTTAGGTTAATTTAATACAATTTATTACAATGAAATGAGACAACTAAAAGCCACTCAGATTCATAAAAAAACTGAATCATCAATAACTTATTTACTAATCTACTACTAGTGGTCTGGAATTGACAAAAAGTGGCATTGCGAGTCATGTGACCTCACACATTCCTTCAGTGCATCATGAAAGACAATAACATTCAACAAGCTAGTTTAGTAGGTTCATACAAAGACACTTAAGCTTGCTCAAAATGGCTCAACTTCTCAAACATTTTTAAGACATTTAATTGACCTTCACATGCTACCTAGCTATCTAGCTAACAGCTAACTGACAGAACAGTGTCTGTGATCACCTAGACCAAATCCAAAGACCCTAAGTGGGGTCACAGGAAGCCACTGCTCCATGAGGTCAACTGAATACAACACTAAGTGCAATAATAATTTTAATATCAGAGTCATTTTAATAGAATTATGAGTGCATATAAATATTATAGACTATTAAATTAAAAACAAGATAAACGTTGGGGCTACACAATTGCCAGAAAAATCACTTGGGGCTGCAAAAAATGGTTTTAAAATATATGGTGATATTTTTCTGCCAAAATTCTGTAAATCCTGAAATGGGCTTGTAACCCAGGCTTTGGAAGTCCAAGCCTATTTTACAAATAGAAATTACTAACTTTTAACTAACTAACTTTTGTTCATATCGGAATTTGTTGGTACAATCAAAACCTGCGTGTGTTTGGAAACCTTCTGGAAGGCTCTTAGAATGGCTTATTCTTTATGAAAAAGCCATTACAGTAGTGCCAAACCTCATTAACAACAAGATGTTTCAGTGGCCTTGTAGAAAAGAAAAAAAAAGACAGGATAGGCTGAAATGGCGTATTTGCCAAACTGTCCCCATTCATAACAACACAAGATTATCAAACTTGTAATGGGTTGATCTCAGTCCAACTGCAATGCCGACTGGACACCTGACAATGAGGTCTCTCCTATTATGATCCTCTGATCCATGTCGGATAGGGCCACAGTGCACTGCCCTCCTCCTGTGGCTGATAATATGTGTCTACTTCTTATACGTTTTTGCAATCTAGTTTCATGTCAAACCATCTTCTTTTTTTTTTTTACCTCAGCAACTGTGTGTGTTTCTGCTGAAACAGCATTGACAGCGTTAATAATTTCTTGCCATGCTTTACTTTTATCAGTTCTTGTGGCTCAGCTGCTTATGCTTCTGAAAACCCGTTCAGAATGCACCATGCGTGCAACACTTCAATTTCGGCAAAATTCTTCTTTTCCCTCTTTTTCCATGCATGGTTTACTTGCACACAACCCTTCAGTCTGCATGCCTTTTACGGTGTTGAACAGGGTGTTTACCTCTGCAAATCGGCTTCAACAGGCAGGCACATCCAATTTACGAACGATTGGCATTCATCAAATATACACCTGTTCTACGCACAGATCAAGGTTTCCCGCATGTTTCATGAATCCCATGTTGGTATTTTCTTACGCACATAAATATGACAAGTTTACGAATAATTTAAGAAAGGCCCAGTATGTTTGACATCTCTAGAAACAGAGATTTGTGTTGCTAGGTTTTGGCAGTAATCTCCAGTTTTTCAAACTAAAGGACTTAGCTCTGTGAATGAACATTTATATGCTGTTATATTTATATGCTTTTTTTAAATCATTTTTTTGACTGAAAGAGCTAAAAGAATACAAGGGGAGATGGAGGAAGGCACTACGGATGTCAACTAGTTGTTTGTGAGGATGTGCGTCGACATTTGTATCATTATTGTTCATTTTTTTTGGACGGTTTTATGTATTAAAAAAAAAAAAAAAAAATCAGACTGATTTTGATTTGGGAAATTTGCCTAACATTAAAGACAACGGCTCCATGCTTGCTCGCTCACATGTGTTAAGTCTTATCTAAATAGATCTTTTGACACATCACATTCTCTGTCACCCCAGAGACTAATCTCACTGAGCTGTAGCTTGTAAACACATCGCACCACACGCCTTTTTTCTTCATCCACTTGTGTGAGACAGACATCACTTGCTAGATGGACAAGGGTACAGTCTGACCTCAAAAAAATGAGATTTTAATTTAAAATGAAATAAATCTGTCTCTGATCAACTGTGAGAAAATTACTTTCATTCTGTAGATATCCTGACTTGCCAAAAGACATGTATGGTAACATGAAGACTCTGGAGTAGTGATTCTTTTAGTTTTAATGTCTTAAGCGTAAGTGTATGTAAAGGTCCGACCTCAACTATTGGTGTCATTCAGCTCAGCTGATTCGCTTAAAAAAATATATATACCACCAATCAACCCCCATCCTCGCTGTGTGGCACACTGGGGCATCTGCCACTGAAAAACTGTGGGAAAGGACTACATTCACCAGCAAACAGCCAGTCAGACATCTTGCCCCATGTGAAAAGCATTACTAATCAGCCAGGTGGGAGCTGATTGCCTGACAAGACTTAAGAGCGGAATCTACAGTCCACAGGGGGTAGACCATCCAGGGATGCTGCCGAAGGTTCTACATTTGTTTTATCAGGATAAGTTTAAGTTGTATTTAAGAATACACAAGGGTCACAGGGATGGGTAAATTATGGTCTTGAGAGCCAAAGCACACAGATGTTATGCAACAGAATTCCAATGATTTGTTGTTTTGACAATTTCGGAAAATCAATTCGATGTGAAACATCGTAAGACGCGCACCTACGTTTGCATTTTTTTTTGCTTGTTTGCTAAACAAAATTTGGACTCCTGTTTAAAGCACTGCATAAAAACAAACTGAATGACAGAAGTTAAATACAATCTCAAATGGTGGGATGAATTTGTGCTTAAATTATAAGTGCATTACAAATGAAGTATGTCAACCTGTGGTGTTCAACAATACTCTAACAAAAAAAAAATCATGCACCTTTCTGGGTGACATAGTACACAAAAGAAAATTCCACTGATCAATCAATAGTCCCATCTAAATGAGTAATGGTTTAGATGAGAAACAAGTTGGTCCATAAAAGGGAAGAACGAGTACCATGTATGGCGATATAGTTCCTATTACAATACACAAAAGGAAATGTCAGGATTCCTTGAGAACATGATAAGGGTTCATCTTTTTCTTCCAAAAGATGTGTGCGTGTTTGCACATACCATCTAAGAAGCCGGAAGATGTCAGCTTTTTGCGGTGCGCGCGAGCATAATCTTGTAGGTTTGGTGCACTGGAGGAGCCCCCGAGCACCATGGTGCTAAACAGACCAGCGCAATGAGATCCTGATGAGAGTTAGAGAAGATAGATACAGCAACCTTGTGGGCCAAATCCACACCATTGGAATGCATGCACCATGCATTTCTAGGAGATTATTGCCACAAAAGACTCTGTGCAGTCTCATAAGAGCCTTCACATAATGACAGTAATGTCACTTAGCGCAAGGGGATAAATAATTTCATTTCAACAAAAATGGACAGCACCGCTTAATCTTCGACATGCAGCTGAACAGCTATCTTTTCAGATTTTCTATATTCATTCTAAAGCAACATTATCACCACTGAATGCTGTAATTCTGTCTCAAGTATCAGTTAAAGCTTTTTGTCCTTTTTAGCATAGCTTTTTAGCATTAGATTTCAATTCCATGCCTTGACATTTCTACACGTGTGATAAGTATAACAAAAAATTTAAGACCATTAAAAAGGACTAATATGAAAAGAAAAAAAGGTAAACCAAGAAACATACTAGGACTATGTCTGAAGAAATAAAAAGAAAGTAAAAACTGCAGCAAGCTGTTCAAGTAAGTAAAAAAAAAAGAAAAAAGGCTGGAACATGAACAGCAAGCGGTTTACACTATATAGTATAGACACTTCTAAAATGGTAGCAAACAACAAATCCCTTTTCAGTGGTGTCAGGAATTTGATGTGGCTACGACATTTTAGGTTACAAAAGACATTACCAGCATGTATGAGAGATTGAGTCGGCACCTTATTAGTTGTGTGGCAAAAATCTTACGCTACAGTATGCTTAGTTTGAAAAAGCTACTGTACAGTTTAACTTGCTCAGACAAGCATCACATCAACACATTTAGTATTTGATCATTAAGTGTTATACAGATTAGGAGAGCAGCCTGTGCAAAGTAATCACACATTATGTGTTTCAGGCGCAATCAACACATAGCAAAGATTTGAAATCCACAAAACACATTCTAAATTACAAATTAAATATATCAACAGCAACATATCAGATTTGGAAGTTCATTTTATAAATCTAATACATGTATTTATCATGAAATATGCCATAAATCATTCAAGAATATAAAACCAAGCTTACCTATTCCAGTAGTTAGCTTGAGTTCAGAGTGAAGTCTTGTGGCTCGTTGTGCATGGGCATTGTTTTCTGACAGAACCTGACGGGCAAACCATAAGAACTATGTAACCATGTTTCATTCTAACCCCACGAGGGTTGATGTCCACAACCTTTACTCAAATGGATACCTTAACTGGACAAATGTGTTAATAAAGCAGAGGGTGGAAAACGTTAGTGTGGTTGGCAAATGAGGACAAAAAACAGGAACAATGAATCATGCAACATCCCTATGGCCACTTAGGCCGAATCCCAATGCTTATTTGTACCCCAACGGCTTCGGCTTGGCCCTACCCCTTGGCCCTCGGTAGCGAGGGCCAAGGGGTAGAGACTGGCAATTACAGTGGACACAGCAGGCAAGACGTTATGCAGGTGTGTGCAGTGAGGATAGACACAACAGCTTGCAAGTAACAGGTTTCAACAATCACGACTGCACAACTTTAACCAGGTTAATACATTTAGGGTATTTTCAAATCACGCTTTTTAAAAAATCAAACCAATTCATTCCTCTTTGTGGACCAAAAAGAGCATTGAGAGAAATCTTCTTTGTTCTTTGTTTCTTTTTAAAAGAGAACTTAGATTTTTTGCAAGTTCAACCACCTTCTATTTTTCCACGCTAAACTCTTGAGATCTGCAGTGAATTTTAGATTCAACATTCCATAGTATTCAACAAAAGGCCTCTGCATTTTTTGTGGAAGAAGCTAGATTCTAGATTCTGTGCTGATAATCTGGAAAGGCAGTTGCATGACACGCACTTCAAACCAATTCAGCTGGCGATGATGTGTGGTGTTACGTTCACATTGTAAAATAGAGTTTACATAAACAAACAATAGATACATGCAGACACTGCATTTATCATTCTTTTGTGGTTAAAAAAAAAAAAAAAAGACTGCTTCTGCTTGCTTTGGTGATGGAGGCACAGAAGCTGGAGGAGGATGCTGTAATCAAAATGTCAGCTGCCTATGTAATTGTAAAATCCCACTTCCTCATTGTTGTGATTGGTTGGCTCACAAAACAGAGGCTGTTTTCCTTGTTTAAGACTATTTTTATGGGGTGTCCAAGTGATTTAGTTTGCTACAGTGCATACTATGTAATCACAACGTCCTGGGTTTGAATCCTGCTGGGAACTACCTTCTCTGTTTCCAGCTACACCCATAATTTTATTATTTATTAAGTAAAGACTCCCACAGCCCCACAGCCTATTAGTGGCAATCACATATAGACCTTATTAATGATCAGTTTATTAGAATGTCATCTCAGCTCTCTAGTTAATCAGCGGTCTTCATCTCTTCTACAGTTATGTCAGCAAACATAGCTTATGGCATATTATATACATAAATAGAAGTACATCTAAATTCATTTGCATATGATACAAGGTGGCACAAGGATTTGTGACGATTTGTAGTTTACCTAAAATTTACATTTTTCAATCCATTAACTTCCTTTTATTAATTAGATACTGCTCAGTAAAAACAGAGTTAGTTTGTATTTATATAAGTTTATATTAGTTTGTATATATAAGTTTTGTCCCACCTCTATAAAGGAGTAAAGCATCATGACAAACCCAAATCTGGCTCTTGATCTGACTACAATGCCATGAACCTGTGAATTTGGACTGTAGTTCAACTTGTATCCAACTTGTATTTTATGTTTACCACACTACACTACCCAGCATCCCTTCGATACGGACAAGACACAGCTTCCTAGTTTGGAATGTTCCAAATACGTAACAGGGAACTTTCCGTGCAGAGCTAACATTTTGCCTTGGTGTAGAAGTGATAGCAGTCTGGAACATATAGTAGTTGTGTTGGCTAGTGATGGTTATGGTCTTTGGCTGGTGTACACCGTCACTTACCAAAAAAATAGGTGCAATAATTTTGCACCTTACCCCAAATGAAGGAAAGGGATTGAATACTGTTGAACGCTGTGATAAAACACTCCAATAGAAACAAGAGGGAAAGTAGCCGGCCAGGAAGGGAAAGAAAATGGAGGAAAAATGTATTCTAGCAGTATCAGAATTTCCCACATTATACAATTCTGATGTTGTATGGGGATCTCGGTGGATAAGCTCTCTCCTGGAGATAGTTAGTTTAAAAATACAGTGGAGGTTAGTGATATATTACCATTGGATGTTGATTTCAGTTTCCTAGGCGTATTCTACATCTAGAAAAAATAACAAGCTCGGAATGGCTCCTATCCCCACAAAACGGCGCCTATGTTTTCGACTTCCCCAAACATCTAGTCAAAAGTTGTGCTGTATCAAGTGGTGCATGCCAAGCAAACCCCGTCCTATCTCAAAGACCCATAACCCTTTTGCCTTTCTGGTGGAACCATGGAAACGTCCTGCCTTACCTCCAGGAACTCACCCCACAAACCTCCATTTGCACACTCGGGCGGGATTTCTTTTTGTGGAACGAACTGCCTGACCTCTTGAGGACACTTGTACCTGATTTTCATTTTCTTTTTTCTGTAGCACTGACTTTTGTTGTGTGTCAGAAATAAAATGCACTATTATTATTGGTGTTGTTATTATGATGACTATTATACATCCAAGCACATTGAACTCATGTGTCATCTGGAATAAAACCAATACAACTAGATCCAAGTAATACACCTTCAGTGATTTAAGTTGGGCTTCCTTGTTGCACATTTATGCGCGAGTCGCAGCTCATAAAACAAACAAAAAAAGAAATAAATTACTGCTCTTCTCCTTTTTAGATTGATATATTTGATCAGGGTATAAGTGTGCCAGATGTATTGTATCAATGCAGTCAGTTTCCGTTTAGAAAATAGAGTAAGAAATGTAGTGAAAACATGCATGCCCACATTTCATTTGTGAAATGCAGTCAGCCATTACAAAAACAGTGTTCAGCATCCATGCAGAATGGGCCTGGAGTCCTAAGGACAGCAGCTCCAGGTGAATACAGGACAGACATCCCCACCCACACCGACCCCTACGACTGATATGCTTTTCGGCCCTTATTGTGGCCTAGATACACTGATCAAATTCTCAATCGACAACAAAACGGAAGCAAGTCACAAAGGACAGCTAATGTTTGTGTTTCAGCAGATGAATATAAAGACAGACCTCTACAAGTCAAATGTATGTGAAGATGACGACTACAAACTATGAAAATGGACTGATTCTACTATGGCTATTAGCTGTGGCATAAGGTGAAATTCTCAGAAATGGGTTTCAATTCAGGGCTGTGGTGGGTTTACTAATGGCCAAAGTCAATCAGCTGATTTCAAAATAGCCATAGCTGAATAGTCTGTGAGCACATATGAAGTACTAAAATTATGGAATCAAAAAGGAAAATGAATGAAAGTGACAATGGCAAGTTATCTACACACCTAATGAATGTGCACAGACCTCAACATAAATAAAACCAGGGAGAGAGCCCTATACTAGAGTGCCTTGATGACTGGCTGGAGTTTCCTTTTGGTTGAACCTGTGAATTTGGACTGCAGTTCAACTTGGACCCACCGTTGTAAGGTAAGCGTAAACTGCATCTTGGGCAGCAACAACAATATTATAATCACAGTGGAAGATAAAAAATAAAAAAAAAGTATGTAAAAAAAAATATAGGAAGATGCATAAAATAGTATGTGTATGCCGGTAAAACATGACAGCATCTTTACATTGATCTGCTGATTAGGTGTCCTTGAGACTGCCCCGATGATCTCAGGTGAGCATGTACAAAAGAGCAGTCAACTGTTTCTTTGTGTATGATTGTAATGAATTAAAAAAGGGTGTAAAAACCTGTTGCCATGAGCCAAAAATACTGGATGTGAAAGCCAGTGATTTGGGGGACACAGGGGAGGAAGTTATTTGGTCCCCTGATCTGCGTCTTCGACGCCCAGTACCAACACCACAGGTATAATGAAGCCAGGTACCAATAGAGTCAGGGCTAGACACACTCAGGGGGCTCTCTTCCTGGAAGTGAGAGAGGGGGCAAAAACAGCACAGTCATGCAACATTACAGAAAAAGAACACTTCAGCCTATGTAGCTATGTATGTCCAATCAATCTCATTAACATTCACAAGTACGCCTTTTTTGGAAGAGTGGAGTTGGGTATAGAAATAGATGGTGGTCATACTTTGCCAGGTGCAGTCTTGATTAAGTCTGGCTGCAATGGGGACTAAAAGAAAGCATAAAAAGATAAACAAAAAAATCAATGTATTCTCTGTGTTAAAATGTCCATTGAAGGGTGAGGTTGATCTAGGTCAATTCCTATCTTTTGGCACTATATGATTGGTCATCAATATACAAGATATAATACACAATCAATATACAAGATTAAAAGAAAATGTAGATTTAAGCAAGGTACTGTTGTACACATTTTCCTCTGGGTATAGTACTACCATGTGCCGCATGCCAAACAAGATATAACTTAGGAAAGCACAAAAAAAGCCTCAGCTCTGCACATCTTCATAAATAGTAAAATCCTACTTCCATGCACATGATGGACGTGATTCTGAACTTTTCATTGTGTGATAGCAACGGTGTTACTTTCAGTGACCTCTGGGGAGGGGAAACAATAAAGAGGTTTTACACTCTAATGTACATGCAAGGTCAGGATGTGATTGCTTGTTTAGTGTATTGGAGATACATGAAAATGAAAATTAGAGGGCACGATAAATGAGGTAAATAAATTATTAGTGTGTAGACCAATACTTATGTTCTGCTGGAAGAAACAATCTTTTTGTAATCATATATAAGTGAAAGGGTTTTACAATGCCTAACAATAAATTATCAATTAGTTGATTAACAAATTCTAACAACACATTCACCCTGTAAAACATATACATAGATAATAACTAAAAACAGTAATGTCCTAGAGAAGAAAATTACAAAAAAAAAATGAAAAAAGAAATTGACACTTGGAAGGCCTGGAAGTCAACATATAGCTGATAGCATACTTACCTCAATATACAAATATTCAAAGCCTACTCAAAAGGCTTTCCATGTACTTTAAGCACTGTATACCTGTATACTGTTTTGTTAACAAAAACACAAACAAACTAAAAACACTAAAATGACTTGAAGTTTCTGGTCTACAAGTTAAAAAAAAATATGCCTCAGGTGATCAATAGCATGATAATGATTAAGGATTATTAGATAAATCAAGGATGAAAAATGTGGGATCTAGGGGTGGGCAATGTGAAGTCAATTTCATATCACAATTCCCCCATATTGTGGATGATAATATAATACCACAAAATTGAGATTAAAACATGTAAATAAATATCAGTCATCTTGAAATGAATGTCATGGTTGAGGTATTTATAAATTTAATATAGGCTATTATTCATTGTGATAATAAATAAAAGGCACTGTATCACAGTATTTCAAATCATTCCATGATGTAATGCTGGCACTCCACTGATGCAAGTATACTGCCCACCTCTAGTGCCATCATGCCTCCTAGTTGTCTCTGAATCTCTGTGCCTATTACTTTTCACATTTCCATGTATTGTATGGCCCAATCCCATTTCTTATTTTTACCCCAACCCCTCTTTTTCAAGTGCCCCTTGCTTTTGGACTTGCCCTTCGGAACAGAGTTACAAGGGGTAGTGGTTGAAATCTTCCCCTATGAAATGGGACAACCCTTCAAGACCCTGATACATCATCAGTAGTCATCGATGGCGTTTACGTAAACAGACGTGACAAGTTTGTTGCCGGACATTACTATAGCAATAATGGTATTATCACAATGACATTTGCCATTTATCTGATGGAGATAGAAAAGCATGGACGCTCGCGATTCGTTCACAACTTATACGTTTCACGCTCTCAATCGATCAAAGAAGTCATCAAATAAAAAAGACCACCGCTTCATTACCGGGCCGCTTCATGACAGAGTAGCGTTAGCGGTGCTCTGTAGGCTAGCAAGCCGTGCTCCTAACGTTACCCTGCCAGTCTGCACTGGTATTAGAGGAGCTGTAACAAGTGCAGCAACTTCGCTGCTGGACTTTAGTTATATTTCAGGCGTCATATGCCATCAAAGGGGGGAAATGCGACATGGAAATATGTCAAAATGCGGGACTGTCATGCACAAATCAGCCTAAAAACAATGTTGTAACGTTAACTAGCTAGCTAGACACATCAGCATACTAGCGATTTTTTGTTATGGTTTTTATAAAGAAAAGATCTATAATACATTGAAACGACATTAAACTAAGATAATACGACAGTTAGAATATTTTTTAAATCTTTATTAACGAAGAAAATACTACATTTGTGTTTTTCTTGTGCAGCATTCGCAAGGCATTCTCAGAGATTTCTCATAACACTCGGTTTTGAGTGTGCCTCTGAAAAACCTCCGTTTGGAGGGCCATGTAGCCCTACCACTTTGCCTTACTCCTCTATCCCAACAAGAATCGGGACACCCTACCCCTATGCGTGATCGCGCAATGCAGAGTGGTAGGGCTAAGTGGTAGGGGCAAGGGGTGTATTGGGATTGGGCCCTTATCCCTGCATCCTTCCTCTGGCAGCGGCACCTGGAAATAAACAGAAAACTTCGTGGGGGCACTTACTTCCACAGAGCCGATCTTTTTGGAGCGGGGAAGAGGGGACTTCCTGTGGATGTAGATGGGGTCTGACACTAAGGGCCTGAAAGTCATGAGGGCCCGGTCTGGCTCATCCCGCTTGGTGAGGCCAGACTCCTCGTCACTGTCATTCTGGGATTTCTTCTTGGAGCCTTCATTCTGGAGAAATTTAAGGCGACATAATATGGAAAATGGCTTATTCCTGGCCCTTATACATGTTCCACATGTTACAATTGACCTTAGTAGCTGAGAAAAAGTGAAATCTGGAAGTCCCACCCTTTTTCTGTAGTTTCCTTTTTCTAAAAAACAGGGCCATTTAGAAAAGTCCCCTTGTTTAGACATCATAACAAGGGATTTTAGCATAATCCAACCCCTCTCAGAGCATGCCCACCCCGAGGTGAATAACCACTCCCATTTACCTCGTCTCAAAATGCAGCTCCCGGCAGTGCCACAAGGCGTTGCTTATGGTGCATTCCATTGTACTCAGAAGTCAATAGTTCCGAGTCGGTATTCCCAACTTCCAATCTAAATGTGTTCGAGTGCATCTGCTGGGGAAAACATGGATGCCAGCAGCGAACTCATATTTGCAAGTCTGAGAATGTTACAAGCAACTAAAGAGGACCTACATCAACTACTACAGCGCCATTAGTGAAGAGAATTGGTGCATATCACTGAACGTGAACGTTAGTAGTCTAGTACCGCACACTAGTAAAGACTTCTATCTCGTAACATTGAGCTCAAATCAACCGAATTATGTTACAAATGTTAACTACAAAGTTGGATCTTGCCCGAGTTTGCAACTGGGAATTCCGACTTGAATGACTGTTCTATGTCTTGCCTTTCCGTGTCAGAGGCCGTTTTTTCCGAGTACAATGGAATGTACCATTACTTAGCGAACAGTGGAGCTACAACGACAACATGTCTATGGCCAGATCCCAACACTCCAGTTGTTCTGTTGTAGGATGCAGGAGGCAGCATAGATCCCTGCACAGGCTCCCAACACGTGAAAATGCCAGGACAGAGTGGATTCATTTTATTTTTAACGGCAACGTCCCGGCTACAGTTAGCTCATTTTTGTAGCCTATGTGTCTGATAATCACTTCACGCCGGACTGCTTCAGCAACCAGGGCTAGTTCACAGCAGGATTAGCATCTAAATTGAAGATGATGGAGCAATTCATACTGTACGTGACCCATCTTCAAACTTGGAATCTGTAAGTGTCACCATGTTTTGATTTTATTTGCCAGTTAGTCTAGTTAGTACATTCGACTACTCGTTAGCTAACGAGCTAGCGGGTGTGGAAGAAGTAAGAAAACTAAAGCTGGAGTCAGGACACATCTTTTAAAGTTATTTGTTGGAGTCAGGACTCATCTTCAAGTTATTTGTTGGGACCAGTGTGTTTTATAAGTCTGACAAACGTGTCCAACTTTAGCCACCATTAGTACAATCGCGTTTGGTTGTTTGGCTGCGCTGTTTGGATGCAAATAGATTGCATCCAATAATATATTGGTTAACTAGCTCAACAAAATTGTCAATCCAAGCTTGTCTGCAAGTTGTATTCAATAAGCTTATGGACATGAGCCATTAACAGACCGGCTACAGCAGAGAGCAGCATGGGCGCTCTGCTCTCCAAGCGGAGCAGTGCTAGTTTCACAAATATTTATGAGCTGATTTAAAAGGTTACTTTTCTTGAGCAGGCAATGTATGGCTAGTGGGAAAGAAAAACACCAATGATGAAATAAAATGATACGCTTAATGAAGCAACACCTACTGCTTTATCAAAAAATCATCCTTAAATGAGTTTAACAGTGTTAAAATAAAACAGCTATTGGTGATGTTTGTTGCATTTCTGGACCCTTTTTATTATTTGGGGATGTATATTTCATATTCCTGTGGATAGGGCCAAATGTAGACAACGTGTCATCACGTTGAGATATTTCCACTCTATCTATAATGGAGTTTGATAGCACAAATGTTTTCAGCGATTTAAAACATCAATGGTAAACATCATGTTTTGGTGTCAGTCCTTCCAAATCAAATAGCAAGGGGCTTCTTTCTAGACTCTAGACTAAATCTGTTGTAGAAGAGGCAAAGATACAAATTTCTCCCCCGACAGTACCCTCAATTGACCAGAATGCATCACAGTTCTTGTTGTATCTCAGGAAAAAGCTATATAGCAGCCCCTTACCTCCCGAGATGCTGGCCTGTAACCGAACCCAGAGGGCAGGTTCTTGTCCTCCTCGCAGCCCTTAGCCCCTGGGCTAAAGTGCAGCTCCACATGAAATCTCTCCTCAGATGACGGGTCCTGCAGTCAAACAGACGGTATTACTCCTTCTATTTAAAACCATGAATAAATATACCTTGATTTGGGCCAAGGTAGATAGCAGTACCTTGTTGGGATCCTCATAAAGCATGATGACAATTTGTGTCATGTAGTTCAGCTCACTAACAATCTTGAGGTAGTCCATGGCCCTTTTCCACTGGTCATCTTTGGTCTCCTGTGAAATTATTAGTCAGTGTCTGAAATTACCTTTTTGGCTCAAAGCTGGTCATATAAAAAAAAAATGACCTACCCACCTAAGAATAATTTTTTACCAGCCCAAATATTTGGCAAAGATTGAGAAAAGACTGTATATAACCAAGACATTCAAATGTTAGCATCTCAAAAAGTTACTGGCTAGTGTGGCAGGTGACTTACTGATTTATCAATTTTACTGGCATTTGGCGGGTGTTAATTTCTTTCCCTGTCAGTTAGCGTTGAGACATACGTACCTCGTCAGCCAAGTCAATGCGTGGTGTATTTCACATTTCAACCTTTGCCGAATACAGTACATCAACTACCCAGTGGTTCTCTGCTATGTGCCATCAAGTCGAGGAGTCTACAGGTTTTTCATTCCAACCAAATACAGCATCAGCTCATTTCACTGATTAGTTCCTCCTGCAGACTTTTGAGGCGGCCTCAACGATACACGGTTGAGAACCAATGAACTAAAGTAGGACAAGTGAGACTCCTGAGAAGCTACAGTAAGGCTTACATCGCAGAGGGCTCCATAGCGGAGGATGGAGAGCAGGGAGTGAACATGGCTCTCGCTGGTGAAATACAACCTGGTCCTCACATGCCGCTCCGGTGACATCACGCCACGGGAATACCTGAGTAAGACCACAGAGAGCTGCCATTTAATTGTCAGTTTTTAATGGAAGTATATTCATTCTGGGTATGTGCACACATTTCCCAACATGAGTATTTTAGAACTGATAAAAAAACAGTATGTTCCTAATTTTCAGATGCCACCCCAACTTGTTTTCAGCTCCACAGAGCCATGCTCCCAATGTCACTGGGGAGTACAACTGATGACAGATATTACCACACTGCAGTATTACCTAATTTCCACTTAAAGCTTAAAGGATTGGAGTATAATTGTAAGTGTGGAGCAGCAACTGTTTGTTGATATCCTTTCTTACACTGGATGCAGCTTGTTGACAGTGTCATCATCTTGCGTCCGCTGCAGATCTGAGCGGATCTTGCGGATGAGAGGGGTGCAGTAACCTTTAGCGATATCCAACTTTTCATCCTGGGAGATGCCATATTCCTAGTGGGAAAAATGGGAAAAATGAACAAATAATCCACGATCCAAATTGTGAATATTGATCTCACATTATTATGATCATTCCTTCAGTAACAGGTTCCTATACATTTCTTATTGTATTGGCATTTTTCCTCTATCCTACGACGGTAAAGCTCTTTTCCAGTGCTAAAATGAAGAAAGGTATGGCCGGGCGAGACTACAGAACCAACCAAAACAGTTACATCTGATAGTAACATTTGATATGAAAATGAAACAAATTGTGTGGCAAGTAAGCCCAAATGAAACAAAGGAAGTGAATATGTATGCAAATTAATGTTGACATTTCCTCAATTGGCTTTTCACTTTTGAAATAACCCGTTGCACATGAAAATATGCAAAAAGGGGGATGGATATTCTTTCTAGCCACTATGAGTCATGGCATTCTGGTGACAAATGAAGCGCTGGCAACTGACCTGTGGGATGACGATGTCTGCCAAGGCCTTAGAAAGACGATAAATCTCCATGGTGTTGTCCAGCTTGAGTGAGCTGTTGTGCTGCACATCGTACTTGATGCAGTCATAGATGTCAGGGATCTTGCTGATGTTGTAGCGGCCATTTTTCATCTTGAAGTCCTTCTCCAGCTTGGACCAACGACGCAGCATCAGCTCTAGCGTCTCGCTGTGGTACAACTGGATGTCTGATGACACAGTAGGAAGAATAAGGAAGAATAAGGAAGCAAAAGATATAGATGTTTATGCACATTTTCACTGAGCATTTAATTCCCTACATGCTTTTTAAGTATTGCCAGGCTCTGAATTCAAACACAAAAGATTGTTCCTTTGTTTATCATACCTCACTTTCACGCCCCACTACAGATATTCAATAGTCAATAACGAAAGTCTACAACTTTTCACATTTTGTAGTTTTTATTGAGGCATGAAATAAAAATCCATTAAATCAGACTTTGGATCCAGCAACCATCAGAATAAAGGTCAAAACAAAAAACTTCTAATTTCTGACAATTAATTAAAAATGGAAAAATGAAAACACCATGTCCCAAAGAAAAGTCTGATTTAATGAGTTTTCATTTTCACAACTTGAGATTCAGAAGGATTTATTTTGAAGGGAGTTTTATTGAACTACCAGATGATTTGGGGTCCTCCATCCTCTGTCGGATCTGCAGGGTGAGGTTCTGGATGAGGGAGTACACCTTATCACAAGTCTTCACTGGGTTCTTGATCATCTGCATGGACTTAACTAGAGATGTACCACTGGTGGGAGCAAGCTAGAAACAGAAAAAGGACTAAATATCTCCCAAGCAAGTAATGAAATTGGTATACAGTCTCGATAATCAAAACACTGCAAAAGAATAAGATTATCTATATACAGTAGCAAGCAACAGTTTATGAACCTTTTTGAATTACCTGCATTGCTGCATAAAATATGGTCTAATCTGCATGAGCATTCTATAATCATAACAATAGATTAACACAATGTGATTTAATAACACAAAACATGTACTTTAACATGTTTTTATTGAATATATTGTTCAAACATTAACAGCCTAAGCTGGAAAAAAGTATGTGAACCTCTAGGATAATGACTTCTTAAACAAAGGACAATTTGCATTTTAGAATGGCCAAGACAGAGTCCTGACCTTAATGACCTTATTGAAATGTTGTGGCATGAAGCAAGCTGTTTATGCAAGACATCCCAAAAATATTAATGAACTGAAACAGTTCTGTAAGGAGGAATATGTCCAAAATACTTCCTAACCGTTGTGCAGATCTGATCAACAACTAGAGGAAACGTTTGGTTGAGGTTATTGCTTCTAAAGGAGGTTCCACCAGCTAAATCTCATACTTTATCCAATCCAAGCTGTTAACATTTGATCAATATGTTCAATAAAGAAATGTAACAGTAAAAATTGTGTCTGTTATTTACTAAATTAAATTATATTGTGTTTATCTTTTTATGACTTAGATGAAGATCAGACCAGGAGTCATTTATACAGAATTGCAGGTAATTCAAAAGGGTTCACAAACGTTTTTTTCTCGCAACTGTATAATATCTAATCCATGTATGCACAGAACACTTGAACATGATGCACAGCTCTCCTCCCATTCAAATCTAGTGCAAACACAAAAAGCCTATGTAGGCTCTTATAGAGCTAATATGGCAAACCAGGTAGTGATTTTGGGCATACAGGGGTGATTTTTCACGTGATTTTTCATCCTGAAGGATTCTTAAAGATATAAAATAAGCTTGCCAGGCCACAATTTGAAATTAAAATCTGTTCTTAATGACTTCCCTGGTAAAATAAAAATATAAAAGGTAGCCCTTATTGCAAGTCTATGGGCTATAAGGTGCAGCGCAGGTCTTAAGTCTTGAGCGCATGCTGCAAGTAGGTGTATCCAGTCTAGTAATGCGTCATTGACTTACGCTTTAGGGCTCTATTTTTGTGCTGGCGAAAATGTGACCCACAAACATGTATAATAGTGATCTAAAAAAGGCTCATCTGCACATTGATCATGAAGAAAGGACAAAGGAAAGTTAAGACGATGGCTAGTCCTCACAAATGTTGGCTGAGTGATTAAATATTCCAAAAGGTGTAATTATTCATTAGTGACATCAAATTACACTTTAGGATCTTTTACCCATGTATTGCCTGTAATTTATGAATCCTACTGTTAAATAGTTGCTGCTGATTTCAAAGGCCAATATTTTTAATATTAAAAGTGTCAGTAATTAGCCGATGCCATTTTTCAGGAGACAACTACTCTTCGTTCTAAAGCTTCCAGCCCTGACTTTAGACCTTCTCATAGTCCTCGGTGGTGAAGTCCCTGTCCTTCTGTAGGATGTCATGGAGTCGGGCCTTGACCTTCTGCTGGCAGCTGCTGAGGGAGTCGCTGTCACTGTCCAGCAGGCCGTTCATGTTTGCACTCTTCACCATCTGCACCAGGATGGGTGTCAGTTCTCCCTCAAGTGCCAGCAGACCCTATGAAAGATGACATGACATGACAAGAAATTTGCCTTTGGGATTCTATATCGGACAAAATCAAAATTGTAAACTACCTACATATGGCATTGGGATGAGGTGGTAACTTAGTGCAAACCTTAGCAAAGGCAGCAGCAGTCATCTGAACCCTGCCCTCATCTGAGGCGTAGATCTTCAGGTCATGGCGGTAGGTGCTGTGTAAGCGCAGAAGGCCACACCCGGGGAACCCTGCATAGTCACCTGTCAAACATCAAAGCAATATCGACACAAAATGAAAGTTAATGCAATACTTCCACTAGCTTCAAGTATAAAAGAAATTTGTGGAACAACAAATACTGAAAATGTAGGGCTGAGAAGTAGTCCCTGCCTTGTCCTCCAGGGTACATGCAGCGGAAAGCCCGGCCCAGTTCCTCAGCCTGTACCCTGCCTGCTGGGGTCAACTCTCCTCCCCACTTTAGCACCAGCAGCAGCGATGGGTCAACCCGCCGTACATCTGGAAAAATCCCAGATCACACAACCATAGAGTTAATCCCAATTAACCCATAAATGTAGGATGAGGACAACTCAAAAGCATGGGTAAATGGACAAGACCTAAAAGAAACTACCTTCTTCCTCACTTGATGCTTTGGGGCACCCATGTGGAAGGTATGTCAACTGAACCTTTCGATTTATGCCGGAAAAGTGTCCGTACCTAAAGTAACAAGTGATGTGTTATTAGAAAATATATTGTTTATCAAATGTTTATTTAAAAGCATCTGAACGTCAGGTATAATACTTACATTTCGAGGACTGTTTTCAGTTGCTCAAGTTTTGCTTTGGATTCTTCAATTTCCGAATCGTTGTTCTGCACAAGTTCCACCAGGAGTTGTCTAGCTATATCCAGCACTTCCTGTAGACGGGGGTAATACAAAGGGCTTTTTAAGTAATGAAGTTATCACTGACACATGGTCGTACACATTTGATCAAACAAACATTTCTACTAACCTGTAATTGCTTTGGCTTTTTCAGTTTGAGCTTCCCACTTTTGTACCCATCACATTTTTCAAAGAGATCAAAAAACCTGAAAAAAAAAAAAAACTACAGCAGTTACAATAACAGGGTATCTACAGGTGTCAGTAAGCCAATTTTAAGACTTTTGAAGACCATTTTAATGCTACCTGAGATTTAATTTAAGACCAATTGAAAAGGAATATAAATATTGCCCCTCTAAACCTATTCAAATTAAAATAAAGAAACAAAGCTCTCACAACCAGCCTATTTCTGACTGAACACCTAACGCAAGCTGTGAAACTATAAAAAGGCAAACCAATAAGAAGGTAACCAGGAAATGTATTAATTTTAAAAAGGGTTAGGTTTATACTTTAAGGCCACAGATACCATAGATGGATCTGGTTCTAGTACAATACTGCTGTTCGAGGTAGTAAGTCAGGTTACCTCTGGTGGCGAACCTCCATCTTCATTTTTTGCTTGGGAGTCCTGTCTCCATGGCGAATCACAGCAATGACACAGCGCAGCTCCATCCTAAGAAGAGAGAATCCTGAGTCATGCTTTCAACAAGAAGGTGGGCCGGCAAAACCATCTAGAGTGGTAGTGGGACTATTTACACTGAATTTAAGGATGTACCAATGCCACTTTTATATATCCTTTCCATTTCCAGGTCACCTTTAGCACCTGTATGGCTATAATAGCTATAATATAATAGCTAAACATTGTTAGAGTTCATACGTACATAGTTCCAGAGGTGGTAGGGACAATGGGGATGTCTTCAGCCTCGAGAGGTATGGACCACGGGATCTGAAACGGTGGAGCCAATTCTCTCATGATGATGTTTCTGCAGGACAGGCCACAAGTTCACATTAGACACAAATGTGTGGATGTGTGGACAAATGTGTGAATACGAGACAATACTTCTTCAGTACAGACTATCAAAAGTTCTGTCAGCAATGCAATGATCAGATATAATTTCTGATGTCTTTGATTTAATAAATATAAATTTCTATCTGACATCATGCTCTGAGTTTCCGATTAGATCATGCATCATGTGTCCTCATGAATGAGGCTTAGTCTACTGACCTAGAAGTTGCACTGTGCAACTTACTGCCATTCCATTTCATTGATCAGTTGTTAATCAGAAATGAGCTGAAGAATAACAATGCGGTCATACAACTTTGAGGAAAATGTATTTTGATTAAATGAACCTACACCATTTCTGGTCATCAAAAATGTTAAATCTGAATATTTCTGGTGTTTTTGTCCCTCATTTGACCTAAGTAGAAAATACGCACGATTCTGTCAAAAGGCTCAGGGGTATCCTTAATGTAGGCTACAATACATAAGGAAAAAAAACCCTAGATATAAATTTACTTTTAGACATAGTAGTTGATAAAGCATGGAGGTAAGGATCTATATTCATTTGATGTGTATTAGATTGTGTATCCAGATAAAAATAGAACTACCCGATGATAGCTAAAAATGAAAACCCTGTTTACAACGTTGTGTATTTGCAATAAGGAAATATATTTTCTGAATCAGTTCTAACCCAAGGATTTTTGCACAGTCGTCGTAGTACTTCATGGAGTTCTTGACGAAGCTGAAGCCATTGACATCGCAGACGTATGACTGACCATTGGCACGGAGCAAGTCAAAGCCACAGACCGTTTGCTGTCAAGAAAGAATGAAGAGAAAATGTGAATGAGATCCCCTCTGTTACAAGTCATCAAAGGGCTGAATTTAAAATGTATGCCTTCATGGCGGGAAACTCACAAGAACACAAAATGATAACCCAGACTATTTTACTAAATACTGTAATCACTAACTATTGATCACAATTCTCACAGTCTCAGTTTCTGGAAAGAAAATTATTTTATTACACTTTTGCAACCTTAACATATTTTCACTTTTTTCAGCATAGTATTTCTCAAAGTAGCAGAAGCTAGAAACTTGTTTTCACTCTTACTGTCTTACTGTTATTGTGGTCCTTATTTACAAAATTCAATTATTACTACATTATTACTTTGGGGTGCAGCTACAACCCTAAGATCTGTTTTAAAACGTTTAAAGAGTATCTCCAGACGATAAAGGCACTTTTAGGAATTAAAAGGAGCTGCGTGCCTATCCATCTTTTGCTTTGGTCAGTGGTTGTAACTGGACACATGTAACGGGTATATTGGTTATATCACACTGGGACTTTCTGGGATTTCCACGGAAGTGAAAATCTAAAAAACACTTCAATATCTGTGAATTACATGATTATTAATAGTGGAAAACGTGATATACGATTAATTGTACTGGATAGTATCTATTTTGGTATGCTTTTTAAATTTCTGATTATTTATCTTGAACACACCGTGCCTCTTCTGTTCACTAGTTGTTCAGCTTAGAAGAAGAAGAAGAAGGACTTTAATTGCAACGTCGTACACAACACATGCGGGGGGGGGGGGAGTGGCCGCTGAACACAACACACACACACACACATATACACACACACTTAATCAAGCCAAACAAGCTGATAAGTGCACTTATTATCTTGACTGTCCATGTGAGGACAACCTGACATGCTGCTGTGGTATTTGTGAAATTACCTTGAACGCCAGACAAACTTTCCAAGCAATGAGCTTCTCTCTGGCATTGAGGATGACAGGGTAGCGCACCTCCTTGCCCTCACTGTCCCGCTCCACTTTGCCATCAAGGGCCGGAGATTTCCTGGCCTCTGCATGGGCATAGTCAGGTCCTACGGTGTAAACCTAACACAATAAAACACATACACAGAGACACACATTGTCAGCAACACATTGACTCCACAAATGGCTGTTCTGGAAAGAGTAAGTCAAAAGCCATTATCATTTTACAGCAACCTCAAAGCTCCATTTCCAGCACCAATGTCTCATTTTAGCTGACAAAACAGTCTAGATATGTCCCTTATTATTCTTTTTTAAACAGGTCAGCCTGGTCAACCTCCCAGTTAAGTGATGAAAACAGACGCTTAAATCATCCATGTAAATTCAAGTCAATCTGGTATGATCTTGGGGAAAGTATGCTGTCTGCAGGCATCTGCTTTTCAGCATAAAATCATTACCAACATAATGAACCATAAGGCTCAGATATGGTTCCATAGTTCTACTTGACCACAAATCAGTTGTGGTTACACAGTGTGCCACTTGTTTCAGTTCCATCTCAATTTCAGCCCTATGGCTAATGGTAGTGTAGGTACCTTGACATCTGTGCCGTCAGTTGGCATGAACTCCTCATAAATGTAGGATCCTGTTTTCCTCACATTGCTCTCCGGGGAGTAAACACTGCTTCTGCTACCGATCTAGAGGGAGAACAACAATGAAAAGTAATTACACAAGAGCCTATGAACACTGGAAGAAATCAAATACATGCTCATTACTGGTAATGGAAGTAGAATCAGAGGTTGTGGTAAATGACTCAGTACACAACAGTGACCTGGATAGTGCTCACTTTGGTCAAGAAAATAGAATGACTTGGAATTTATTTCAATTATGCAAGGTTAGACATGTCATGGCATATAGAATGGGGAATCTGCAGGTTTCAGAAAGCCACATTTAAAACCTTCTTAATACTACCTGGAATTGGATTTAAGACCAATTAAACAACCAAAATAAACTAAAAGCTGGCAAAAACAGATTATTTCCAACTGAACATAGCTAATGAAAGTTCTGAAACTATAAATGGGTAGTATAAGAAAAAGGACATCAGGAAATTAAATGTTTAGGGACATGATGTCCAGTCATGTTTATTAAAGCAGTTGTGATGAAAACAAAACATGGGATAATCCTGCCCTATTTCATGTGGGACAAAATTGTGACGAACTGGAAGTGCAAGTAATGTAATACAACATGAATTAATATAATATGACACTAGTGCCAGTTCCATTCAAATCTTTTGGTGAAACTACACACTTCTTTGCATTTGACTAATTTAGTTTGCCTTTTTATTCAACTCTGCCTTGACTAATATGAACAAATTTAATCCAATTTTATAGTTGCATCAAAATTAAGATTTGAAATAATCCTGCATTAATTGTTGAAAAAAATAAGACCACTAATTACTCTGAGACCACTAATTATTGCCATTTTAAAGGTCCACATATTATGGAAAATATGTAATACGGCTTATTCCTGGTGCTTATGCATGTTCCACAGGAAATCATTTACCTAAGCAGCTGAGAAAATTTTAAATCTGGAAGTCAACCCGTTTTTCTGTATTTTCCTTTTTCCAAAAACGGTGCCAAAGATAGGAGAAAAACAGGCTGTTTCATAAAGTAGCCCCTTTGGACGTCATAACGGGCGCTAATCCAGCCCCTCTTGGAGCATGCCCGCCCAGGTGAACAACCAATCCCATTTACGGCATTACCAATCCCATTTATGGCATTATGGCAGTGCTGCAAGCCGTTGCTTATGGTGCATTCCATTCTACGCAGAAATCGATAATTCCGAGTCGATATTCCTAACTTCCAATCTAAATGTGTTCCAGTGCATCTGCCCGGGAAAACAGAATCGCCCGCAGTAAACTCATGTTTGTATGGCAAGTCTCAGAACGTTACAAGAATCTAAACTCAACATCAACTACTACAGCGCCATTAGTGAATAGAATCGGCGCATATCACATTCGGATGCCGTTTTTTCCGCCCTCAAAACAGCCTGTTCTTTACAATGGAGAAAATGAGAGACTGAAACATACACCACAGAAGCTGGTTTTACAATTTAGCCCAAAATGAGTACAACACACCCCCTTTAATACTTTTTAAGGCTGGATAATTTCTTCAGACTTTTTAAGGACCCACAGATACCCTCATGTATGCAGTCTGTACCTTCCTGAAGAGCCTCTGGCTGCCCCCTCCAGCTGAGGTGGGGTAGTAGATATAGACATTGTGGTCCTCAGCACTCACAGGCTTCTCTACAAACGGCTTCTGGAACACTTCTCCATTCACTTCCACGTGGTCCTCACCTTCCACCAGGTTACACTCTAAGGAAACAGCAGTCACAGACGAGACATGAAATGGTTTTAATGGTTTTTCCAACTAGATAGAGGGCCTTTACCGTTATGACCCAAACAGTCATCTTCCAACACTGTCCAAGCGAGAGCGAAAGCAGTTTTCTGGAATAATTCTAGGCCTAAACACAATACCAAATATGTAATGACGGTTAAATGACCAGAAAGAGGACTATCAAGGCCATATGAGAGATTATTCTTCTATCATGTAGCCTTCTTTTATCGAACAAACAAATAAGTAAAGTAAAGTGAACTGAAAGAAAATTGAAAGCTGTATTCTGACAGCATTAAATGATTCACTGATATTGGTCTTGTGAAGCAGCGCAACAGCAGATTTAGACATTCATGCATTATTTGTTTTTAAATTTGGCAATATTTGGCAATAAGATGACCAACATAAATGGCAACTGTAATCCTCCCCATATGTCCAGGTGTATTTTGAGTTCAGAATAACAAGGCATCATAACTATGGATGTTTTTGTTGGATTTTAATATCCGTAACCCAATCCACAAATATTTCAGGATCCACAAACAATGCTTTTTAACTAATAAATAGGGAGGCTACAAATAAATGTTGTATTTCAAAGTCATTACAATTTATTTGGATATAAATGTACAAGACACAAGTGAAAAGGTATTGTTCATTATTTGTTTTTCCATACATAACCAGTAGTAAAAATGTGGAACCATTTCTCGTAGATTCACGCAAAAAAAAAGCTCCATAATGTGATTTGTGTTTTGACTATTCTGCTTAACAGGTTTGCCAAGTCCATCTGCTGTTCTCAGTCAGTAGTAAAAGGAGCAGAGCAAAGCAAAGCACTTGTTTCCCCCAACATGGAAGGCCTTCAGAGGCTGAGTAGGTGAAACATTTTCTCTAGTGCTGAGGAGGTATTCTACTGTTATCACTGGTGTGCTAAACGTTTCCAATGCATGCAGCAATTAGTCAGTATTGTGGCTCTACTGACTGAGCCTATTTCAGCACTGAAGTGTTCACTGTAAATTCTTTAAGACCAACTCAAAACCTGTAAAGGAGCATCTTGTATGAAGGTGAACCAATAGCACTGACAGCTTCTCTGCTTTAATTCAATTGTTGGTTGTTGAAGTAGCTACTTTAAAGGTTCATACAGACTGAAAATCAAGGTGTTTTAGGTGTTTTTTTAAGCACTTTTTCCAATATCATGTTAACGTTTTCAGCATCATGCAATATTAGCAATTTCATATCATGCAGTATTTTGGTAGCAATCACAACATTAACTGTATGACAGTTATGAATGCGATAGTGCTAACCACTGAGCCCCTGTGCCACCCCCGTTGTTTTTAATGAGCGTAATACCAGTATTAATAGTATAAATTACAATATATACACCTAGACATGCCTCAAGACTCGCACAAAAGTTCAAAGACAACAAATCACTGTGCTAGCCCGCAAACTAGCACTGAAGCTAACACCTTGACAGCAGACTGTCAAGGTGATGTCTGACCCATATATTTACTGGGTCCAGTGTGAAAAGGGTATTAGAGACAAAACAAACGGCTGCCAGAGTAAAAGTGAGTGAGAAAGGTAAAAGAGTGCAAGATGCTCTTCAACGCAGAAATAAGTAGCACAGAGAAAGGACAGTGGGGGCAAGTCTGGAGTACTTCCAGCATATTATACCTGAACTCCACACAGCAGCCAATGGATGAAAATGAGCCAGATGTTGCAAAACAACACTCTGCCTGTACAATAATGGTCAAAGCTAGCCATTCTGTCAAATATATGCTATTGAATGTAAGGCATCATTCTCAATCTGCTTAAAAAAAAACAGTCAATGTGGCACCTGATACAAATGCTCAAGGATGATAAACTATCACACCATGACGTCAGGTCCTCTGTCTTTTTGCAAATAAGAAAGCCCCTTTTCAAGCAATTTTTCAATAGTTCAGATGTTTCAGATTACTTGATTTTCATCAAGTAATCAAACATTTTAAAGCTTTTCGGTGGCCTTCAACAACTTATAAAATGACACAACAATCAGTACATTACCTAGTATTGGATGGAGACCAATTACTAGTTAAGAAATTATTGTGTCAAGTTGTGGTATAGGCCTAAATATAGGTATAAGGTAATCATAGTTCCATTTAATGTTAAAAGCGGGTGTGGTTCTAGGATGTTAGAACAGTGGATCCTTGGTACAGTTTCTAATTCAACAGAACATCTGTGATGGGAGGAACCCACTTAATAACTATAAAAACAAACCAGCACTCGTGCTTTTTCCTCTAAAATAAAAACAAGGTGTACACAAAGGTACACTCTGAAATAGCACAACTATTAGTCATATCCTGGGTAGAGGTTAATGTCCATCGGTATGGTTGAAATTAAATTGCAGATAAGCCTGCATAGGTTTCTTTTCCTGCTGACCCTGAAGAGTGAAAATTACATGTTTCACCACAAAGTCTTGCCTTCTGGGCTGTTATCTCTCTAGCTGATAGCTGATAGCTGATATTTTCAAGACATAAAATATAGTTTAGGAGATCAACATTCAAATAACTTAGTTATTTGATTAGTCCTGGGTCAGACAAAGTAAATGTTTTGATTTTTTTATTCCATAGCTGTATAAGGAAATGTTTGGCATTTAATTTTTTATGGCTTACAGTGCTTTATTCTTGCATCTTTCAACATCAGTGGGTTCATCTGGGCCACTAAACAACCTGTCTAAGCAATTCCAATGAGCAAATATAGAACATTTAGCAAAAAATAATAATTTTCTCCACCAACCCTCTGGTCTTGCAGGGTCCCTATTGAGAACAGCATAGCGAGGGAGCTGGATCCCCTCTGCCTTCAGTATCCTGTATACCTCCCTCCTGAAAAACAGAAAAACACATCCAAACAAGCACATATCAGCTCACTGATTAGAGGAATTAGAGGAAGCATTTAGCTTCTTCAATGACTTAATTTGTAGTCTTTGCCCATATGCAATTGATTTCTTTGCATTTTGCAGTGCAGTGTAAACACCTAAGGATTCTGCCTGGATAAAAACATTATAATCTAAAAGCATATCATTGAGCAGAAAAATCATTTAAGTGTTGCAACACCAGGGTATATTTTGTAATGTAAAGTTCAAGTATCATCTGCATAGGAGCAGAAGAGAACGACATAAATACAGGTAATATTAACGAAAGGGTGCATTTAGAGTAAAAAATAAAGGAGGACCTACAATTCAACCCTGGGGGATGCCAAAATAGATTTGAAAATGGGCATACCTGTTACCATGTACTGTAACAAATTGGCACCGGTTAATCAAGTATGAGCAAAACCAGGTAAGAGTAGTGTTGCGGATGCCAACAACCAGATATTTTAACCAGTCGAAGAGGATGCCTTGATTAACAGTAGGCTACTGAAGGCTTCACTTGCGTCAAGAACGAGGACTGACATGGATAATGGATGGTCATCTATAGCATTAGATATTTATGAGCATGATTACAGCTCTTTTAGTGCTGTGCTGAGGGCTGAAGCTGGATTAGTGGAGGTTGTAAATGTGGTTAAAATTGAGAAAGTGAGTTCAGGGTACCCCCAGGATTCTCCAAGTTATATTTAAGACGTTTTAAGACCTTTTTAATACCACTTAGAATGAAATTTCACGGCCATACTGGCAAAAGTATGAAAGATATAATGGAAAATCAGTATGGATTTTAAGCCCTAGAAAATAATTATTTACCAAGTACTTGAATTTAATAAAACATGTTATTATAATGCTCACATTAATATTTATTACACAATAGCTTTGTGAGCGCCCTTCACATGATCAGCAACAAAAACGTTCGGCGCTGGCACTGCCATTCATTTCCTATTTGGAAAGCGTTGCCGCCGAACCTAGCATCGCCACCGCCCTTGGCATTCTGAGTCCTGGGCACAGACACTGGGAGACCACCTGGCGCTCAAAGTTCAACTATATTCAGCTTTGACCTTTGTGACGCACAACCAATCACTGGAATCTAATAGCTCTTAGTTTGCTATTCATTAGTGATCGGGTTAGAGATAGAGAGGGAAAGAGAGGCGTTTGATATCATAGCCGCGAAATAAAAAAATAGATATATATAGAAGAGAAACTTGTTTTATGTGTGTCGGAGCATCTCGGATTATACAACATGACCTTAAATCATACCATGATCTGACTAAAAAGTCTGCATCATGGAATGATGTCGGTCTACAGACGGGACTATCAGGTTGGTTGACAGCTTAGTACAGGACGTATATGCAGCCAGTCTATATTCACTTCTATAGCTGTGCTAGTATGATCATTGGCGATGTGGTTAACTACGGTCACCGGCTGATGTGGGTGATGCTGATCATGTGAAGGAGTCCCGTCCAACCTGGCGTCAATGCCGACGCTTTGCGCGGATCATGTGAAAGCCCCTTAAAATGACACTTTCCCATTCTGAGACGACGAGCTAGCTTGTTAGCAGCACACTCCACGGTCAAGAGCGTCAATACACTGACGTAAACATTACCTGTACTGTCATAATGTCCAAGCCACACCAAACAGAGTAAATTTTAACATTACACACAAAACATTTTATACATTTGACAGTTATTCATGACGTTACGGTATTTATTTGATCCTACGAAAGGACAAGAAAAAAATGTAAGACCTTTGCAAATGAAATTCAATACTTTGTGAACGAAATTCAATACTTTTAAGGCCTTATTTTGAGGATATTAAATTCAATGCTTTAATACTTTTAAGACCCTGCGGGTACCCTCTGAGTTAGATGCTGGTCTTAACTTTTTGTAGTATTTTTGAGAGGAATGGAAGACTGGAAATTGGTCTGGTTGGCTAGAATGAAAACTAGCAGTACTCTTTGTCAAGTGACAAATGGGAACAATTCTGACACTTAGGTTGACAAACGGGAACAATTCTGCCGTGGCAGGATCTTTCCCGTTTCCCTTTCCTAAAATTGATCCCATTTGTCAGACTTCTGTGTTGCTAAATCAAAGGGATCCTATGATTACATGTTCTTGGAATAGTGTATAACTAAGATCCTATCACCGTGCCTATTGTTTTCAGCAATTGGGCATTTCACACATACCCTTCACACCTATTTAAGTTTGTCTACTTAGCTGTGGGGGAAGGATCATTCTATTCTGGCACTAAACCTAATTTTCCATTCACTGGACAAAGTGTCAATGCCTAATTCACACATACCAATTCACGTGATTCATTCCACAAAGAAAAAAGTTGAAGTGAACAAACTATCCTTTTCCTAGGAATGACATTATGGCCAAGTACAAATCCAGTCTATCTGCAAATTGAGTTTGTTGTTCTTTTCTATATGGTCACAAAATATAATATATTATATATTGTCCAAAATTGCATGCGTAAACAATTTGTACACCACAGACTAGAATCAGTCATCCTCAGCTTGAAATCCATCAGATATTTACACAACTCTGCCATAGTTAGCCATACAATGAAGCAGGTTAAATAGGAAATATATCACCTACTTCTAGGTGATATGTTAAGCTGAATTGTCCAACACATGCTTTTATCATACATAGATATAATGGTTATAATTGTCCTTAGTAACAGCTCACCTGTCTTGGATACAATACTGGAGGTCCAGGTCATTAATGACAAAAGGGTTCCTGAGTTTCTCGTAGGCCACGGCTTTGTCCAATGGAAAACCTACAGGGATGACAAAAACAGTAACTTAGTCTTGTGCTGTCTGTGTGTCTGTATGCAAAAAATGTTTTGGTAAAATGTTACATTACGATTCACTAATTGATGTTTAATCAACTAGTGATTAAGCATTGACTAACCACGTGTTAACATGTTAGTTAGTTATTAAGTATGCATCAATTGTGGTCAACCAATATGCTGATTAACATAAATACTTAATAATTAGTTAATAACTACAGTGCTAACTACCAGTTTAATTCACTATTTAGTAACGTTTTAGTTATACATCAACTCTGAAGCAGCCACAAATAAGTATAATGCTAATGAATATTTTAATATGGAGGCACAAGTCAAAAAGTAAAATACTAACTAACAAGGGAACATATTGGTGGTTACTGTGTCAGTGCTTGCTGATGAATAATTAAGTATTTGCTAATTAATAATTAGGTATTTGGCAAGTGCAAACAAACCAATAACTAACATCCCATATTATCCCATAATTTTGTTTTCAAATATACTATGGCTCAGAATCAGTATAAGAATCAGTAGACCTCATGGACTAGACACAGGTGGAGAGAGCTCCAATTATTTTTTTCTTTGATTATACATTTAAACTGACAGAATCAATATAAATTAATATTAATAACATCAAACACAGTTCTGGGTAATAGTTGGTAAAAGTTGACTAAAATACCATAGTCGGAGACAAAACCTAAGGCTCATTGGTATCAATAAGGAGGCTGAGGCTGGGAACCCAACACGATTTGTACTTTGGGTACTTCCAGAAGGTACTGGGTGCAAACAACTTAACCTAATCCTTCGAGACTGCACACTATCATTACTCGATTCCACTACTAATCGGATAAAGAAGATCCTAGGGCAATCCAAAACTAAAGGCTGACTAACCTACAACATTTATTTTGGTGTTATCGGAGGTTCATGTTGCTAGCGCACCAACATATTGTCATTGCGTCATTGCTGATGTAACAGTGTTGGTTCATATCAAGAAGTGCTTCACTGCTAGTGAGTTCAAGAGAGTGTATTTTACAATCATGGAAGACAAAGAGGTGGAAAGATACAAAAAGTATGTGTCAAGACAACCAATGGCATATACTTTTGAGCCCATAAGGCGAGTAAGGCCAAAGGTGCTGGAGGTTGCAATGCTGTCTTTTAGTGACGTCCGCACCAAAACTCTAGAGCGGTCTATTAACAGCAGGTAGGCTTGCATGCATGGTCTTCATATTGATAAATCATCATTAAATCATTGCATTCCTGTATGCGTGACTGACTGTCATGGTTGCTGCTCAAAGTAAAGAAATAAGCTTGATGCAGAAATCTACCATAACTATGGCAGCCGCTCCAGAACCAACACTGAGACTGGACATGTTTGAGCCGGAGTCTGACCCAGAATGGGAAGAGGCAGCTGAGGCGGTTCCACTTAGTTTCTCAATGATAACAATTCTGTGTAATATTGTACTTTGTTTTGTGTATGTGGGTGTGTGAGCTGCTCTCTGCTGTAGCCGGTCTGTTTATGGCTCATGTCCATAAGCTTATTGAATACAACTTGCAGACAAGCTAGGATTGACAATTTTGTTGAGCTAGTTTGCCAATATATTATTGGATGCAATCTATTTGCATCTATATCTATATCTGCATATTTATCTATATCTTTCCGTTTATTTTGAATTAATGGTACCTAGCCTAATTAGTGCATGCTAGCTATGTTAGCGGTTCAAAACAATGTGACATTATTGAAGGAAATACCAAAGCAACATACTGTATATATAGCTGCATGAGTCCACAACATAGATGCAATTGGAGCCTCTGACACCGCATGCAATTGGTCAGAATAGACTGACCCATCAATAGTAGTGTGAACACAGTAAGTATTTCAAAATAGCAGTGAACTGACAGCACCTGCAGTCACAGCTGTCAACCTTAACAGACAAGGCTGTGTGAGGCAAGAGACTATGTGCAGATATGGGAAGCCCTAGTGACTCTAGTATAACCATGTGTATAAATGTGTATGGCGAATGTGTTGGTAGAATAACAGCCCTACCTTTAGAGTGGAAGGAGATGAGGCAGTCACAGAGAGGCCAGTTGTTGACAGACTCGTTGAGGATAACATCCTCCTCAAACGTTACCACAGTGATGTACTTGAAGAGACACAGACGCTCCAGGATCTCCTTCATGGGCTTGGACTTGGATTTCTTGGACATGGAACAGATGCCGACCACTATCTGTCTCTCTGGCGGCTAGAAGAAAGGAGATAAAAACCCAAATCCAATCAAGTATGTTGTATGTTGTTTTTTTTTACTTTTTAACTTTTTTAACTTTCTGCGTAGAAACAGAGGTGTGACTCAAACATTCTACCATCCAGTGCTCTGACATTGGAGGGATTTGAACCAAGTATAGGCTCTGTCTGTTTTCTACACACCAGCCTTGGTTAATGCTGTACCTAGACAATATGTCTTCAGAGGTGTGCTCGACTTTATGTTCTCCATCACACCACAGGCTAATCTCATGTGGCTGTTGCTAGTAAACACAAAGCATGCACACGCTCATATGAGCATGGAAAAGTATTTAACAAGGAAAAGGCTCTGAGAGGTAGATGCAAAACCTGAGGTAGATGAAAAACATGGAGATTAAACCTAACAGGAAAAGCGGTTGAGTTTAGGAGTAGCTACAACGATATTCATTATTATCACAATGAGGAAATGCATTGATATAAAATGGCTAAACCATGACAGAATCAAGGTGTTTATTTTGATCCCCTGCTGAGCAATTAGTGCCACTACTCACTGAGTCATAAATCTCGTCATCATCTTCATCTTCCTCTTCTTCCGCAACATTCTCGTACAGGCAGTCGTACCCGAGGACCCGTCCAGGATCCAGCAGCTCCTCCCCCTCGGCATCCTCGCAACCCACAAAGAAGCGTGGATGCTCCCTGACATCAGGAGGTTCTCCTCCTCCAGAGGACATAGCCAGATCTAGAGGCTCTTCCTTGGTCTCTCTGGAGTTGTCCTTCTCTACCTCCCAGTACCTCCCCACCCCTAATACTGCACCTGTCTCTCCAGCTCTACACAGAGCTTAGGGTCTCACCTCACAACCACCTACCATCTGTAGGTGCACTGAGCTGAGGAAAGAGGACTAAATTAGACAGCTGCTGGGGGGTTTATCCCCAGTGCATGTCCAGTTGGTCCTGGTGTGGTGCTGGGTTACTGGGCTTACTGTGTTAGAGGGTCACCTAGGAGTTGCTGGAGCCTCAGTCCCCGTTGTCTTGCTGCTGGAGGCTCAGCATGGCGCTCAGTTATTATTTACTTTGATCTGCAAGAAAATACACCCCACAGACATACATTACTACAGAAACATAGTAGACCTATGTTCACTTTGAAGCAACTAAATCACAATTACAAAAAGGCAGCTACGCTAGCCAGTCATATTGAAACAATTAAAAAATATATTCTTAATTATTATTATAAAGCTTAACAGAGATTGGGTCATGCAGCATGACAATGACCGCAAACACAAAAGCAAATCTACAACACAATGGCTTAAACAGAGGAAAATTAATTCAAATTAAACCTATTGATTTGTTTGAACAATATGTAATAAATATAATTAATGTTTCACGTGTAAAAGGTTTGTGTGTTATTGGTTAAATCACATTGCGTGTCTAATGGGTGTGTGTGTATGTACACATGCTGAGTAATGGAAATTATGTAAAACCTGTCAGATTAAAACATTACAGATTCCAGTGTAGACACACGAATAACAATCTGAGCCTGTCAGTGGCAAAATCAAGCACTTTTAGTGGACGTACTTTGACCGCTCGCACTTGCCCCTCAGGATTACGTTGCAGCCATTGAGCCTGTTTCGGGACTGCTGACTGATCTACCACAGCAATTCCGATTTTGTGGATATAGAGGCCAGGTTTAAAGATCCCGGAATTCTCCTTTAAAATACAGGACAATTAAAAATATATTTTTTTTTTTATTGTTAAATATGTGTACATTTTGATATGGAGAATTAGCTGCACAAATATTTTTTTTTATTTCATTCTGACATGCTGCTTTAAATGTTTTGAATCCACCTGTCATCATGTTTAAGCAAAGGTTTTAAATACCAGCCTCATCTTCACATGCAGCTAGTCTGCATTTGGTAATCAGCAAGGTATAAAGATCAGGATGACACAAGGCACAGTCATCTGTCAATGGCTAAACACCTGTTTATAGCAGCAGGGACTGTGATGCCACTAGCTATGATAATCCAGGGTATATGGCAATCTAGGCCTTAGTATCACACTATGTTTTACATATTATGGTGGGATAAGATGCGGTTAGTGTGGATAAAATAATCACCAACTATTTACTACAATTTAGCTGGGCCTTATAAAACAATGTGTGTGATCATCACAAAAAATCTTATTTTCATTTCCCCCTACAGGATCAACTACTGGGCAGTATCCCTGGATTCAGTGTGTTGCTCAAGGACACTTCGGCGGGGCAGATTGTAAATCTCCGTGGTGACAGGGGATCTGACCCCGGATCCCCCGGATGAAGGACGGTTTCTATAATCGCTACGCCACCCTGATCTCCCCAAAATACAGACAAAGGGACTAGAATACATATATACACACATTAAACATTCAGCCATTTCCAGAAGAAATAGAATGGCTAACACTTAAGGTAAAATACTAAAATTCTAATTGCCTGAAAGCAGGATTAACATTAACGTAACAGCAAACGTTACTGTTGTTTACTTACACTTCCTGCCAAATACCACACGTGGTTCACTTCTGGCTCCATTTTACATGAGTTTAATTAACCTATGGAGAAAAAAATGAAATTACACTTACTTTGTCTATGAGGAATTAGTCCCGTTCAAGTGAAATCAGCTGAGGTAACGTTACTAGCTGTTTGACTGGACATCTGATTTGATAGCCTGACTATGCTAGCAAACGTTACCGCGGATACGTTATCTTTCTGATTGGCCCGATGCAGCTGCGGGCATTTTCACCTAAATATGGATAATGTGCTTTCTGGGCTTGTAGAAATGTAAAATAAATCCCGAGGTTTTTCATATTCAGCGTAATCAAAACTAGTCCGACATTTTTCCACCGTAAATCGACTTTTCCTTTCCCCTAGAGACCAGCGTCAAGGCAGCAGGTATAATAATACAACTTCCTGTTATTTCAAAATAAAAGCTTTCATGGTAAACATTACAATCAGAATTAGGTTTATTGGCCAAGTAAGTTTAGAAAATAGTATTACAAAAATACTGCATAAAGAATTTAAAAATATAAATTTACGAAATAGGTCTATTTTAAAAGTAGTATATAAAAATGTTCAACACTGTTGAAAACAAGGAGAAACAAAGAAAAGAACATAAAGAACATTTTAAGGAGTAAGGGTTATTTTTCCTCAAAATGTCCTTTTGGTAGTTTATATTTATAAATATGTATGCAGGATAGGATCACATAGTAAATGACTGCACCTCCCAAGACCTGGCGTCCACATGCGTGGACATCACATTTTGGGTTGTCTATACCATTATACTTAATTCTTAACTCTAACATACTGCCAACTTTGTGATCAGTGGACAACCTGCTCTACCACTGAGGCACAGCCTCCCCACAGCAAGGCATGATACATTTACTTATAATATCAGGTGTCTTTATTGACACATTTATGGTGAGAAAGCTTGAGAATATCCTACAAATAAAATATCAAATGGTGATGTATTGTTGTAAGAATATTGTAGTGTTTCTCAGTATGTGAAGAGATGTCTGGCATATTTTGTACCGTTTCATATAAAGGGGAAAATTATTGTCACCATTACAAAGTAATGAAAGAACATGTTGAAACGTTCAGCGGTACCATGAATTTGTGGTGTGGCACATACCTTAGTGTAGCAACTATACCAAAATATATGCACAGATGACATGATCTTAATACTATGGTACAGTACTGCCATGGTACATAATTGGGAATTATATTACCTACCCTGGTACTATACGGTGTAGCATTGTATGTACTTAATTTTACCATAATTTACCTGTAAAATATCATAATGACTCAAACACACAACACATACCAGACAACAGGACTATGGTTTCAAATTAATTTTCATAGTATAGAATAATTTATGTAGAAAAATGAGACCACCGCCGAGATAAATGGTTTGTTCTAGGTGTTGTTTTTGTTTATTCTATGTGACCCTGGGCAACCTGTCTGTACACCGCAGCACTGTTTAAAAAACACTACAATGTAACCGCCTGCCTGTAGATTACACCGCAGGACTCACTGTTTAAAAACGCGACAATGCTGAGAGTTCTAGTTCTGTGGAAGGTAAACAGCGCTGCGGGAAAACAAAACCTTTCACATTCCATTTGATTCCATAATTCACCTTAGTGAAGTAGCTTGCTGAGCCCTCTCTACAAGTGTTTTTTTTTTTTCAACTAGCCATCCAAAAGTAGGCTTAAACTGCGATCATCGTCAGCACTGATAAAATGGTGTAGAAATCTCACTGAATGGGAAATAAATTATTTGTCACACAGGGCGCACAATTGAGTGATAATAACATGGACAATATTTGAAAGTAGGCTGATGTGTAAATGCACAGTAATATAACAAAAAAGAAAAGAGGAGGGGTAGACTGACCGGCTCACCTGTCCCATGTATTTTTTGTATGTAGCCCACTTGCCAACAAAGTTGAATAGCCCAGGGGCCTGTTCCAAGAAGCGGGTTTAGTGAAAACCCTGAGTTTGGTAACCCTGAGATGAGGGGAAACTCTGGGTTTTCCATTCCAGAAAGAGAGGTAACTCAAACTCTGATTCAGTTACCATGGTAACTGACTCCGTGAACCTAACCTGCTCGCTGGCAGGTTTTCTTGAACAAACCCTGACTTTCTCCCTGTCTCCTCCCTCGGCGTCTGTCGGACATGGAGTGTCCTTTCCTCGGTAATCCGATCGAAGCTGAAGTAATTCGCATAGCTTTACGTCGGGAGAGGATTTTGAGACCCCGATTAGATGTTCTATGTCCAGGATGGAAGAGCTGTCCGAGATATAATATGCCGTTTACAGTTCACGGATTAAGCTACCACCACCCCAAGCACACCTTTCATTTGGTCTTCTTTATTTCCTACAAATACAAAAGCAACAGTTAGTATTTTTATATTGTTCCAACAACACATTTCACCTGTGACCATGCACCCACCTCTAACTTATGTTTGAGTAATTCAATTTCTAGATCTGCCTTTCTAAATTATCACCCCAAGTACACCATTTGAAGTATGTCTGGCCCAGACAGCTCAGTTGGTAGAGCATGAGACTCTGAAGGTTGTGGGTTCGATCCCCACATAGTGTTATCTATCACCTTTGTAAGTCTCTTTGGATAAAAGCGTCTGCTAAATGACTCTATTGTAATGTTTTTATATTTCATTTTCAGCTGCTGCCAAATGCACTTTGCGCCCGTGGGATTGCGCCTAAATGAAAATATTTTTTTTCCAATACCATTCCACCACTTTCTCACATGTAGGTAATATTATAAGAAAGTGTGGTTAAATGTTAAATGAATACACTACTGCATTCAAACGTACACATTGACTCGGGCAGCGATTCTCTCCCACGCCAATTCCCTGATCTAGACGTTCCACCGATATTTTGTTGTTCTTTATACCAATATAGATATAGATATAGATGCAGTGATATATTTTGAAGGGGAAATGGTTAAACCGGAAGCATTATTTCTGTTGTTACTTGGTTGCTTGTCGCACCACATTTAAAACATGTAAAAACAGATTTCCTGTGTGAAATAGACTGTACTTTTCGAAATAAAGGCATACAAGCCATACAATAAAACTCACTTTATTCGCCAAGTATTATAAATTTACAGAAATTAGTCTGCAGGTGCAGAAACAAATTAATACTTAATACCCACATTAGATAAGTGTAGTGGTAAATGAAAAGGAGGGCAAACTACAACCTCCAGTCATAAGGCAGACAACCAGTATTATGAACAAACTTACCTGAATCGTATTTTCAGAAACTATCCTCATATATAATGTCTTGATCTTGGCATTCTTTTTTTATGAGGCTTTTTTGCCCACAAATACTATTTGTTTTCAGTCAACCTACACACCAAAAGAAACCCTTGAACCTTCGACCTGGATTAGAGTTGCTTCTTTTCTTCATGTCTAGGTGTCTAGTCTAGTCTACCAGACACTACTGACATCCAGTATTAAAGTAGCATGGCAAACATGGCAAACAGTTGGTTGCAGCTGTAGAGAAGAGTTTGCTTGTGCATTGGTCCACTGAGATAGTTATACTGAATAGAATCAGATGCATGAAACACATTACAAGCATTATAAAAACAGGCACGATTCCTGAGGGTAGCGTATGGTAGAAAGTTGAAAGTTAAACAAGGTTGCGTGGATACAGTTGAGTTGCGCAAGATTGTCCAAATACTGCTTGCATAAGAGTAAATAGAGTGGTAATAAATAGTAACAGTAGTAGGTTTACAGACAGTCCTATAGGGCAAGGATCATATAGGAACTGGGGGCAAGGAGAGGCGAAGGCTCTTAGGATGATGCAGTTGATGAGATTGGTGATCTCGGTTTTAACGGATTAATGGATGACCAGAAGTGTTAGACTTAGTACGGGTGCTTTAAAGGTACAAGTCACATTTTCATTTTTACCACCCTATAGCACAAAATGACATAAAAAATGGTTTGAATTTCCGGTCTCACGAAGGTGTGTAGGTGTCGTCATTCCAACAGGATTTATCTTTATTGCAAATATTCCATTAACAAAACCGGATATGAGTATGAGTACAGCATGAAGGTTTACGTCAAATGAGAAAGAAACGGTAAAACATAGACATTTCTTCAAGATTTGTTAAGAAAGGAAATCAAGCTCCCAGGTGCTACAAGATCACCGATCATTCCAGATAATCATATAAGCTCATGTTTGTGCATCAAGACCTAAGACTTATTATTCATTCACCACTGTGGCTGATTGGCTAGTCTATTGAACTTTTTGTTTGGTTCGTTGCATAGCAGGGTCGCTAGTAGTCTTTACACTTTTCTGTGCCTTGGTGTACTTTGCTTTATTAAGGACAACTGACAGCTAATCAGCTGTCCAGCACTGAAGACAGCTTCTTGGAGCTTGTTTTAAGACTGCCTGGGGATGAGGTGAGTGGGGAACTACACCAACAGAAGTTCTTCTTCCTGCGGGTCTTGAGGAGATGTCACACAATTAATCCTGGTCCATTTTTACAAGTCAGCCATTCAAAGCATAAGGCACTCGAAGCAAGGTACTTGTTATATTGGAGCACAGTCTGAGAATAACCATTACACAGACTTAAGCAAAAACAGTCTATGTAGTCGACCCATACCCATTCAGAAAGGTGTCCATTATAAAAAAAAAAAAAGGGGGTTTAAACCCATTCCTGCATTGCAATTATTTCAGCAGAAATTAGGCCCCTGGTTCTCATGTAGGAATTCCATGAGTTAAAAAATAAAGACTGAAACTCAAAACACAGATTGAACAACTTGAAAGGGCTTGTACAGTCAGAAGAAAGGGAACCATTGCTGTGTAGAGCACGTGTGCTGCAGGCCTTGATTTGAAGCTCTAATGGAAAATGCATCTCCATCTAAACAAGCTAAACGGATAAAACTCATTCACCAATACAATGGATGTGAAGTAACTAATTGTGGTGAGTGCCTATGTAGAAGCCTGACTTGGCTGAAAGAAAAGAGGGAGGAATAAGTTCTCGCATCACAGATGTTTCTTTGAATCGATTCTACTTTTACCATGATCGATGCTTATTTTCTTAATGCCGCTTTAATCTGATTAAAATGTCTTCATTCTGTTGCCGTCTTATGTAAAAATGCATGGGAATTGTTTACACGCTGTTAGCCAAGGCCTGTTATAATGTGTTGTTGATGGCAGCGTGGGAGCTAAGAAATGTGCATTTTTGTCATTTCAAGGGACAAGGCTGAATAAATATTCTGATATTTTCTCAATTCACTTTTTGGAAGAAATGTGTATTAATCATTTGCAACTTTTTAAAATGTCATCATTTTAGTACAGCTGCACTGGTGGCAATAGAGAAGGAGAAACAACCATTTAGAGAATACTCAAAACTTGAGTTCAGTATATTTCAGAGTTCAGTAGAAACGTACACATCTTAAAGTAGGCAGATTGCATTGTGTGAAGTCCTACAATCACTCATTCTAATAGTATAGGTATAGGAGTATAGTATAGGAATGCATACTATAATACTAGTATAGTATAGGAATGCACTTATTGTAAGTCGCTTTGGATAAAAGCGCTTTGGATAAAAGCGTCTGCTAAATGACTGTAATGTAATGTAATGTAATGAGTGTAAGTATGAGATGTATTTCTTATCTTTTTTATTTTTACTCACTATATAATGGTGTTTCAAAGTCCTCACCAGGAAAAAGAGTTTTTAGTTTTAAAATTGCCCACAATCCATCTGGGTACCAACACATTCACGGATGGAAGGGAAGCAAGATGCAGATGCTCTGGCTCAACAGGCACTGCAACAGGAGAGGGCTGAAATTGAGGTACCAGTAAGAAAGACTGAGACCAAAGCCAAAGTAATGGTGGAAACATGGGGGAGGGAGGAGAAAGGCAGACAATTCTATCATATTAACTCATAAGAGGGTTTGAGGAAAAAGGAGATTGATGAGATGAATGCAAAGATTGTTTTGGAGGCTGTTGGAACCTTTCAGTTACCTGAAATAAACATTGTTAGCTGATAGGGCTTTTATTTATCCAGTAATCAGGGCATCATGCTCTTTTCCAGCAATATCCTACATCTCATTCATAGTTTCACATAAACACACCAGGGACTGCCCTGTATGACCAGTCGACCACTCCACTGGAGTAATGGGGGTTTGGTGCTTTGCTAAAGGCCCCTCAACAGTAGTTGTTGATGGACTGGGAGAGTGTTTCTCCAGCCACATTCTCCCAGCTGGTCCAGGGATTTGAACGATGTGACGTTTCAGCCGCAAGCCTGTTTCTCTAACCTCTAGGATACCACATAACCCTACTGTCACAGTAGGTAACAGTACTGGAAGAAGAGCAAAGTGGAGAAGAAGACGGCAAGGAGAAGGAAAATATACATTATATATTATATATTTTAATGTTATATATATTATAAATGTTATATATATACTGTATATTTATACCACATCAATTGCCTGAATATATATATATGCAAGATTTATGTAACATTTGCAGATAAACAGTCCACATTAAATATGTAAACCAACAGCACCTTGACTGGAATTCAGTGACGGCCTGCCAGATCAGACAGCTATCAGTTAATTTAATTTTTTTAATGTATTTTTTCTTATTTTCTGGTCCTGGCCACAACACATGTAGGCTGTAGATGTCGGGTGTTTGATTAACACTTGTTCTTTTAGAACGTGAGAATGATTTTATTAAATGTATTGAGCTGAATTATTCTATGCAAGATTCTTTTGGGCTGTACTTCAATTCATTATTACTACAATAAATCTATTCTATATTTAGGGTAGAGATTCAGTAACTTGCTCGTGGACACTTGGGCAGGTATGAACACACTGGGTATTGAACAAGGGCTGCCTTCCTCCCAAACCTCCAAATATTATCTCACCAAGCCAATGCCAGAAATGTATTCCTAAAACTCTCCATTGAAACCCAGACAAGTGAAATTCATTTAGGGTAAGCAGCTGTTTAATGCAGGGTGATCCTCCACACATATTCAATGTGAAGGAAACTCTGGGATACATTACTGCCTTTTAATAAAGAGTTAATTTACATAAAACATAACTGAACAATTAGATGAATAAATAGAATATGCAAATAAAATAAAATGCCATGTCAAGTTTTCAGACTGTTTTTATGTAGTTGTGGTCAGGGAGGAACTGCCATCATAGCAGAGGTGGAAAATACTGACTGGACAATATTTAATAAAAGGACAGTATGGAGCAGGTACATTGGTCTAACTGTAGCACTAAGCAATATACAATCACAACCAGCTATTGGGACTGACTGCCCCACTGATGAGAATGTAACAAAGAGTTCAGTTTCCACTCTCATTTACTTATGCTGTAGCCACAGCAATGAAGCACTTGTTAAAATATTTTAGTTTGATATTTTCACTTCCACACTCACTAAATTGAACAGACCGCTGTAAGTAAACATATGCTATTTCATCTTATCGCTGATCTATTTGATCCCACAAAGGCCATGAAACTCTTATGCTTTGCAGACACTTTATTACACAAATAACATTGTTACTGAAAATAGTATTCTTGCAGCAAAACTTCAGTATGTCACAATAAATATCAGACACAGCTCACATCTGAATGAAAAATCTCAAATACAGCTTTTTATATATATATATATATATATATATATATATATATATATATATGTATATATATATATATACACACTATATAAAACAGTAATCATACAAATCACAAATGGTAATCACATTTCATTCCTTTCACTTGAATGCAGTACAATGGAAATTAAATAAGTACAGCAGCAGCTATTTTTATAATGTGGCACATTTTGTAATGACAGGTGCTGCAGAAAGGCAAAATACATACTTAAAAAGGCACAAATATACATTGTCATTGAACTGAGAAGTGAACCAAACAAATCTTCAAAGTTTATTCCTGAAATGCCATCTGCGTCGATTCAGTACATGGAAGAGATTTATGTAAGTAAAATTATTATAAAAATAAAAGCTAACCCTCTCTTTGCTGCTTTCCAGTAAAATAATATATATATTATATATATATAAAAATTATGTTATATATATATATATAACATCATTCTTTAAACCCTCCCGTTTATGTCTAACCAACATCTGGTCCCCATTACTTATAAATAAAGTGGCAGTAGGACAATTACGTTAGAGATTTATTTTTTTTGCACAAATAAATAATAACAAGATTGGCAGCCAACACAAACAGTTACACATACGATCAATAAAGTACATCCTGGCCATGTGAGCGGTAGGGGATGGGGGGTTGGGGGGCAGCTGTTGTCTGGATGGCCCTGGGTTTGGATGGAGGGTCTAAGAGGATGATGCAGGAGGCGGCGGTGCAGAGTACTCCTCGTTCTCAGAGTCGGTGGTTTCTTCGCCATCCTTCTCCTGGTCGCTGCCCTCGGTGCTGAGCCGGTCAAAGCCTTGCCGGCTGTAGCCCTTATGAGATGCAAAGAAATTCCCCAGGTTCAGACCACCAGCTGCTTTACCTGAGAGAGGGAGAGATTAAAACAATATCATGTCATGATCGGCTAAGGCTTTGTCAATATTCGACCCACTGACACCAAAAATGGTACACACATTATAGAAACCTAGATACAAAAAACGATGAATGTATATGTATACCTTGAATTCTGGTACTGGTAACGAATTCAAGGTACTGGTATCTGTACCAAAGACACCCAGCCCTAGCAATAGAGAATGTAATATTTCACAAAGGACAAACATACCTCTGAGTTTTCCCAAGATACCTCCACCTGAGTTAGGCTCTGCTTTCACTTCACATCTGTCTGCAAAGAGAGAATATTCGAGTTGAATCAAATACACCAAGTACACAAGATGACTGCTGGATACAGAGCATTGGTTTGTGGTGTTTTTGGTATCCTTCTTTTAGAACAAATGCCACAAGTATCACATAGTTGAAATCAGGATCAATTGACCCAGGGGTAAATTCTTGGTCCAATTCTGTTGTCCTTATATGTGCTTCCTGTGGGCCACATAACTAACACATAACTAACTTTAAAGGTACCTCCTATCATTGCAATGCAGAAGACACACAGCTCTATCTCTTATTCAAGCTCAATAATTTTGGCAAATTGTGCACTCTTCAAGACCAACCATTGTTTGGGATTGGATGTCATAAATGTTTCTCAAAGTAGTTCTTCTCATTGGGCCAGACAACATAGATTTATTTATTTTTGACCTTCACTTAAACCTAGAACAACACTGAATTAATTGGCTCAGTCCTGTTTCTTCAAGTTGAGAATCTCCAGTTGGAGAATCTTATTCATACTTTTATTAACATCATGCCTGGACTACTGTAATGCCTTGTTCACTAGCCTCAGACAATATTATCCACACAGGAAGTGATGAATCAAAACCTAAGAGTGAAATCCTAAAGTTTATCCTAAACAGAAGCGAGCTAACGCTCCATCCAGAGAAATCTGGACTCACCAGTGATGGCTGAACCTCATCACCTGCCCCACCAGACACTAATAAGAAGATATTTAGTTCAATGACATCACCTTACAGGATTTCAGGGTAATGAAGTCCTTCAAACAGGTATCTAACACTTCCACCTGGGGCAGCCAAAGTCTGAAGTTGCCTAGTGCAGCTTTAACTTCACTGTAATTCAATTCCCAAGAAATGATCCCATTTAGAGAATGTATAAGAAAGAATATTGTGGGGTGTCCTGGTGGCTCAGGAGACTAAGGTGCATACCGTGTAAGCGACAACGTGTCATCCCTACTTTCTCCCAATCTTTTTAGTCTATTTCTACTTTGAACTATCTAATTACAAAAATAGCAAAGGATGAAACTCACTCTCACCACTATTATATTCCCATGTACAGTGTAGACCTATTCTACAATTCAACACTAAATTAAAACCAACAAAAATCTTCCCACAAGTCCCCGAGGCAAATTCTTGTCAAAAAGGGGGCCGTGGCCTAATTTATGTCTTTTTGAGGGTTTGTGATATGAAAACATTTGAGAATCTCTGCTCTAAAATAAGTGAATGATACTCCGTGCAGTAAGCCCTTACCTCCATACATCCTACTTTTCCTCCACCGGATAAAAATCCCTATGGAAATGACCAGCACCAGGGGGATGAGCAGCAGGGTGGTGATGAGTGCTGGGGAAACACCCTGCTGGCTGCCCTGCTTGGCTGAAGCCTTCATCTTCCTCTTTTCCTCCTCATCCTCAGGTTGCTGCTTTTGAGTGTGGGTTTGGGAAGGCTGTAGCCGATTGTCTGCAATGGCTGCTGTCTTCGGCTGGGAGGCTACAGCCATCGACACAGACACCTTGTGGATAGGCTTCAGGTTGGTTTGGACAAACGTCTCCATTTCTACAATTGGAAAAATGTGACAATTAACAGGGTTGTCACTGTGGTACGGATCTAACATTTCCATGACCTTTCCATGACTTCCCATAACTAAGATGGAGTGCTTCTATGACCTAAAAATTATATTCCTTCCCTGATTGTTAATGTTGATTTTCTATAGTTGTGAGCATCTTTCGACTCCAGTTGGGCTGAAAACCACCATCTAATGCAATGAATGTATGAAACAAGTTGTTCTTCTATATTCCTGTATGAGAACCCATTTGTTAAATTCATTGATATTCCCTAAATTCCCTGACTTTCCCTATCTGGAATACACCTCTCAAACTTCCATGATATTCCAGCAATTTCATGACCAGTTGGAACCATGTTTTATGTAGAAAACCAATGTCATCGTTTCACTTACAGAATATATAATTTGAACAAAATATCAGCTATCTTCAATAAAAAAAAAAATCTGGATAGGCCTTCAAAGGTTCTAAATAAACGTTATATATTCTTCACTTAGTGGGCACATGTTGACAGACGAAAAAAGAAAAGAAAATCAACTGATGAGTAGATACATCTGTAGGAATTAAGCAAATATTCACTGACTTGTCAAATAAAAAAAGGCCAAGAGGTTGAGCACCACTAGGCTGGACACTAGGCAGCATCAATTCCATCATGCATCCATCAACGTTTTGTATAAAGACAAAAGACAATAAATAATCAGCTCACCTTCAAGTTCTTGAACCTCTATGCCACCCTTCTTGACAGAACGGTGTGCTTCTGAAAAAGTAAGGAGAAAAAAAGGCATGGTTAAGTATTAAATGTTCCTCCCAGTTAAGAAGGTGGCTAATTAAAGTAAAACGTGTAAATTGTGTAAAATCTATACACAATATCATTTTTAATTTCCATTTCATTTTCTGGTCTATAGTAGTAGAAATGTCTTGCTTTCATTTGTACATTGGATTGACTGGGTTGTGATGGACAGAAGGCGAATCCTAACATAACCGCTGAGAACATTAGCTATTGGTTGAGAGATTTCTTTTGGAGAGGATCCTGCCTCTTCTTGTTTACAAGCAGAAGATGCCCACTCCTCTCTCATCTCAGCTCGGTTATTCCTGAATGCAACTATTCATATGAAATGACGAATGGAACTTCTTTCAAAATGTTTCAAAACTTCTTTGATAATGGACATACACAAAATGTAGGGTGTCTACATATACCTCCAAGCTACATAAAGACTTTTTGATAGCATTTAGAATGAAAATACACTCTTCCCAAATACAGGAAATACCTGGAAAGGAAAGTCTTCAACTTTTCACAATGTGTCCACTGCAATCTACAACATAAGGCCCTCATTTAAGTCAGCCTCTAACATACTACTAATAAAAGAGCTCTGGAGAGTCTCTAGATGACATTTCAGATTATAATAATCATCTTTGTTCTAGCTTGTGGAGAGTTGACCATGTTCACAAATAGTTACTTCAGTGATGTATTTTTCCATTACCACTCTACATTATTAATACAATCTCCTTTGTTACAATACATTCAATCAATTGATGACTGAATGTAAAGAGGTCAGGCTCAGAGAGACTGGTGGGCCACCAAGTAAACATTCCCCAGTAAAGATTGTTTGTGTTTTTAGTGGCCCACACTAAACACGGTATTAATGAAATTCCACTTACTCTCAGAAGTGAACTTGAAGACAGAATCAGCACCTACATCCCCGACAAAGACGCTGCCATCCTTGTTTACAATTATGTCGTGGGGCATTTTAAACTCCTGGAAACACCGTTCAACACACAAGCATTCAGACATAAAAACAAATTTGTGAATTGTCAATTGAATTTATGACCAATTTAAAAACCAAAATAAAGAAACAAAAATCAGGCAAAACAGACTATTTCTGATTGAATGTGGCTAATGAAAGCTCTGTCATATATGTGATATGTCATATTCTTCTGATATTGCCCGAGGATCAATAAAGTATCTATCTGAAACTATAAATGGGCAGTATAAGAAAAAGTGTATTAATCTAAGAGTGGACATGCATGTGGGTCAAACTTAAAGTGACCAACTGGAGGTGCAAGTAAAATATATAAAAATAAAACTGCCGGCCTCATTCAATTGCCTTATTTCATTTGACTTACTTTCCTATTCTTTCAACCAAATTTTATAGTTGCCTCAAATGAAAACTTAATTTCTTGACAAATATATGCAGGCTTATTGTTTAAATTCAGACCTCTAAAAAACTGTTTTTAAGACATTTTAATACTTTTACAGCCTTAATTGTAAGACTTAAAAAAATGTAAGTGGCTTGCAGTGGAAAAAATCCAACCTTTTGTGTGTGTGTTTGCATGTGTGCGTCTACCTTTTTGTCTGGGCTGAAGACATCCACAATATCCTTGGTTGAATAATTCATTATAAAGCCTCTAAGTGGAGCTGAGTGGCCATATGGAGATTCCCCATTTACTGCATAGATCAAACCACCTGCACACACACACACGCACACATTCATAATGTGATATGAAAGCTTGCATTACAAAACCTTTTGTTTCAAGGGGTCCCACACTCTTTGTTTGTTTGATAATTGTATTAAATTTGGAATGAAGTGGGATTCAAAATGAGGACATCAGTGTAGGATTTCTCTAATGCGGAGTACACACGACACAACATTTAGGCATTGATGATTTGGCAACAGCTAATCACTTCAAGATCAGAGAAAGTTGACACTAATGTGGGTCAGTTATGATGGCCACATCATGTGGCAGATGATATTGTAGTGTGTGAGGGTTCAGGACTTTAATCTCTTTCTGATCCAGTCAGGATCAGCAGCAATATTTCAAACATGTTTGATTTTTATAACTCAAAACTGGAATCTTGACACTCTTCTGTAGTGTTATACGGAGGACCAGATCTGCCAATATCAAAAATAAATGAATGAATAAATAAGTGTTTCAATACAATTTATATATTAATTTCTGTATATTTATATGTCTGTATTCATTTATTTCCCCATTTATTAATGTATTTGTTTCTGTATGTATTTATTTCCGAGTCCATATGACAATCAAAGTATGTCAAGGTGTCACCTAACTCCCTTTGGTTGATCGACATGCATAGATCTATTATACTTGCCTTGCTCCCCCACCATTTGCTGTACTAAATTAGTAACCTAATAGCGGCATACAGGTAAGCAATAGCGATAAACTACTTTGAATCCCCTTGGATTATTATTATGTGAATTATAAATAGTTAAGAGTTGGAAATCCTTGGCTATAGCGGTATAAAGTGTACTAACGTAGTCAGCAACCAGTATGGGGGGGGGGGAAGCAAGTACAATTGATTCATGCGATTCATGGTGATCAGCCAATGAGAGTTAGGAAAGACCGTGACATACTTTGATTGACACCCCATTTGTTATCATACACAGGAAATAACCGGAAATACATAAATGCAGATATAAATACAGAAATAAATACACACAGAAATTAATAAATTGAGAAATAAATAAATAAATGGTAAATAAGACAATATCAGATTTTATTTATTCAGTTACTGATTCAATTATTTTGTTTTTCTTGTATTTATTTACTTTTACATTTAAATTTACTTGAACATGTATTTATTTATTGAGGCATTTATTCATTGATTTTTGATACTGGCACATCTGGTCCTCCAATAGTATGAGATCTGCATTAATGTCAACTGCACAAATCTGAACAGAGACCAGCAATAGCCAATGAGAGTTGAGCACCAGAAAAAGAAAAAAACAAAAGAAAGAAAATGATTTGTTTTGGTTCTGTCTTGTAGTAGCACGAAAGTTCATGTTTTTGCCAGATTGGAGGGTTCCATGGCATTAAAACCCAGGTAATGCGTCTTCCCCATATCCAACTGGTTTTGAAGCCTGTTTTGCAAAATTGCAAATTACAGTCTTCTTTCACATCTGCTTAGCTGTGCCCCTATTAGATTAGTGATGGGCGGACCAAATCTTTTCAAAGAACCGATTCCTTCGAGTTGATACATGTAAATGTATCGAACCTTTCGAGTTTCCATTCATTGTAATTCACCAACAAAACCATACCATACCATGTGAGGTTTGAACCTACAATCCTCAGCATGTGAGTCTGATGCTCTACTAACTAAGCTATACTAGCAATGGAATCACATGAAGCACACTCCTTTCAAACCAGATGTGTAACCAACTGTAAAACGCCAACTAAATCACAGGTTAATAATAATAATATTTTTAGTATTTACACAGAGTATTGCTATTGATTTCATTTTATTTTGTGTGCTCTTGACTTTCTTTTTCTAATAGAGACAGTTTTGTTGACCAATGTTAAATGGCTTATAGTTTACCCAATTACCAGTTAATTTATTAAACAACATCTTAAACAACAAAAACTGTTGTCAATGTGTGCAGAATAGATCGCTACATTATTACATTGGCCTTTTTCACGATCCAATATGGGTCCTTGATCCGGCAGGTACGCGGAAGTAGTCCTCTCTCGTTCATCAGATGTGAACCGCTCGGACATTTTGGACATCTGTTCTCTCGGTTCGCGAGATGTCCGATGTTCAGTCGGACTTCTCGGACATCGAACATCGTCGCGAACCGATGTTCGATGTCCGAGAAGTCCGATAGAGACTGAACGGTTCGAGAACGAGAGAGCAGATGAACGAGAGAGCAGATGAACGAGAGAGACTGAGCTGCTCGCGAACCGTTCAGTCTCTATCGGACTTCTCGGACATCTGCTCTCTCGATTTGCGAGATGTCCAATGTCTGAGAAGTCCGATAGAGTCTGAGAAGTCCGATAGAGACTGAACGTTCAGTCTCTATCGGACTTCTCGGACATCTGCTCTCTCGATTTGCGAGATGTCCAATGTCTGAGAAGTCCGATAGAGACTGAACGGTTCGCGAGCAGCTCAGTCTCTCTCGTTCATCTGCTCTCTCGTTCGCGAGCCACTCAGTCTCTCATAGCAGGCAACGTGAGCGGGCGTGGGCAGCGTGAGTAGGGATTCATGAGCAGTCGTTCGATTTGCTAACCCGGTACGTACTGGACACTAAAAAGATTTGTTCAAAAAGATTAGTTTGTTCCTTTCCACCCATCACTATATTATATTTCAGTGTCAATTTCTCCGCAAAACAAATGCAACATCTGTTGTACAATAAATTGACCACTGGCAATGTGTTTTGTCTTTAACATAATTTTAGTAGAGTAAGAGCTATGGTGTAGACCAGCCACTAGAGGGCCTTTCTGGCATTGTTTCTGTTCTCATTCTTCGCTAGCTGCTTCTGTCTTTAATCAAAGCCACACTAAACCCCAGTGTGGACAAACTTCTGGTGCAGTGGATGGTAGCATGGCTCCATCCAGCTACTTCTACCCGCCAGGAAGATGGAGCAGGCCAAATTGAGAGCAAAAAGTGATGGAAGTAATGGTTTTCTGCATTAGTCTGGCACACACTGACAGGTATTCTTTAGACCTTCTTTATTCAGGTATTTCTTTAGACCACACACTGAATAATCAACCATGAGAAAATGGACTTGAGCCAAAAATATTCAACCTGTTGTTGAACAAAATTAAACAGATAAATTGTAAGGCCAGCACAATGAAAAGTAAAAAGTAAAAAGTCAGTACCGCACCATTACTTCTCATTCTCATTCTCAATGTTCTACAACATAACACTCCCCAGCCCTCTCAGAGAAAACTCCTGTAAGAAATGAATTTTATTTTTTATGGCCGAGCCAATATACTCACCATCAGCAGGGCTGTAGGAGATTGCAAACACCTCCCCTCCAAATTCCTCTTTCTTGATTTCCTTGACAAATTCTCCAGTTCTGGCTACAAAGCATTGAATGCGTCCATTCTCCCTGTCGGCTACGCAAAGCTCCTGTCTGTCAGGAAGGAAGACCAGGCTGTGGGGAATTTGAAACGGTATCCGCCTCCTTCTGTCTGAGGTGCCTTAAGTTAGAAAAACAAGAAAAGATGGATGAACAAGGCTCCCTAGTTGATTAGCAACCTTTATCTCTCATATGGAGAATACATTAACATAAGCAAACATAACTTATATTACATACACACATAGAAGCACTGCTTATACAATAATGTGATTTATTATAAAATTTGGTTTCATTGGTCCACAGAACATTTTCCCAGAAGGATTTAGGTTTGTCCAAGTGGGTCTTGGCAAAGATCAATTGGACATTCTTGTCGTTCTCTTTTAGCAGTGGGGTCTTCCTCTGACCATGAAGCATATGGTACGGGCTGAAACCATTACCACAGACCTCTCCAGGTCAGCCTTGAGACCTTTGGATGTCATCCAAGGTGTTTTTTCAATGGCTCGCACCAACCTTCTAAGACATCTGAGGTCAATTTTCCTCTTACTACCACATCCTGGGAGCTGCTTAACAATTCCATATGCAGCAAACTTATTAATAACATCGCAAACTGGAGAAACAGAAATACCAAGGTCTATAGAGATGTCCTTGTGATAATAGTTCTTTTGTCATCCTCACACAGCTCTTTTTTCTTCACCATTTTCACAGATGACCAGGGAAACAACACAGACTGTTTTACCACTTGGTTCATTTATACCACGTAGGACCTGCAACCTGTCAGAGGTGAGTTGAATTACACTGCAAATGAGAATCTATTTCCAACAAAATTGATTTGAATTGTTGTAAAGGGTGCCAATAATCATGGCCATGGCCACGTTTAAATTTTGAAACCATGAAAGTTGTTTATTTTTATTCTTATTGTTTGATTATGTGCTGTTCTAAGATACTGTACTTTATCTGCATAAAATGCAATGGTGCCAATAATCCTGGGCAGAAATGTATATTAGATTACATTATACCAGGGCTACCTTAACCCTTAGACAAATAAGTTTTAATGCAACAAACAACTTTCTGCTTGTACAAAGGTACTTTAGACAAATGTAGGATGTAGACTACATAATTTATATTTCCCATAAAACTGCGTTCTCAATTCTGTAGAAATGTCCATAAATAAGTGATTGAAAAACGGAATAAAACCGCTCTGCACCGACATCTAGAGGTTTTGTCTGGTTCTGTAGCTCAGTCCATTTTCAGTGATTTAACAAAAAATTATTTAATTAAAACTATTTAATTAACCAGATATTGCTCAATCCATACCAGATGAATAAGCCCACCACATTGGTCTATACATTTTACTGGGAAATCAAACAAGAATTTAAATTCATTTTGTCAGTGTGTGACTGAAAAGGCCTCTGCTCCAACCAGACTTTTGTGTGTGTGTAATGTAAGATTTATACCTGCGCCCCACTCATACAGGTATTTGCCATCAGCAGAGAACTTAAGTATCCTGGTATTGCAGTAGCCATCGGATATGTAGATGTTCCCAGTCACGGTGTCTACAGCCACATCAGTAGGTTGGCAGAAGTGGTTATTATCACTGCCGGGTGTGAAGGGCTCACCCAGCACCACGAGGGACGTGTCTTTACCATCACTGCTCACTTTAAACACCTGTTGGTTGCAAAGAGGGGGGATTATTTCATTGGCAATCCTGTGCATATGGTACACAGTGAATAATGTTAACCATATACAGAACAAAAAATAAATAAAACCAATGGTACCTTATTAAAAAGTTTAACTAAGAAACAAAGTTGAACTATTTAGACTGGAGTTTGATGTATCAGGCCGATAATGGCCTTTTATTAGACAGCTGACAGGAGGGAACATACCCCAACAGGGCTGTCATGAGCTAGCAACCCATGGCAGCAGTCTACTTCTGTACTACTTCATCTGGGCAAAATTTAAAACAAACAGTAAAGGCTATGTCTGAGGCAGCAATCAGAGCCAGCCAGTGGTTGTGGCTAAGGTGTAAACATAGAGATTGTGCTACAAACTGATAGGTGCCGTTAAGTCATTGCACAGGTATTGTGGGTTAATTTGTCTTGCTTTGTGTGTTACTGTTTGTATTAGAACTGAGGTGGTGCCTGGTGGCAAAATTGTTTCATTAGCTTGTTAGCAAAAGGCTAAACTAGATGCTACTGCCTAGCATTACCGTGTACTGTTAGCTAGGTAGGTTTCATTCAGTCATCGCATAAGGATTGCTGAATAATTTGTCTTGCTTTGTGTTTAGTATGATTATATTAGCTTACGAACAATAGCAGATATATTATTTTGCTGGCAGTTGACACTACTGAACTTTCATTGTTTATCCAATTACTTATTTTCTTCTTTTAACAAATGGACATAGGACAAATTACAGAAAAATAAAACCAAATATAAAAAATAAAATAGAATGCAATATAAAAGGAAAAGAAAAGGGCAATAACCAAAACAAAACAAAACAAAACAAACCAATAGATATACAGGGAGGAACATACATGGTTAAGGTACATATACTCTATATTTATACAGTATGATACTTATATATGATACTCAGAACTTATATCCTTTGTAATTATTCATATTGAAGTCAGGCTACATCCGACTGGGAATAACAAAGTCCATATGCAAAGAAGTCCATAGGAGGTTCTCATGTCCTTTATTTTTTAGACTACAAGTCCGCTGTTCCAACTGTAGTTTCATTTAAAATGTGTTTAAATAAATTAAATGTTGGTGGTCTTTTCCCAGTTCCAATTGAGGAGAATACATTCTTCATATTACACCAGTCCTTTTAGAAGAGATTGGATCTAATGTCCTGTCCAGTACCAAAAACATATCATATTGGTGTATTATTCACTAGAATATTCAGAACCTTGACAATAAAGTCGTGCACAGCCTTCCAAAAGTGTTTTAGTTTTTTACAGTCCCAGAAAACGTGAATAATTGACCATGTGCATATTACAATGATGGCGCCCAGACAAAGAATTAGGGTACATCTTGATTGGATGGCCTGGGAGTCAGAAACATCCTGTGCATGAATTTGTAGTTCTGTTCAATTGTTTTATTAAAAAGACTGCTCATCATCTATATTACAACCCAGATCTTTTTGCCATACACTCGTAAGTGGGGTCTCTCAGTAGCTCTCCCAGTGAATTTACGGAGTTATTTCTACATACCCCATTAGTCTAGGATCCCAGGAGGCAACCGTAGCTTACCTGATGAAGAGCCACATCAGTGACCCAGTAATTATTCTCCTTGTCCGTAGTTATTCCATGAGGCAAGTAAAACCTGCAGCAACAGAGAAATTACCACAAGTGAAGAAAACACTGTTGCTTCCTAGGCTCTTGTTAATCCCCCCCCCCACCCCCGTCCCATAATGTGGGATGTATTAAGATAGAGAAAATACAGTGTCTCTATTCACAGCTACTGTAATAGTCTCCCTTGCAACAAAGACAGAGCAAGCCCATTCATGCTTACATGTTTCTGCCAGAGGCCTTGAGGACGTGACCTTTGACTGGGTCCACAACCAAAATGGTGGACTGCTGAATAGTACCTTGGTTCCTCTGCTGGTATCTAGCCTGGTTGTCAAAGGAGCTAGAATAAAATGGGATGATTTTGTTAGTATTTACACAAGTAAAAAAAAAAAAATTTGTCTGTGACAACAAAGATACATTTTTAAATCAGTGGAGTAATTTGACCAGTAATATTACTTGACATATTTAAATTACTTAATTATAGCACTGAATATATTATACAATGGTGTTTCATCATGTGACCCCTGCTGATAATGTTTTGAGGGCTTTTTGGTGAATGCAGAGTTAATGTGTGGAATTATGTTACAATTTGGCTGCTCAGCATTTCCTACTTTCTTCCTGGTTTTCACCTTGTCTACACTGCATGAAATTCACCCATGATGCTCTAGCTGTAAACATTTTGAAAAGTGCCCTCCATTTGAATTAAACATGCAGAATTAAAGCCTTAAAGTTATGTGAGCGCAGAGGAAAATCATAAAAAATAATTTCTTGTAAGAAACTGTGTGTGATAATAATGCAAATACTTTGGTGCTCATTTATGGTGATCTCTGAAGAACTGGCATAATGAGGTCAAAATGTTTAAAATAATAATCAGCAACAATAAATAATCTGATCTGCTACTCACTACTGTGCCAACATAACACAACAGTGATTCAACCTACATTTGCAGTTCCAAATATCAAGTGTTGGGTAGGGCTTTCCCGTAAAAATTCTCGTACATTCCAGAGATGTCACAGTGCTGTTTGAACTGTTTGATAAGTGAATAATGAATTCCAAAAACACCACAGCAATAGTACCAAACATGGCACCAAAAAACCCCCCAAATAGGATCTTGAGGATTAACATTTTAACGTAAAGAGGGGAAACCTGTTGAGTTGTGTCCCGCAAAAAGATAATAAAAGCGATTGCTAAAGCAGTAAGGCAATTGGTATTTTAAGCTAGTAGTAACTGGATTTAAGACATTTAAGATTTTGGCCATATATTTTGACTTTTTCAGACTTCTTCAGACTTCAAAGGACTCACAGATACTTTGCATTAACAGAAGATGATACATCATGATTGAAAGGGACTTACTTGACACCCCAGTGGTGGTCACCTCTGTGGAAAATGACTACATTACCATCTGAGTCTAGGGCGACGCCTGACACTTGACCCAGCTGGAGACGACTCTCTGGCCAGGCTGACACTTCCTCCAGATGGTAGCCTGCATGACGCACATGTGCGCGCACACACACACACACGCACACACGCACACACGCACACACAGGTGAGCCAAGGCTCTAGCAGTGAGCTCTGAAAACTCACAAGGTCAGCCCATTTTGATGCTGCTTGTGGTCGAAGGCGATCACTGGCAAGGAATAAATGTGAACAAAGGCTCTATATGGCCTTGTATATTGTTTTGTAACTCTACAATGTCAACTGTTATTTGATCAAGCTAAAATTCTACACTCACCGACAGTGGATTAGCACACAACAACATTATCGGTATATCTGTTGACTGAACTATTATATTTTTATTTTCTGTGTTTTGACAGGGGGTTTGCCAGACTTTCACAGGTTCCGAAGGGCTCTGGCTGCTGAAAGGTCATCTTTAAATCAGGGTTGCTGTCAGCTAATGGGAGAATATGTAAACAAATCTATTAGCCTATAGTGTTGCATTAGCCTAAAACTTTTTCTTGCTCCTGCCCATCGCTCAGGGTAATGCCTATGACCGTCTGCTCGCATTTCATTCCGAACAACAAAGACACATTATCCCCTACCCAAATAAAGGTAATAGAAATTATATTTTGTGATAATGAGGACTGTATTTGCATTATGATGATTACATGCTTAAAATTGATTGGAGAACTAAGGACATAAATAAGTTACAGAAACATGGCAGTTGAATGTAAACACAACAAAAGCAGACATCAGCTCATAAACTCATATTTCCTGAAAACAATATCAACCAACTGCCAACTATGGCAATCTGCATTTCGAATGTATTCCCTAGAGCAAGTGTTCCCAACCACCAGGCTGTAGATCGGTACCGGGGCGCGCAACATTTGCTACCGTGCAAAATTTGCTGCTAATATTTATTATTTTGAAATATGGAACAAGAAAAAAAAGTGGCAAAAAATGCCTTCAACCAAGACTAAATTCCAGAGTAGACTGGACATTAGGAACACACTGTCACTGTCCCCAATCACTCCTTGCTGGGACCGGCTTGTTGCAGTAAAACACTGAAAATGTGCGCAGTGTTTTCATCATATCGTTAGGCATCGTAAATGTAAGCTAACTTAAAATGTTATGAAAAAGTGGCTATAGATAACTTATAATCAATATTCCAGTCGAGTCCCCCCGCTCGGTCTGCGAAAATATTGTGACTATGACACCGCTCCGCAGTGCAACAAAGTTTAAAATAAAATGCATGATAAGCAGTGAATGTAATGTGAATGTACTTGTTTTTTCTAATTTCCATACATACCCCAAAGACTTCAAGATAATATTTTGCAGATTTGCTCACATACACTGACATGTCTAATACAACCATGACATCATCAGCTATACTTTACATTACAGTCATTTAGCAGATGCTTTTATCCAAAGCGACTTACAAAGGTACTTGTATATATACTGATCCAACCACCTCCACACTGGATGGATGACTTCCCTTGGTGGTTGCTTCACTCAAAAACTGGCCACAGAAAAACCCGGCAACTGACACTTATTGGCTAAGTGAAAACCATTCTATGAGTGAAAGCCTATGAATAATTCATAGGAAGATATGAGTTCTAAATTCTCAATTCTAAAGCCTGGACTGGAAACAATATGCTCCAACTAGACTTGATGCAAACAGGATTCCATGCACAAAATCTAATTAATTTACACTTGTATCCAGCGGATTTCCAAACCTGATCAATACAGCTGGTAGGACAGGCTAATAGGATGCATCACTGATGCCATGTGATTGTATTTAGAAAGTGGAATTGAGGGAAGATACAGTAGAGCAAAATTAAGGGGGAACTTGATTACCATTGGGCAAGAAGCTACTCAAGCAAAACATTGGACAATATCCTTGGTATGCTGTGTTGTACCAAGAACATTACAGAGCTTTTTAGGCTCTCAGGCAGGTATTAAGGAAGAAAGAAAGAAAGAAAGAAAGAAAAGAAAGAAAGAAAGAAAGAAGATCAGTGAGAGTGATTATAATCACCTTTGAGAATTTACCCTAAACTGTATATACAGTATATAGAGTGGATGACCAGGACGTTGGTTTGGCATCCACTTTTGCCAACTCTTTCAACTCTCCAGACCAATTTAATTATTAAATGTAACTCCAGACCAACTAAATTATGAAATCTAACCATCCCAATGGTGGCCAGCTACACCTCCAGTCTTATAAGGCTGACCTCTCACAAACTTATTAATGATGGCAGTGAAATGGGGGAATATCGATCTTTAAAATGAAAAAACAACAACATATATATATATATATAAAACATGAGTGCACATTACCAAAGCGAATGCCTGAGAAAACTTGACCATGCCAGAGGAATAACAAAAAAGGGGATTTTCAGCGACAACAACAATAAAATATAGTCCTTGACCCACCTTGATTTTCAGCTAGCAGCGTGCTTCCCGGTGGCCTGGCCGTGGCCTCAAGTTGGTGAAATTTGTGCACTCTGTCCCTCACCAGAATGGTGTCCTCCCTGGCTGGGAAGGCTAGTCTGGAACTGGGCCAGCCCAGATCCTTCTTTTGCATTATGCTATCAAATTGAGCCATCAACTCAACCTGGGCTCTCTGCATCTCGCTGGGGTTGTATTTATGAATGCGGACTACATCCTTGCTCTTGCCTAGCAGCTTGGACAGAAGAGAACAGAAGTCACCTGCACAAACAGGACAGAAATAAACCACAGGACAGAGACAGGAAAGGAGGGAAATAAATAAAAGAGAAAAGATGTGGTTGTGTGGAAATTCCTGTTGCAGAGTGCAAGAGAAGTGCTAGGATAGGTGTATTTCATTGGGACAGTGAAAAAGATAAAGATTAAAGATTGACTTTTATTCGCAACATCGCACACAACACACACATGCAGGGGAAGTGGCCGCCGACACAACACACACACAACACACAATTCCTTAGATGTACGTTGCGTCTTCGTCAAGGACGGGACAGGATGTTGCATGTTTTTAGATGGGGTTCTTTTTACAGGAGGAGACCCATGTGAGCACGGAGAGAACATGCAAACTCCACACAGAAAGGCCCGGGAGATAACCCGCACCCAGACTCAACAGCGCCCCAGGCGGGAATCGAACCCAGGACCTTCTTGCTGTGAGGCAGCAGTGCAAGCACTGCGCCACCGTGCCACGTGAAGACGTAGACATTAGCTAGCAGGAAACAGAGCTGAGGGAAGGGGATAGAGGATAGGGGCATTCCACTGGGAAAGTGATGATGTTGCAAACGTTTTAGCCAACAGGAAACAGAGAAGAGAGAAGAGAGGATAGAAAGGTGTGATGGAACTTAATGCATTCTGTGAAGTGCTGACTATGTGTACAACCTATATATTCTCCACTATTTCCCTCCACACAGAGTTCTGTCAGTTGAAGGGGAAAGCCACTACATTTTGTACACTCAGGCATGATTTCCCTAAGCCACAGGACAGTTAAATTGAATATGTATGGTTGTTCAGAGTCCTTCAGAGCACATATGGATAGAGTTCCAATGAGTACCAACATAGCACAAGTCAATACAGCATGTCTCTCATTAATTACCAGTGCCAGACACTGAGGCGACTGAGAACCCTGCCATAGGCCAGCTTGGTGTAGCTGTACTCATTTCACCAATCACTGTGGTCATTTTGCTGAGTGCTGGGATGGCCAGGCATCTCAACAAGCCCCTCTATTAGCCCTTAGTAACGCACAGGAAAATCGATTCTTTAATTCTCCATGCAGTGTGGACATTTTTTATGTAATTTACTAGAATTGTCTGTCATCACACACTGGTCAATTGTGTTTGAGACTATAGCTCTATGGATCTCTGTTGACACAAATTCTATTCAAGCATTTTATCAGAAAAGTGGGTTGGACCTTTTTACTTTCAGTTGAAAGATGGTACTGATCCATTAAGGCCAAGACCACCCACCAATAGTTTCTTTCTGAGAAACCCATCACCCATCGACCTAGATAGATAGCTACAGTTGTGTGAACTCTTTGAATTACCTGCATTCCTGTATAAATCACTGCCTCAAATATGGTCTGATCTTCATCTAAGTCATAAAAAAATAGATAAACACAATGTGATTTAACAAATATAACAAATTTAACATACTGTTCAAACGTTGACAGCTTGGCTTGGAAAAAATATTCAAACCATGAGATTTAGTAACTGCTGGGACTTGCATGAATGGCTCTGCCTCAGGTCATACCACAACATTTCAACAGGGTTAAGGTCAGGACTCTGTCTTGCCCATTCTAAAATCCACAGTTTCCTCTGTTTAAGCCATTCTGTTGTATATTTGCTTTTGTTTCTGGGGTCATTGTCATCTAGCATGACCCCAACCTCTGTTCAGCTTCGGATCATTGACTGTTACCCTGATATTCTCCTGTAGAATTTCCTGATTTAGTTTAGAATTCATTGTTCCTTGCAAACCGTCGAGGCCCTGAGCAGCCATAAATCATGATTCACAGTTGGGATGAGGTTTTACTGCTGGTTTGCAGTGTTTTTTCTCCTCCAAAAATAGTGTTGTATTCTTTTGTTAAAAGGGTCTCATCTGTCCACAGAACATTGTTCCAGCAGCTTTGTGGAATGTTCAGGTGGTCTTTGGCAAACTTGAGACAGGCAGCATTTATTTTTATGTTGAGCAGTGGTTTCCTCCTTAGTATGCTCCCATGAACACCCCTTTCGTTCAGTGTTTTTCTTATTGTGGACTTGTGGACACAGATGTTAGAAAGTTCACGAGATTCCTGCAGATCCTTAGCTGTTACCTTTGGGTTCTTTGTCAGCTCCCTGACCATTATGCAGAGGTCCTCTGTAATTTATTTTGACCAGGGTGTATTCCACTTCAACAGATCTCTTTTATTGGAGAGCACATTCTACTGGTAACCAAACTTTGTCAGGTTTTTCATATGACAGGACACCTCTAACCCACCTGAATGTCATCTCATTGATTGGATCACCTGACTTCAATTAACCCTTTCATTGAAGTCATTATCCTAGGAGGTTCATATACTTTTTCCATCTTAAGCTGTTTGAACAATATGTTCAATAAAAACATGTAAAAGTACAGTTTTTGTGTGTTTGTTAAATCACATTGTGTTTATCTACTATTATAATATGTATGAAGACTATTCTTGTTGTTGTGAACAAAAAAAGTTCAAGGAACATTGCATGGGTGCAATGAATTGTGGTCACTGTAGTTGATTAAATTCCTCTTTTCACTGTCAAGCACTTTCAGTGCCCCTTGTCCATCTCCTGGCTCTCGTAGCCTTCCTGTGGTTCCCGAGGAGGAGCCTATGTAACTGGCCCGGACCCGCCTTTCTCCAGCGGAACGCCACCATAGGATGGACTCTGGAGCTTGCAGCCAGGCGGGTCATCGCCTTGCTACCTGTTCTCTTCGGCCAAAAGAGGAGGCTCGCCTCTCTATAACCTGTCCCGTCCACAACGAGAATCCATGGAGAAGTCCAAAACTCCAAACTGGATCTCCGCAATGCCTATCACCTGGTTCGTATCCGGGAGGGAGACGAGTGGAAGACGGCATTCAACACACCCCTTGGACACTTTTAGTATCTGGTCATGCCTTTCGGACTAACTAATGCCCCTGCTGTTGTCCAGGCTCTGGTGAATGACGTTCTCCGGGACTTCCTCAACCGCTCCGTGTTTGTCTACCTCTACGACGTCCTAATTTTCTCCTGGACCCAGGAGGAACACGTCCAGCATGTCAGGCAGGTGCTCCAGAGACCTTTGGAAAACAAACTGTTTTTCTAAGCCGAAAAGGGAGTTCCATGTCAACTCTGTGGGGTTCTTAGGCTACATCATCAAGAGCAGGCAAGTTAAGACAGATCCAGACAAGATCCAGGCAGTGACAGAGTGGCCGAAGCCTTTGCTGAGTTGAAGAGACTCTTCACCTCTGCACCCACTGATCTGATCCCACTCATCAGTTCATTGTGGAGGTGGATGCCTCAGACATGGGGGTTGGAGTGGTCCTATCCCAGCGCCACAGGTATGTCCCCGTTTGAGTGTTCTCTGGCCGTGTCGCCAGTCAGAACCCATCCGCATTGAGCACACATCTACCCTGGGTGGAGTACACTCATAACTCTCTGTCCAGTGCCACAGGTATGTCGCCTTTTGAGTGTTCTCTGGGCTACCTTCCCCCTTTGTTCCCTGTTCAGGAGGGTGAGGTTGCAGTTCCATCGGTCCAGGCTCATCTTCGCCGCTGGATCTAGAGGAACTCCCCCTCCGCACTGTTCCTCTCGGATGAGCGCAATTGCCGTCGGACCCGTCAACCAGACAAAGCTATCAAGCAGGTCAGAAGGTTTGGCTTTCTTCTAGGGATCTTCCACTCGAGACTACTTCTCATAAACTCACACCCCGGTTTATTGGTCCCTATGAAGTAGTTTCTGTCATTAACCCATCTGTTGTCCGACTCAAGCTCCCTTCCTCTATGCCCATCCATCCCACATTCCACGTCTCCTTGTTGAAGCCTGTCTCCACCAGTCCGCTGTTTCCTCCACCTGCTCCGCCCCCTCCTCCTTGCATCATTGACAACCACCCGGCCTACACCGTCCGGCAGCTGCTGGACATGCGGCGCCGAGGCCAAGGATACCAGTACTGGATTGGGAGGGATACGGTCCGGAGGAGTGTTGTTGGGTCTCCCGCCAGCTCATTTTGGATGCCTCCCTCATCCAGGACTGGTGGCTTGCCAGGAGGCTCCCATTGAGGGCGGGGTACTGTCATGGCCATGCCTCTGTCTCTCCTTATGTTTTTGTGTGTCTGTGTCTTGGCGCTTACCTGGATCCTCTCCTCAGCCAACACACTTGTCATCCATCAGTTCATCACCTCTCCAGTCCTTTCCATCAACCCCGGCTTTTCTCCCACTCATCGCCAGATTGTTATTTCTGCCTTCATGGTAGCTACTCTCCGGCTCACTTTGCTAGTTAATATTCTCTATGTTAGTTTCCTCGTGTTTGCAACATTTAACGCCTATTTTGTCTCCTGTGCTTAAGACCATCCACCCCCAGTCATCTCATCTCCTTTGAAGTACATTACAATAAATCTGTTAAATGTCATCTGCCTTTGAATCTGTGTTCTGCACTTGGGTCCACTAGAAAACTAAACCTAAACACATGGTGTTTCATTTTCCATTTGGACATTCCTAACTTAGTGCCTGTGTATCAATTTTCCACTCCCTTTATGTGCTATTTGTGGTATCTTTGTTAGTTACTGTGCACATGTTTTTTTTAAATTTTAATTTTCACTTTCATTTTCACAATGGGAGGCTCTGTCGGATTGAGTGCAATGCTACTGGTCTCAGATCTGACAATCCACTTAACAAAGTATTCACTACTCTTATCGGTTCTGGAAAATTGGTATCAGTGCATCTCTGATGGTCACCATTCTGCATTTGAACACAATTCTACAACATGTCTTCTGCTTACTAAAGGAGCTGTTCATTACTCAGAAAAAGCCAGATAAGAATATAATTTTCTTCTAGATAAAATAAATGGCACACTGTTTCAAACCACTCCCTAAACCTGATTGTCCACATGACCAAGGAGCAAGCAGATTAGGCTGTGGATTGACTGTTTTTTCCAGAGCTTTAGCCTGTTTGCACACACACTGTCCAGGACATGCAAAAGCATTTTACCTGTGCATACAGACTGCACTACCTCAATGTACAAGCGTTGTCCAACAGTCAACAGTATTTCTCCCCATGTTTGTTGAATAATCACATTGATGAAATTTGAATGCAGTAGGGAGAGTATCTATGTAAAAACCTGGCTTAAATGCAGGTTGTGAGAGCAGGTTCCAAAGGGGTTGTCAAGTGGGTTGCTCACATCATAGATATTTGCTCTCAACATTAATCAGGAGTACACTCATTTACACTTCCTTGTATCTGCACTTAGGCTTTTATCAGTTCACAACAATGAACCCAATAACTTCTAACTTACAACTAGCCTATTGTCAGCAACAATAGGCTAATGGGACAGCAGACTCTTCTGGAAACAGCCCGCTCAACAGTTCAGAGCTGTGAGATTGTTTTTTTAGTTTTGCCGACTTTCATCAGCACATTACGTGTGCTACCAGAGGGGAAAGAACGTTGGACCACTGCTATACACCGTTCAAGAGAGGCTACAAGGCTGTCTCTCTCCCTCCGTTCGGCAAATCAGACCATGCCATTTTCCTGCTACCGGAGTATAAACAAAGGATAGCACGGGAAGCGGTTGTGACGAGGGACGTAAAGCGGTGGTCTGACCAATCAGAGGCTGAGCTACAGGACGCTCTGTGTGACGTCGACTGGGACATGTTCCAATCCAGTTCCAGGGACGTCAGCGAGTTTACGGAAGTAGTAACGAGCTTCATAGCAACGCTAGTGGACACCATGTCCCCACGGTAAAAGTTAGGTCCTTTCCTAACCAAAAAACGTGGGTTGATAGATCCATCCACGACGCATTGAACTGCCCGCACTGCTGCCTATAACTCCGGTCTTGTATCCGGCAACATGGACGAGCACAAGGCAGCGTCCTATGGACTGAGAAGGAGGCCAAGAGGAGGTATAAAGACAGAGTGGAGTCGCAGATGGAGCAGCGCAACACCAGACGCCTATGGCAGGGGCTACGGACTATAACCGACTACCAGGACAGACCCCCTGCAATTGTGAGTGCCGACGCATCCCTAGCGGACGACCTGAACTCATTTTATGCACGGTTTGAGGCTAGCAACAACAGCGCTAGAAATAAATAGATGGCATATATTTCCTTTTTTTTATTGCTTTGATAATAGCATGATTATTATGATTATTCAACTTTTTATCGTTAAAACTAACCCTAAAATGTAACAATGATGCTTGTGCCGTGTTGATAGCATAGAAAAAAAGAAAAGATTACATATTAAATTCACCCAAAGGGCAGCTTCAAACTGATGGCAAATGTCACATCAACATTAACTAATGAATCTTCAGCATTCCCGCACGCAATTGGGCTGGGATTACCCACACAAAAACAGAGAAGCATGACTAAGTATCCACGACATGGAGTCAGAAGAAAAGCAACAACTAGAACATGTCATTAAATCGAGATAAACACTTTTCTCCAGCAGGTCTGCGAGCATAAGGAAACACTTCTAAAATGAACGACTTGTTGAACAGAGTTCTGCTTTCTTCCTGCAGGCTAACGTTACATATCCAGTGTTTATTTTTTCCCTAGTAATTATTGACAACTGCAATGTGCTCAACAGAAGATCAACAGGTGAGACATGCATCACCTCCTTCTGTATAACCATGCTTCTAAAGGATAACAAGTGTGGAACTTACATTGCAGCATCAAAGTAGCCAAATTCTTACACTACTTGGCTGACCTCAATAAATGTATGGAATGAATGCCCTGCTTGTTACTGCATAATGTATAGCAGACAATAACAATAGTGATACAAACAGAGAGAGAACCACCTTCCATGACATGACTCTTTTTAGCCTTAAACAAAATGTGGCAGACATTTCCATGGCAACGACGAGCTTTGAGGAGCCAATCCCCGTCATCCTGTATACAGTTACAAAATGCAACTGTTTAAAATGCAAGCACAGAGAATTGTGCTTTAGGTGGACATCACCTTTATTTACCATGTGGCCAACATTACTTTTTATCGGTATGGGTCCTACTAAAACCAAGAAAGCACCACAAAGTACCATTATGTAAAAAGTGTAGTGTGCAGTGTACCAACAAGTACCCCAGTTTTTCATACCAACAACCCAAAAATCGGTTCCCATTAGACCACAGACTCCTATTTGATTAGATTCTGCAACAAGCAATCCCATCTGATAAGAGTTTATAGATATTTCATACAGAATTATCTAACCATTTCTTCTGCAGGTGGAGAGAAAACTATGAGTGAAAGCTATAGACAGTAATCCTGATACCTTCTCACATTACGCTAACCTCTAGTAAGAAAATTAATAGTGAAATTAAATTATTGCTCATTTTGCTGGGGACCTTCTAGGACCCCTCAAAAACTCTTGGTGGTCCCTGGACCACACTTTGGGAGCCACTGCCCTAAATTAAAACAAAATTCTCCAAAGTACTGCAAAATATCTCAAAGTGCCACAAAATGTGTACTATAAAGCCCCAAGAGTACCAAAACGTGCACCACAAAAAAATTAGACAGGTAAGAACAAGTATGGCTCTCCATGTTCTCCATGTCCAAAAAGATTACACCAACATATCCATGTGTAAGGCACTTAACTTCCAACTGCACCAGTGGGGCTGCTCAGTGGCCAACAGTAGAGACACATAGGAGTACTAATTTATGTTCAAGTACGTTTAGTACTAAATACTAGACTACATAATACACAACTGCAAAGTATTCCAGCATACCTAAAAAACAATAACTATAAAGTACTATAATGTATGACAAATTGGCACAATGTACTCTAGTAAAACATATTTTTGGGCAATTCATTGCATTAAAGAGAATAAAGTTGTGAGCCATCTTTTGATGGCTAAGATAGAGAATTAAAGACTATTTTAGCTGCACTGTATCACCAGTTTTTTTTGATAAGTTAAGTTGTGCATCATCACCTTAAGAGTGAAAAAGTAAGTAAGTATTTATTGATACTATTACCGAGGAGCAGGATGTAAAGAGTATAAAAGACGACCTACAATTTTAAAAACAGCCAGATGTGTTACCATCTAGGATGGCAAATTGGAGTCTGTTAGACAGGTAATAAAACCAGTTAAAAGCAATGCCAAGGATAAATCAACAAGATTTTCTAAAAAAAAAAATGTTCTAAAAAAAATTCGACACCATGGTCGAAATTATTAATTGTCTTATTGCAGTTCTGCCTAGACCAGGGTGTGTACGCTGTATATTTGTATGAACACAGAATAATTAAGAGGCGTAGGTCATTACCCTTGAACTCACTCTGATCAAGCACCTCCTCCCCTGTTTTCATTGTCTCCAATTGTGATCTGTTATCTTGATGACCTTTGGGGGAAAAGCAGAGTTTAGTCAGAATGTCTGTCCTCCATGTAAAATAATCAAAACAAAGACACACGGAGAGCAAGAGAGAGAGACATCTGAAAGAGTGCATAGATTGTGACATTCAAGCAGAAAGGACAGGAAATATTAGGCCCGTCTTTTCAAGCATGCTAAACGCTAAATGCTAAAAAGATAAAGTCTTGAAAACTCTTTAGTCTTATATATCTTATAGAAACCAAAATTAAGTGCTAAATTGAATAACAACTCTTGGTTTGGGATGTGCATTAAGGTATTAGACTATATTCAATGCCTTTTGTACCTGTTGTGTGTCCCGTGTGCATCATGGAAATCATGTGATCTGGACTGACAGGGATGGGAACATTGGCTTCGGCTGGAATATGCTGAAACAACTCCTTGGGGCCAGTCTCCATGCAGTTCATGAAGGGGACCGCATTTTTACTATCCATGTAGTACATGATGTAGAAGTTGCACATTTCATCATCAGAAGTGCCACTGCAGGAAAAGTAAAAATTAGAGTAGAGTAAAATTTGGTGGTGATGAAAACAATCTCTAAACAAGAACTCCATACACACACCAAATACACATACAAACCACTTGACTGTGGCTGTCACAACTGTACCTATAGAAGCCCAGACACACAAGTCTGTGTCAAAGAACTAGCAGTGACCAAGGCTGACTGTCAGATTGCTTTGCTTCGCCTCATGACGCCTGTAAAAGTTTCACTTGAAAACACCGCAAAGACTACAGCCAACATGCACGTACGTTCTGCTCCTGCATGAGAGGAAATAACTCTCCATAGCAGCAGGTGGCGGTAATCTGGATTTGTAATTTTAAAAAATACCCGGAAGACCCAGGATCGCGGAAATGCAAACAAACAAAGTAGCGTTTGCTTGCCATTTACACTGTTTCGTTATACTAATCGAGAATATGTCTGATAAAAGGTTTCAACTGACACTGCCATGGTCAGCTTCTGTGTGTGCCCTCTTGAGAGTGTCGTTTGTTTGCTTTGCTCATTTCCGTTTCTCTACTTGTGCACTGATTTGCTTAAACTGAAGAGACAATCAGAGAACTCTCGTCTGCCGCCGATTCAACATAGGCCAACTAGGGCCAACGAGCTACCGACATGGGCCAACTAGGGCCAATGGTGCGGGATACACCGCAAAAACTACGGCCGGTGGACAGCCACAGACGCTCAACGAGGGACGACAGGCCAGCTTGGTGTGTCAGGGCTCTAACACTCATTGTACCTTATAGATAAAGGTGGGCTGGCCTTCTCTTCATATAAGACGTAAGCACTGGTATTTGTTAAGTTATGAAGTCCATTTCCACAAACTGCCTTCATACATCTAATTGACTGGAGGGTTGGAACCTACCCTGATTGCAACCCATTGTGTTTAGACTTGATTTTTTTTAGTACCATAATAAAAAATGGTACTTGTTAAAACAGTGAGACTGTATGCATAAACATGGTTGTGAGTGAATTATGTGCAAATATTGTTGGTAGCATATGGGATTTTTTGCAGCAAAACTCACCCGATGTATGTTTTTGAGGTTCTCCCCTCACCGGTAAATACACATCTGGCTGCGATGGTGTCGCCGTACTTTACATCCACTTTGTTAGCAGCATAGAAAGCCTGGGGGGGGGGGGGGTCAGAGCTTGGTCAGAATGGGCTAACAGCACTCTATATAAGAAACAGAATTGTGATCTTGTGACCAGGAAATTCTTTATTCAAAACCCTGGATTGGCCTGAAAAGTTGGGCAGAGAAAGTAAATTATAAATACCTTCCTGACTGTGTAAAACTATCAATGTGGTAAGAAGCACTGTATGAAACAATGAAGGAGCTAGATAAAGCCATACAGGCGTCCTGATAAACATTGGAAAGCAGATGGAGGCAACCCTCCGTAGATAGGACAGGTGGCTACAACATTTGATTTTGCCACTGACCCTAACCCTTTTTTTAACAACAACTCTGAACTCAGAACTCTGACAAAGTTGTTATATGAAAGCAAGAGGATTCACTCGTTGTCGGAAGAGGACGGTTGTTTACACGATCCTCTTCTTGCAACGAGTGAATCCTTGCAATCCTTGCAAACGAAGCAAGCAAAGATTGACCATGAGATGACTGAGACGGACTCGCACCATCGGGCACAAAGAACAAGAATGGTAACAAGTTAATATAGCAAGTAAATCACAATTGTGAATAATGTTATTGCAGACTACATAGACTTATTTTTCATATATCCGAGTACTACAGAATGCGTTGTGTTTCGCCATCTGTTTGAGTACACAATAGAGCAATGGAATGGTGGGAAACCGTGGTTCCAACTTTCACCGAGGCACAGAGGATAAAGAATTTCCGGATGTCTAAGGACACATTTCTGTACCTCTGCCCTCAATTGCACCCAGAACTGGGGAGACGTGACACAAACTACCGCTATTGTGTACCCATTCAAAAAACAATCGCCATTGCACTGTGGAAACTTGCGACCAACTCAGAGTACAGGAGCAGCTCTCATTTATTTGGAGTTGGCATTACTACGGTGTGTCACTATGTACACAATTTCTGCTGCTCTGTTGAGAAGGTACTCATGGCAGAAGTTATTCAGTTACCAAACAGTGAAAAGTTAAAGGAAATGGTGACATATTTTGAGCGCAGATGGGGGTTGCCACAGTGTGTAGGTGCAATTGATGGATCACACATCCCAATTCTTGGAGCAGAGGAATACCACACAGAGTATTTCAACCATAAGGGCTGGCATTCGATCATCCTGCAGGCTGTTGTGGATGGAAGGGGTCTCTTTTGGAATGTTTTTATCCGTGGTGATAGCATGTTGTGTTCTGCATAACCTCTGTGAAATGAATGGTGATGAGTACGTAAGTGAATTAGGGATACACTGATAGGCTGATACCGATTGTTGAATTAAAAGGCGCGATTGTCAACAATTTTTTTCAACGGCGGATGTACACGGCTGTAGCTCAGCCATCCTTTGTGCTAGAAACAAATGTCTTATATCCCCAGATAGCACAGACTGTTAGTTTCAAAGTAGGCAACAGAGGGGATTTTTAATTACTTTTCTATTATTAAACATATATTGAAAACTCCGTCATCCATTCCTTTTTTTTGCTCAACATTACACAGCAGCAATAACAAAAAATAACAATAAAAAAAACCAATGCAAAACAGAATGTAGATTGAAATCTTGTATTGTAATTAAACTTGCTTAAACTTGAAGAGTAAAAAAATAATTCATAAAATATGATGCACATCAAAATGAGTACCAATAAAATGAATAGATTAAATCCTAAAATAAAATCATTGAATCCAAAATTCAATATATCACGGCTTGTCCTGGGTTATGGATGTGTGTCCAGTGGAATCCGAATAGGAGCAATATGGCGGTCTTTGCACTGCACTCATGTTAACTTTCTAAAAAGGTTGGTAGTTTGACACTACCTACAAACACTGTTACTGACACAGTAGTTATGGAGCGAGTTAACAGCGAGTTTGGAGCAAATTGTAGACTTTGAAGTTTCACTTTTGTTTTCACAGTGGGACATGGGAGGCTCTGACAGATTGAGTGCAATGCTGCTAGTCTACTGGTCTGTTGCGGTGTGTTTACAAGCAACAGCTGAGTGAAGGCCACCGAGATTAGTCTCTGACGCGACAAAGAACATAATGTGATGTATATATCCCTAATGTGAATACCACACATACACACACGTACACTTCTTCTTGTGCATTAACTGGATGTGAAGCCGACTGTGGCAGTGAAAAATGGCACCTTAAAATCAAAAACTTGTCTGCATAAGGTTTACAGTCCCAAGGAAATGGCATTTCTTACTGCATAATTTGACATATTTCTGGTTGAAACAGGATGTTGGAGTAACATAGGGAGGGACTGTTCAAAAGTGTTCAAAAGTGACAATTCTTTGCACATAATCATGGGCTGTAACAAATTACAGATACAGCCACCGGGTTGCAACTATGATTTCAAGACAGAATACAGGGTTTCGAAGGTGAACACCCAAAAATGCACCACTGTTGCCACTTGTGCTCCTTTTGAAAGTTGTGAAGTTCTTATTTTTATATGATGGGAGGGACAGAGGAGGGATTGTTCAAATATTTGTGATGGTATTATTGGCAGGAATTTCACAATACCAAGGCAATGTTGTAGCGGCTTTAACCATGAACGTCTTGTTGTCACCCCTATTTTCTCTTCAGCTTTTAAGTAGTTTGTCTGGCAATATCAGGACAATGACATACCTGTGGTAGCTGAGGAGACTGTCGCCCAATCAGGGTCCACTTCCCATCTCGGACCCTGTAGCCGCTCACCACTTTACCTGTGACAAAGGTACCATATGTGATTACTACCAATACAAACAATTGATATAGAAAAGGAGTAACACAGACCAAACAAGAGAGCGAACCAACATTATCAACCAATTATACCTATTAGATTGTTCCATTTTGAGGTTCTGTGTACCCTTCTGGAGTTACTGGATATAACTCACCAAGATGATGTGTGTGGGTCCTGAAGGCAAATGGATAGATGGGATAGGAAGTGTAATCACATGCAATGTCTGAATTCGTCACTGTGGAGGAAAGGAAATGTTTGCCATTACATCAGGCGATTACACACGGAGATAATACAGCTATTTAGCAGCAACTATTACAATATTTAGATGTCTCTATTTGCAAAGCAAGAACACAGGAATATCAAAGTGCAGGACACAGACACTGCCATTTCAGCTAAGCTATTGCTGGTGTCTAGCTAGATAAAAACAATGCTAAATGGTGCCAGAAATTGCCTTGCAACTCTCTAAAGCCATTTAGCTCTATAAAAAAGTGCTACAGTTATTACTTTCTGAGATGGTGACACAACAAATACATTAGTGCTCAAATAGTTCTACACAAGCTGGAGGGGAAAAAAGGTTAGCTAGCAATTTCCAGTGATGAATGCCATTGTTTGCCAATCCCCTGCTGCTTCTAATTACAAAACAAACATATGTCTCATATGGGGAGTCAATAGGAAGAATTGGATGGCTTGCATGCCTGACATTGCTATAAGCAAAATGGAAATGGACTGTTTGAGCTTGGGGCTATGCTATGTCACCATTTACATCTAGGACAGAACACACACACTTGTATAAACATACCTCTTTTTCCTGGGGGGATAACAGTGTCCACGGACATCAACAAATATATGCCAGCGATGAATGGCTGCCTTTGGGGAGGGAACACACACACATGAACCGCAGTAGTTACAGGGTAGAGGTTAGTCAAGCTTTCCTTAATTTTTACCCTGAGGTTTCCCTGGGCCCTGGCTAATCTCAATATGAGAATCTGTGGCCTGCAGGAGGTTAGTTGGTACATGTTGAGCTCAGGTATTACCATCTACTTAATTTGTGATAATCCAGTTTCCAACATTGATAATCCAGTTTCCAGTTTCCAACATCCAACATTTACAAGTAGATGTAGACAAAACTCTAAAATCACATCATACCTTCATACCTTTTCCAATCCAGAAGGATCATTACATGTTTAGCCATGTTTATGTAGACTAGAAGATTTGAGCCCAAAAGATGCACTTTATTAAAGCTGCAAGTGGAATCGGACAGAATATATGAGGACAACGCAAGAAGAGCGGTTGTGAGATCGAGGAGAAAGTGGATAGAGGAGGAAGAAAAGAACACAAAATACTTTTTTAACTTAAAAAATAAATACTGAACTCTTTGGTTAAACATTAATTAACCAAAGATTAATTAAAATTTGCGGGTGGGCTCGTCATCTTGGATGTCATTTGACATGATAGGATATATTGGTTTCACTGTGAGAACTCAGCTGAATTAACTGTTCTGATTTACACAGTAGAAGTAAAGATACGTTTTATTGCAGCACCTCGTAGAAAGAGAAGAGGCAGATTTTTGTTTAAGGAAATACTTACGGTTTGGAAGTCATTCTTAAGGTAAGTCCTGAGCAATCTCTGTGATGGTCTGCAGAACAACAAAAAATCCTTATTATCAACCAGAACCATATGAAATGACCTTATCAAACTGCTGTCTTTCATCTGCATGAGCACCACCACTGTCAGAGTAAATGTTCTAACAAATAACACCGATTTAGATCACCTTTATACTAAAAAAAAAGGGGGTAAAATCTAGGGTAAAATAAATAAATAAATAAAACGAAATACTAAATATAGCCGCAAGCGGCGATTCGCAGGTTCAAACCATTTTGTTTCTGCAAACTGCATGCAGAGTGACAGAAGATGAATTCCACAAAAAAATATATGCAGTTAACTGTATGTTTAAGTAAGCAAGGCCACTAGGACAGAGGTTTTGTAATGATTGGACAAACAGTTTCTGATTTATAGTCTGATTTGTGTTATGCCACACCCATTCTTTGCATTTGTAGCGCTGCCTAGAGGTCGATTTTAATAAAACTTTCAGGGTACTTTCAAAGTATTTTACTTTCAAAGTAAAATTCTCTGTTGCCGTTTGCCCAGACTGGTTAGTGCCCCACTGTTTGTGCTTTAGGTCAGTGAAACTGAACATTTGTATGCATCCTGGTACATCTATTGTGCAACCAATCCAGTGTCAGTGGTGGTGAATAGCGCATGTTCTGAATACAAAATGCTTGTATAATATACGGTAACCTAGACAACGTCTCTCTCTGATTTTCTCTCCCCCATTTCAGATAAAATATCTAACTAAGCAAAGCATAATACAGAGAAAGGGTTGATAATTATCAATTGATTATGGGACCAAAATACTGTAAAGCACTCACTGGTCCAGTGTTATATAATACAGTGGTTCATGGAGGTCTACAAATCTGCAGGTTTTCATTCCTACCAATCACTACAGCAACTGATTTCACTGATTAGCTCCTCCTCTGTGGCTAATCGGTGATTTGTCCTTTTCCTTTATGCAGTGGTCACAGCATATGCCTAGCCTAAGAGAAAGTGAGCTTAGTGGAGTTTTTTTTTTTTATATATCCTTACCCCTTAACTAAATTGCCGTGTTCAATGAAGAGAAATTTACCCAGAAGCAATGTGTGTATCACCAGGACACAGCTCAATAAAGGTCCGACACAATGGGATGGCCTTTAAAGTCAAGGAAATAATGGATGCCACTACTTTAATGCAACATCCATTTGGACTCACCTCTAAAAGCACTGACATCCCCGTAGTGGATCTGAAGCACAAAGTAGGAGATTCCCGATTTCCCTCCGACTTTAAAGCCGACATCTGATGAGGCAACAGAGAGGGCATAACAGCGGTAGGGTTACAGAAAGCTAGGAGGCAAAATTTAGATATAGAAAACTGAGAATGTTAGAAGAGAGACAAAAGAGTGGAGCTACAGTAAGTCTGGGGGGCACAGAGATGGATAAAGTACATACGAGTACATGCATTGTTTAAGGGAACTATTACTGTACACGTTCTCTGCTTTACACTCAGTTTGTAATTTTATAACACACTTTTTGCAAAACTGTAAACACAACTCACTGCTTTACACTCAGTTTGCAATTTAATAACACAAAACTGTAAACATTGGTCTCTACATTGCTACACTATTTTGTCAATTGCCTTTCCACATTGACACATGTGAAAACACTTTCAGATAATGAGTTCACTTACAAATCAGAGCTTGAGCACTATAAATAGGCCACAGGTAAACATTTGGTTTGGACAACAATAGAGGCCAATATTGGTCAGAGAGTAAAGGGGTGAGAACAAGAGGAGGAGGAGGAGCCTGGGCAACGCGTTCAACCAAATCTGAGCCACTATACTGTTGCAGGTATTATCTGGATATTGCAAGAAAACCAGTATCTGGTGGAAGAGGTTGACTGTTCACCCCAGAGCAGGAGACCCACATTGTAAATATGGTCATTGCAAATAACTGCATCAGACTCAGAGAATTGCAGGACCACATAATGGCAGATAACACCATATTCCAAAACATCAACAGAGTGTACAACAGAATTAGGAAGTAGCTGTACAGAGTCCCCTTTGAAAGAAACTTACCTGTAGATATGAATATGTCCAGGTAAGCTATACTATCCCATCATTGGTACTGGATCTGGACGTGGTGCTACATCATATTGACTGATCCCTGTCTTTTTCATACTGTGCTACATTGTTTTGTCTTGTCTCTTTGAGAGTGTCATGGAGCTAGAAGCAGATGCAGTGCATCATGAGCTACAGTTTTTCTAAATTGATTTGGCAAATTTCTCCAAACTAAGGTCCATGCTCTCAAAACAGTTAAAGGGTAATTCCGGGATTTTTCAACCCGGTCTCTATGTCCACAAAATCGCCTAGTTTACCGCATAATAGATCCCCGAAGTTTGGGAGTTGCTCCGGTAGATCGGCTCAGCCGGCAGTTGCGTAATGGGCTCAATGGCGGCAACGTAATCCGTAAGGGCATAGACGGCCGGTCAAAGTACGTCCACTAAAAGTGCTTGTTTTTGTCATGGACGGGCTCAGATTGTTATTCGTGTTATTATCCAAATGTCTGACAACATTATGGAAAGGGTAGCTACAGAAACAGCCCGGAAAACGAAACTCTCGCTCGAGGCAAAGTCTCGCTCTGAAATCCCGCGAGGGGGTTGAGTTGTTGCAGGAAGAGGACGGTTGATACGTGAGTCGGAGAGACGAGTTTTAAGTTTACGTAGAGGAACTGCCATACTGCACAATTTATCATATTTCTGGATACCCTCCACAATAGACAAATTCCTAATGACCAGGAGCCATAGCAGCCCATGTACGTTATCATTTGGGACAATGTTAGTTTCCACTGGGCTGCTTTGGTCCGCAATTGGTTCACAGGTCACCCACTTTTCATCGCACTCAATTTCCCCCCATACTCTCCGTTGAATCCTATCGAAGAATTCTTCTCTGCATGGCGTTGGAAGGTGTATGATCGCCAGCCCCACCAACACATACCCCTTCTACAGGCAATGGAGACATCGATCAGGGGTCATGCCAGGCCTGGATACGGCACTCCAGGCCTTACTTTCCACGCTGCATAGCTCAAGACAACATTGCATGTGATGTGGATGAAGTCTTATGGACAGATGCACAAAGAAGGCAGTTATTTTTTTCTAACACTTCGCTTTTGTTGTTTGAGGAGTATTAGAACACTTTTAGAAAAAAACTTTTCCCCCTTATTTGTATTGATAGTGTGTTATGTTCGGAATACACATCCATACACATTTGGATAGCTGTGTGTATGTGTGTTTACTACATGTATGACAAAAATTGCAAACTGCTATGCCCTGCACACAGAAAAAGCAAAAGCCACAAGTGTTTTTCATTTATACTATCAATGCGTAGTTGGTGCTTTGTGTGCTTATTCAAATGATGGTTTGTGTAGACTGTACTGATGCAAAAACACAAGTTATTAAAAGAGCTTTGCAAGAATTGTTTGCTTTTGCAAGATATGTATAATGTTTTGCTGGTTTAGTGTAAGGTTTTGTGGTTAGTGTGTGAGTTTTGCAAAAATCTAGTCTATAGTTTCAAAGATAGTGCCTAAGCAATCAGAAAAGACTGTATTAATGATGTATCTGCCTCTCTAGGGCTCCGGAAAAAGAAAACTGGGATGAAAAAGACAGACACAGAACTGCAAGAGGTTTAAGGGAGAGCGAGAAATATATATGTGATACAAACAGAGAGAAAGCCTGGGAGAGAGTTCAACAAGGAGACAGAAACACAGATCTAACAGAGATGCAAAACAGAGTGGATGATAAGTACCTTTGGGTAATTTGGTGGGCGGTGCGTTGCGAGCCCAGGCATACATGATTGAAGCCTCATCCTCACAAGTGCCTTGTACACTCCCACAGTCCCTAGGAAGATAGGAAGGTACTACACAGTCAATACCACTCTGTTTATACACAACCAGTTGGAGAAATGCAGTGAGCTACAGACGTATTCAGAGAGCAACACAAATGAAGCCAATGCGGTGCTCTACACATCAATGTACCCTCTAACCCTGCACTGAGAGCAACACAATCAAAAAGTCACTGGAGGTCCATTGATCTTTTATGGAGCTGAGCGGCCAGGGAAACTCGGCTGATGGTCAACAACAAGCTTGTCGGCTGAGAAAAGTCAGCCAATCAGATCTCTGCACTTCCTTGTTTCCCTACCAATATGCTTTTGTTTCACCACTTCCAGGTAATATTCCATTTTAAAATGATATCACAATATTTTTTTAGGTAGAATATGACAATATACGTTAGATCTTGATATAGCTTAATTTATTCTATTTAAGGTCATAACCACATACAAAGCCACACATTTAAGTAAAACATGCTTTATTCACTCAAATCAGACTTAGTTTTTCAAAATAACAAGTGCCGTCAGAATTTAACAAATGGGTCAAATAACAAAAATCAAGCTCAAAAAGAGCAAGCACAAAATGTGCATGTGGCAGACTGGGGGGAGGGTGTGGGTGAGGCGTAGGATGGATCCAGGAGAGAGTTGAGTCAGTGGACTGACTCTCCCTGGATCCAGCACCGGCTGTGGCCAATTACAGCCAGGCCCTATTAACCTGTGTGTGCATGCGTGAACGGGAGACTGGCAGCTTTGGTGCTCCGTGGCTGACCTGCCGGGACAGAGGGGAGGTAACATCTCTGTCCGCTTAAATCCAAAGTATTTCCAAATAGTGGAGGTGATATGACTCCTTTTTGGAACTAAATTAATTCCACTTAATGAGTCGTCTTCTCTGCTCTCAGCCATTTTCGTTTACTAAAGCCTGCCCTGGAGAATGCTGGTAGATGGTGGCAGTGCATAGGGAACGATAGGGAATGAAAAATAAAAATAACGCTCAGTAAAATTATTTCTATCATATCGGAGAACTTGATATATCGCCGTGCCCTACGTTGTAGTGTGGACGGCAAAAATGGAGACTTTCGAGACAATGACGTTTCACTGCTTGACTGTCACTTGATCCAGCTGGGAGCGAGCTGGCCGGCCGGCCACTCCAGCCAAGCAGCTGAGTGGTCTGTGCGTACTCATGGAAGGAGGTATGCGTCCTTTTGTGTCTGTCATGGTCTGAGCAGACCATAAAGTCTTTTGTTCATATATACGGTTTTACCTGTTATTCGCTGTGTTAGAGCGACACCTGTTGGCCAAAAGTGGTCTGGCAACAGTGAGTTCTGTTCTGAGTTTTGAACGCTCTGGTGAGATGCGCGAGAGAAAGCGTTAGAGAAGGCTGTCCGTTAGCTCTCTCCCGACAACTTTATCTGTTTAACCCTTTTCAATTATTCTTAACCCTACGAGGGCAATGCCCGTAAGTACCTTTTGTTTGTCGTAAATATATCATCTTTGTACATGTAAAGATGTGGTATTCACTAAGTCTAAGCTAAAGATAGATTCCTTGTAATAAACTAACGTTGTCTCGGATATCGAGTGTCCCGATGCAAATGTATACAATGAGCTAAAAGATATTTTTATTTCTTTGTGTTACAGTTTTACAGTTTAAAACACCTTTCAAAGCGTCAATGTCTGTCTAAAGATTGAAAGTGTGAAAGGAATAAAGGAAAGGAGAAAAGAATACGATTCCTACATCGACGTTCTTGATGTCCTAGCCTAGCTGTTTATACTTGCTGGATAGCTGAGTTGCTACACTTAGCGAGGCCATTACAGTGTCTTTATTATGCAATCAAACAGAATAGGTTTGAGAACAAAACTTTCCACACTGCAATCAAAAAATTGATTTGTGATTAAAAATGTATTCATGCGAATCAAAAAATGTTGTTTGCAAATCCAAAAGTTTTGCTTGCGAATCCAAATGTTTTGTTGAGCTGAATCTCGTGGGTGGGACCTGAAAGATGTAAGATACGTCTCTATTGGCCAGTCTCGATCAGAGTGACAGCTTGGCAACATCCACTGTTAGTAAACGAGAGAGGGAGTTTTGAAGTCCATGGAGAAGACAGAGCGAGAGTGGAGAAGAAAATAAATCAATGCGCAGGTATGTTTACACATAACTTCCATCTTAGTAATAGCAAGAATGTTATGTTTGAACTGGTGCATGTATATTGCTTTTGTTTAATGATCTGTGATATTGTAATGCATATTATTAATTATTAATTATATTATTAAATACATATTATTTTGTCAGCCTGTAGCTGCTAGCTTAGCTCAATTAGCTAGTCACTCGCTCGTAACAACATAACATAAACATAACATTCTTGCTATTAGACGGACGTTATGTGTAAACATACCCACGCATTTATTTTATTTCTTCTCCACTCCTGGGGCCTGTTCCAAGAAGTGGGTTTAGTGAAACCTCTGAGTTTGGTAACCCTGAGATGAGGGAAACTCTGGGTTTTCCGTTCCAGAAAGAGAGGTAACTCAAACTCTGATTCAGTTACCATGGTAACTGACTCTGTGAACCTAACCTGCTCGCTGGCAGGTTTTCTTGAACAAACCCTGACTTTCTCCCTCTGCTGAATCTGAAGCAGCTGTCGGACATGGCGTGTCCTTTCCTCGGTAACCCGAGGAATTCAAGCAGAATTCAAGCGGAAGTAATTTGCATTGTCTGAAATTAACAACCTGTTAATGGCAGTAAAATTTGTCTTTGGATAAAAAAAAACAATCTCCCACCACACTTGACGCAAACTAGATCCTGATTGGTTTTCATGTAACAGCATCTGATTGGCTGAGCAGGTCCCTTACCCAGAATCCTACCAACGGTGCAGTGACATCACACTCTGGGAAAATGGGGAATAGAAAGCAAAACTGGCTTCACCCACATCAATGGGCAAGGGTCAGTTGACTGTATATTAATTATATTATAATTATATAATTATATAAAAATATATTAATTAATTATACTCTCATTAAGAATGTTATCAATTATTAACATTATGACTATTGACTATTATGTGGAAGTAGGTATACATGTGCTTCAATCAGTCAAGTAATATGAAACTGATCAATTTTGTGTATTTCACAAAGAAAAACGTTTTATCTTGATAAATAAAATGTGATTAAATATTCATTTTAAATGACTATAACTTGCAAAAAATCTGAATTGAAAAATCTGATGAATTTTAATGTTTGTTACAATGGGAAATTTCATTGTAAAAATAAAGATTTTTACTCAGCTTTTCTTTCTGTTACAGTAGTGAAACATTTTTGCAAAGGATAGAAATTCAGGAAAATTCTGTAAAAATTTGTGGCTGTACTTTTGGTAGATTTGTGTATCTTAGACTTGGACTAACACATAGCAGTAGCATTTAAATTCACTGGATTATTAACTATTATAACATTACTATTATAACATTGGTTGAAACATAACATTATTCCCATGAGGCGACACAGCAGGTGTGAGACCACCAAAAATATATATTTAGCAAATTTTAAAATCAAAACTAAAATCTGCTCAGTTCTTTAATGAATGTTTCACACAGTACCTGATTCAATGCACAAATAGCATCGAAAACAGGTAAGGTGACACATTTCAATGAAAACGTATATTAATTATTGGCCAGTACAAATTATCCTTGACAGATAAAACATTGTCAAGTGAGCCAAAAAGTTAATTACAGACACTACATTGGGGCATACAGTATAGAGAGCAGTGATATAGAGTGAGGTCTTACCAGTAGCTGCTGGTGGAGACAGGAGTCTGGCAGCCATAGAGCAGCATGTGGTGGGCTGTGTCCATACTGGCGTGAGGTACAAAGTCCACTGAGGAGGAATAAGACCACAATTATTACAACTTTGTCAGACCCAAAACCCATTAAAGGTCCCTCATCTCAGACTACTTCCACCTGTCTCAGCCTCTAAGAGTAATGAGCTTGTTTTGATGTTGAAGCAAAGTCAGACAGTGTTGTCTTTTATCCTATTGTTGTTACCCACAATTATTATCTTTGTATCGTGGTGCCTTCTAGTTTTCTTTTAATTGATTGTTAAATAATTTTGCAAACACTTCATTTCACTTCAAGTGCTATACAAATAAAGTTTATTATTATTAGGGTTGAAACCCCGAAGGGGTAGAACCCTATTGTTTTCCTGTCGGTTTATTAGGGTTCAAACCCCGAAGGGGTAATAATGGAAGCCTCTGTCCTAGTGGCCTTGCTTATTTAAACATACTGTCAACTGCATATATTTTTTTGTGGAATTTATCTTCTTCTGTCACTCTGCATGCAGTTTGCAGAAACAAAATGGTTTGAACCCGCGAATCGCCGCTTGCTGCTATATTTAAGGTTCAAACCCCGAAGGGGTAGAACCCCATTGTTCTATTGTTTTTTATTGTTTTTCTATCGGTCTATTATTCTTTGTTGTCTTATGCCGTGTCGCAAATTCCCGTGAGCTGGAATGAGTTAAAACCATGAAACTTGGCCCAATAGCTGGAAATGATGTGCAAATGCTCCCCAAGAAACATGAGCCCAATCGGCCAGATGGTGGCGCTGTAATTAAGGCCCAAAAGCGACATTTTGGAAAGGCCACGCCCCTCACACCGTGCGTCCGATTGACTTGAAATTTCTCCTCCTAGACCATAGGTCCGATTGCTTCAAAATTTTCTGTGGATCAGTATTGTACCAAGCTTATCAAAGGTTATATAAAGCTTGCTGATACCTCATTTAGTTTTCAAGATATTGACCAATGAAGTTCAAAAGGGCGTGGCTCAGCACATAAATAGACCACCGTCAACAACGGTTCAGCCAATCATCACAAAACTTGCAGGATATGTCCACATAAGTACCTGAAACATACCCTGAAAGTTTCATTCAAATTTACCACTAGGGGGCCCTACAAATGCCAAAAAATGGGCATGACATAACACAAATCTGACTATAAATCAGAAATGTTTTGTCCAGTCATTACAAAACTCGCAGGATATGTCCACATACGTACCTGAAACATACCCTGAAAGTTCCATTAAAACCTACTACTAGGGGGCGCTACAAATGCCAAAAAATGGGCGTGACATAACACAAATCTGACTATAAATCAGAAATGTTTTGTCCAATCATTACAAAACTTGTAGGATATGTTTGATAACAATGTTGAACCACGTGTGTAAAATTATTTTGAAATTGCTCAATAGGGGGCATGACCAGTTCCAAACATGTGCATGGGCCTGGTGCAAATTTGGCCATAAATCAATGACAGTTTGTCCAAACATCACCAAATTTAGTGGACTTTATGCTGCACTTGTCATGGTCCCTGCCCTACCCCTGTGTTTCCTCTTGTTTTTACCTCCCCTGTTTGTCTCTGTCCCTTGTGGTTGTGTGTGTGTGTCCTGGGCGTGGCTCGCTCGCCCAGCCCTACCTCTCCTCCACACCTGTCTCCCATCAACCCATCAAGACCCTGCAGCATAAAACCCCCGGCTTCCCATCCACTCATCGCCAGATTGTTCTGCAACCTACGTGGTAGACACCTTCTCGGCCTCCCTACGAAAATATCTATTCTCCTGTGAATTTATATGTTTAACTGTGTGTTTCTGTCCCCAGTGTTCCCCGGTGTGTCTCCTTCCTCGTGTCTCCTCGCCTGCCTGCTTCCGCCCCAGTCTGCTCCCCGGTTCCCAGTCCTCCCTCTGGTCTCTCCCATCCCTGCCTCGCCTGCCTGCTTCCCCTCCAGCCTGCCTCCTCCGCCCCGGCCTCACCACTACCCCGGTTCCCCCAGCCGGACCACCATACCCCTCCTCGCACTAACCAGCTCTTCCTCCCCATTCATTAAAACCTGTTTTTCCCCAACTACTGTCTCAGCGGTCTGCATCTGGGTCCAGCCCCGAACTGTACCGTAACATAACAATCTGGCCACCATGGACCCAGCGGACTGCGAGGCCCTGAAGAACGCCATCACCCACCAGGGCCAGTGCCTGGGCCAGCACGAGCAGGCTCTACAACGGATAATGGGGCAGCTCCAGGAGATCTCCTCCTCACTGGGTTCTCTTCGCCCAGGCACCCGCAACGTCAAGCCCGACGCCCTCTCCCGCCAGTGGACCCCTGAGAGGGCCGCTCCGGAGCCTGAGAACATCCTTCCCCTGTCATGCGTCGTCGGCGCAGCTTCCTGGGAGGTCGAAAGCCTCGTCCGGGAGGCCCAACTGAACCACCCCGACCCAGGTAATGGCCCCGCTAATCGCCTCTTCGTTCCCGACCCTGTCAGATCCCAGGTCCTGCTGTGGGGCCACGCCTCCAGGCTCTCCTGCCATCCCGGCGCCGCCCGCACCCTGATCTTCCTCCAGCAGAGCTTTTGGTGGCCATCCATGGCCCGAGACACCAAAGCCTTTGTGGCGGCCTGTTCCGTCTGTGCCCGCAGCAAGACCTCCCACCGGCCCCCGGCCGGCCTTCTCCTTCCTCTGTCCACTCCCAGCCGCCCATGGTCCCATATCGCGGTCGACTTCGTCACTGGACTTCCCCCCTCTAACGGTAACTCCACCATCCTGACTATTGTCGACCGCTTCTCTAAGGCTGTTCACTTTGTCCCTCTCCCCAAGCTTCCCTCTGCGAAGGAGACTGCGGACCTCCTGGTGCGCAATGTGTTCCGGCTCCACGGGATACCCCTGGACATCGTCTCCGACCGGGGTCCGCAGTTCTCCTCGCAGGTGTGGAGGGCTTTCTGCCAGGCACTGGGCGCCACCGTCAGCCTCACTTCCGGCTACCACCCCCAATCCAACGGGCAGACGGAACGGGCCAATCAAGACCTGGAGACAGCCCTCCGCTGTGTCACCGCTCGCCACCCCCTCCTCCTGGAGCTCTCACCTACCCTGGGTGGAGTACGCTCACAACGCCTTAACCTGTACGGCCACAGGTATGTCTCCGTTTCAAGCCTCCCTGGGCTACCAACCCCCGTTGTTCCCCGCCCAGGAGGAGGAACTGGCGGTGCCGTCGGTGCAGGCCCACCTCCGACGCTGCCGCCGGGTGTGGAGGACCGCACGGGCGGCGCTGACCCGCTCAACCGCCCGGAACCAACGTCTTGCCGACCGCCGCCGGACCCCTGCGCCCGTGTACCAACCGGGGCAGGAAGTATGGCTCTCCTCCCGGGACCTGCCATTGCAGGTAGAGTCCCGGAAGTTGGCCCCCCGGTACGTGGGACCCTACGTAATCGAAAGAATCATTAATCCCGCGGCGGTTAGGCTCAAGCTGCCACCTTCTCTCAAGGTACATCCCACATTTCACGTGTCATTACTCAAACCTGTGTCCTCCAGCCCTTTGTGCCCTCCTTCCGACTCCCCTCCACCCCCCCGGATCATCGACAACCACCCAGCCTACACCGTGAAAAGGATAATGGACATTCGCCGTCGAGGTCGGGGCTTCCAGTACCTGGTGGACTGGGAGGGCTACGGCCCGGAGGAGCGCAGCTGGATCCCTCGCCGGAACATCTTGGACCCCTCCCTCATCCGCGACTTCCACCGGGAGCATCCCAACAAGCCCGGTGGGGCGCCCAGAGGCGCCCGTTGAGGGGGGGGTACTGTCATGGTCCCTGCCCTACCCCTGTGTTTCCTCTTGTTTTTACCTCCCCTGTTTGTCTCTGTCCCTTGTGGTTGTGTGTGTGTGTCCTGGGCGTGGCTCGCTCGCCCAGCCCTACCTCTCCTCCACACCTGTCTCCCATCAACCCATCAAGACCCTGCAGCATAAAACCCCCGGCTTCCCATCCACTCATCGCCAGATTGTTCTGCAACCTACGTGGTAGACACCTTCTCGGCCTCCCTACGAAAATATCTATTCTCCTGTGAATTTATATGTTTAACTGTGTGTTTCTGTCCCCAGTGTTCCCCGGTGTGTCTCCTTCCTCGTGTCTCCTCGCCTGCCTGCTTCCGCCCCAGTCTGCTCCCCGGTTCCCAGTCCTCCCTCTGGTCTCTCCCATCCCTGCCTCGCCTGCCTGCTTCCCCTCCAGCCTGCCTCCTCCGCCCCGGCCTCACCACTACCCCGGTTCCCCCAGCCGGACCACCATACCCCTCCTCGCACTAACCAGCTCTTCCTCCCCATTCATTAAAACCTGTTTTTCCCCAACTACTGTCTCAGCGGTCTGCATCTGGGTCCAGCCCCGAACTGTACCGTAACAGCACTAAGTTTGTAAAATTCTTAAAATTGTACAACAGGGAGCGCCATTTTGAAAAGTCCCCTGTTTAGATATCATAACAGGCCACTGTTAGCATAAGCCAACCCTTCACAGAGCATGCCCACCACCTCATCTCAAAGCTGTTGCTTATGGTGCATTCCCTTGTACCCGGAAATCTATAATTCCGAGTCGGTATTCTAAACTTCCAATCTAAATGTGATTCATCTAGGCTAGTACTGCACGCTAGTAAAGACTTCTATCTCGTTACTATCTCGTAACGTTGAGCTCAAATCAACTACATTACAAATGTAAACTACAAAGTTGTTTCAACATGTTTTCATAACTAAAACAACATATGAAGTAAAAATTGACTGTTCACGGTGTGCACTGATATATTGATGTGTAGTAGTGACGTCAGGTATGTTTATATCGGCAAACTCAGGCCAGTTGGATCTTGCCCGAGTTTCCGACAGGGAATTGCGATTTGAATAACTGTTCTATTGCACTTTTCCGTTTTGGAATTTGTTTTTTCCGAGTACAATAGAATGCACAATAACTTTGCGAACATTGGAGCTACAACAACAACAACATCTATGGCACGATGTCAACTCTCCACTTGTTCTGTTGTAGGATGCAGGCAGCAACATAGATCCCTGCACAGTCTCCCAACATGCGAAAATGACAGGACAGAGTGGATTAATCTTATTTTTAACGGCAACGTCCCGGCTACAGTTAGATAATTTTTGTATGTGTGTGTTCACGTCGGACTGATTGATCAAGGAGGGCCCGTTCACAACAGGATTAGCGTCTAAATTGAAGCTTAAAGATGGAGCAATTCATACGGTACGTGACCCATCTGCAGAATTGGAATCACCACCAAGTGTCACCATGTTTTGATATTATTTGCAAATTAGTCTGGTTAGTATATTTGACTGCTGGTTAGCTAATGAGCTAGCTACGGCCTTGTTAGGTGTGGAAGCAGTAAGAAAACTAAAGCTGGAGTCAGGACACATCTTTTAAAGTTATTGGCTGGAGTCAGGACTCAACTTAAAGTTATTTGTTGGGACCAGTGTCTGTTTTATAAGTCTGTCGAATGTGTCTGTCTCGGTAAACTTTAGCCACCATTAGTACAATCGCTTTGCGCTACACTGTTTGGATGCAAATAGGTTGCATCCAGGGGTTAAAGTGGGCGTTCCGGCACCTTTGATTAATAAGTAAATACATTTGATTGGCAGTTTCATACATAATAATGTCAAGCGAGTTAATTTTCGTGTGCTGTAGCCTGCCGTTCCTTCCAGCTGATACCATCGAGATACTCACTCAACAAATCAGAAAGTGTAGCCTCTGTGAAGCCTCCTCTCTGAGGCTACATCCACATTAATATGTTTTCGTTTTAAAACGGAGTTTTGAAACTAAAACGATCTCGGTCCACACAAGCATTATAGCACCGTTTCAGAAATTATCTCCGTCCAAAAGAAGCATATCACGTTAGCATTCACCTACACTGGCATGCGCATGCCGGGTAGCGATGTAATTAAGGGCCAAAAACGTGATTTTGCTTACTTAAACATCAAGTTAAGTGCATATATTTGTTTGTGGAATTTATCTTCTACTGTCACTCTGCATGCAGTTTGCACTAACAAAACGGTTTGAACCCGCGAATCACCGCTTGTGGCTATATTTATTATTATTACTACTACAGCCCACACAAATATTTAGAAAGTCTAGCAGTGTATCCCAAAAAGCAAATAACTAAGGGATTCAATAATTCCAAATACACCACTAGGGATGGGTATGCCAACATTAAACCTTTTAATTTCACATGACGTTTATTACAGAACCGGAACTGGAGGCCTGGCCGAGCTTTGACAGAGAGTCCATGTGGCTCTATACATGAAAGTGATATACACCCCCGAGACAGACCAACCAACTAATCCCACATTTGAATAATGCATAGAGCTTTACTGACTATGTGGGGGCTGCGGCCCGTTTGTGCATTTTTATATCAGCGTATCTCTGCAAGCCTGTGTTCAGAAATAAAGAAAAGGAGTACTTTGGCCACAGCTCTGACGAGGAAGTGGAGTAAGACAGATGTCAAATCAAGGTGAAATGTTTATTGTGTTTGGGTTACATCTATATTCGTCTCCATAATTATACCACTGTAATCATTCTTTATCTGTGCCAGACTGTTGTCTAATTTTACAGTTATTGCCACACATTATCTCCTCATAAATGCCACAGGAAGCATAAAATGTTGCGAGAAAAAGTCTGAAGTCAGGTGATCCAATCAATGAGATGACATTCAGGTGTGGGTTAGAGGTGCCCTGTCATATAAAAACCCCACACAGTTTGGTTACCAACAGAGTCTGCTCTCCAAAAAAATAAATCTGTTGAAGTGGAATTTCTTTTGACCAGGATGTGGTCAAAAGAAATTTCTGAGGACCTCTGGAGAAGAGTTGTTGAGGCTCATAGGCTGGAAAAGGCTACAAAAGTTGGCATCCAGCAGAGATTATAGCTAGAGCGCCCTGCATAATGGTCAAGGAGGTGACAAAGAACCCAAAGGTAACAGCTAAGTATCTGCAGGCATCTCTTGAACTTTCTAACATCTGTGTCCACAGGTTTATTGTAATTAATCTATGCTGCAGATAAATATCATACAGACATGGGCATTAGCAAAATAATCCTTTGGAAGTAATTTACCAGAATAGAATCACACTGCCTGGGACACCACTGTATCCTTCAGCTTCCTCTTCAGCATTGCCCCAGCATGAATTCGTGCTGATTAGTGCTCCAGCAAATCATGTTCCATTTTATCTACTTTCTCCATTTCTACAATTATACCTTTTTTGTGCAAATAAATGAATCAACTCAAATCTGACTGCTAAAGATATGGACGTAAATCACTCTGTCTCAATCTGCTTCAGTGCATACTGAATATTGTGCCTAAATCACACTGGACACTATTAAAATCACACTATTAAAACACTTCCCCGGGTTTAGTTTTGGTGGTGGAAAATGCTCATTTTAACTACACTTAATCTATATCAAGCCTACTTATTTAGCATATAAAATACAAAATCCCCTTTTATTTTGGCTGCAGACTAAAATACCTGGAACTAAACTGGCCATTATAATGTATTTCAGCACTTTTACAGATGTGCCAGGTATGGATGTGCCAGGTATGGATTTCTGCTACAGCAGATGGATGGGGAAAGTCATAAATAGTTTTTTTTCCAGATTTTAATGCCTACTGTGAGTACTGCAGATCCGACATTTCCATCAAACATGGTCGGATGAATGATTTAAACAAAGATAATAAAAGCATCAAACATAGCAGATATGCGAAGGTCGAACGAGATAACAAATCCATGGACAGATTTTTCACTGTAGACCAAAGTGAGAGTGAAATAACGCAGGGATGTTATTTACACAATTTATTATAGAGCACAATAGCAAAATCGCCTCAAAGTATGTGTGTGCAAGAACCATGATGTTGCGGGATTTCACTTACCATGTGTCTTGATCAATGAAACAATATAAGAGAGAAGAGACATGTTACCCTTAACAACGCCAGAAATTCATCTGAGTGGGAGCAGCTTGAGAAATAGCATGGTTAAAGTCAACACTGTTTGACATTTAGATTCCAGGGACAGTGTTTGAGGTTCTCAAACTGGAAAAAAATGTATTTACTTCGAGGATTCTGGTGGCAGCATTTTTTGCAATAAAGGAGATTGCTCTGCTGACTATGGCCCAGTTTAGACTAGGCATTAAGTTACGATTTGGACGATCAGATATCAAGTTAACACCTCTAAGTACTGTAAACGCACCGAAATCGCATTTAAGATTGCATCGCTCAGACCACATTTGGAGGTGGTCTAGAACCTATATGACCACATTCTTTTAGCAGTGTCATCAAATGAGATCAAATGAATGACTGGTAATTGATATGTTATCAGGCTAACTGGTATGATGATGTACATGTTTATTTGCATATAGAGCGGGGAACTTAGATCTGAATCACTCGAGACGATCACAGACACATTCTAATGCCAGGTGTAAACAGACGTATTTAGAGGTGTGAACTTGAGATCTGATCGCCCAAAATCGGATGTTAATGCCAGGTCTAAACAGGGCCTAAGTACTGGTTGGTTACAAGTGATTTCTTGCTAAGACAATGCAGCTGTTTGGTCTGTCTAATGAAAATGCTTGCAAGAAGATATACTCACCGATATAAGCATCTTGGCTGATTGGTACAGGAACCGCCATGCACAGATAAGAATCCGACTGAAACAACAAAGAACACAATTCTTAAAATTCTGTATTACAATACAGTATTCTGCAATTGCTGAAAAAAGCAGGTTTTAGATTAATATTTAGACAAACTCTGGAGCAAATTCTGTATCCTTACCAAACATACCGCAATGTATACAGTTCATGCTTCTCACCAAGCTGCCAAAATGTTTTTAACAACATAAATCATGAGGAAAAACTGTTACATACTAAGGTAACTGCATGTTTCAGAAAGCCACATTCAAGACTGTAAGAAATTGCACCTTGAATATAACACCAATTTAAGGACCCAAATAAAGAAACAAAGCCAGCTAAACCAGTCCATTTCTGATTCAACATACCTAATGAAAGTTGTGAAACTACAAATGGGCATTGTAAGCAGAGGAAATTAATTGTAAAGGGACATGACATCTAATTTAGTTAAGCAGATAGGATGGATGTTGTACTACTTACCCAAAGGACCTAAAGACATCTAATAACTGTACTTGACCTGTTTTAATACTTTTAATATATTATGGATATATTATTATGGAATATTATGGAATATTATGGAAAACAGCTTATTCCTGGCACTTATACATGTTCCGCAGGAAATCATTTATCTAAGTAGCTGAGAACTTGAAATCTGGAAGTCAACCCGTTTTTCTGTATTTTCCTTTTTCCAAAAACGGTGCCAAAGATAGGAGAAAAACAGGCCGTTTCAGAAAGTAGCCCCTTTGGACGTCATAACGAGCGCTTCTTAACATAATCCAGCCCCTCTCAGAGCATGCCCACGCCCACGTGAAAAACCAATCCTATTTACCTCGTCTCAAAATGCAGCTCATGACAGCGCCGCAAGCCGTTGCTTATGGTGCATTCCATTGTACTTGGAAATCGATAATTCCGAGTCGGGATTCCTAACTTCCAATCTAAATGTGTTCCAGTGCATCTGCTTGGGAAAACATAATCGCCCGCAGCAAACTCATGTTTGTATGGCAAGTCTCAGAATGTTACAAGCATCTAAACTCAACATCAACTACTACAGCGCCATTAGAATCGGCGTATATCACATTCGGATGTCGTTTTTTCCGAGTACACTGGAATGCACCATTACTTTGCGCCGAGTGAAGCTAAAACAACAACATATCTACGGCCAGTTATTATTTTGCAGGATGCAGGCAGCAACATAGATCTCTCCCATCACGCGAAAATGCCAGGGGCCCGTTCCAAGAAGCAGGTTCAGCAAACTCTAACTCTAACCATGCACTCTGAGTTGATTAATTCCGAGATGGCAAAGTCTGAGTTTTCGGTTCCAGAACGGCTGATTTGAGTTATTTCAATCATGTTCACCTTAAGTTAAGCGTGTGTGCGACGACAATAAAAAGCCATCATCAATGGAGGCCCGATACTATGATTCAGCATGGCAACCAGCAAGCAAAGATCCGCGTACTTCACCCCACTGGAGTTAGAACTGTTATTAAATGCTTATGGGGAGTATGAACCAATCTTTAAAAAGAAGAGCAACACCGCTGCAGCGGCAAAGCAGAGGGAATTGGCGTGGGAGAGAATCGCTGCCCGAGTCAATGCGTACTTTTGAATGCAGTAGTGTACTCAATTAACATTTAACCACACTTTCTTATAATATTTCCTACATGTGAGAAAGTGGTGGAATAGTATTGGAGAAAAAAAAATTTCATTTAGGTGCAAATCCACGGGCACAAAGCGCACTTGGCAGCAGCTGAAAATGAAATATAAAAACATTACAATACAGTCATTTAGCAGACACTTTTATCCAAAGCGACTTACAAAGGTGATAGATAACACTATGTGGGGATCAAACCCACAACCCTGAGACTCAGAGTCTAATGCTCTACCAACTGAGCTGTCTGGGCCAGACATACTTCAAATGGTGTACTTGGAGTGACAAATTAGAAAGGCAGATCTAGAAATGTAATTACTCATACATAAGTTAGAGGTGGGTGCATGGTCACAGGTGAAATGTGTTGTTGGAACAATATAAAAATACTAACTGTTGCTTTTGTATTTGTAGGAAATAAAGACAGGGAGAAACTCAGGGTTTGTTCAAGAAAACCTGCCAGCAAGCAGGTTAGGTTCACAGAGTCAGTTACCATGGTAACTGAATCAGAGTTTGAGTTACCTCTCTCTCTGGAACGGAAAACCCAGAGTTTCCCTCATCTCAGGGTTACCAAACTCAGAGGTTTCACTAAACCCGCTTTCTGGAACGGGCCCCAGGACAGTGGATTAATTTAATTTTTAACAGCAATGGCTACAGTTTTTTCTGTGTGTGATGATCACTCCTCAGACTGCTTGAGCAACGGCAGGATTAGCGTCTAAATTGAAGCTTAAAGATGGAGCAATTCATAAGGTCCGTGACCCATCAGCAAAATTGGAATCTGTAAGTGTCACCATGTTTTGATTTAATTTACCAAATTAGTCTGGTTAGTATATTCGACTGCTGGTTAGCTAACGAGCTAGCGAGGCTAGCCACGGGCTTGTGGAAGAAGTAAGAAAACTAAAGCTGGAGTCATTAAAAGTACAGTAAAATAAAAGTAAAGTTATTGGTTGGAGTCAGGACTCATCTTTAAGTTATTTGTTGGGACCAGTGTCTGTTCTATGAGTCTGTCGAACGTGTCAGGCTCGGTAAACTTTAGCCACCATTAGTACGCGTTTGGTTGTTTGGGCTGCGCTGTTTGGATGCAAATAGATTGCATCCAATAATATATTGGTTAACTAGTGCAACAAAATTGTCAATCCTAGCTTGTCTGCAAGTTGTATTCAATAAGCTTATGGACATGAGCCATAAACAGACCGGCTACAGCAGAGAGTGTCGCTCACACACCAACATACACAAACACAAGGCACAAAAGTACAATATTACACAGAATTGTTATCATTGAGAAACTAAGTGGAATCGCCTCAGCTGCCTCTTCCCATTCTGGGTCAGACTCCGGCTCAAACATGTACGGTCTCAGTGTTGGTTCTGGAGCGGCCTCCATGGTTATGGTAAATTTCTGCATCAAGCTTATTTGTTTACCTTGAGCAGCATGAGCACTCTGCTCTCCGCCTCCACCAGGTGACGGCGTGAGGCGGCAAATCAGAGCAGTGCTCATTACAAAAAACCTCCACGCCCTCAAAACAGCCTGTTCTTTACAACGGAGAAAATGAGAGACTAAAACACACACCACAGAAGCTGGTTTTAGGATTTTTTTTTATATAGACTTCACAAACATCTTGTAAAGACCCCCAGGAACAGTTTAAATAGCCCAACATTAGTACAATACCCCCCCTTTAAAGCCTTAAATTTAGACAAATTATTGTCTTTTTAAGGCTCTGATACCTTGCATCCGTATATTTCTAAGGGCAGCTAAAACAAGACAATAGCACTTCAACCCACTTTCACAGACATAAAGCCTTCTCTCCTCAAACAATGACCTATTCATCTACATAGAGTGCAAACAACTAGGCTGACAACAGCATCTGTCTCCTCTTTTGTTACTCCAGAGAGGCACAGCTGACATGAACACCATCCTATAGCAACTTCAATAAAAAACAATCGATGTAAAAAGGTCGTAGCGCTATATACATTTCAGTTCCAGGCTATTGGCCACCTAAAACCCAATTAGCACATTACTAGTATTATGTAGGGGCCAAGCTGTTTCACTTCATGATTTGTCAAAGCAATACTTTGAAATGTATTTGTAACCTTCTCTAGAATCCACTACTGCCTCCATTTTGCATGATGCAAGGAAGAGAGAAGAAGGAAATTGTGCACCAAAAACAAATGACGTCTTAAATTACTGAAGATTTCATTGGCGCAAGATTAGCATTATCAAGAAACCTGTCTTCAACCAAATCTGGTAGGTAATTTGTGCTGGAACTTGTAGGTGCTTGGAACAGAGCACCTGATTAAGAGCAGGGCTCTGTGTGTTGGACAGAGCTGGAAGAGTCTGGGTGTGCCTCTGCGTCAGTGAGGATGTATACACAGGATTAGCCCAAATGAGACACTAAACAGCATTGAGATGGATAGGCGAGCAATAATAGCACTTCTTACTTTATAAAGTACAGATATGGCAAATTCGCTGAGGATCAATATCACAGACGATCTCTGAAATTATCACAAAATCACTGGATGTCCCCTTAAACTATTGGTTAATAATTACTGGGCATTAATGAGATATTTGAATGAATGCTTTGAGGCCACTTCCAAAAATACAATGCCTATAAGCAATAAGAGCAATGTTTTCACAGTAAACATCATTCCCTTTTGGTCACATTTATGGGGGGTAGGGCTGCCCCCTGAAAATCGACGAGTCGAATCATCTGTCGGAGACCCTTCAGTCGACTGAGATTCTTCAAGTCGGGCAGTCGTTTTTGTTTTTTTTGTCAGTCAGTGTGCATTAAAATAACAGGATAAAACGGATAGAAGCTTACAACAATTCACAGGGATAACATTTCAATGAGGAATTATAAATAAGGGGAATCTATATTTTTATATTCTATTAAAAAAAATCCATGTGACAAACATGCGTATATGAAACGGTGGCAGATCTGGCCGATAGTCTGTATCAAAACATTGCGCAAGGCCCAGCACAAATGGAACGCGAGGACAGCAGCACGGAAACTGAGCCTCCTCCAAAAAAAAAAAATGACAAGGAGAAGGAGATTGCAATGCTGCTGATGATGTCGACTGGTCAAGAAGAAGAGGGACTGTCACTGATTCAGAACGAAATGAAGACATACTTGCAGGATCAAACAAAAGATGATGCGGGGCCACTGAACTGGTGGAGAAAAAACGACGACCAGACCACTATCCAAAGCTGTCCACAGCAGCCAAACGTGTACTCTGCATCCCCTCCATGTCTACACCATCGGAGCGAATATTCTCAAAGGCCGGCTTCATCGTTAACAAGACCCGAAGTTCACTGCTCCCAAGTAATGTGGACAAACTAGTTTTCCTCATACATTCCTCAACATATCAAGGCTGAATAAGAACACTGCATAACATGGGAAAGTAAGACCACCTGAAGACGAGAAGTTATTATTTCAAAGCGCCGAGAATGCCGTGAATTTATTTTAAATGGTTTCGGTTTCATTTGTTTTTCATGTTTAACCCTTATGCCATGTTAAGGAAATTTGTGTAGTTGTGAGGTGCATTTATTGAGGTAATTTTGGCTGTGATTGTTCCCTAGCCATGAAATTGGTAAGGAAAGTGTGTTTTTCAATGAATTTTGGAATTTTTTAGTTTCATCCATATCCACTGTATTTTGACTGTGTGAGATTTTTTTGTTACGTTGGGACTGTTAACTACAAGATTTGTACCATAGACTTCCATTATAACCACATTTTCTGACCCCCCCCCCCCCTTTAAATTAAAGTGAAAAATGATTTTGTCTGTAATTTCCCTTTTCTCTGCAGCAAACTTCATGAAGTTTTGTAAAAATGAAGTCAATCACAAAATTGCCCCATTTTAGCCCCTCCCCCACTGACCAACAAATTGGCATCCTTGTGTAATTCATGGCTGCAAACCAGTTAAAAAAAATTTTTTTCAACTAAAATGGTTTTGATGTATAGTAAAGACTGCTACCTGCATGTTCATGACAAAATAAGATTGTGTGTGTGTGTGTGTGTGTGTGTGTGAATGTGTGCGCGTTTGTGTATATGAGAGGAGAGAAATAGAGGGGGTACGGATTTGCAGCCAAATTATCTGATGACAAGGGAAATTACAGGCAAAATCATTTTTCACTTTATTTTAAGGCGGGGGGGGTCAAAAAATGTGGTTATAATGGAAGTCTATGGTACAAATCTTGTAGTTAACAGTCCCAACGTAACTTTTCTTTTTAATCTGACATTATACAAAAAGTAATAATGCACCAAAATCAATCTTCTCACTTATTATTCAGATGGGTCAGCTGGTGATACTAATAATAATCAAAGTCAAATTTGTTTTTAGAATATTGAATTATAGTGTATTTTTCAAAAAAGCGGTTAGTGGTTATGATCAAAACTGGCATCTAAAGGGTTAATTTTTAATTGTGATTAATTAAATCATGATATAAATTAAACAAGAACCTCTTCATGAAAAAAATGAAAAAGAAATTGGGGGAAAATATTGATCTTTCATAATTTTATTGCAGTTTAAAGTTCAAAATACAAATCTTGTAGTTAAGTCCCAACGTAACTTTTTTTTAGCAGGGCATAAGGGTTAAACTAAAGTGAAATATAAAAAAATAGGCTATAAGAGCTTGATTTAAACAATAATACATGTGTGCTGTCTGTCTCATTATTCCGACAAATCCATATGGTAGCCCGACATTACGCCTATATGTCGGCAATTCAAATAGGCCACAAATTCAAATCTTGCATCATATGCAGCTGTCTTTTATTGATTTCTAAATGCTCAAAAATATGTTCCCATGACTCTGTTGCATTTGACTATGTTAATGTGGACGAAATCATCGCTGAAACTCATGACAATGGATTTTCTGATTGTCATATTATTATATATTAAATATTATCTATATTAAAAAAAAAGGAACGAATAGTCGAATCCGATTCGACTGACAAAACTCTGAGTCGGGTACAGCCCTAATGGCGGGTGCAGAATCTATCTTAGAGGCATGGTCAGTGCTATTTTGGCAGAGACAGGGCTTTACTGTGGATCATTAGGTTTCTGAAATAGGTTTGAGCCTTGTCTCCTCCCTGATATTACATCACTGTGATCCCCCTTCAGCAGAGATATCAGCCACCCCTTCACCATGGATGAATCACTGGTGGATGAGTCATAAACCTGCATGGAGAATAATAATAGCAGCAGCTTGCCCTCCCCTTCTGCATGCAAACACACAAGAACTCTCTCTGGCACACACCCTAGCAGTGACATGGAAGTGCGCACGTACACAAACACGGTAGCTCCCATGTACAGCGCTGGCACCAGAACAGGGACTTCAACAATACTTTAAATATGTATATTCATACATAATTAAATAAATACCAAACATGTTTATGCATATTTAGATGTATACATATGCTTATATATTTACTTAGTTTCATCTTATTGAAATGGTTATATCAAAAGATTTGCACCTATTACCACCATTATGACCACTCAAAATCATTTTATGTAGAATACAGCAGGATCAAATGAAGAACAATAATTCTTGAAATGTAAATACCGTGTACATAAAAGTGAGTAAGGAGACTACAGCATTTGACACAAGCATAAGCTAGCCATAAAACATGTAAAGTGCAGCTGAAGCAATGCGAAGGATGATGTTTTTTTATTAAGGATACGTAGTGAATGTTGGGTGATTTTGTATTGGCTGGAACCACCACAGTTCACCACTATGTAACAGCTGTAGACCAGGCTATTGAGCCTAACAAAAGCTTCAGTGGTGTGTGTAGCACCCGACAGTTCTCGCCAACAACCCCCCATGTATAACAGAGACCACCAAGCATCGAGTACTGCTGCTTCTCGTCACCATAACAACTCCATGGGGCTTTCCATGGCTTTAGTTGGAGGAAGAGGGGAAGGCAGGGAAAGGATGGGAATAACAGCATTCAACCAGGGCATGGCTTCCTTTTCACCAGGGAGAGCTGCAAAGCCTGCAGAGCCCAGGAGAGCCAATTAGCTCTGTGTACGTCAGTGAGTCAATAGTAATAACAACATTACTGTAGGATCAATACAAGGTCCCGCTAACACAAACAGTGGTCTGGGCTTCACAACACCACCAAGGAGGAAATAATGCACTGTACAATAGGTTTGTGGTATAACAATTGCATTATTCATTAAAAGCACATGAATTCAAGTCAATGTAAGCATTTTGTAAATTGAATAGAATAAGGAGAAGGCATAACTTTTGGTAGTCCTAAGTAGCTTGTTTGAAACACGCAAACAATTTTTGTCCCCTTATTCGAATGTTGATGTACAACATCAATGTTGACTGTACAATTCAAATAATAGCAATATGTGACAGAGAAGCTGGCACTGGCTGTGAGCAGCACTTGGTGAAAGCACTCCATATAAACATTGTTTAGAAAAACCTTTCCAGGACAGCTCAATCGGCCTAAATTTAAAGGGTAATTCCGGGATTTTTCAACCTGGCCTCTATGTCCACAAAATCGCTTTTCATACCTTTAAGTAGATCCCAAAGGTTTCTGAGTTTCTCCGGTCCATCGGCTCAACCAGAAGTCACGTAACAGCGGCTCTATGGCGGCAACGTAATCCATGAAGGCATACTCGGCCGGTCAAAGTACGTCCACTTAAAGTGGGTTGTTTTTGTGTTATTATCCAAATGTCTGATATGTCAATTACGGTTGATACGTGAGTCGGAGAGATGAGTTTTGAGGAACTGCTAGAACTTGCAGCAGCTGGTTCACCCTCTCGCTTTCATAAACTATCTTGTATCCTTTTCACCTTCCTCGTTTTCCGAGCTGTTTCTGTAGCGACCCTTTCCATAATGTTGTCAGACATTTGGATAATAACATGAATAACAATCTGAGCCCTGTCCGTGACAAAAACAAGCACTTTTAGTGGACGTACTTTGACCGGCCGAGTATGCCTTTACGGATTACGTTGCCGCCATAGAGCCGCCGTTACGCGACTGCCGGTTGAGCCGATGGACCGGAGAAACTCAGAAACTTTTGGGATCTACTTAAAGGTATGAAAAGCGATTTTGTGGACATAGAGGCCAGGTTGAAAAATCCCGGAATTACCCTTTAAGTAGTATGTGGCCAGCGTTAGGATACAAATTTTAGGCGGAGGGTTCAAGGAAGTCTGATGTGTCAAATTCAGGTTAAACTCATTCCAGGAAAGAAGACTACACTACTGTCAGTAGTGTGTTTCAATGAAGCAGACTCACCCCTGCAGGGATGACACCAGGCATACGAATATCCACAGAGAAGTTGTGGGAGTTTGTCCCAACTATCAGGCTGCTTGGTCCTGGACATGCAGTCATTGGGATCTGACCAGGCACTTTCTTGATACCTTGGAACAGATGAAGGGTTTTGGTTTATTTGAAGGATACTAAATAATAACAATAATAATCATTTTCATTATAGTTAGTTTTCAAGATTCAAGATTCAAGAATTTTATTCGTCACATATACATACAGGATGTGCAGTGAAATTAAAGTGGCAATGCTTACAAGATTGTTTTAATAAAAAAGCAACACTATTTACAGTAGCATTAGATATAAATAAGAGATCTGAAAAAATATGAAAATATGTGTGTAGTCGCTATATGTCTGTGTGTGTGTGTGTGTGTGTGTGTGTGTGTGTGTGTGTGTGTGTGTGTGTGTGTGTGTGCGCATAAGATAGGCAGTGTGTTGGGGCCCTGGTGAGATCAGTGTTATGTTATGTTATACATCTCAAGTCAAACCAAAGCATTCACTTTAATCACTATCCAAAACAATAAAAAGGACCCGTCTCTTACCTTTTCAACCTGTAAAGAGGGTTTTCAATTGCCAGGCTCTGGCTGTGACAGATGAATGCTAGCATCACCAAGGCAGCACAGAGGGACTCCCATGTCGCCTATGGTTATCACACTGTTTCTACTGCTGCTGTGTGAGTTTCCTTCTAGCCAGCCTGCTGATGTGGAGGAGAAGTCAGCAGTGCTGTGTGAGAAACAGCTGTAGGTCCTGGATCAGCGTTGATAAAGTCCAGCGAGAGAAGAGAGCCTGGTAGATCAGAAGACAGTGGCTGTTTGACCTAGTTTCAAAACGCCATTAGCCTCTTGTTTTTGTCTTTCTTCCTCGGGGTGGAACTAGCCTCTAGCTACCGCTCACTGTTTCTCAACAAAATTCCTTAGTCACAGGTTTCTCAGGCAGGGCTTTTCACAGTCTAGGAGCCCTGATGGTAAAATCACATTTAGTCCTGAGTTCAGACATAGCCACCTCAAAATCAATTCCATACTACTCAGTTAATCTAATGTATCTTTATGTTTGTAATTCCACCCCATCCCAGGGCTGTTACTGAAAAATAGCACTGTCACATTGTCAACTAACTTGCTTTAACACCTTTGATCTCTACAATTCTCCAGATTTATCATCAAACACAGGACAAACAACCTCTCAAGTGTTTTTGGATTTGCTTCAACATTGCTACACTAGGCAAGCAAGAAGGACAGCATTATGCCTACCTAACAAGTGATTTAGGAATAACAATCATTATGACCTTATGTAGTTTTACATGACCTATATGACAGATATTTTAGATATGTGGCAAAGCTGCTGAATCTGCAAAAATACTGTAGGTGCCAGTCCAAACTAGGAGGATCCTGGATCCTGCACTTGGCTGAAGTTGGCACATATCAAGCCCTGCAGCACACACAAAGCAAATTCTTGACATGTAAAAGGAAAAGACAGATACTATTTACTGTTGTCACAATTGCTATACCCAACAAACAACCACCTTGATTTTCACAGAGATGAATGACTCAGATACAAAACACACAATCTTCAGAGATTTGAGATTGCCCAACCCTGGGTGTTAGTGCAGTATTTCATCATTTACTGTGTTGCATATGAACCTACACCACGTGTGCCCTGTGGTGGCTCAGTTTCAGTATTGTATATCTAACTTAATTTACTTCTCTGTCAAGAATATTACTGATGAGAGCAGAACTGCCAAAGAGGACTATCAAGGAACATTTTATTTATTGTATTTCATATAGATAACAAAGATCATTCTGGAATTATTGCCACCTTTGATAAAGGTGAGGTAAAAAAAACAATATTAGCTAAAAAAAAAAAAAAAAACACAAATAATGATGCACATTGCATGGCCAGAAAAGTGAGGAAATATTAAACTTCAAATGCAGTTTCAGGAGGTCAGTTATGCCCTTTTGGGCTGCTGATATAGCTGAGGTAAAGTAATTAGCTGTTCTTAATGAAATGTTACTTAATTTAAGCTCAGTAAAAATCCAAGAAGGTGAGATAAACTTAATTCCACATGAAGAACCTACTTAAGCATTCTTTCTACATCCTGCGACTACTTCACCAGTTTTGATCATGCCCATAATATATTTAGTGAGCCTCTAATCTCAACTTTACATGTAGGGCAATGGGGATATATCTCTCTTATAACGGCTTAATCAAGTGTGAATTAAATTCTATGAACGAGTTTGAAATTACAAACCATTTATCCATCTGCCAATATATTTACTAACTGAACTGTCATACCACAAACATCTTCCACCACCTCAATAAAAAAAAGTTTTTTAAATCACATGTTCATATATCAATTGTGGATGAGACAGCGCGGTGAAGCAAGCCCTTCTCTTCCAGCTCAAAAACAGGGCTGCAGTTGTGTTAAGCATGTAACGTTAGAGACAGTTTTTTTGCAGCATAGCATATCCAAAGACAAGTCAGAAATGAAAGGATATAACGGCAGCAGTTACATACCATATCACCAAAGATATGGTCCCAATGTACACCGTAGAGAAAGACGGGTTTAAAAAGCTGCTGAAAGCGTTAGATGCGAAATACGATTTGCCTAGCTAAATGTACTTTTCAGAAGATTTTTTGCCAAAACTATATGCAGTTCAAGGGAAAGTCACTGCTAGTCTCGTTAAAGCAACATACTTCTCCACCACTACAGATCTCTAGTCGAGTTGAACATGCCAGCCATACATGAGCCTCACAGTGAGCCACACAAGCGAGATCATCTCTCAAGGCCTGATGCTACTCAACAAGACGCCTAAGATGTCTGTTTTCTGCTTTCATTTATAAAAGACCAGTATATTTTCTTTAGAATAGCTGATTGTGGCAGACTGGGGGGAGGGAGTGGGTGAGGCGTGGGCTGGATCCAGGGGAGAGTCGAGAGTGCGGCTGCGGCCAATTAAGGCTGATTGCAGCTGGGCACTTTTAACCTCTGTGTGTGGCCCAATCCCAATGTCCACACTCACAGACTCTGAGGCACGTTCCCGCTAAGTCCGCGAGGGTTTAGGGCTGTCCCACTGTCAAACCGTCAAGTGCATGAGGGCTCTCTCGCAGACTTTTTGAGCCCTTTATGCACACTTTCCATAAGTCCACATTTCTGCAGACTTTGCCTGAGGGAATTACCCACAGGTCATGGCGTTGTGACGTTGAATACGGGGTTACCAGGGGTAGTCCGGAAGCATTTAAAAAAATGGTAAACAAATGGAAGAACAAATGTTTATTCATCAACCATTTACTTAAATTTTTGCTTGATGATGCTGTTTTGACAAAACGAGTCAATTGATTATTGACAATTACCTCTCGTCCACTCTGTAAGGCAAGAGCCTGGAAGACGTTCAGATTGGGCAGTTAATCCCTAAGTGCCTTGGTCGTGAAGAAAGTAAAAAACGGAAAATAAAACGTCCCTAACCCACAATCATACATTAAAAACAAATTGGTGTCGTCAAGGTAATGCAATATGTCGCAAAGTGCTGTCCCATTCCTATTTATACAATTTCGAGCCCTTGCAACCTCTCGCACTCAAGCATTTACCAGGTCAGTTGAGTCTGTGAGGGTTCAGGAGTTCGACAGGAGAAGACTGTCGACTCCCGGAACGTTTATGTTGGTGTTTGTACCCCCGGGGGACTCTTTTGGCCGAACACCCTGGAGCAATTTAGAAGTTGTTTAGGTGGATAAAGAGAGGTGAATTTGGAGAGTTTCTATACCTAAGCGTCACACAGTTGCACTATACAAATTGTTGCAGAAAGTCTAAAAGATTTTGAATCCACCGCTGCATAGTACCATTGGGTAATTCAGCTGATGAGATTGGAAGTCTGTATCAGCCCAAAAATGCAGATCAAAGCATGCTTACTGTTTGGCCTCTGCTTTAACCTCATTAATGTCATCACACTCAAAGTAATAGCATGAAGCCAAAACAAAAGTATGTTTTCTAAATCCTTGAGAGAGCGCATAAATGTATATGATCCACCATTCATCATTATCCTGACCTTCCTTTGTCACCAAGCTCCAACAACTTCCCTTTCAAAACTGACCATCCTGCAACCAATAAAGGCATTATAACACAAACTGAAAGACTTAAACATATTAAAATACACAGAAATCTAAAATCTAAAAATGTTAGGCTACCAAATCTCAAATCTGTATGCAGTTTGGACCATGAACTCTTTAGTTTAACATGGTTTAATAAAGCAAACATAACCTTTCAGATTCCTGTGGTAAAGCAAAAAATGTATTGTGCCAAGCCAAAGTACATTGAGCTGCTTCTCTCCAATAAGATGGATTTCAGCTTAGCCTAGTTAATACATTGTCAAGAAGATAATGGCACAAATCAACGGGCATCATTTCATAATTGTCTCAGCACTTGCTTTGTGCAACCCCAGTTCCCTTTTGTCAACAAGATAAAGTCAAGCAATCTGTCACAAAATCTCCTTAGCATTACTCTAGTATGCACTCACTGCCAATGACACAATGCACACAATCGAATACTGGTAGTTTTGTATGTAAATAAAGTAAGTAGTTAACAGTTCACTATACAATCTTTTTTTAAATCAAATTAGGCTGTGTAGATATAAACCAAAGTGTTCCTCGTCCTCTCTTACTCATGAAAACAATACATGTTTTAGTAAGATTAAAGTTGGTTGCTAACCTCTGACTCCTAAAGTCTAAAAAAACAAACAAACATGCCTTTTCATAAAAACACATGCCTTTCCCATCACACCAGCATTTTACCATGGATAAACACACAAAGCCAAGGGCGAATCATTTCCTATTGTTCTAATGTACTGTATATAGCCCACTGGAAAATGCAAACTGCTTCATTGAATGGACCCATTTCCTTACATTTCCTACTACATTATTTCCATACAGTGGAACCATTACCATCACAAAACAGCATACATAATCAAGGTAATGCATGCATTGGTACACAGATGCACACCTGATAACGGAGTAGCTAGCTACAACTGCTCTGTGTTCTCCAATAATCATGCTTTTTAGCCATAACATTGCTGAAACTACACAGAAAAAAGCACAAGCTCTATGTCACAGCTGGGTAAAGATAGCCACACAGCGTAGAGTCTCAGAGGAAGTCTTACTGGGTTTTTTTGTTTTTTTTTATCCTCACCACCACCATGGAGCTCCACCCTAACCCATCTGAGATTAGGTTCTAACGGGTGCTAAACTGCTTACCTGTGTGTCACATTTAGTTTGAAGCCCAGTGTCTGTCTACAAAGGGCAAAAGTGAAGGAAAAAGAGAGCGGAGGATAGTTGTGATGATCAGCTTCCTTGGTGACTCACCGAGGAGAGAGAAGCTATGACAGTGAGGTGGAAAAAACATGGGAGAGGAGGAGTGTAAAGCTAGCTGACATCACAGCCCATAGATACAGAGGAAACTATGGAAACAGGGCTCAGGCACACTCCCACAGATCAGCACTCATGCAACACACTATAAAAAGCAATGAATAGGGGTTTTGGTTTGAGAATTATTAATTTGTGGATTACCAATAGGTATCTAAAACCTAATACAAAAAATATGTCTGCATTAATGTTATTTGTAAACAGCATGTTTTTGCCATGTAGCACACATAGTCCCAGTTTTTCAGTTTTTAAATGTCCCGTTGCTTTGAATGGGGTGTTCCTCTACCAAGAGGTAGTGCCAGATTCTTCCAAATAAATGTAAATGTGACTTGCTTGATATGATGGCTGATGAAACACTGGGGTGTTCATTCTCAGTGTAACAGCTGACCAACACTAATGGCACGGCTGTAGCGTTGGGATAACAGAGGGAGATCTGCGTGGCAGACCTACCCTGAAAACAAATTTAGTTGTATTGCATTCATGTCCACAGATAGGCCTTAAATGAATGCTGCATCGTGCTCCTCGCAGCAAGCCACTGTTGACGAGTAAAGGCAACTCTCACTCGTTCCAAAACACGTCATTATTAGGAAATAGCCATCTTTAGCTGACATCTATCACAATCAGGGGAGAAAAATCATAGAGCTAGTTAAATAGCCAGCTACAGTTACTTGTAGCTCAGTAATTGGTTCATGTGATGTCAACGTCGGTATAATTTTGTCTTGAACCAGATGCCATTTTATAGAAGTGGTAAGGTACATTTCAGACGAACCTGTTCTTCAGAAACAGTGTACAGTGCTTCTTTAGATGATGCTAAAGACAATAAAATAACCGTAAGCAAAAGCTAAGACCGCTTGAAAGCTAGCCATCTACCTAACCAACCTTGTTCTGCTACGAACAGCAAAACACCGGACGGACAACGTTGCTCAGACCTGAGGTCGACAGGCACGACATTGTTATCATAAACTGCTTCGCATCGAGTTACATAGTTTCATATCTAATTGTCTTCTCGCCAAAAGTTTGGTGTTTAGAACTAGCCGTTAAACTTCATTAAGCTAGCTATCGTATGCATAAGTGAGTGTTTTCACAGATTTGCTCAGAATAGCACAGGCACATTTTATCGCATTAGAACTATGATTTTCTTAAATTAATGTCCATTCATAAAATCTCCATAATATACGTTAAGTAGCTATCCTGTGCGGCGTGACTTTTGGGAAAAATATTTTTATCGATGAAGGTTGATAAAATACCTGTTCAATCCATCGCTAGACATCGTTCAAGCTACGAGTGACATCCGCAGTATTGGTATACAGCGAGCAAGAACGAGCACTTCCGGTCTGGACTTTCAAAATAAAGAAAGACGTATATCAAGAGACAAATACTTTTTCATTGCATGTTATAGGCATATACAAGATATAAAGTCTATTTTAACCCACAGTTGCAAGATAGTTTGTGAGTCCTTTTGAATAACCTGCATTCCTATATAAATATGGTCTGATCGTCTGAAATTAGATAAAATTTGTACTTTTACATGTACTGAAGATATATGTGAACCATGAGATTTAGTAACTGGTGGAACCGTTAGCAGCAATAATCTCAACCAAGTGTTTCCTCTAATTGCTGTTCAGCTGTTCATTAGGAGGTATTTTGAACCATTCCTCCTTACAGAACTGTTTCATGTCATTGATATTTTCGAGATGTCTTACGTGAATGGTTGCTTCAGGTCATGCCACGACATTTCAATAGGTGGCCATTGTCATGCTGCATGACTCCGCTATTATACTTCAAATCAGTTACCCTGATATACTCCTGTAGAATTTCCTGATACAATTAGGAATTCATTGTTCCCTCAATGATTGCAAGCCACCCAGGCCCTGAGGCAGCAAAGCAGCCCCAAATCATGATGCTCCCCGTACCATGCTTCACAGTTGGGATGACGTTAGTATCATCAAGGTATGGCCTTTCCCCATGGCATGTTTGTTATCTCCTTGACCATTATGTGGACTTCTCTTGCTGTGATTGTTGCTGGGGCTACTGCTTGTGAGGATCCCTGCTGTAACTGCCTTGTCTGGCCACCAGGGGGCAGCATAAACTATTTTCTTTTAGTTTATTCATGAGTCATTTAGATTCAAGATTCAAGGATTCAAGAACTTTATTTGTCACATACACACACGGGGTGTGTAGTGAAATGAAAAAGTGTCAATGCTCAACGCAAATGTACAAAAGGGCAACAGTTCACAGTATTTACAGTAAAAAACCAACACAATATTTACAGTATTACAGTAATTACAGTAAGAGCTCTTATATATTAAAAAAAACAACACAATATATACAGTAAGAGCACTTTGGAAATGAAAATATAGAAGTAAGGGAAATCGTATGAATGTAATATACTATAATGTAATATACTATTATGTGTAGTCATTACCTAAGTGTGTGTGTGTGTGTGAGTGTGTGTGTGTTGAATAAATTCAGATCTAGACAGAAGTCCTTTCAATCAATCATGAATTACATGAGCACATTTATTAGCACACAGAATTACAATGCAATACAATACAATACTATACAATACTATACAATACAATACTGAGCGCTCAGGAGAGATACGCACACATGGGTATGGTATGCGGATCTCTGCCAGAGGAGCCTCTGGACAGAGTTTATAAAGCATAAGGAAAACAAAAATGGGGGGGGTAGGTTCTAACACACTAGCAAAGTATTACCTAATAAGGGGGAGGAACAGGTGATGGCGTAGCTTTTACACAATCTGCAAGGCCATGTGGTTATTATGGTACAAGGCGTAACATTCTGGGCAAAGGCAGATTGGGGCCCTAAAGTGGCTCCATCCTTAACAGTGTCACTACCACGACATCTTGACGCCACACCAAATGTGCAGCGTCAATCATAAGACATAACATAAGCAGGAATATACAGAATGATAAGATACATAATCATAAGATACATAAGGGTGTACATAAATTCTTCCACAGTTTGTGTGTATAAGGGGCAGTGTGTGGGTCTTGGTGGGGCCCTGGTGAGGTCAGAGTTCACAGTCCTGATGGCCTGAGGAAAGAAACTCCGTCTCAGTCTCTCTGTTTTGGCAGCATGACTACGGAGGCGCTTGCCTGACCGCAGCAGCTGAAACAGTCCATTGTTGGGGTGGTGAGGATCCTTCATGATCCTGCAGGCTCTGGTTCTGCACCTCCTGGTGTATAAGTCCTGCAGGGTGGGGAGTGTAGTTCCAAAAGTGCTTGATGTAGTAGTGATGTAGCAGAGAGTAGTGCATTCAGCCGAACGCACTACTCTCTGCAGAGCCTTCCTGTCCTGAGCGGAGCTGTTGCCAAACCAGGCAGTGATGCTTCCTGTCAGGATTCTCTCTACAGCTCCAGAGTAGAAGGACTGAAGGATCCTCCGAGAGACTCTGAATATCCTCAGCTGAGGTGGTAAAGGCGTGTGCCTTGCCTTCCTCACCAGAGTGTCTGTGTGTGTGGACCATGTGAGATCTTCGGTGATGTGGACTCCCAGGTATTTATACCTGCTCACCCTCTCCACAGTAGTCCCATTAATCCCCAATGGTGAATACGTCCTCTGTTGTTGTGTCCTCCTAAAGTCCACAATCAGCTCCTTAGTTTTGGTGACATTCAAGAGGAGGCTGTTGTCCTGGCACCAGATTGACAGATCAGCAACTTCCTCCAGGAAGGCCTTCTCGTCATTGTCAGAGATCAGGCCCACCACCACTGTGTCATCCGCAAACTTGATGATGGAGTTGGAGCTGAACCTGGCCACACAGTCATGTGTGTACAGGGAGTACAGTAGGGGGCTGAGGACACAACCCTGGGGGGATCCTGTGTTCAGGGTGAGGGGGTTGGAGGTGTGTCTGCCCACCCTGACCACCTGGGGCCTGGCGGTCAGGAAGTCCAGGATCCAGGCACACAGGGGGGTGTTCAGTCCCAGCTCAATCAACTTGCCAGCTAGTCTGGTGGGGACTATGGTGTTGAAAGCTGAACTATAATCAGTGAACAGCAGTCTCACATAGCCCCCCTTCCGGCTGTCAAGATGAGAGAGTGTGGTGTGCAGTACCTGGGAGACAGCGTCATCCGTGGATCTGTTTGGACGATAAGCAAACTGTAGCAGGTCCATGGAGCAAGGGAGGAAGGCGCTGATGTAGTCCTTAATCAGCTTCTCGAAGCATTTCATGACCACCGAGGTGAGGGCCACCGGTCAGTAGTCATTCAAGCACCTGTTGTGTTGACTATTTAAGCCCTGTTGTCTTTGCTCAGTCTTGAGTTCTCGTGATCACTAGCCATAGTGCCCCTTTGCGCTCTAGTTACTCGCCAAGTCGTTCTGGTAAGTGCCTTGGTTAAGTGTGCTTTTATGTTTTGGGTCATTCAAGCCATCACACTGCCGCCACCATGACTGACAGATGAAGTAGTATGCCGAGGGGCCCTCTCTTTCTCCACACTTGCATCTTTCCAGCACTCCGGTGAAGGTTTATCTTTGTCCATCTGTCTATAAGACTTGTTTCCAAAACTCATCATCTTTTTATTTGTTTGCAAATTTCAATCTCGGTGCTGATAGAAGGTTAACATCTGGAAGTGTAGCCTCTGTAATTTGCCTCTCTGTCTTCTGCACACAGTGTCCTGTGATACTTTCACCCCCAATGTATGGAGATCATGAGCTATTACTCAAGCTGACAATTTGAGTTTTTTTTTATTATAATCATCCTGTCATAACTTTATGATCTCTTCCATGGACAGCCTGATCGCTGGTGATTTCTAAGTCCTCCAGTAATTAGTTCCATTTTGTTGAATTAGAAATGCACAAAGATTCTGCAATAGCTCTAATTGATTGACAGCCTAATTGACAATTGACAGCCTTCTTGGTTGTTATGCTCAGTTCCCTCATCTACAGTTTTATTGTCTTCTATCTTTAAGCTTATAAAGTAGACTCTACCAACACTTCCAAGGGATATAAACCACAACCTGACACTCGAAGCTTTCCATTCATGAATAATTAGAGTAATATGGTACACCTGTGAAATTTGAAACAGCTGGTGGTCATTTGTCCGAATACTTAAATAAATAATAAATAAATAAATAAATAGGGGGACTGGCATTGTTGTAATATAGTTAAATATAGTAAACACATAGTCATTGTAGTTACTCATAGTCATTGTTTGATTTGAAATACAAATTTGATTAGTACAGTACAACTGTTACAATACTTTTGCATTTAACATGCTGTGAGTGTCAAACGTAGTTTGAACATTTCAATAAATCAAAACTCATTTAGGGACTTTTCATTGCATGGGATAATTTTCCCATACAAAATGCATTAACTTAGATAAGAACATTTTAAAACCCTATATTGTGGTCAGCTGGAAAGTGACTTTGTGGAATTTGACAATTTGGTGCTCATATGCTACAAAAACTAAATATTTGGGCTTGAACTTCGGTATCGTTACTTGTGGCTGTATTTATTTTTGTTCCACCATTCCACTTCCACCATTTTTGAAATTGCCATGAGATGCTACATGCTAGAAACTTGAAATTTTGCACAATGATGGGAAATGTTGAGTAAATACTCAATAAAAAATTATCAAAATCACTCTGATGGGGGCACTATAATTAAAGGGCAAAATCTTCCCACACGGTGAGTCTGATTGACACAAAATCAAAATCCATCTCCAGAGTTCCTTAATAGTGAGGCAACCTTTCTGGGCATGGTATGTTTTATTAGGAACTTAAAACTTTTCAAGGATTTCTGTGCATAATAATAAACCTTGCTCAGTAAGTAACTGAGAATTCCATCATAATCCCATTACTATTCTATTTTGTAAAGTAAAGGATATCTATGTTCAAATCACATTTATTTGTATAGTCCTTAATCACTGTTACAATCTCAAAGGGCTTCCCAGTGCCCAATGTGTGAAAACAATAAATGGTTAGTACACAACATCCCCCAGCCTTGGACCCTCGCAGAGGACAAGGAAAAACTCCCCCCAAAAAACCCTACCAGCACGGTCGGGTGTGCAATAGTGTTTGGGCAAGCAGTGTATACACAGTACTTAAAAGTTTATTTGGGTGGGAAATCCATATCTGATGTGGGGCATCACAGTAAACGCACGTTCAGTCAGCGTCATCGTAGGACGACTAAGCGACCACGCAGAGACCAACTCTGCCGACCTGCAGCCTGTAACAAATAGGACACACCTGTTACAGGGTGGTTTGTTGGCCCACAGCTCCACCCTGTGGTCGCACTGAACCTGGGACATATATACTTGCCTTACGTCTCGTTACGCAGTCTGTTGTTGTATGCTTGCCTGCTACTGGAATACACGGTACTGAGACACAGCTTGACTTGCCTCGTTATTCTGCACCTACACTTGCAAACATGGTGTCAGAAGCTCGAATAGGACCCAAAAGTGAACTTAATTCGGTCCGTCGCTGAAACAGCGTGCATTTATTTGTTTTGGTGAAGTTTTGCAGTTTCAGTTAGCCGCTAGCATTAAACATTACGTTGGAACAATGGCGTCCAGCATCCCGCCTCCGGAGCCTATGAAGATGGCGGGGGACATTCACGGCAACTGGGTGAGCTTTCGAGCAGAGTTTGAGGATTATTTGCTTGCGACCGGGCTCAGCAAGAAAGAGAAGCCGGTACAGGCGGCAGCGCTCAGAAGGCTGATGGGGAACGACTGCCGCCATATTTACAAGCACAACCTGGGACTCACCGCGGATCAACAGAAAGATGTGGGTGCTGTACTGACGGCACTGGAGCAATATTTCACACCCGCGAAGAACGTAATCTTTGAGAGGTACGTTTTTGGCAACCTTAAACAAGAGGAGGGAGAGCTCCTTGATGCTTTTGTTACAAGACTGAGAGAAAAGGCTGCCTCTTGTGAATATGGAGCTATAAAGGATGAACTCATAAGGGACAGGCTTGTCCTAGGGATAACTGACGAGGGCGCTAGACGTCGCTTATTAAGAGAAAAGGACCTTAAATTGGACGAGGCCATAAAGATTTGCCGTGCAGCTGAGGTCATGGACAGCAAGTTGAAAACCATGTCACTGGGCAGCTCCGGGCCTGGGGACAGCATTAATGCCACACAAGGTCAGCGATATGGACGGAGGTCTGCCAGCAGGCCATCCGAGTCCACCAACACGCCTGCACAGCCACAGAACATGAGAGACACAGGTGAATGCAAGTACTGTGGCACACGGCACAAACGTGGGCGAGACCAGTGCCCCGCCTTTGGTAAATCATGCCGCTCATGTGGCACTGCTAACCACTTTGCAAAAGTGTGCATGAAAAGAGGCCAGCAGAGACGCCAGTTGAATGCTGTGGATGACCCGTTGCCAGGGGAACAGCGACAGAGAGGGGAGAGACGTGTACACAGCGGAGAGCGTGGGGGCTGTGAACACTCAAAGGAAAAAGTGGTTTGTCAACCTACCACTGCGAAGAGGGCTCCAGAGGTGCCAGCTCGACTCTGGAGCCACTTGCAATGTGATGGGCATCAAGGACAAGATGAGACTGGCGCCTAGAACGCCTCTTCAAAAGAGTCCCACCAGATTGAAACTGTACAACAGTGAGTGGATGAGCTCGCTGGGTGTGTACAGCACACAATGCGTCATTAGGGGTAAGACGCACAGACTGGACTTTGAGATTGTGCGTACTGGCCAGAGGCCCTTGCTTTCGGGGGAGACATGTGAGAGACTTGGTCTGATACGCTTCACCATTCCTGAGGAGCTGAATAAGGTGGAGCACTGCAGGAAGGGAGACCTGACCAAGGAGTGTCTCGTCAGCACCTACCACGATGTGTTCACCAGCCCTGTTGAGTCTCTGCCAGGTGATATTCACTTTGAACTGGACCGCACTGTGGCGCCTGTGCAGTGTGCTCCCAGGAACGTTCCAGTGGCCCTCAAGGCAGCTGTTGAAGCACAGCTTGATCGATATGAATCAAATCAAATCAAATCACATTTATTTGTATAGCCCTTAATCACCGTTACAGTCCCTAAGGGCTTCACAATGCCCAACATGTGAAAATAATAAATGATTAGTACACGACATCCCCCAGCCTTAGACCCTCACAGAGGACAAGGAAAAACTCCCACAAAAACCTTATTGGAAAAGTGGGAGAAACCTTGGGAGGGGCTACTCAGAGAGGGATCCCCCTACCAGGACGGTTGGGCGTGCAATAGATGCCGTGTTTGGGCAAACAGCGTATACACAATATATGAAAGTTCATGAAGAGGATGGGCACTTAACCACAGTCCCTCAACCCACGGACTGGATTAGCAACCTAGTCATAGTGAAAAAGCCAGACAAATTGAGACTATGCATAGACCCGAAGCCCCTCAACCGAGCGCTGAAACGGTCCCATTACCTTATGCCCACTTTAGAGGATATGCTGTATAAGCTGCCAAAAGCACGTATATTCACCCTGGTGGATGCACGTGATGCATTTCTGCAGTGCCGTTTGGATGAAGAGAGCAGCCTGATGAGTACATTCTGGACACTGTGGGGCAGAAAACGTTGGCTGAAACTCCCTTTCGGTGTGTCAGTCGCTCCGGAGCTGTACCAAAGGAAGCAGCATGAGCTGCTGGCCGGCTTGACAGGAATTGAGCCCATAGCCGATGATATCCTCATAGTTGGCTGTGGGGACAGAGAGGATGAGGCCAACCGCGACCACGACACAAACCTCATCGCTCTGATGGACAGATGCAGAGAGGTAAAGCTGAGACTGGGCCTGAAAAAGCTGCAGTTTCGAGTGAAGGAGGTCGGCTTCCACGGCCACATACTGTCCGCAGAGGGCCTCAAGGCTGACCCTGACAAGGTCAGGGCGGTTCTGGACATGCCAAACCCCACGGACGCAAAAGGGGTCCAGCGGTGTGTCGGGTTTGTGAACTACCTGTCCAGATTCATGCCACGCTTGTCAGAAGTGTGTGAACCGCTGAGGAGACTGCTGGACAAAGAGGTGATGTGGCACTGGCTGCCCAAACACGATGCCGCCATGAAGGAAATCAAGGCACTGGTCACAGCGGTGCCAGTCCTAAAGTACTATGACGTCCGCAAGCCGGTCACCATACAGAGTGACTCCAGTCAGGCGGGTCTGGGCTGCTGCTTGCTTCAAGAGGGACAGCCTGTCGCGTTCGCCTCCCGTGCATTGACCCAAACGGAGCAAAACTATGCACAGATTGAAAAGGAGTGCCTGAGCATCGTATTCGCCTGCCAACGCTTCCACTACTACCTATACGGGAGGGGCGATGTGACTGCAGAGACTGACCACCGCCCGTTGGTGTCCATCTTCACTAAGCCTCTCCTCAGTGCACCAAAACGCCTTCAGAGCATGCTCCTCACACTTCAGAACTACTGCCTTGCGGTGGTATACAAGCCAGGCCCTGAAATGTACATAAGTGACACGCTCAGCAGAGCTCCCACCCCGCCACAGAGAACGGACACACTGTACCGTCATGAGATGGTCTGCAGCATGCAGCAGGAGCAGTGTGACACAGCGGCCATTCAGCAAGCAGACCATCTGTTACGATCGTGTATTTTTTTGGACCCAAAAGCAGACCACGGCACAGAGGCGAAGGTGAGGTAAACAGTTTTTACTGGTGACCGACAAGCAGTGGAGACGGACGGGTGCAGTCGTGGTGAGAGTGGGGCTGGAGACAGGCAGGCAGGACGACAAGCGGGGAACCAGGAGACAGACAGGCAGGCAGGGTAAACAGGCAGGGGACCAGGAGACAGACAGGCAGGCAGGGTAACAGGCAGGGGGCCAGGGAAGGAGGCTGGATCTGGGTAGGAGGACAAACAGGGTTAGTCAAGCGACACAAGGAACTCTGAGTATATATATTCGTCAAAGCGGCCGAGAACGAGACTGACGGGGCAGTGCAAACGACGATCTGGCGATGAGTGGATGGAAAGCCGGGGGTTTTATACTGGTGCTGATGGATGATGGATGGCAGGTGTGTGGGGTAGAGCAGGTGACCGGGATGAGTGGATGATGATGGGAGGAGCCGGAAACTGGAGCCACACCCGTCGACACACACAGACAGAGACAAACAGGGAGAAACTAGTAGGCAGGGGAGGAGGACCTGACACTATCTCAACGTCAGCAGCCAACGCCTGGCACAGATTCGAACACACACTGAGGAGGATGTGTGTCTTCAAACACTCAAGTCAGTCGTGCTGGAGGGATGGCCAGAACACAAAGAGGAGACCCCTATAGCCGTCAGGGACTACTGGGGCATCAGAGATGAGATAAGTGCACAGGATGGCGTGCTCTTCAGGAGTCAGCGCGTCATCATTCCGAAAGCTATGCATCCGGAAATGCTGAGACGGATCCACTACAACCACGTGGGGGCCGAGGCGTGCTACAGACAGGCTCGTGATACACTTTACTGGCCCAGTATGCAAGGGGAAGTCAGAGACTATGTACAGAAGTGCTCCGAACAACAGAAAGAGACTATGATGTCACACCCGCTCCCCACACGTCCCTGGCAGCTGGTGAGCATGGACCTGTACAGCTATGCAACACAGAACTTCTTGCTCGTGGTGGACCACTACTTGGACTTCTGGGAGATCAACTTGCTCCCTGACCTGTCAGCGGACACCACGATCCGACGGTGCAAGGCACAGTTTGCACGCTACGGTGTCCCAGACAGGGCCATTTCGGGAGGCCAGTTTGCCGGTGGAGAGTTCCGGGCGTTTGCGAGGGAGTGGGGTTTTGAGCACGTCATGTCCTCGCCGAGGCACCCAAAGGCTAACGGCAAAGCGGAGTCAGCGGTAAAAATTGTGAAGAGCCTGTGCAGAAGGGCAGACCGTGCCAAGGAGGACCCCTGGAAGGCCATTTTGCATTGGAGAAACACGCCCACTGAAGGCATGCGTTGCAGCCCAGCACAGCGGCTTATGTCACGGAGACTGAGGACCCTTCTCCCTGTGGCCGACCAGCTACTGATACCTCAGGTCATCACAGGGGTCCCGGACAAGCTGAGAGTGAAACACCAAGCAGCAAAGCTGACGTATGACAGATCTGCTAAGGACCTGCCAGAGCTGAACGTCGGCCAGCCCATACGGATGAAGCCACTCCCAGGGGACAGGACCGGCAGATGGAAGAGAGGTGTGTGCCTGCAGCAGTTGGGACTTCGGTCCCATCTGGTCAACGTGGAGGGGGCCACGTATCGGCGCAACAGGGTTGATCTCCGACCAGCAGAGGCGGCCCCTCCCCAGCCGTCAGTTCACCCAGAATTGGCCCCAGAGCAGCCTGCGTGTGGGGGAAGCGCCGGAGAGGTCGTCAGCGGTCCGGAGGAGTCTCCGAGGCCATCAGCCCCGAGGTCGTCGCCGTCTTCCCCGCAGACTGGGGACACACCACGCCGGGAGTTGCAGGGCCGGGCCTTCTCCCGGAGCGGGAGGCTGATTAGGCCTCCTGACAGACTTGACCTCTAGGTCACGCGCAAACTGAGGCTGTCACGCGCCTACGCACGCGCACGCACACGCACGCACATGGAGTGATGGTTAAACAAAAGTCATTTGTTCTGATGTTACTGTGATGTGTTATATCTGATGTGTTCTGATCCAGCTAATACTCAAGTGTCTCTACTAAAGGAAGGGAGATGTTACAGGGTGGTTTGTTGGCCCACAGCTCCACCCTGTGGTCGCACTGAACCTGGGACATATATACTTGCCTTACGTCTCGTTATGCAGTCTGTTGTTGTATGCTTGCCTGCTACTGGAATACACGGTACTGAGACACAGCTTGACTTGCCTCGTTATTCTGCACCTACACTTGCAAACAACACCCATACATGCACTCTCACTCACACAGTCAAACATGACCAGCGTTAGCAGACATGAGCAGGTTGACCAGGAGAATAGGACATGTAGACAGGATGCAGTGGCGGCTCGTAGGGGCGCTAGGGGCGGCGCCCCACTTGATTTGATGGAGAAAATAAATAAATATATATATATATATATATATTAGGGCTGTCAAAATTAACGCAGATTAATCCAGATTAATTAATTTGCATGATTAATTTGATTAAAAATGTTAACGCAATTAACACAATGACTCAAAATCCCACAATTCCACTCACTGGCGCGGATTGGTGCTCCAACGCTATCTGGCGGCAGAACCAACTCGATAAAGATGGACGACTCTAAACAACATATTGGCCCTCTCGATGGGAAGTTTGAGTACAAAAAAACCCAAGACGGGACAATTGACCGACATAAAGTAGTTTGCACACAGCCCATGACAAGCTGGCACTGCTGGCTCGCAAATATCTCGCCACTCCTGCAACCACCGTTCCGTGTGAGAGACTGTTCTCAGTCGCAGGTAACATTGTACATAAGAAGCAGTCAGCTTTACTCTCCGGTAATGTAAACAAGTTAGTCTGTCTCAGCAGCTGGCTAAAAGATGAGTAAGAGGGCCACATTAATATGGATATTTGTTTGATTAAAAAAAAAAGAAAGAAAAAATGTGGTTGGTAAATATGGTGTGGTTGGTATGTTTTATTTTTTATTTTTTTATTTTGATATCTGGACACCATATCTGTTCTATAGTTTAAATAAAACACATGTTAAGTGTATATATCGCCTTCTGTCATGAGTCTTTTTGCCCCCACAAAATGAAACACAATTAATAATGAATGGGTATTAATCGTGATTAATCTAAATTAATCCACAGCGGCCCTGTGATTAATCTGATTAAAAATTGTAATCGTTTGACAGCCCTAATATATATATATATATATATATATATATATATGTTTTTTAATCTGAACATATTTCATAGATTGTATTTCTAATTCATATAAATGTGTTCTAGTCAATACGTGTATGTTGAATCATTGGCTTTGGTTGGTTTGCGGACTTCATTACCGTCTCTGTTGCCTTGGGGCGCCGAGTTGTACGCCCCTCACACACTACATTGACATGCATTGTCACCTAGCGGATGTTGGAAGGACTGCACTTTAGCTTGAGGTCTATGATAGCATTTAGGGTGCTGGACGGAAACGCCCCAGCCATTCTCATTTAACCCCATTCAAACGAACATTGTAGTCACGGTCAGTAGATGGCACAAGAGAGCACAGAGACATGTTGAGTCATATTTGATTGACTGCGCTCCGGCACTAAAAAAAACAGCACTACAACTGTAGCAGTTAAAAGACCAAAGCCCTATTGTTTGTGCACTCGAGTCGGCTCTCTTGCATAGTCTTAATTAAGCATAGTCTTAATTAATTGAACAAATATATATATTTGTTCAATTAATTAAGACTATGCTTACTTCTGTATACTATAGTAAAACTATTATTAGGTTGAAAAACATTCATATGTGGTGATATGATGCAGATATTGTGCATAGACAATGTATTTCTATGAGGTGCGCGCGCGGACACATGCGGGCTCCACGTCCGCCCGCCTGCCGTGTGCCCGCGGCATTTGTTAACATGGGAGCGGATGTGAAGCGCAGCAGCGCGCGTGTGCGTGCGCGTCCGCTTGCCTGTCCGGTGGGTATGGGTCGTCACTCTATGATCTCTGTGTCTGTCATGACCCGCCCCACTTAGTCAGCCAATCACCGGCCGCCACTGACAGGCTGCTAGTATCCATCGGCAGGAACCTGAGCTAGGGTGAGCTAACTGGTCTAGATTTACTCTGAGAAGAGACTGAGCCACTCCCTCAAGGCTATGTGTGGTCAAATGATAAAGAGAATGAATAGGTTTTTAGCCTTGACTTAAAGACTTTCATAGAGCCTTCCTGCATTATATAGAGCAGTGGTCTTCAACCCTGGTCCTCGGGGCCCACAGCCCTGCTGGTTTTCTTTCCTACCAGGTTGTTAATTAGATTCACCTGGTGTGCCAGGTGTTAATCAGCCCCAATGAGACGGCTGGAATGAAAACCAGCAGGGCAGTGGGCCCTAAGGACCAGGGTTGAAGACCACTGATATAGAGGATGGTCACCGTGTTGTCTCTTTTAGCTGTGTCAAAGCGGTGGAGAAAGCTAAAATTAATTAAGACAGCTTGAGGTTAGACAGCAGTTTTGTCAAGGGAGGCTTCACAAACTGGTGGAAAACCACAGAAAAAATCAACAAGCATGAAAAGTCTAAGCTTCACAGTGATGCCATTAGAAAAATCTCTGCTCTAAAAAACACCCCAATTTATGCCCTTTTATCTGACGCTCCCCGCCAAGCTCAGAAGACAGCAAGGCATCTTCTGGAAATGATGCTCTGGTCAGTGCTCTTCCTGGGAAAGAAGAGGGTGGACAGCAGCTGTGATGGCATTTTGTATGAACTTATGCTGGAACGTACCTACAACCTCCCAAAAGAGACAGGATGGAGTCTTAGGAGGGACAACTGGCTCTCGGACAAATTAAGAATTAAGTCATTCAAAAGTACGCCTGCGCTATTCATGCATTGCGCGGCAGAAATTGGAATACAAAGCCAAGCTATACCACGTGGCCTTATGGATAAGGCATCTTACTTCGGATTAGAAGACTTAGGGTTCGACTGCCTTCGTGGTTGACCTCATTGGTTGAAATTTGTCTATGTTGAAAGCAGTACTGCATAACCTGGCAAGAATTCCTTAGCTTTCTCATGGACTTAGGAGGCAAATATCAAACATGCATCCAAGGATTTAAATGAGAGGCAATAAACCTTTCAGGCATTTCAGCCTTAAACTTAATGGGAAGTATCATATTCTTGGGAAAACTCTGCACAGGAATACTGTATCATAATGTATGCTGCCACATGAAGCATCAACGTATGTACTTGCACAATGGATTAATTGTCAGAGCTGAAAGGCAAACTGCAAAATTGCTGTTGCAACAAGAGGAGCATGTTTGGAGAACGTGGGCGTCGATCCCACTGCCTCTCACATGCGAAGCGAGCGCGCTACCATTTGAGCTAATTCCCCTGTAAAGCAGAAGAGCTGGAAGGAGGACACAAGCTGCTTCTGCTGTATGGTGTGACTTTGCCCTGTGTTTGGTCATGCTGTCGCAATTTTCTAGTAGCAAACCTACTCATTGAAGGCCGGTTAGCTCAGCTGGTTAGAGCGTGGTGCTAATAACGCCAAGGTCGAGGGTTCGACCCCCTTACTGGCCAGTATGGTTAATTTTGCAAGCAAATTGCCAAATTCAGGTGCAAGTACAAGCGCAAAATAACATTCCGTCATCATCCCATCGTTATAGCAAGCATTGTTTTCCTCCCTCCAATTTGTTCAAAGACACTTTTCCGCAGTTCAAAAGTTTGTGACTACTCTTTTCGATGAAATAGGTCTGCCCCTCTGATAAAGGTTTCGCTGACTGTATCGCTTCGGAAATCAACTCCTTGCGTGGCACGGCAGTAATCAGAATGCAAGTCTAAGCTAGACCACGTGGCCTAATGGATAAGGCGTCTGACTTCGGATCAGAAGACTGAGGGTTCGACTCCCTCCGTGGTTGACCTGTAGTTGCTTGAAGACTGTCCTTGTTGACAGCAGTATTTACACCTGTTGCATGCATACACTGGCATATGGAATTCCTCAGCTTTCTCATGGACTTACGAGGCAAATATCAAACATGCAACCAAGTTCTTAAATGAGAGGCATTTCAGCCTGAAACTTAATGGGAAGCAGCATCACCATCTTGGGAACACTCTCCACAGGAATACTGTATCATTATGTATGCTGCCACATGAAGCATCAACCTATGCACTCGCACATTAACTTGCACAATGGGTTAATTGTCAGAGCTGAAAGGCAAACTGCAAAATTGCTGTTGCAACAAGAGGAGCATGTATGGAGAATGTGGGCGTCGATCCCACTGCCTCTCACATGCGAAGCGAGCGCTCTACCATTTGAGCTAATTCCCCTGTAAAGCAGAAGAGCTGGAAGGAGGACACAAGCTGCTTCTGCTGGATGGTGTGACTTTGCCCTGTGTTTGGTCTTGCTGTCGCAATTTGCTAGTAGCAAAGCTACTCGTTGCAGGCCGGTTAGCTCAGCTGGTTAGAGCGTGGTGCTAATAACGCCAAGGTCGAGGGTTCGACCCCCTTACTGGCCAGTATGGTTAATTTTGCAAGCAAATTGCCAAATTCAGGTGCAAGTACAAGCGCAAAATAACATTCCCATCGTTATAGCAAGCATTGTTTTCCTCCCTCCAATTTGTTCAAAGACACTTTTCCGCAGTTCAAAAGTTTGTGACTACTCTTCTCGATGAAATAGGTCTGCCACTCTGATAAAGGTTTCGCTGACTGTATTGCTTCGGGAAATCAACTCCTTGCGTGGCACGGCAGTAATCAGAACGCAAGTCTAAGCTAGACCACGTGGCCTAATGGATAAGGCGTCTGACTTCGGATCAGAAGACTGAGGGTTCGACTCCCTCCGTGGTTGACCTGTAGTTGCTTGAAGACTGTCCTTGTTGACAGCAGTATTTACACCTGTTGCATGCATACACTGGCATATGGAATTCCTCAGCTTTCTCATGGACTTACGAGGCAAATATCAAACATGCAACCAAGTTCTTAAATGAGAGGCATTTCAGCCTGAAACTTAATGGGAAGCAGCATCACCATCTTGGGAACACTCTCCACAGGAATACTGTATCATTATGTATGCTGCCACATGAAGCATCAACCTATGCACTCGCACATTAACTTGCACAATGGGTTAATTGTCAGAGCTGAAAGGCAAACTGCAAAATTGCTGTTGCAACAAGTGGAGCATGTTTGGAGAATGTGGGCGTCGATCCCACTGCCTCTCACATGCGAAGCGAGCGCTCTACCATTTGAGCTAATTCCCCTGTAAAGCAGAAGAGCTGGAAGGAGGACACAAGCTGCTTCTGCTGGATGGTGTGACTTTGCCCTGTGTTTGGTCTTGCTGTCGCAATTTGCTAGTAGCAAAGCTACTCGTTGCAGGCCGGTTAGCTCAGCTGGTTAGAGCGTGGTGCTAATAACGCCAAGGTCGAGGGTTCGACCCCCTTACTGGCCAGTATGGTTAATTTTGCAAGCAAATTGCCAAATTCAGGTGCAAGTACAAGCGCAAAATAACATTCCCATCGTTATAGCAAGCATTGTTTTCCTCCCTCCAATTTGTTCAAAGACACTTTTCCGCAGTTCAAAAGTTTGTGACTACTCTTTTCGATGAAATAGGTCTGCCCCTCTGATAAAGGTTTCGCTGACTGTATCGCTTCGGGAATCAACTCCTTGCGTGGCACGGCAGTAATCAGAACGCAAGTCTAAGCTAGACCACGTGGCCTAATGGATAAGGCGTCTGACTTCGGATCAGAAGACTGAGGGTTCGACTCCCTCCGTGGTTGACCGTAGTTGCTTGAAATCTGTCCTTGTTGACAGCAGTATTTACACCTGTTGCATGCATACACTGGCATATGGAATTCCTCAGCTTTCTCATGGACTTACGAGGCAAATATCAAACATGCAACCAAGTTCTTAAATGAGAGGCATTTCAGCCTGAAACTTAATGGGAAGCAGCATCACCATCTTGGGAACACTCTCCACAGGAATACTGTATCATTATGTATGCTGCCACATGAAGCATCAACCTATGCACTCGCACATTAACTTGCACAATGGGTTAATTGTCAGAGCTGAAAGGCAAACTGCAAAATTGCTGTTGCAACAAGAGGAGCATGTTTGGAGAATGTGGGCGTCGATCCCACTGCCTCTCACATGCGAAGCGAGCGCTCTACCATTTGAGCTAATTCCCCTGTAAAGCAGAAGAGCTGGAAGGAGGACACAAGCTGCTTCTGCTGGATGGTGTGACTTTGCCCTGTGTTTGGTCTTGCTGTCGCAATTTGCTAGTAGCAAAAGCTACTCGTTGCAGGCCGGTTAGCTCAGCTGGTTAGAGCGTGGTGCTAATAACGCCAAGGTCGAGGGTTCGACCCCCTTACTGGCCAGTATGGTTAATTTTGCAAGCAAATTGCCAAATTCAGGTGCAAGTACAAGCGCAAAATAACATTCCCATCGTTATAGCAAGCATTGTTTTCCTCCCTCCAATTTGTTCAAAGACACTTTTCCGCAGTTCAAAAGTTTGTGACTACTCTTTTCGATGAAATAGGTCTGCCCCTCTGATAAAGGTTTCGCTGACTGTATTGCTTCGGAAATCAACTCCTTGCGTGGCACGGCAGTAATCAGAATGCAAGTCTAAGCTAGACCACGTGGCCTAATGGATAAGGCGTCTGACTTCGGATCAGAAGACTGAGGGTTCGACTCCCTCCGTGGTTGACCGTAGTTGCTTGAAGACTGTCCTTGTTGACAGCAGTATTTACACCTGTTGCATGCATACACTGGCATATGGAATTCCTTAGCTTTCTCATGGACTTACGAGGCAAATATCAAACATGCAACCAAGTTCTTAAATGAGAGGCATTTCAGCCTGAAACTTAATGGGAAGCAGCATCACCATCTTGGGAACACTCTCCACAGGAATACTGTATCATTATGTATGCTGCCACATGAAGCATCAACCTATGCACTCGCACATTAACTTGCACAATGGGTTAATTGTCAGAGCTGAAAGGCAAACTGCAAAATTGCTGTTGCAACAAGAGGAGCATGTTTGGAGAATGTGGGCGTCGATCCCACTGCCTCTCACATGCGAAGCGAGCGCTCTACCATTTGAGCTAATTCCCCTGTAAAGCAGAAGAGCTGGAAGGAGGACAAAAGCTGCTTCTGCTGGATGGTGTGACTTTGCCCTGTGTTTGGTCTTGCTGTCGCAATTTGCTAGTAGCAAAGCTACTCGTTGCAGGCCGGTTAGCTCAGCTGGTTAGAGCGTGGTGCTAATAACGCCAAGGTCGAGGGTTCGACCCCCTTACTGGCCAGTATGGTTAATTTTGCAAGCAAATTGCCAAATTCAGGTGCAAGTACAAGCGCAAAATAACATTCCCATCGTTATAGCAAGCATTGTTTTCCTCCCTCCAATTTGTTCAAAGACACTTTTCCGCAGTTCAAAAGTTTGTGACTACTCTTTTCGATGAAATAGGTCTGCCCCTCTGATAAAGGTTTCGCTGACTGTATTGCTTCGGAAATCAACTCCTTGCGTGGCACGGCAGTAATCAGAATGCAAGTCTAAGCTAGACCACGTGGCCTAATGGATAAGGCATCTGACTTCGGATCAGAAGACTGAGGGTTCGACTCCCTCCGTGGTTGACCGTAGTTGCTTGAAGACTGTCCTTGTTGACAGCAGTATTTACACCTGTTGCATGCATACACTGGCATATGGAATTCCTCAGCTTTCTCATGGACTTACGAGGCAAATATCAAACATGCAACCAAGTTCTTAAATGAGAGGCATTTCAGCCTGAAACTTAATGGGAAGCAGCGTCACCATCTTGGGAACATTCTCCACAGGAATACTGTATCATTATGTATGCTGCCACATGAAGCATCAACCTATGTACTCGCACATTAACTTGCACAATGGATTAATTGTCAGAGCTGAAAGGCAAACTCCAAGATTGCTGTTGCAACAAGAGTAGCATGTTTGGAGAACGTGGGCGGCGATCCCACTGCCTCTCACATGCGAAGCGAGCTCTCCACCATTTGAGCTAATTCCCCTGTAAAGCAGAAGACGTGACGTCGTCCAAGTCTGTTTGAGGGCAACATTTAGTAGATTAGCTGACGCTTCCCACTTCAACTTAAGTTTCACTTTTCACTTTGGACTCACAGCATTACTATCTATATTATATTTATATACCATTTCTATACTATATATGAAGCAAAGCCTGTGGAGCTATTTCTGGCAACACACTCGAGGGGTACAGCAATGCACCCGCATAACTACCATGATTACGCTGGAGAGAGAAGCCTGGAAGATACCAACGTTACCCTACCAGGGAAAGGCAACGGACCAGCTAAAAAGCGCCCAGCAAGTCGCCTGAACATCGCCGCAAAAAGGTCCAAAGACATCCCTACTCGCCCATCCGATGCCCTAGTCCTGGCTTCACTTTCTGAAATCAAATCAGCAATAACCGACATCAACAACAGGATCTGCTCGCTGGAGGAAAACCAAAACATGCCAACAACTTCCTACCTGACCTCCCAACCCTCCACGTCATCACCAGAGGCGCAACCCCGTTCCGCTCATGACGCCCCGCAGGACCCTGGGAACTGCAGTCCCGGCCCCTTCTGCTGGCACCCCGTTTCTATCTCCCACTGCAGCGATTCCTGACAGCCTGAGGAATCAGATTATTGCTGGTAAATATTCAGTCAACGAGTTATGTTGCATAATTCACAAAATATTAGCAGCAGTCATTTTAGGCACACGTGTCAGTGTCTCACAAGTATGCTTGTCTCGACAGGTCACAATGTTAATCTCGTGAAGATTATTTTATGTGCTGCCGAAACCTCTGATAGGAGCCTCGTTGACTGTGGGGACATTTCAGTCATCCTTAAAGACAGCGACCCCAGACTGTCCAAATCCCTTACCCTAGCCGAATTCATTGTGGCATTTGGAGTATATAGAGACACCATGTGTGATGTGTATCCCAGTCGTAGAGAAGAGCTAAATACGTACATACTTGGCCATCATTTCAGACGAAATAAACCTCAAGCATCCATCGACTCCTGTGAACGTTCCTGCTCTTTCCCATGCCCTCAGTAGGCATCCAAACCGTTGCTTTGTCAATTATCTGTTAACTGGCTTGGTTCAAGGATTTCTGACAGGGTTATGCTGGCTCCCCCAAGTCACACATGTGTGCAAAAATTTACAGTCCACTCTCAGAGAGCCTAGCACCATCGATACACTCCTCCAAACAGAAACCTGCAAGGGGTACATGATTGGCCCATTTTTGAACCCCCCTTCTCAAATTTCAGAATTAGTCCCATAGGGGTCACAACCCAGAAGTACTCAGAGAAAAAACGGATCATCATAGATCTCATCATAGAAATTAGCATTCGGGTGCAGAAGCAGCCCCCGCATTTTCGACACATTGTCAGAGGCGCTATGCTGGATCCTTTACAATGTCCACAAGCTGCCTTTCGTTCTCCACCTGCTAGACGATTTTCCCCACTCCCCCCAGCCTGCAGCATATCCATTCTCACCGATACCTTCACATCTCTGGGAGTGCCACTGTCTGAAGGGAAAACTATTGGCCCTCGTACTCGTCTCAATTTCTAGCCATTACTCTGGACAACGTTGTCATGCAAGCCTGGCTGCCCATCGACAAATTGTCCCATATAAGAGATGCACTCAAAGCCTTTTCTACAGTTCCAACATTGTCAGAAAGAGAACTCCTGTCGCTGTTAGGTCACCTCTATTTTGTTATATGCATCATGCCCCAGGGTCGTTCATTCGTGTCTCGCCTACTAGACATAGCAAAATCGGTTCCCAACCTCGCCGACAACATCGTTTTGGATGCAGGCTTTCAGTCAGATCTCCACTTCTGGTCCCTGTTATGCAGCCATTGGTATCTCGTTCTTTTACAACGATTTCGTCGATACGCCGAACATCCCTCCAATTTTTCACAGATGCAGCTCCTTCTGTTGGTTTTGGGGGGGTTTTATCATAATGAATGGTTTTCCGATGTCTGGCCTAGCGAGTTGCTATCTCTGCCTGCTGAGCGCAAATCTACCGCCCTATTCAAATTATATCCCATCGTAATAGCCTGTCTAATCTGGGGTTCTCAGTGGTCTAGGAAACAAATCCTAGTGTTTTGCGACAACAAAGCTACAGTCCATATCATTAATAAAGGCCCCCTTTCCACCTGGCGATTCTAGATTAAACCATAACGAGCCTCTGCAGACCCTCTTGAATTCAGCCGCCAGCTACATGAGGAGGGGTCTGGCAAAAACAAATTAAAAGCCTATGACTCTGCTTGGTATTTCTTCTTTTTTTTCTGCACTAGTTTTTCCCCTAAGACCCCTGCCCATCAACGTCTTATTAGTATGTGCCTTCATAGTCCATTCCTTTGAATCTCGCAAATTAAATCCCCACTCCATCAAATCAATGATCACCGGCATCTAGTTCCACTTGAGGTGCCTGGACCATTCTGTACGCACTTTACTTCGGGACCCCGCAGTTCACCTGCTGCTCAACGGCCTCAAAAAGGCACAACCTTCAGGCAATGATAAACAACTACCTCTCACTATCACCTTGGTACTCCAACTGATTTCTAGATTGAGGCAGGGTTATTTCTCCACCTACGTTGGCAAATTCTTGGAGGCTGTTATCCTCACGGCTTTCTATGGTTTCCTAAGGTGTGGGGAATACACAACTCTATCTTCCTCATTTAATCCTCAGCACGACCTCTCACTTTCCGACCTCAAGTTTGCAGAGCACTCCTACACCATATTCCTTAAACACTCAAAGAGCGACAGATTTAGTAAAGGGCCTGTAACCATTGCTAAAATTGACTCAGTCTTTTGCCCCTTTTCTTCCATGACGAGCTACCTGCGATACCTGCCGCACCTGGTCCCATCCGACCCTCTATTCACTATCGATGGCAACAAACCAATGACAAGGCAATGGTATCTACAAAGCTGCGTCATCTCTGATGACTACCGCCAGGGTGGCTACCGCCACCCTGAAGACTTTGCTGCCCACGAATGATACGTTTGCGTCAGGGAAAACAATGTCTTGGTTGCCCAGAGGCGAATGAGCTCTATGTCTGTTGATCAATAAATGTTTACATGACTTAAGCTACTGCCATACTTATTAACGTACTATGCTCGCTGCCGCAGCTATACCGCTGCTTACTGCCGCTCTGCATATCAGGTGGACTGCTGGGGCCATACGTTACTGTTAGAATGCCCGGTTCTGATCCCGAATAGGCCTTGACATCAGCTAGTGTTCGGGATATCGGTTTCGAGCGTCCTCATGGAAATAGTGGGCGCTCCACTATTACACATAGTTTTATTCAGGTATAGTATATTCCTTGTTGGCATTTATCCACCAAAGAGTCCCTTCGCCCATACGGCAACCGTCCAGACCACATGAGTTGGGCGTGGCGACCGGGGACCTCTGGTCCCACGAGTCCATCCACGTTACGTGTGCATCAGCGGATGGGGCCTGCTCCACCTGAGTCGGGCCCGAGGCAGTGCTGCCGCAGCCCTCACCGGGGTTGGGGGGCGACGACAGCGCTGCTGCACAGCTTGAGTCGAGCTGTGCAACAAGGAATGACCACACCGCAGCTGCTTCCTGGCCATACACATAGAAGGTCTCACATAAGACTAGAATGACCGAGTTAGATCCAGAAATGCATAGCTTGCATTTTGTCACTGCTTCTCCCTTTGAGAGACAAGTGGGATATCTACTTGCTTGTATGGTGGGTGCCCCACCAGTACACATGGATAGTTGCCGTCTGGCTCGACTGTTGCAGTTTTGGGGGGAATACTACCGATCACGCCCTACCTCACTTGGCTGACCAAGTGAGCCCGGCAAGGGCAATGCAACAGGGCGCCAAAGTAAATCTGTATCTGCATTTTATTATCAATAAAATGTCTTTTACAAATACGTGAGTTGTTGCCTGAAATGAAGCGAAGCCTGCGGAGCTATTTCAACTGATTGAGGCAGGCAGACTGTTGCAGAGATGGGGAGCCCGGTAAGAAAAGGCTCTGTTACCTGCAGTTTTCTTTTTGACTGCTGGGATAGACAGGTAGCCAGCCTCCAGTGATCTGAGGGCGCGTGGTGGTTTATATGGTTTGGACCATATAAGTAGGACGGTGCCATCCCATGTAATGATTTATATGTATCAGATTTTTAGTGCGCCCAGTAGGTAAGCCTGAAAAGAGGACATTGCAATAATCAATTCCCGATGATACAAAGGCATGTACTAATATTTCTGCATCTGCCTTTGTTAGCATAGGTTGAATCTTGGCAATATTGTGAAGATGATAAAATACTGTTTTAGTAGTCTCGTTAATATGCAACTCGAATGCGAGGGTAGGGTTGAATTTAATCTCAAGGTTTTTAACGTATGGGCTCTGGGAGATTACACATCTATCAGAATTTAGAGTACTATTCTCAAACAGATGCCTATGTCTAGCTGGTCCTACACTCAGCATCTCAGTTTTGTTGGCATTAAGAAGTAGGAAGTTTAACAACATCCAACATTTGACCTCCAATAGGCAGGCCTCTAATTTTTTTGAGTGTCATCAGCGTAACTGGAAGTTAATGCCGAATTTGCGAATGATGTCACCGAGTGGTAACATATAGATAGAGAATAGTAGTGGGCCTCGGACAGAGCCTTGTGGTGTGCCAGCTGTTGGAAGTCCACATTGCAACACTCCAAGGTCATATTGTTGTAAAGGACGCGGTGCGATCTATCAAGTTGCACTCAGCAATAGTGCTGAGGTTGAGTTGGAGTCAATAGCTAACAGGAGATAGTTGACCACTCTTGTGAGTGCAGTTTCGGTGGAGTGGAAAGATCTAAAGCTGGATTGAAAGGGATACACCAAGTGAACTTTTCAGGGGTGAGACGGCACCACGAGTGGAGAGTATACTGGTGATTTCATCTCTAATTACCGTAATTTACAGTAAAGAAGGACATGAAGTCATTAGCAGAAAGCAGACAGCTATCAGAGGGGGGGGGGGTTACTTGTTAGTTTAGAGAAAGTGTGCAATAGAAACTTTGGCTTGTTTTTATTTGCACTGATCAACCTAGAGAAGTATGCAGTTTTGGCTGACAAGAGTGCACGTTTATAATTTAGAGGGCTATCATTCCAGGCAAGACTTTGAGTTTGGTCAATCGCCATTTACGCTCTAATTTTCTACAGGCTTGTTTAAGTGCACGAGTGTCGTTAGTAAAACATGGTGCTGTGTTTTCTTGTGACTAATGGGAATTGAATCGACTGTGTTGGTAAGTTGTACAGATAGATATATATTTCTACCTTAGCACAACGCCTTACATTGTATTTTAAAAGACTACAGCAGGTGATTTCACTGATTAGTCACTCCTCTCTGGTTGAAGGTGTGTTAATCAGTGAAATCACCTGCTGTAGTCTTTGGTTGGAGTGAAAACCTGCATACTCTCGGCCCTCCATGGCACATGATTGCCCACCCCTGTATTAGACCTTAGCAATGACTTATAAACACCCTAGCAACCAACTATGACACCCTAGCAATGGCCCAGGACACCCTACCAACAGACCAAGACACCCTAACAACACCCTAGCAATGGCCCAGGACACCCTAGCAATGGCCCAGAACACCCTAGCATCGACCCAAGACACCCTAGCAACAGCCCAGGACACCCTAGCAACGGCCACCCTAGCAACGGCCCTAGCAACGGCCAAGATACCCTAGCAACACCCTAGCAATGGCCCAAGACACCCTAGCAACGGCCCAGGACACCCTAGCAACGGCCCAGGACACCCTAGCAACGGCCCAGGACACCCTAGCAATGGCCCAGGACACCCTAGCAATGGCCTAGGACACCCTAGCAACAGCCTAGGACAGCCTAACAATGGCCCAGGACACCCTAGCAACAGCCCAGGACACCCTAGCAATGGCCCAGGACACCCTAGCAACCAGCTAGAAACATCCTAGCATCCACCTTCATGTCCCTTTAAGCTTAACACATGTACATACTTCGCGGTTTGCCCGTACATCAATCCCACACATTTTCCACGGGAAATGCATTTCTAGTTTGTTTTATATTCTTTTTTCTATTCAACTGTACAGCACAAACCCATCATGTATATATTCTTGGCCCATTCCATTCTTGTATATATCACATCCATTATTTCATGTTAATTTCTATATATTATTATATTGTTATGCTATCCTTTCACATTTTTTGTATCAGCACAATCTAAGAAGTCAATGTCAAAGCATTTCACTGTACAGTGTATGATGACCACACGTGACAAATAAACTTTGATTTGATGTGTATCAGTAGTATGTCATGTTGGCCTGACACAAGTACAGCTAAATGTCACATTTGCACACTGTCACACTGTCATGTTCATTCATATTGCCCGTCTCAGGCAGAATGAATTAGAGGTTGGACGTGGTTGGTGCTCAGTCTCTTGTAAAGCAATTCAGTAAACCAAATTAGTAAATGAATCTTTATTACTTTAACCTGTTTCTAAAAACAATTGCTCACAAACAGGAATCCGACATATTACAGAGTAAAATGAAGTAAAATATTGCAGAATAATTTGGTATCAAATTTTACTAAAGGATGAAAGCCTACCGCCATCAATATCTGACTAGTAAGAGCATTTACATATATAAAACATAAGGACAGACAACAAACGCAGAAAAGGCTCCTCATCCCTTAGAAAAATAAGGCCTTTACAAATTGAGCCACATCCTGGCTTGATTTAATAAATTAAAATGCTCGAGGCAGCACTTGATAAGAAATTCATAAGAAATTAATTCTGTATAACACACAACAATTAGCATACATGCGTCTCCAGTCATATTCTTTCATCGTACCATGTATGTACATTTTCACATTTTATGTCCTAAATGATACAAAAACTAAAAATCACCTACTAAAAGGTTCAATAATAGGCTACGTCATCAACCAGAGGATAAGGTCAAAGCGCTTCATTTGGGGCCTATATATACATAGCTCTTATGCAACTTCAAGTTGTCAGTAATGAATTAGGGATCTCTCATAGCAAAATGGGCAAGTACGGTATCAAGCATTCAAAAGTCGCATAGAAGATAAAGCACTGACACAGAGCAGTTCAGTTCAAGCACCAGGTCGAGCCGAAACTACGGAAGGACATTAGTGCCACTAGAGATTAAAATTGAATTGCAGACGACGCTCTTTCAATTCCATTTTCATAGTTGTAAATGACCTGGCAGGCCAGGTGAGTAAAATTTTTGCACCTGTTTACTGTTACTGAAAATGCTGTAATCCTCTTTTCAAAATAAAAAAAGAAATGTTTTAGTAACTTCTGTTTTTGTATGGAATGTTCACGGGCCAGATGAAAGTCCCACGTATTGAAGGCTGTCTGACGTTGTTGGATTGAATCTTTGCTTGTTTGTTCAATCTGAATTGAGAATTGAAAACTGGATAAAAGCTCAATAATAATCACATTCAGATTCAAAACATTTCATTCACTTTGAAATTGTGCCTTACAAATTCAATTTTTGAATTCAATCAGTAAAAAACAATGCATTGGTTCAATATGACAAATTCAAGTTAATGTGATTCACATACAATCTCTGCTGCTAATTTCTTTCCATATAAAATCAAACTATTCTTAAGCATAGACAGGTCTTCAAGAAAGCCATCTTCTATTTAAAACATTCATTAACATTTGAATGACATCATAAACAACAGTGGTTCTTAACATATGCAACTAATATAGTACATATGAGTCAGTAGAGAACACAAACTATTACAGTATTAACATGAAAAAGATACCTATGTGTAACACTCCAAAGCCGTGGTCACTTGGACCCATCTCTAACCTTGACTGCACTGAACAAATGTCTGTACAATATATATAAAGAACTTAAGTTAATATGCATTTTCATATCATGTCTTATTTCTTGTACTTGTTTAAACTTGAAAAGGCTACATATGACATATTATTCCAGGGGAATTTTATCACGGCACATTCATATTTATAGTAATACAGTTGTAAAAATGTTACATCAGGATGACAATTCCAGTCTGTAAAATTATACATTCAAATATGAAAATAATTTTGCCCTGAGGCTTCTAATTACTAGAGTTCATATTTTGAGGAACAACGTATTTATTTGAAGTGCAGTCAAACAAAAGACCTTTTTATCTTTGGAATCAAATTTCATAATACATCAGTTTCCAAATACCCAAAATGTTTATTATTAACGTGAGTCCGCTGCTTTTTCTTCATCATGGATCACCTCATTTAAGTATTCAAAGTTTTCAATGCCAAACCAAAACATTGACACATACGATACTTCTTCCTTTTGTACCTTTAAAACTGCTGATTTCCCAAAAGGCACGCAAATGTTTGTCCGTTTAGCTGTCGCAGAGCTTATTGTATTTTATGTGCCATAACAGCCTTTTCAGTCAAAACAAAGGGCCACCATATGGCTTGTCAGCCACAGTGCATCCACTTTAAGGTGTGGCTTGTCAGCCACAGTGCGTCCACTTTAAGGTGTGCACTTTGATGTGATCAACTTCAGAGCACCTTTGCTGTGAAGCATTTTCAGAGTTTTGAATTCAAGTGGCATCCTGTGTGGCACTGCATTGGAGAAATATCGATACTTAAGCGTGTCATAATAATGATACTTGACCAGATTTCCATTTTTGTCCCTTGGAAATGGCCAAAATCCATACAGATGAATCTCATCGCAGAAACGAGTAGCCAGAGTGTACATCAATAATCCAGTACTGGGTCTTTTTATGTTGATTTTGTTTGTCAGCCAGTATCTAGGGGAAAGAACAAGAACAAATTGTTTAAAAAGCCCTGCTCATTCTTAAATGGATGTCTTGGGCAATACACAGGGATATTCATCACAAACAAATCTTGAGGTATTCATAATTTACAAAAAACACCTTCTTGAAAATACCCTGTATGTTAGAGCCATTTTGGTTGCCTACAGAATTATTATTTTTGATTGAATAATTATTTGAAAATTGACGTTGACAAAATGAATGAATGTTGACAACTTAATGCTTACTGCTATATTATTTGTAGATAGAAGTCTGCCCTCTGCTGCTCATTTTTATGTATGGCAACTGCAGTATAGACCGGATGAGACGCCTCTATTTAAACAGAACAAAGTGGGAACAGGTGGGCTTAGTTCAGATGGGAAAGCGGTAAAGTCTTTTGACCTGTTTTCCACTTGCTTTTGTTGGGTCAGGTTTGTTTTATTTATTGATGTTTTCACGTGTATATGGAGACGGAAAATAAATACGTCTTTTGCAACAAGTTTGGAACTGCATTGGCCAAGTTTTTGAACGCAAGAAGAGTCCAAAACATACAACTTCTCATTTTACAGTGGCTATAGACAATTGTTAGTAAGCCACGACACTCCACAATAGCTTGATGCTCAAATGCTCCCAGGCAGTTGAAGCTCATTTAGACAATGACCCATTAGACTGCCAATTTAAAAAGGGGTCATATTATAGAAAACAGCTTATTCCTGGCCCTTATACATGTTCCACAGGTTATTGTTGATCTAAGTAGCTGAGAAAATATGAAATCTGGAAGTCAAACCCTTTTTCTGTATTTTCCTTTTTCCAAAAACGGTGCCAAATTGGGCCAAAAACAGGCCGTTTCAGAAAGTAGCCCCTTTAGACGTCATAACGGGCGCTTCTTAACATAATCCAACCCCTCTCAGAGCATGCCCACGCCCAGGTGAACAACCAATCCCATTTACTTTGTCTCAAAATGTAGCTCTTGGCAGAGCCGCAAGCTGTTGCTTATGGTGCATTCCATTGTACTCGGAAATCGATAATTCCGAGTCGGTATTCCTAACTTCCAATCTAAATGTGTTCCAGTGCATCTGCTCGGGAAAACATAATCGCCCGCAGCAAACTCATGTTTGTATGGCAAGTCTCAGAATGTTACAAGCATCTAAACGCAACATCAACTACTACAGCGCCATTAGTGAATAGAGTCGGCGCATATCACATTCGGATGCCGTTTTTTCCGAGTACACTGGAATGCACCGTTTGCGACCAGTGAAGCTAAAACAACAACATAGCTACGGCGATATATCAACTCTCCAGTTATTATTTTGTAGGATGCAGGCAGCAACATAGATCCCTGCACAGTCTCCCAACACACGAAAATAATTTTTAACGGCAACGGCTACAGTTGCCTCATTTTTTCTGTATGTGATGATCGCTCCTCGGACTGCTTGAGCAATGGCAGGATTAACATCTAAATTGAAGCTTAAAGATGGAGCAATTCATAAGGTACGTGATCCATCTGCAAAATTGGAATCTGTAAGTGTCACCATGTTTTGATTTAATTTACAAAATTAGTCTGGTTGGTATATTCGACTGCTGGTTAGCTAATGAGCTAGCGGGGCTAGCCACGGGCTTGTTGGGCGTGGAAGTAAGAAAACTAAAGCTGGAGTCATTAAAAGTAAAGTAAAGTAAAAGTAAAGTTATTGGTTGGAGTCAGGACTCATCTTAAAGTTATTTGTTGGGCCCAGTGTCTGTTTTATAAGTCTGTCGAACGTGTCAGGGGCAGTAAACTTTAGCCACCATTAGTACAATCGCGTTTGGTTGTTTGCACTGCGCTGTTTGGATGCAAATAGGTTGCATTCAATAATATATTGGCTAACTAGCTCAATAAAATTGTCAATCCTGGCTTGTCTGCAAGTTGCATTCAATAAGCTTATGGACATGAGCCATAAACAGACCGGCTACAGCAGAGAGTGTCTCTCACACACCCACATACACAAAACAAAAGTACAATATTACACAGAATTGATATCATTGAGAAACTAAATGGAACCGCCTCAGCTGCCTCTTCCCATTCTGGGTCAGGCTCTGGCTCAAACATGTACGGTCTCAGTGTTGGTTCTGGAGCGGCTGCCGTGGTTATGGTAGATTTCTGCATCAAGCTTATTTGTTTACCTTGAGCAGCATGAGTGCTCTGCTCTCCGCCTCCATGGCGTGAGGCAGCCAATCAGAGCAGTACTCATTACATACAACCTCCACGCCCTCAAAACAGCCTGTTCTTTACAATGGAGAAAATGAGAGACTAAAACACACACCACAGAAGCTGGTTTTAGGATTTTGTTTTATATCGACTTCAAAATCATCTCCTCAAGACCCCTGGAAACAGTTTTAAATAGCCCAAAATGAGTACAATACCCCCCTTTAGCTAATGGGAATTCTTAAGGTCTCAATGTTACTGACTTCAGAAGACAATATCAATGCACTTATGTGTTCAGAAAGTGAATGAGTGTGCAGCATACAAATGGAAGACATACGTACATGTCCTTAACATGTGCTTTGGAGGCAATCTAAAGTTAACAAATTAATGTATAAATAATGTAATTTGCTTTTGTGATATGTCTCAAATATAATTTTCTGGATGAATGAGAGAAGAGAAGCTCTTTGCACAACTTGCAATGAATGTCAAGTGACAAGCAAGTCAGATGACAAACAACGTTTTAGCTGTGACCAGTTATTATAAGTCACTCTGTTGGTCAGTCAAGAGTCAAGTTGTTCTTTAGTGTCAGCAAATGCTGGGTATATGTTTTCATTTGAAGACAAAAACAATGGACCAACTAATGGTGGAGACAAATAAATGTTATGTAAGTTATCTAAGAAAAATGTGTATGATATTCTAATGCAGTGGTTTTTAATCATAGTCCTCGGGGTCAAGAGTACTGCTGGTTTTCTAGCCTACCAGGTAGTTAATTGCATTCACCCAGGTGTAAACCAGTCCCTGAATAGATGGCTGGAATGAAAAGCAGCAGGGCTCTGGGCCCCGAGGACCAGGAACTCAGAATCACCAACTAATGGTCATACAACCACAATGGACACTAATACATTAGTTAGAAATGTATTGCTATTACAATTTATCACAGAATTTCATTTAATCTAAGTCATAAAAATAGATGATCACAATGTGATTTAACAAATAAGAGAATGTGCCTTTAGTCTGGTCACCAACAGAGTCTGCTTCCCAAAAAAAAAGAAGTGGAAAATGCCCAATCAAAAGAAATTTCAGAGGACCTCTGGAGACTACAAAACTTGGGCCTCCATCAGGCTACAGTCAGACAGATTCTATACAAATACAAAAGGAGTGGCCAGTGAAGATCACAGCAAGAGCATACTGCATAATGGTCAAGGAGGTGACAAAGAACCCTAAGGTAACAGCTAAGGATCGGCAGGCATCTCTTGGACTTTCTAACATCTGTGTCCACAATAAGAAAAACACTAAACAAGAGGAAACCACTGCGCTCCACAACAAACATTGATGCCCATCTCAAGTTTGCCAAAAACCACCTGGATGTTCCACAAAGCTACTGGAACAATGTTCTGTGGACAGAAGAGACAAAAATTGAACTTTTTGACAAAAGATCACAACACTATCTTTGGATGAGAAAAAACACTTCATACCAACAGCAAAACCTCAGCCCAACTGTGAAGCATAGTGGAGGGAGCATCATGGTTTGTGGCTGCTTTGCTGCCTCAGGGCCTGGATGACTTGCAATCATTGAGGGAACAATGCATTCCAAATTGTATCAGGAAATTCTACAGAAGAATATCAGGGTAACGGCCCATGATCTGAAGCTTAACAGAGGTTGGATCTTGCAGCATGACAATGACCCCAAACACAAATACAAATCTACAACAGTAAATTCCCATTTTGGAGTCCTGACTGTAACCCTATTGAAATGTTGTGGCATGACCTCAAGCAAGTCGTTCATGCAAGACATCCCAAAAATATCAATGAACTGTTCTGTAAGGAGGAATGGCCCAAAATACCTCCTAACCGTTGAGCAGGTCTGAACAACAACTACAGGAAACATTTGGTTGAGGTTATTGCAGCTAAAGGAGGTCCCACCAGTTACTAAATCTCATGGTTCACATACGTTTTCCAATCCAAGCTGTTCGAACAATATGTTCAATAAAAACATGTAAAAGTAATCAATTCTGTGTGTTATGTATTAAATCACATTGTGTTCTGTAATTTTATGAAATCATATTTTAGGAGCAATTTATACAGGAATGCAGGTAACTCAAAAGGGTTGACAAACTTTTTCTCGCAACTGTTTATCCAGATCTGTGCTGCCAACTCACCCTCTCACAGCATGGATGAGACGTAGGGAAGGATAAGCTGTCCTGACAGGCAGCTTTCTCTTTACAATCAGTTGGTTGACACATTCCACATGCTTCTCTCCTCCTTTGACCATAAAGGCCGGGATCCACAACACACTGTCATTCAGCATGTTCAACCGCTGGACCAGTCGCTCCGTGTCCGTCTGGTTCTTCAAGCCACCATAGGCCCGCTGGATGACTGACGGGTTCATGGTGGTGAAATTAGACCTTAGACCCACGTCGTTGGCAAACTCCGAAAGGGGTGCCAAGTTACAGCTGAGGAGAAATGACAAAGAAAGCAAGGAGTGAAAAGAAATAAAAAATATGTATTGAAGTACAGTACCGCTCTAAAGTTTGGGTCACCCGGAAAATGTCATGTTTTCCATGAAAATTCACACTTTTATTCATCAAATGAGTTGCAAAATGAATAGGAAATATAGTCAAGACATTGACATGGTTAGAAATCATGATTTTTACTTGAAATAATAATTTTGTCCTTTTGTCAAAGAATCCTCCATTTGCAGGCATTTGGCATTCTAGCTGTCAATTTGTTGAGGTAATCTGAAGATATTTCACCCCATGCTTCCTGAAGCACCTCCCACAAGTTGGATTGCCTTGACGGGCACTTCTTACATACTATACGGTCAAGCTGCTCCCACAACAGCTCAATAGGGTTGAGATCTGGTTACTGCGCTGGCCACTCCATTTTAGACAGAATACCAGCTGACTGCTTCTTCCCTAAATAGTTCTTAGCCCATCTTAATCTTTTCCTTTTATTGGCCAGTCTCAGATACAGTGGCAGCTAGTGCATTTTTCTCCAAAAATACCAGAGATATCGTATACCAAAAATCAAGCAAACATGTACTAAGGTATCATCAATGTATTTAAATAAATCAAAAGGCCTTTAATTGTATTTGCTGAGCTGAATGAACATTTGTTGTGATGAAATGTGCTTAAGGTAAGTTAAGGTACTTAAATTAGTGCAAATACTTTATAGTAATTATCTTTTATTCTACAATATGTAATGGTGAAAGACTAAAGTAAGCGTAAAGTGCCTCGATAAGTGCAAAAGAAATCTGACAACACAAAACTCCGAGACACCCCGAGGCAGAAAATTATGAACACAGTAAAACCTAATAGAAAATAACATTTAAGAAAATAATAAACGAATATGGTATTACAATTGAAATACCCAGTGCCATCAAAAAGCAGAATGAACTGGCTCAAAGCCATTTGACTTTGCCACCTTGTGGCTTAAACTTTTTGTACATAAATGATTCAATGACTATGGCACCACAGAACTTGACACAGTTTATTATTTTAGACAGGATGTGCCTGTTTTTGTCAACCTCTTCATTATGCTTACAGATCCCTATTCTGCAGCCTTCATCAAGCTGAGCAGCTATGTTTACTTTCCCAAACATTTGCTTTTGTTTTTTTCTGACATGTGGTTTAAATCATTCAAACCTGTCTGAATCCATGCTGGGTCTGAGACCTGTCGTTTGAAAAAGGATGCAAGGAAAGCAAAATAAAGCATTGGTGTCACTGCATGCATTTAGCCAAGCCTTCCTACTCCTTGAAAACGACCGAGTATATTGTCTCATTCTGGAGCATTTTATGTCAGATGTACCACAAGCCACTCGCTCTCTGCTGCCAATCAGTGGTTGGCGGTGTGTAAATCAGCAGCATTCAGATAAATGCCAAGCTCCTACCTCTTGTATTGAAGAGGAGGAAACTGTACATGTACAACTTATAATGAGAGTCAACGGGCAAAGATTCTTGCGCCCCAGGGCGTGACCTAGCAGTAACTTTAGACAACGTAGAGCAATTTTAATCTACATTTTATTGCGAATTATACATTTTACTCACTAACTATATAATATTTACCTCGCTCATTAAAAAAAAAAAAAAATTCAAAGTAATTTTTAAAGTCTTATTGAATGAAGTCTAGGATGTGGGGAGCGGTGGGGCAGCACCCTAGCGCCCTCTATTGGCCAGCCGCCACTGCTCAGATATGGCTTTTTCTTTGCTACTCTGCCTAGAAGGCCAGCATCCTGGAGTCGCCTCTTCACTTTTGACGTTGGACTGGTGTTTTGCGGGTACCATTTAATGAAGCTGCCAGTTGAGAACTTGAGTGAGGCGTCCGTTTCTCAAACTAGAGACTGATGTATTTGTCCTCTAGCTCAGTTGTGCACCGGGGCCTCCCTTCTCTTTCTATTCTGGTTAGAGCCAGTTTGCGCTGTTCTGTGAAGGGAGTAGTACACACCGTTGTATGAGAGCTCCAGTTTCTTGGCAATTTCTCGCATGGAATAGCCTTCATTTCTCAGAACAAGAATAGACTGACAAGTTCCAGAAGAAAGTTATTTTCTTCTGGCCATTTTGAGACTATAATTGAACCCACAAATGCTGATGCTCCAGATACCTCTGTCCTGATACTCCTGGACCTGTCTGCAGCGTTCGACACGGTGAACCACCAGATCTTCCTCTCCACCCTTGAGGGGATGGGTGTCTCAGCCTCTGCACTCTCCATGTTTGCATCCTACCTAACGGATCGCTCCTACCAAGTGACACTGAGAGGGTCTGTGTCAGAACCACGCAGGCTCACTACTGGGGTTCCGCAAGGCTCGATTCTAGGTCCTCTCCTCTTTTCCCTCTACACAACATCTCTTGGTTCTGTTATCCATTCACACAACTTTTCCTACCACTGCTATGCAGATGACACCCAGCTGATCCTGTCATTTCCCCCCTCTGACACACAAGTGGAGGCACGCAATGCTGCGTGTCTGGCAGACATCTCGGAGTGGATGTCGACGCACCACCTGAAGCTCAACCTGGAAAAGACTGAGCTGGTGTTCCTCCCGGGGAAGGGCTGTCTGCACCGAGACCTGGCCATCACCATTGATCATGTTGTGGTGACGTCAACTCGGACTGCGAGGAATCTGGGTGTGACCCTGGACGACCAACTGTCATTCTCGGCAAACATCGCATCAGTGACACGCTCCTGCAGATTCCTCCTCTACAACATCAGGAGGATTCGCCCCTTCCTCACTGACAAGGCAGCGCAGGTGCTCATCCAGGCTCTGGTTATCTCCCGCCTGGACTACTGCAACTCCCTCCTTGCTGGTGCCCCGGCGTCTGCCATCAGACCTCTGGAGCTTGTTCAGAAAGCTGCAGCTCGACTGGTGTTCAACCGCCCCAAGTTCTCCCACACAACTACCCTTCTCCGTTCTCTACACTGGCTCCCTGTAGCGGCTCGCATCCAGTTCAAGACCCTGGTGCTAGCCTACAGGGCAGTGAAAGGAACAGCTCCTTCTTACCTCCAGGCTATGGTCAAGCCTTACACCCCAGCCCGACCACTTCGCTCTGCTGCCTCGAGGCGACTGGTTGCCCCGTCGCTCAGAGGTCCCTGCGGCCGATCTACACGGTCACGGCTCTTCTCTGTCCTGGCCCCACAGTGGTGGAATGAACTCCCCACTGATGTCAGGACAGCAGAGTCGCTGCCCATCTTTCGCCGCAGGCTGAAAACCCACCTCTTCAGGAAACACTACCCTGACCCTTCCTCTTAGCCTTGCCTATTTGTCGTCAATTATGCGTCTGAGCTCTTGTTTATTGGCTCTTGCTTATTGGATATACTTATTTGTCTTAGCTCTTGTTTATTTGGTTCACTTATTTGTCTTAGCTCTTGTTTATTTGATTCTCTTATTTGTTTAAGATAAAGTAGGTTGCTAACTTATTGCACTTTTACCTTAGCGCTAGTTATGCGCTTAGTTGCTTGTTTAGGAAGGAAATGCACTTACGATTTCTGGTGACTAGTAGTTTTCTTGCCTACCTATGTTGAATACATTTATTGTAAGTCGCTTTGGATGAAAGCGTCTGCTAAATGACTGTAATGTAATGGTCATTTACCACATTAACAATGTCTAGACTGTATTTCTGATCAATTTAATGTTATTCTAATTGAAAATGTTTTTGCTTTTCTTTCAAAAATAAGGACATTTTTAAGTGACCCCAAACCTTTGAGCAGTAGTGTGTATAAAAATGTATCAAAGTAAAAAATAAAAAGAAAGAATAAAAGAACAAATGAAATGACAAAAGTGTAGAAGACAGAAAGAAAGATCACAAAGACAGAAAGAACAAATGAAAGAAAGAGTAAAAGAACGAGTGTAAGAAAGAAAAGATAATAGAAAGGAAGAATGAAATGACAAATTAAGAAAGAGCCAATCCTAACCCTTTTGTTATTATCACATTACTGTGTGAAGATTTCCCATGAGTGACCATTCCCAACACCACAATTTAATTTGTTTAACCCTGTAGACCCAATTAAAAAAAAATCAAGTTCTGAACATTGTTTTATATATACTTCAAGTCGTCATCGTCTAACTGGAACCGGAAAATGTTGGTTGTTGTTTTGACGTTGACCTTTTTGTAGTTTTTCGGGGTTCAATTTTTCTCTACCTGTAGTCCTAAAAATGTCTGGACTGCGTAAGCGTCCAAGTTTGTTTGCATAATCTTACACCTTCCACAAGGTAGCTGTCAGATTATGCTGTGAAACACATCCTGACACACCATGTATCGTAGAAAGTGACGATGACATTGTCACATATTTTGCTTGAAATTGCTTGCTGTTTGATAAAGTCAAACAAATCAACTTTACTACATAGCGGGACCTATCTAGTTGTTACTGCCGGAGAGGGACACTGTGCATCGAAGAGTCCGTCGGGAGGACTGACTGGTTTACGCCAAATTTTTGCCATATAAGTTTGACGACTGTAGTCTGATCTTATTAGACTTCTTGGGTCTATGTGAAGTACAGACTGTTTTCTCTTGTATTTTGAAAGCCCAGCGTTAGCTAAGACAAGAGGGACATTTTGTCATACTGTCAAAGTATATACTGAAGGAAGGAGACTGAGAAATGTTGTGTCCAAATATCAGAGATATTTAGTGTTATTATTTATCTTTTTATGTAATGAATTAAACGCATTCTGACAAACAATAAATGAATCTCAATGCTATGTATTTGGTACCAAATTAAAGGAAGTTCTTTAAAATGAAAACAACACACAATTACCAATTTCTTTTTGTTTTGATATAGAGCTGATTGTTTGGAATGATTAAGAAAAAAACACTCATTTAACTCTCAGTGAACTGCAGCAATTCTAGCACTTCTAGAAATGGGGTCTAGAGTAGGTTGAATCGGCATCTCAAGGCAATTAAAACGTTTTTTCCCATGGCTGATAAAATTAACAGCAGATGCTGAAACAAAGAGATACTTACCGTATGACAAAATCATGACTGTCGATTTCCTTCCCACAGCCACTGTTTAGAAGCACGCCAGAGTTTCCCACCACAGCGCACGTCTTAAAGCGTTGGTTTTTGAGTGGCGAGACATCTGGCAGTAAGCTGTGTAGTGTCTGAGACACATTGAATGTCCGGCGTCTGTCTAGCACATAGTGGATGGTATCTCCAGGTTTGAAACTGCTCTTCAGCACAGAGATATCTCGCTCAGCATCCAGGAAGCGAAGGATGTCCTTCCTTTTCACACCGAATACAGAAACAGCATGGTTAATGCAATTTCAGTCATAATTTAAATTAACGTTTAAGATTAGCAGCTCTTGCTATACTTGCAAATGTTAAAGATCCCATATTATGGAAAACGGTTTATTCATGCTTATACATGTTCCACAGGAAATTACTTCCCTAAGCAGCTGAGAAAATTTGAAATCTGGAAGTCAACCCGTTTTTCTGTATTTTCCTTTTTCCAAAACGGTGCCAAAGATAGGAGAAAAACGGCCCGTTTCAGAAAATGGTTCTTTTGGACGTCATAAGGTGCAAGTCCAGCCCCTCTCAGAGCATGCCCACGCCCAGGTGAACAACCAATCCCATTTACGTTGTTGCAAAATGCAGCTCACGGCAGTGCCGCAAGCTGTTGCTTATGGTGCATTCCATTGTACTCGGAAATCGGAAACTCCGAGTCGGTATTCCTAACTTCCAATCTAAATGTGTTCCAGTGCATCTGCTCGGGAAAACATAATCGCCCGCAGCAAACTCATGTTTGTATGGTAAGTCTCATAATGTTACAAGCATCTAAACTCATCAACTACTACAGAGCCATTAGTGAAGAGAATCGGCGCATATCACATTTGGACGCCGTTTTTTCCAAGTACACTGGAATGCACCATTATTTTCCGACGAGTGACTAAAACAACATATCTGGAGATATACCAACGCTCCAGTTATTATTTTGTAGGATGCAGGCAGCAACATAGATCCCTGCACAGTCTCCAAACACGCGAAAATGGCAGGACAGAGTGGATTCATATTATTTTTAACGGCAACGGCTACAGTTTTTTTCTGTGTGATGATCAGTCCTCAGACTGCTTGAGCAATGGCAGGATTAGCATCTAAATTGAAGCTTAAAGATGGAGCAATTCATAAGGCACGTGACCCATCTGCAAAATTGGAATCTGTAAGTGTCACCATGTTTTGATTTAATTTACCAAATTAGTCTGGTTAGTATATTCAACTGCTGGTTATTCAGGGCTAGCCACGGGCTTGTTGGGTCTGGAAGAAGTAAGAAAACTAAAGCTGGAGTCAGGACAAAGTTATTGGTTGGAGTCAGGACTCATCTTAAAGTTATTTGTTGGGACCAGTGTCTGTTTTATAAGTCTGTCGAACGTGTCAGGCTTGGTAAACTTTAGCCACCATTAGTACAATCGTGTTTGGTTGTTTGGCTGCGCTGTTTGGATGCAAATAGATTGCATCCAATAATACATTGGTTAACTAGCTCAACAAAATTGTCAATCCTAGCTTGTCTGCAAGTTGTATTCAATAAGCTTATGGACATGAGACATAAACAGACCGGCTACAGCAGAGAGTGTTGCTCACACATCCACATTGCATGTAGGTTGTATGTAATGAGCACTGCTCTGATTGGCCGCCTCACTCGTGGCGTGAGGCGGCCAATCAGAGCAGTGCTCATTACATACAACCTCCACGCCCTCAAAACAGCCTGTTCTTTACAATGGAGAAAATGAGAGACTGAAACACACACCACAGAAGCTGGTTTTAGGATTTTGTTTTATATCTGATTTTTATTTGATATCGACTTCAAAATCATCTTGTCAAGACCCCTGGAAACAGTTTTAAATAGCCCAAAATTAGTAAACCCCCCCCCCCCCCCCCCCCTTAAGCATGTAATATGCTTTTTTACAAAACAGTCTCAAATTCCAGAACACATAGCCACCAACCACTGCAATACAGTGGGGGAAAGAATAAAAGCAAAACAATGAAAATAATTGATAAAACTATGTTATGATTTTTACATTTACTGAGACTATACACAAATAAAATTCATTGTCACATTGTCAGCAAGGTGGAAGATATTTCCTCTCCTGTATTCCCCTGCATGCTCAACTCCAGGCCTATGGAGAGATTGTGAAGAGATGGTCAACCACACAAAAGTTCACAGTTAGTCCCAATGTAAAAATTATCAGCAAGCTAATATTTGACAACATGAAAAAAAGAAATGTCCCTAAATAATACAGCTCATTTAGCCAACCTTACAATCAGTGTGTGGCTCACTCCAAAGGCACAATGCTAGCCAGCGATGAGATTGTTATTAGCGGGTGCCAGCACTACGGTAACAGCCAGAGAAGTTATGTGATGACAAGGAACAAGGCAGCGAATATGAAGGTATTTCCCTGCCAAAACTATTTTCAGAAGTGCATCATGATTTGCAAGAGTGAAAAACAATTTGTATTTGCAAAGAACTATTTTCAGAAGTGTAAGTCATGATTTGCAAGATTGAAAAAGAATTTGAGCAAGAAAACTAAATTTGTATTTGCAAAGAACTATTTTCAGAAGTGTAACTCATGATTTGCAAGGGCGAAAAAGAATTTGAGCAAGAAAAATCAATTTGTATTCACAAAACTTTTTTCAGTTACGCTTTTACACTTACAAACGTCAATTCTGCGCGCGCCGACATTTGTCACTATTCCAGCGTGCAAAGCCTGCCTAAACTATGTGTGGGCAAGGATTTGCAAGCGAGAGACAAGATTTGCAAGCAAGAGACAAGATTTGCAAGCAAAGGGAAGGCGGGACTAGATCAGAGAGCTACCTGATTGGTCAATGGAGGGATCACCTTTCTCCACTGATTGGATACAGAATGTGCCACTTCACTGGCACTTCATTCGTGTTATTATCTAAATGTCTGATAACGTCAATTACGGTTGATACGTGAGTCGGAGAGACGAGTTTTGAGTTTACGTAGAGGAACTGCTAGAACTTGCAGCAGCTGGTTCACCCTCTCGCTTCCATAAACTATCTTCGTATCCTTTTCACCGTCGTTTTCCGAGCTGTTTCTGTAGCGACCCTTTCCATAATGTTGTCAGACATCTGGATAATAACACGAATAACAATCTGAGCCCGTCCGTGACAAAAACAAGCACTTTTAGTGGACGTACTTTGACCGGCCGAGTATGCCTTTACGGATTACGTTGCCGCCATAGAGCCGCCGTTACGCGACTGCCGGTTGAGCCGATGGACCTGGAGAAACTCAGAAACTTTTGGGATCTACTTAAAGATATGAAAAGCGATTTTGTGGACATAGAGGCCAGGTTGAAAAATCCCAGAATTACCCTTTAAGTAAAGTTTATAACACGCTCTGGGAAAATACACATTGTTCACTCGTTTTAACCCTACCATGGATAGCCTACATAGCCTTCTCTACCTTAATGGGAGCGGCAGTGCTTAATTTGTAAAATAAGAGATGCCGGGGCTCAACTCGCGTCGCCGCCCCTCCGGCAGAGGAAAAAGAGTAAACTTTTCCTACCGCTGTGTCGCCAGCCCAGAAGCCAGCTTTGTGCTGCATTAACGTTAACCGCGAATCTGTTTTGTCGGCTTGCTATCAGTAGCTAACTAAACGTTGATGTTGTCATATTTTTTTTAAGCTTACAGTCTGTCTGTCTGTCTGTCTGTCTGTCTGTCTGTCTATGTGTGCGTGTATCTATTTACATATTAGGCTCTGATTGGCTCGCGGAGTCGCGCACCTACTCTTGTAATGTTCACTGGACGTAACATTGTTTAATACCAGTTTAATATACGCGTTGTTGTCGCACTTTAGAGCCCGGGGCTCTGATTCTGAGTAAGACATTTGCCGGTGCGCAAAATCGGATTCTTGGCATTAGCCCCGGCACAAATTAAGCACTGGGGAGCGGTGAGTCTGCGTGAGTCTTGGCTGCCCACAGACGGTGGATGCGGGGCTGTACTGATGACAGGAACAAGCGCAGGTCTCCCTCCACCTGCAGCCTCGACTGGTACTTGCTTTTAATCAGATGTTTCGTTTCAAAATAATTTGACACGTCCGCTGTCAGGATTATTATAATTGAAATATTATTAAATTTGATTTTATTCTTTTCCAGAAAGCATAAATAATTTTAAACAAAATATTTCCCTGCTTTTTTTTCCGTGCCTCCCTTGAAACTCTTTGGCGCCCCCCAGGGGAGGCGCGCCTCACACTTTGAAAACCCCTGATCTAGTTTAACCAAAGTGTGTGTGTGTGGGGGGTGGGAATAGTCTTGAGTAGAACGAGCTAATTTGCTAGTTACAGAGAAAATGTAGCTGTTTGCTAGGTTTGTATTATGCAGGCTATGAACATCAACAGAGCTTAATATCAGTAATTTATACCTAAATTGACACTAACACAATGGGGCACACATACCATGCTGAACGTCGTCTTCAGTTACAATGCTTGACAGGACGAGCCAGCCAAAGTTCTGTAGTGGCACATTCTGTATCCAATCAGTGGAGAGCATGGTGATCCCTCCATGGACCAATCAGGTAGCTCTCTGATCTAGTCCCGCCTTCCCTTTGTTTGCAAATCTTGTCTCTTGCTTGCAAATAGTTTTGGCAGGCTTTGCGTACTGGAATAGTGACAAACGTCGGCGGGCACAGAATTGACGTTTGTAAGTGTAAAAGCGTAACTGAAAAAAGAGTTTTGTGAATACAAATTAATTTTTCTTGCTCAAATTGTTTTTTGCTTTTGCAAATCATGAGTTACACTTCTGAAAATAGTTCTTTGCAAATACAAATTTATTTTTCACTCTTGCAAATCATGATACACTTCTGAAAATAGTTTTGGCAGGGAAATACCTTCATAAGCGAACCCTATAGAATTAGTGAATGGTAGCTAAGTTAGGTCTACATCGAAACAAACATGAAACATTAAACCTAGCGTTAGCTAGCTGGTTTCTGAAAGCAAACACATACACATTATAGAAGGGAATGGCATTACTTACATGTCCAGGAGGAAAAAAGCCAAGCTGGAGTCATGCTTCAGTCCTTTAGTGGCTCTGAGCGCTCTCCATTTCGGAAAAGCGAGCCCAATGTTGATTCTAGTTTTGCCTCTTTCTTTGTATGAGAGCCTTGCGCCAAAGACTGCTGTTTCTTTGGTTTAGTGTCTGCTGGAAACTGTGCTTCAGTTGAGTGCTTTCTAGTGTCTGTTTTGTAGGTAGTAGTGTGCTACTGTAGTAACCAGCAACCGCAAATTGCTTGTTTTCAGCACCTTTTAGAAGGTTCTGGAGGGGACCCAGGGGGCTGGGCGGAGTCAGTTGGGGCTAAGGTATGATCCAGCATTTGACAACAGAGTGCAGAGAACACTGAGTTCTCTGTACTCAACGCAAAGTTTCAACTGTATCCTCAGATAACATATGTTAATATGTTTTTTATCAATGTCAAAAGAATTAAGTGTCAAGAATATAAATGATTGCATCTTTAAATGGTGGATATATACTGAGTGTTGTCCAACTCTGATATGATGGAGGTTCCTCCCTGATCATAGCTCCATAAGAATAATGTGGAAAACCTTCAAAGGAATTTTATTTTCTTGGACATCAAATCAGAATTTCATTAATCTGGGTTTTGGTGTCAAAGTGCTGTGTCAGAGGCTTTTCTACCCCAATAAGAATATCATTTCTGGGGGAAACATAACAATTCCATTCCAACATTCAATACTTCAAGTTTTTTTGGCATGAAAACAGGCAAATTTTAAGACATAGGATATCAGCACAAAATATCAGCTATCGGTGACTTCGGTCCAAAAATATCTGTATCGGCCTTCAACAACCCATATCAGACTAACTCTACCTTCATTAGGAAGCATAATTCTGGGAGGCAGACTGGGAGGAATCCATTAACACGTGTCTAGGCCACAAATGATGGACTACAAGTGACATTTCAATGAATGGAATCCTAGCTGTTACTTGATTAGCCAATATAATGTTGGGTGTGATAAAAGTGCCACCATTTTTCACCTGTCTGTAACATGATGTACACTAAATGAAAAAGGCAATTCTAAGCTATTAGGAGATGTAAGGCAATGTATGTGAAGGGAAAGGAGTTGTAATAAGAGACAAATAAATATCATGATTTGCCTATTTTGTGCGTCCTAGGGGTAATATTAATGGTAGATGTGCTTTATGGTGGAGGTATAAATAATTTCCTTACAAGAGGCAACAAAATAGTAAAAAATAAAGACTGATACAAGTTATAAACTTGTATCAGTCTTGTATATAAACTTGTATCAGGTCTCGATTTTGGTGAAGGAGTAGAAGTGCGAGGGAGGTGCACTCGCACTTCATGTAAGGTAAGGTATAGAACATGTAAGATATAGAACATGGGGTATTACATTACATGACTGTGTATTGGTAAAATACATCAGTAGAAATAACCGTATAAGTGCTTACTCACCTTATCATGAGAACTAGTGATGAGTTGATTCTCCATACTCCTGGGAAGTGCTGGAGAAAAGCTGATGCTCCCCATCCTGAGGCTTTCTCAGAGAGATTACCCATCAGCCTTGAGGTGCTACGTTTCTCATCACTGAAGAAGAGATGAAAAAAGTCATATACTGTTACAGCATACGGATGGGTAAGCATCCCCCTCACACTTTGTCTATTTGTTTACTTGGATCCCCCATTAGCTGTTGGCTTCCTGGTGTCCACACAACACAAGACAACAAAAACAAAAGGTAGAAAAGGAAAAGAGAAAAAAGACTAACGAAAAACAATAAATAAGGATATGAATTCAATTCAGTCAATTATATTTGGTTCTAATATAATGGGAATGCTTGCTGAAGCACTCATAATAAGAAAATCATTACAATTTAATATACATAACTGGATATGTGACTGGAGTATTTCCTTTAGTGAGAGAAAAACAGGCTTTTTTTCCCCCTCAGGCTTTACTTGCTTTTTTATTGCCTTTGTTTTCCTGGTTTGGGCTGTACTAACTGTTTTCTCATACAATGCTATGTTGACTATGCAAGGGTGATTCAACTACTGCTGGAGGGATTGGCTGGAGAGGAGGCCATTAGGCACAACTTTCTGAATAGTCACAATTAAATTATGACGGTAATAGCTTTCACACACAACATGAGTGTGAGAAGTAAGTAGGTTTTGCTGTCGGGGTGGGTGTGGGCTTAACACGATGGTGAGAGTGAACAGGACAGTTCAGGGGAATCATTACAAAATTGTTGTTAGTAGCCTTGCGACAGGTTTCATCTGCCACAGTCAGAATCAACAAGCGATAGCTGATAATGGGAAATGTGATTCATTTTGTTTTTGCCAAACATCATTGCCAGTGACGTGGCAATGACCATGACGATGTACACTGTGCAAAAGGAAACCCCCTTATTACAAGAACGCACGCAACACATAACCACATCCAGCGACTTCCTATTTGTTGTGCTCTGCAACTTTCGTTGCTGTGTTAAACACTGTCCTAGTCATAAAGTATGTTAAGATATTAAAACTTAAAGAAAACATAATATGCGAATAATATATGTAGTTAGCTTCAGTTTAATGTCAAGGCTTGATGAAGCCATTGTTTTGAACTATGAGGACTCTTTATAATAACTATTCCCCAGGTCTAGTTTTGGTTTTACTGACTGAAATGCAGTTTTTAAACAAAACCATTTTTTCTTTGGTCACGCCTACATCTCATAGTGGTGATTTTTCTTTTTTTAATGAATACCTTTCAAATTCTTAAGTGGTGGATTGTGGCAGGTGGCAAGTCGTGTTCACCACAAACAATGGTTGAAATCTTATAATTGTGCTGCTGTTAAAGCTGAAAATGGAGATGCTGTATTGGAGAAGCAAGCTTCAACAAGCGAGTCGCAGGTTTGAATCCTGACTGGGAAGATCTGGACAAGAGGACTGACTCTCCCCTTCTTCAAACATTTACTACAATTTAACCCCCAACTGCCCACCAGTATAAGACTGTGGTTCAACTACCCCCCCAGTGATAATAGTTATTGGTGAAAATGTAAATGTTATGACAGAAAACAAGACCATGTTGCAATGTTTTAATTACTTGTTAAATAGTATTCTGGTGAGCGACGTAGTTGATGCCTTCACTTCACACTGTATCTATTACATGTGAAAAATAAACTTTGATTTGCCATGTGGAATAGCTCAAGTTTCATTTTAAATCTACAAAACAGCTCATTTTATATAATACTGCATCCATTAGGGTTGTTATAAATCTATCGTTTTGAAATGTCTTACAGTTCACAATGGTACCGGATATAGGTTACGTTTTAAAACCGATATAAAACACCAGAAAAACGGATATGACCCAATACTCGGAATTGAGCATAATTAGTTGCGGTATGAATGCAGCCTTGACTGTCTGCCTCTCGCTGAAATCAAGTTAGATCTTCCCATATGGGTCACTGGGACTAAATCTCATCAAAAGGGGGGGGTATGTGCTCTAATTCTGGTCTATGAGGGTCTGGTACATGAAAACGTCAGAGAACCCCCTGACCTAATGAACGGCGTTTTGTCACACCGTTTCTGGTTGAAGCTGCGGCTGCTGGAGGAGACCGGTTAAGTATTGTCTAAAGAAAGGACACAAACCCCCAAAACCTCTCCACGTTCCAGACCCTCGCGTCTTAACGTTACCTCGCGCTACATCAAGACGAAATCTACAGGAGAATGGCTAATGTAGAGAGAGTATCCACGAGTCAGTCCCAACCACGGTGACATTTCCACTGCCGACCCAAACAAAGGAACACAATAGCACCCAATACAATTACATACGCCGGACCCAGACCGTGGTAGGACAATGTGCAACCTTAGCGAATAAACCCGACGTAAGTAAAATGTGGTGTTTCAACAGCGGGAGTATTACAGCAGAGCAGCTGGCCTGGTAGTCGAGCGGCTCTAACGACCGCTAAAACCGTGTCGTACCCGGTGAGTTGAGCTTCCTGATGTTCACTTCTAGTTATTTCTTTCGTCTTGTAGAAAATCAGGAGGATCCCAATTGTGCAAATAGTCCACTGTTTCCTTGTAATGCGCATCTCGTTGGAGGAACTCCGGCGGTAGGTGTCTTGTGTATAATTTCCGTACTATCCGGATCTGTTACCGTCTGAAAGCAGCTGCCAGTCCCGGTGTGTTACCGTCATTTTACCGAGCAGATGCTCTACACGCCGTGCCCTTCCTCTGAAACCTGTTGTCTGACTGAAAACATCGCGGTCCTATCAATTCCCTCCTAGTCTGAACATGCAAATGTTCGCCCTGGCAGACGCCAATGGTTATACAGAGGGGCGTACACCACCCCGTAGAAGTTGTGTGGGAGATCAATTAGCAGACAGTTCGGAAAATAATCAGTTACACCAAATCGCTAGATGTGAAGTAACTATGCCTTTATTGTGTGGGAGCACACGTGAGTATACAGATATAAAACCTGGTTTGGGTATTTAGAGGAAAGGTCACCGGTCTGCAGCCGCGGTAAAACTGATTCCAGGTTGGATATAGATGTACATCAAATTCAATAGCTTCTCAACCGTGGTATGACAAAAAAAAACACAAAAACAAATCATTGTGTTACAATAGTTACATGGTGCACACCTAATGTTTGTCTCAATAAATACTTATTTTATTTGTCAAAAAATGTTTGAACGTAATTGAATATTATTCAATAGTTAGCAGTAGAGAGCGAAAGACCAGAGGGTGAGACCAGAGGGTTGACATGCGACATAAATCCCGGGCCGGATTCAAACCCATGAAGTCGCGGTTACCACTGGGCTACCTGGACGCCTTGATGAGATGAAAGTTTTAATAGAAAATAATGCATTTTCTGTCAATAGCTTCCAGGTCACATGACCCAAAGACACCAAACTACCTTTTTTATGTTTACTAGGAATGGCTATTCTAGTCCATTCAGTCTATTATATCTATTATTCTCAATTAAAATATTAATAACAAATATTTTCAACATTCAACAAATAATATAAGCACTTATTGAGACAAACATTGGGTGTGCACAATGTAGCTCTACTTTTCTGCAGAAATCTGGCATGGATGTGAAGTGGCTTCCTTCCTGCCATCACAGATATTTGGTTGAATTATAAGAATTAATATGAATTATATATAACTTTGAATACTTTGAATGTGGATCACTTCACCTCTTTCACTTCACCTCACCACAGTAATCATTGTAAATAGTCAAAATATTTAAACACTCAAGATATGCAACTGGAATATTTAATAAAGGGTATTCTTTGGTGAATATTTTGAGATTTATTGTTTGGAAAAAAATGTAAGCAATGTCAAAAATGTAAACATTACTGCTCATTGTAAAAGATAATGAGCCATAAAGGGAAGATAGAGAATAGGAACCGCTGTTGATCCAGTGGGTTTCAGCACCTGAGGGGTGTTAAATACCAGAAGGTCCTGACATAGGGAAACAGTCAAAGGGGTCAAGGCAGTGAAAGGAGGGGGAAATAATAGGCTTTCATAGAAGAAAAGTACAAAAGACATTGTAAATTCCTGATAAAATAGCTGAAGAAAAAACACCTGTTGCAGTTCCTTCTATTATTAAAATTTGGATGATGAAATTCAAAGCAATATGCAATGGTTTTTTATTTTAATGTAAAAAAACAAACATCTGTTACAGTGACAGCAGTCAAATCAGATATGTCAGATATTAATTAACATAAGCAACAACATTGTACATTGAGGAAACACTGTTCCCAACAAGGAAATATAGACATGAGGCTTTTGACATCATTTTATTGGGAATGGAAGATAGGATTGATTCCACATATTATGTAAGGAAATATTGCTAATTAAGGGTATAAATTAAATTCTTATTAAGGTTATTAATAATTGATTGGCTAGAAGAGACAGAAAACCTCAAAAGTCTCAATGATAAATTAAACAATCCCAGCCATTGAATTAATTGGAATTTACTTAGTCACAGTTATTTGTCTTACAGAGCGATTAGAGTATTACAGCAATATATTCATTCAACACTGTCAAAACACTGATGTTCATACTGTATGTGTATTTCAACAACAAAGACTCTTCAGACTATTCTTTATGTTCTGGGTAGAAGTGGGAATACCACAGTGTGCCTTGACTTGTGAAGTGGCTCGACTTTGTACAAATTGGTAAGGGGAGGGTGAAATGAAAAATTGACTTTGGGTGGTGGAAGCAGATGGGCATCGATCAAAGAGGATTCAGGCAGTGGAAAGCAACAGAGAAAACATAGGTCTAAGGACCCTTGAGACTAAAGAAAGAAAGACATGGTCAAATTAGGAGGAACAACCACAGACAAACGCTGTGCACCTCGCAGGAAATCTAGATGCCCCAGTCTTTAGGCCCCAAGGCAAGAAACAGGTTTACCAGAGAAATAGAATTGCTTCAATGAAAGTGCTGACTAAGGTGGCCAGTAAATCAAATCAAGGTGATAAAGAACAGGATGGATTTATGGATTTTATGGATAGACTCCAGATTACCACCGTCCAGAAAAGGCTAAAGTGGCTAGAGAAAATAAATGCATCCTCAGTAACTAATATCACAAACTGGCTTTGAGCAAAAACTGTTTTTCAAGTAGTCTAAGTTAGCAAAAAATCTATCTACACTTCAATACTATGTTATAGCATCACAGTGTCAACCCACGCTAATAACCCAGCATCATCATTATCATAACTAACACTAATTACCCCAGCATTGACTTGAGCAGGAGTGACATCTGAATGTGTCATATGAATTAAATTTATAGGCACAGGGATTAGAATATGCAGTGGTGGACATAACTTAGAGGTTTGTAGTGAGCTGAGTATTTCAGACAAGAAATGAACACAAACAGTAACAAAAGAAAGAACAAGAATATCATCACATACTGCACCATGGAATACTAGGGTGCCACACATGGATTTAAGACTGGCAAAAAGGTCATAGGACTTGTTTGAGTATGGAGGTCAGCAACAGTTGCCCTGGTGTGAGAGACCAGATCATGATTAGCAGTGGGATAAGAAATACAACATGTCCCACCTTGAGCTGCGAGTATGTAGTCTAATGCCATGTGGATTTGGAGACTCGTCAATCTCACTAGAGAGGGACTCCCCCTAGGGCAACAGCAGTATTGTTAGCAGTTTTCTTTAAGGTCCTGGACAAATCACAAATCGGATCTAAAGACACCGCACCATAGCCAGGGAGTAACAAACTAAAGAATCTAGCATACCGTTTAGAACGGAAGTGAGTAACAGAAGTGGGCAAAGAGTTGGTGCGCATGGCAGGAATAACATATCCGAAGCAACCAAATCAACAGGGAGATAGTAGTAGGCATTCAGGCCACAAATCACCAGGCCACATGGTGTCATTCAAACATAGAATGGGGTTTACCCAACGGGTGGGCATAAGGTGCTGCTATCATGGTGTTGTCAACAACAGAGGACGTACTCACCTTTGGGGATTAATGGGACTACTGTGGAGAGGGTGAGCAGGTATAAATACCTGGGAGTCCACATCACCGAAGATCTCACATGGTCCACACACACAGACACTCTGGTGAGGAAGGCAAGGCAGCACCTCTACCACCTCAGGCAGCTGAGGAAATTTAAAGTCTCCCGGAGGATCCTTCAGTCCTTCTACTCTGGAGCTGTAGAGAGCATCCTGACAGGAAGCATCACTGCCTGATTTGGCAACAGCTCCGCTCAGGACAGGAAGGTTCTGCAGAGAGTTGGAAGACACTCCCCACCCTGCAGGACGTATACACCAGGAGGTGCAGAACCAGAGCCTGCAGGATCATGAAGGATCCTCACCACCCCAACAACGGACTGTTTCAGCTGCTGCGGTCAGGCAAGCGCCTCCGTAGTCATGCTGCCAAAAGAGAGAGACTAAGACGGAGTTTCTTTCCTCAGGCCATCAGGACTGTGAACTCTGACCTTACCAGGGCCCCACCAAGACCCACACACTGCCCCTCTTATACACACACACACACACACACACACACACACACACACACACACTTAGGTAATGACCACATCATTTATAGTATATTACACTCATACGATTTCCCTTACTTCTGTATTTTCATTTCCAAAGTGCTCTTACTGTATATATTGTGTTGTTTTTTATATAAGAGCTCTTACTGTAATACTGTAAATATTGTGTAGTTTTTTAAGTTTTTTTTTTCTGTAAATACTGTGAACTGTTGCTCTTTTGCACATTCCCGTTGAGCATTGCCACTTTTTCATTTCACTGCACACCCCGTGTGTGTATGTGGCAAATAAAGTTCTTAAATCTTGAATCTTGTCCATCGCATGGAGGTCCATTGTTCTCATGCACAGGGGAGAGTCAGCAGGGGTGCATATTGATCTGCCAGTAATAATCTCATGGGAAGAGTTTTGTCGGTCTGTTTGTTTTTCAATACACCATTGTGTCTGTCAACTAGGCCTGCATATTGAGGATGTAATGGCGGCGCTGAGAGATTCCCAGGGCTGCACAGAGTTGTATCTTTACCTTTCCAGTGAAATGAGTCACATCCTTCAGCAGACATTTAGCGACTGTCTTTGCGTCTGCTTTCCTGCAGGGCCGTGCTTCTACCCACTTTGAAAACATCAATACATACAATACCATATTCACATTCACCTTCATATTTAGGAATTTGTATGAAGTCTATTTGCAATGCTTGAAAAGGTCCACGTGGGGACATTGCAGTGGGAATGGTCCTTCCTGGGATCTTCCTGGGAAGGCCAAAGTTTATTAAATTTTGCTGCCCATCATCAAAACAGGAAAATTCATCTGTTCTAAAGTCCTGTATACCATCATACTTAACACCAAAGGGATGTTTACTGTTTATTGTATATAGTATATTGACTTTGTCTTTGGCAGCAGTATTTTGTTATGTTCTATGTTTGTTATTATGTTTAGTTACATTGTTATTGTTATTCCGCTTGAATTTTTACATTAAAAAAGTTACAGCATTTAAGCTTTCAAATAAAACATATATCATCACCTTCCTGTCATTATTTGTGAAAATATAGCTTGTCAGTGAATTTTTCTTGTCCAATTTCTCAGTTGACTCCAATTGTAATATTTAACGAGAAACACTCACTAAGATTGCATCTTCTATTTGGTTTGCATGTAGTGATGGGGAGGGTAATGATTTTTAGCTGTTTTTTAGTGTAAGTCACTCTTTCAGTCAATCCCAAAAATAAATAAATAAATAATAGATTTAGATTTTAGGCTTTTGAATTAATAGTAGGCCACTTTACTATAGGCCATTGGGGAAAACATATGTATTAAAACCCTGCCCAAACAGATCAGATAATTGATTTACTGAACTGGTACTATTGATTTTTACTCTGGTAGAAGTAAAAGTCCTCCATTCAAAATTCCACTTCAGTAAAATTTGATATTGAATGTAGTTCCATAATGTCCTGTGTCCCCCCTAAGGGTTACTCATCCTGAAGAGCCTCAACTGTCCATTCAGTCTCTGAGGAGCTGGGTCGTTCTGCACACCCTCCTCAGCTGGACAGGAGCAGCGGGGGCTGGAGGAGAGGTCATAATGTCCACAGTGGGCCCGGTCAGGACAACACTAGACAGGGCTCCTTCCAACTGTCCATGAGCTTTGGTCACAGTCCATGTTGAGGTTGTGCATCCATACCTTGACCACAGGCTCCAGTGGTAGCCCATACGGTTCCAGTGGCAGCCCCTGCAGTGGCTGTTGTCTGCCCATTTCTGGAGTCGACTTACCTCTGCCAGGTGCTGCCTCGATATCTCATGGGCCGCTGCATCAGGTGGCTGAGGTAATCTGTGCTACTATTACAACTACTATTACTACTACTGCTACTACTACTACTACCATCACCACAACTGTTACTATTACTAGTACTGCTACTACAACTGTTACTACTGCTCCTGATCCTACTACAACTACCACTACATTACTGCTACAACTACTACTACATCTGTTACTACTATTACTGCTACTACTACAACTACCACTACTATTACTGCTACTACTACAACTACCACTATTATTTATGCTACGACTACCACTACAACTGTTACTACTATTAATGCCACTACTACAGGGCGGCTGTGGCTCAGGAGGTAGAGTGGGTCACCCGCTAATCAGAAGATTGGCGGTTCGATTCAAATCAGACAGAGAAGAGCTGTGAGATTGTGTAGATCGGCCGCAGGGGCCTCCAAACGAAGGCGACTGGTTGCTAGGACAACAACTGTTGTAGAAGAACACACTCTATTAATCCACATGATTGACACAGACACGCATGCAGGGAGGGTGGCTGCAGAAATGAGTCTGCATTTAACCTATCGGCTGCCCATCCTGGGGCAGCCAGGAGCAGTGGGCAACCCTCTATGTCGGTGCCCAGGAACCAACAGCTCCAGATCTTATATCCACGTTGTGGTCAGGGACAGGACAGGAGATGGTGATCTTCGTGCATGTTTTTTCAATTGGGGTTCTTATTGTGGAAGAGGACCCCATGTGAGCACAGGGAGAACATGCAAACTCCAGTATATACAGTATATGTAACTTAATCACAATGAGCTTTCTTTAGCATACCATAATGACTATTTAGAGAGCTGAATGAGTTTCTGTTGTAATCAGTGGTTTGAGTTAATTATGATGTAATTATTATAATAATTATGAGTACAAAAAACGTAATTCAGTCATAATTCAAAAAGTATAAGCAGCATCATTAAGAAAAGTCATTCACACTTCTGTGAATAATTCCGCATATTTTGATGATTTTTTTAATCAAAATGGCACATTTCTAAATACAATTCTGCACGTTTTGATATACTTGCTGAAGCAAACACACTAATAATAATAATAATAAGTATAAGTATACTTATTGAAGTAAGCACATACGAATAACTGAATTTAAAAGTTGCAAGCACACTACTAAAAATAATAATGATAAAAAGTAGGTGTAGAGTGTAGAGCAGGAGCAGAGCATCGTCGTTACGTCACTGCCCGGGGTTTCCTAGTGAAGTGAACCCGACGGCGTCATGGCGGAGGCCGGTTGTGTGAGGACCCTCTGCTGAAATGCCAGCTCTCTATAATCGCGGTTGAAAGGCGAAAGCTTTACTTTTTTTACATCCAGGAAAACCGAAAGGAATATTGGTTTGCGATTTTGAGGGAACGAAATAAAGAAACACTGCACCAATTCCACCGAGCTGAATCCTTCGGTGCCACTCTCCCTGGCTGGGAGTAAAGCTGGCTAGGTAGCTATCAGTAGCTGCTAGCCAAAGAAAATAAAGGGAAAGGACCGCTCAAGTCGGACGGGAGATTCAGATAGGCAGTTAATCATAGATTCCAGGTAAGCTAAAATAACATCAACTAACATAAACAACTTAGAACTCCATAACCCCCTAGCCTGGCAAGAAAGCAAGCTAACGTTATATACTGATACGACAGCCGTGGGAAGTGTGCGGCTGATGAAAACAAGAAGGAAGAGGGCGAGCTAGTTTGGGTTTGCGGAGAAAATAATAACTATTAAATGAGTCGAGCACCTACAGGCTGTGATCAACTGTTTGTAAAGGCACTTGGCAATAATTTAACGCTGAGTATTCAAACTCAAACTGAACTCTCCGATTGTTTAACATCACTGTTACAATGAACTGCAAGTTTTGTCGTTTTGTTAGCTAACGTTACCGTGTAAGCATCACGCTGCACACCATTCCTTGGCTAACTTGCCCAGTTAACGTGGGGCTAACATCCCTGTCAACTCGTGTTTACTGTAGCTAGCTCAGACGGTTAACACCAAATTAAAATCGATGCATTTGACGTGAACTCTTATATCTTTTGGCAAATGCGATTGAATTATTCCAACCGTGGTAACGTTAATCTTTTCTAGGCTAAAGACCCAGGCTAGCAAACACTAACTGTAGCCAAGAAACCTAAAGTTCTATCATACAGCAGTGAGGTTAAACAACTGCTGCTAAGTAGTGTGTTACGCTGATTTGTTGAAGGATATTATTCTCCATCTGGCCTGTGATTGAACTAAGTCGCTGGCTGGCTAACGGCCGCGCTGGCTGTGTCTGCATACATTACAGTTAACGTTACCCCGCCAATAGCCAGTAGCTTGCGTCGTTAGCTGGTATTAGCTTACTAGCTACGAGCTAAACATTAGCCTCGCTAGTAAATGTGGATGGCGACGTGAAGCAAATGGACCGTGGTTGACACAAGAACCAAGTAACCAAGTTTTTGGGTCTGTGTAGAATAAGTTATTGTGGATGTGGTAATGTTAGTGTTGGTGAGAGCGGCGGCGGAGCTTTGTCTGAAGCTGAAAACACGCTCCTGCTGCGCAGGCCTCATCAGGCCTCTGCAGTCAGGGGATAAATACAGCTGCATGTATAGCTATCCAAACAATTGGGTTAATGCTGAGTTTAACAATAGGTATCCATAACAATAACGTGCTTGGGAATTTCGTAGACAAAGTTTATCAACCTCAGAAGTGAAATGTAGAGCAAAGCAGAACTGTTTTTAAGAATTTACAAAAGAATTTGCTAGAAATTGTATTGACTGCTTGAAATGCACATTCAGTTAAATGGTTCAACTTTGATGAAAATGGCAGAGAAGGCTTTTAATGAGCTTAATTTCTCTTTCAGAATAGGAGGACTTGCATGGATACAATGTTTTATTTTGCTAAGTTGATTTTAATAAGTAACTGCCTAATCTTTCAGTCCTTAGTGAAGTGAAAGTGAAATGAGTCAACTTAGATCAAACAGCTAATTTCTGTTATGGTATTTATCATGTTGGTAATATTGGTAATTCTCTTTTTACAGGTTAACTGCGTGGAACATTAGACTCATTACTTAGTATTTATTGTTGTGAAGTCTATATTTTGGACTTTAACATGGCTGGGCGCAGTGAGGATGAAAGTGTAAGCAACAGCAGTGGTGAATCAAGGTAATTGAACTTCTTATTTCTCAGAGAAAGGGATGTTGTGTTCATTAAAGTCTGTTTCTGTTAAAAACTGTTAGCTGAATACTAGCTTCATAAAGCTGTATTCTCACTACCTGGTTACCTGAAAACATTTATTTGTACCTGCATCACACATCAAACTTATGATGAACCTTGAGATGACCTTTATTTGAGCTATAATGGATGGAGGAAAATAAAGATTGTAACACCTTTCATTGGTTGGATATGAAACTTGAGACACAAAAATACCCAAGGAAAGCTGTGAGGTTTTAATTGTAATTTGAGATTGTTGTTAATTATATTTATTCATCCTTTTGTTGGTTATGATTTAGGCAGTTCTTGTATGTCTTACACCAGTCTCATCAGAGAGACATTTCCATCAGGTCAGGTTAATACCAAAATAGCATTCCTGACTTTGGTGCATATAGATTATATACAAGCTGATGCAATGGGGCATTTTTTTCATTAAGATTTTTCTGAGCATTAAGACGCTGTGTGATGGTAGGCAAAAGCATTTCTGGTGTAGTTGTATGGCTGTGATCTGTGAGCTCTAGCCTTTGTCTCTATATTCAAGCATGATAGTTAAAAAAGTGAGCCATCTTAATGAAACTTGTAAAAGTTGCTGTTTGCCGATATGAACTGTAATCATTACTTGCGCTTGTTCTTTTAGAGTCTGAATCTGTTTGTGTTATGTGTTGGCAAGTATGAGGTCAGGGTTTCTGCAGGTCTTGTAAAAAGTGAAAACTTAAAAAAATGAATGATCTTATGTGTTACGTCCAGTTGTATTATTTTCACCATGCAATGATAGTTGTTTTTTTTGCACTGTATGTCCACTGTTAGATTAATGCAGACCAATGTTGGTAGTACAATATGCATCCTATCTGCTTTACTGAACACAGTTGGACTTTGTGCCCCTTAACAATTCATTTCCTGGTGTCATTTTTTATTATTCTGCCCATGTACAGTTTCAGAGTGTTCTTTAGCTATGTTCACTGGGAAATTCCAGGTAGCATTTAAAGGTCTTCATTTTGGCTTCCTGAAACATACAGATACCCTCAATCAGTGTTTCCTGCAGGAAAATCGTTAGGCAAGGTGGTAGTGGCCCGAGGAGGAGGGGGTGTGTTCAATAACACAACAGTCAGTCTTTCTTGTGTTGTCAATTTCTTACTGATAACTATATATAGGACACTGCCCGTCAAAAACTTTTGGGAAACCTTGCCTTTAATGTAATGTCTGACTTTCTGTTACTGTTCAATTAAGTAAGAAATAAATGCATGCAGAAGTTTTGTTAACATAAAACAGCTATTTACTAATACTTTGGGTATATTTATGCAACACTCAGCTTCATGTTCAAAGTGTCTTCCTTGGTATGAAGAGTTGGTTTTGCCTAAATGATGATTTGACTTTTTTTTTTTTCTTTCTCCAAACTACTGTTCAAAGCGCATCTTGAAAATCCTTTGCCCCAAAGGTGGTTTAAACACCTGAAAGGTAGCCACTGATGAGTGCTGAAATCACAAGGGCATAAAGTCATGTCATTATTACCAAAGTAGTACTTTTGTCAGTCGTCACAAATGTCTACATGTGTGATATTGTTTTTCTCAAAATGAACCTAGTTAGTCTTTTATGTGTTAAGTTATCGCAAACAGACAAAGATATTTATGTATTAAAAACATTCATTGGAAAAACTAGGTGTCCCCAAACTTTTGACGGGCAGTGTATATACCTGTTGCCTCAGGGTGGCTGCGGGCCAGTTGGAGCTTGAGGCGGCAAAGTGGTCTGGGTTGTGGATGGGGAGCTTGGCTGGGGAGCTTGGCTCTGTAAAAAAGCATGTTATTTTGGGTAGACATTTCTGCTTAAATGTAAGGTAAAGGCGCATTTAGATAATTCTTTCCTTTATCCAGTTATATAGGGTAAGGTCGGCTTACCTAAATGCAGATGAAAAGTGATGCCTTGAAAGTGAATGCAGTGAAAGTAGTTCTGATATTTTAAATATTAAGATTCATGTAAGATTATTGCTCTCATAGTCAGATATACTGACGTTAAAGTTAAAATGACAGCAATGAAACAATGTGTGTTCAGTTACCTGTGCTGCTGCTCCCAAAAATAATACTCTTCAGAGTAATATGCAATGATGAACCTTTCTCAGTACTTAGACACAGTATTGTTTATTTTGATAAACATTGAAGTTTTGCAACATTTTTCATGTACACAATAGTTAAAAGTCTGCTACTGTTAAACTAATTCTAATACATTTGTTTGTATGTACATAAATGTCCACAGTAACTCTGACGATGAATCGGGTTCTGGTTCGGGTTCTGCGTCTGGCTCAGGCTCGGGCTCCAGTTCCAGTTCCAGCAGCAGCAGTAGCCAGTCGGGGAGCAGCGACTCAGGAAGTGGGTCAGACTCTGGCAGCCAGTCAGATTCTGACTCGGAGAAGTCCAAGGAGAAGATCGAACCACCAAATAAGTCAAACATTGATGGAGCTGAGGTACAGAAGGGTGTCATTAAATTAATTGGCTCCACAATACAACAGGTGCATAAATATGGAACCTTCTGTTTTGATATCATCACCTGATCCAGGATGCAAAATTATGTTTTAATGATGCAGGAAGCCTACTGTCTTTATACACCTGGACTTTTTGTTTTGGAGAAAATGAGATGTTTCTGCCTAGAAAACATTTGAATATATGATATGTGTAAACCATTCACTCAACCTTCCCTTACCTTGCACTGTACTGATTGCAGTTTTGGAAGTCCAACCCGAGTATCTTAGCAGTGCAAAGGTCGGCTATGCTCAGGAAACAGCAACTCCAGCAGCAGCAGCAACAACAGCAGCAGCAACGAAGCTCCTCAAATAGTGGATCCGATGAGGTTGGTAACTACTCAGTTGTTTAACATTGAGTACATATAAACCTCAAGAATATATTTAGCCAGTAACTAATTTTATCTTTCAGTGTTTGGGCTTTTCCCATTTTTCCTTTTAAGAAAATATTTTGTTTTGCCTTTGCACACATTATTGCTGATACATCGGTTGCCATGTGAACCTTTTGGAGTAGAAATGCACATTTAAACGCAATTTGTTTCTTCAAGTTTTTGTTTTTTGTTTTTGTCAGGCAATCAGGCAAAAAAAAAAAAAGTACCATATGATAAATAATGTTGAGTTTTGAAGATGTTAAAGTTGATACCACTGTATGAGTAATTGGAATCAATAGACTTTTTTGGGAAATGAAATCAGTCAAGCTTTGAATGCAACCACCAGTGGGTGCATCACGTAAGCTGTTGAAGAAGGCTACTGCCAGCTGCTTGTAGCCAAAAGAAAGAGCATGTACATGTGAATGCAAATTCAGTCAGAGCCCACATTACCTGACAATTTAATCAATTAACTGTGTATAGAATACCACACAGCCTGTTGGGAAGACCCACTTGTGGGCTGAAAACTCGTTTTGACTTTCCCAGATGTACAATAGAGGATGTACTCATTCGGTTGTTAGTATGAACACGAATGAGACATATTTTCTTGCTGGTTTAATAACAGAATGGTAATGGGCATATGTGAAACCTGATGTACAGTATTAGCAGTTAAGGACCTCACACGTCTTCCCTGTAATTTTTTAGGGTTGTGCACAAGTCCTTTTTGCCATGGTCAACTATTCAGTATGTGGTCTAAACAATGTAAATTTCCGACTAAAGCAGATTATGGATGAAAATCATCACGTTCATCACTTTCTGCTCTCTGCTGATTGGTTCATATCGTCATGTTGTAAAGAAGGTCCGAGATGTAGTCTCATATTATTAGTCATATTAGTTTGGCTAGGTCCATCTTCCTGGCAGGTAGAGATGGAGCCATGCTACCTTCCACTGGACCAGATTGGCCTTTACTTTCTAGTTTGTCCACATTGGGTTTTAGTGTGGCTTTGATAAAGACATGACCGCTAGTAAAAACAGCTGCTGAAGGATGAGAACGAAACAAAGAGGGGGATGGAGGGGTTTTGTATAGAGGGGGGTGGTTCCAGGACGCTGGAATACACTGTTGAGCCTTCTTGAGATGTCGTTGCCCAACTCAACGAAACATCGGTGAAGGAAGGTGCCCACTTGATAACCCCAATGACATGCCATGTCGTGCTATTAGAGTAGGTAGTTAGCGAATGGTGCAACCTGAATGAATAACGCTGTAGATTTATGACTGTGTTTAAGACGGTGGTTTTTGTATCAATCTTACAACATATGAATTGGACTTCTATGAGTGTTCACCTTGGAATACGGTACAAGGGATAGTAACATCTCTGTGTATTGATGAATGCTTCCATAATTTACTGTATTTCTAATTGAAGCAGGTGGTTGGGGGTGGGACATAATGCAGGGAGGGACTGTTCAAAAGTGGACTGGTTGGGCCATAACAAACAAAAGCAGTGATGCTTATAGTGTACTTGGAGTACTTTGAAAGTTGTGAAGTTCCACATTTCATGATTGGAGGCAGGGATTGTACAGAAACCTGTGATGGTTTTATTGGTTGGAGTTTTTATGTACGCCTACTGATATGTCATGAAATAACTAGGAGTAATTATGATAAGGAGGATTTACTTTAAATGACATCAGAAGCCCCTGTAGTGACTGGTCTATGCCATTGCTCTTACTCAGCCATTTGAGCTCTATAGTTGGTTCACACAAACAATTTGTATTAATGGCCAAATTGCAAGAACAGACCAAAGACCCTATTAGTCAACAACATGGCATAGCTCTGGATTTCTGTTGCCAGGTAATAGCGGAGGGCCGAGTATGTGTCACTATGTGTATGTGTATATTGGTTGCATGTTAGTTTTAGAATAGTTTTGAAGATTTCTCTGTTTACTTTTGACTTGGCTGTTTGCCAAGTTGAATGATATCCCATAATGGGTTAAGAAGAAGTTTTAAAAAAAGAGAAGCAATTACAACAAAATTGATCAAGCCAGTCATAAGCTTAGGAAGCTGTATTCATATCTTATTCATATGTTGCTAATATTAATATTGACAAATTAAACGCTATGCTTTAAACAATCAAACCGTGAAACTCATGTCTCTCATATATCAGAACAGGTGAGCCTTGTTTTTACATACCTAAGCCTATTTATTGTGTGTTAAATGGGCTGCTTAAAGTCAACAGGGTCAGCCATACCTTTGTCTTATGTGGGAAACACCTGCTAAATGTGGGTTATTTTGAGCAGTGACTGGTAAATTTGTTAGGTCCACCAGCCACTGTGGTGGGTGAACAAAGTTTGTCCAAACTGGGGAAAAACATTGTTTAGCAATCATGCTCTCACGCTGACACTAATACACAACCCTCTTTTTATGTCTGCTATGCTTTTTTTATTCTTCCTATGACTGCTTTCGGACACTGTACTTAAAAACGTAGTTACGAAACAAAAATTGCTTGGATATGAAATCTCAGCATTCTAAGCAGCTTATTTTTGTCTATATTACCTGCTTTAAGCATTCCATCATTGTCAACATACTTAAATCAGTACTATGAAGTACTATTAGAGCCCATAACATGTGCAACTTTAAAAAAAAATCATATTTAGCCTTGGTTGGTAAAAAATGCGAGTGGCTAGTAAAATTTATGAATCTACCAGACACAGGTTAGTGGTCAACATGTTGATTTTCCACCCTGATTGTTGGTATAATATGGTTTGATATGTTTAAAGACAGAAGAGGTGAGGAATCCCTTTTTAAACTGGAAATCATTGGATGAATTGTGGGCTAAGTGTATGTGTGGTGTCATTGGTGTCAAATGTAATGTAGGTCTGATTAGTGCCGACAGCAGGAATAGTGAGCTTTCAGGTAACGTAACAGCCATATTGGAGGTCCTCAGCTCTTGGGCAACAACGGCTGTGAACAGCTGATTGTTTCTAAATTTACAACTAAGCTGCCTCAACAGAATCGCCTAGACATGGTTAATTTCTGTGCTGTTTTTGACTGAGAACTGATCATTTTGCCCCTAATACAGCGGATTGATTGTCTGGTTATCATTAACATCATCAGTTGCTTTGCTAAATTAGCCTGCTGGCTAGTTCGCTAGATAACAAAGTCAAAACAAGTGTTTGTTCAGGTTAACTGAGCTGTGTATTGGAGTAGAGACTGGGGCTGGGGACAAGACAATTTAATGCATCACAGTAACCTACATTTGGAAACAAATCTACCATATCACATTTACTCGTAAAGTTACTAAATGGACATCCACACCACAACAACTCTCTGTAGAGGATCGGCAGTTATGGGGCACCAGAATTTACACCTTCTGGAGGTGTCCTGGGCCTCATTTCATGAAACGTTTTTAATGGGAGGAGCCCACTTGTTGGTGACACACTGATTATTTATGAACATCCCTGCATTAAACCTTGATCTTTTATAGGACTCATCAAGTAGCGATGATTCAGACTCATCAAGTGGATCCAAGAGGAGAAGAAATTCAGGCTCTTCGGACTCCGGATCTGGTTCTGGATCTGGGAGTGGTTCTGGATCTGATTCATCAGCAGATGACAACAGTGATGAGACTGCATCCGACTATGAGCCCAGTCACAAAGTCAAAAGCAGAAAGCCTCCAGCCAAGTAAGTAGATAGTTGCCCTTTATAGGTGGTTAGCTATGTATCAGACCAAGTATTCAGTATGGTCTCCCGCGACATTGGCTGTTGTTCCCATGCCAGATTAACCCAGCTACTGTCCATACTCGGGTTAAAGATTTATTCAGGTTAATCTGTTCACAAGAACCATTTATACCCTGGGATTGAGTCTCATTGTTGTCATAAATAAACCAGTTGATAGAATATTCCGCCTCCCCCTTTGAGTGAGCAATAGTTGCTTACTTTTAATACAGGGGAAAGAAATCAATCTCAACAGTGATAGTAGTTAGATAGTTAGGAATGCACCAATCAGCCGGTCATCATAATCAGCTGATAGATGTTCTAAATAGATCATTCGTGATTGGGCAAGCACCGTTTCAACTGCCTGCCTCATTATTTATGCTCACGTGCCATTTGACAGTAATTGAATATGATCATTTTTAATCGTTTTAAAATAAAGAAAATAAAGAATGGTCCTATCTCTAAATATTCAATGAATTGCATTTCCAAATCTCATGGTAGTTTTTTTTTAACAAACTGCCTATTAATGTAAAGTAACTGAAAGATTTGTGGGAATTTGATTAATGCCCATTGAGAAACTCGCTGTGGTGGTCAACAGAATCAAACGTTTTACTTCCCAGTTGAGCTATTGTCACTCATACCCAGATTTGAGTGAATGCTCTGATTGGCTAACAGTATGCATCATTAATGAGGGGCTCCATAGTCTGTCAGACAGTATCCAGCAGTTGCTTGCTGAACTAGCCATAATCACCATGCAGGCATTATGGATTGTCAATGGGTGCTGCTATTTTCTCCAAAAATGTACTTATTGGTCTGCAGTGGAGGGACAATTAGACTCACTCTGTCCTACAAACTCTGTCTGCGCTGACTATTTTGGAAAGAGGATTTCAGCAAGTGGATTAAAGTGGATTTTCTAGTAATTTGATGTTTATGAACGGGGTGGTATCATCCCATCATTTTATGAACTGAAAAGTCACAAACTCAGAGGTAAGTAATTCTAACACAGGGTACCTTGGTAGGCTGTTGTTAGACAAATTAGCATGTTTGAGAAGGCAGGCTTCTTCCACAGGATTTCTCCACACGCTCTATTAAAAAAGCATAGCAAAGTGTATGCAATTACAGACGTTAATGGCCCTTAGGCCAGATAATATATAACAGTTTATTATTGCTAACATTTGTATTGTGTGTTTGTCACGTTGGCATAGTTTAGCCAGTTGAACAGACTTGTTAGTCATTTGCCTTCCGTCCAGCTGGTCTTTCTCCTTCGCCAGTGTATCCTGTTGGTTGTGCGGAGGAATGTTTCCAAACGTTGTCTATGTATGCATTGAAACCAGCCCTGCTGGTTTTCATTGCAGCTGTCTCATCAGGGACTGATTTACATCTGGCACACCAGGTGAATGCAATTAACTACCTGGTAGGAAAAAAACCTGGGCCTGGGCTCCGAGGACCAGGAGTGAGAACCACTGATCTAAGTCATCAATGGATAAAAACACTGGGCCTCATTCACCAAAGCGTAAGATCAGATTTGACCGTAAAGCATTCGTAAGAACGTTTCTACAAACACAGTCTCGGTCATCATTTTTAATTGTATCTGACTTTGTTTGTTTGTACGATCAAAACCTTTGGGTGTTTGGAAACATGCAGAGGAGAGGGTTCCTACGCAGTATGGAATTTGATCTTTTTGATCTGATTGAATTTCCAGGTCTGGATAAGTATGGAAAAAAGAAGAGTATGGACAAATATTTGTGTTTCCAGACTATTGCCCCTATTCTTTTTTCTAAAATATAAAATTCAGAATTTCTAAAAAATAAATTGATCATACAAGCAGTGTTTTTCATGGCGTTTGGAGCAGGCAGCCAGCGCAGCCAGAATGTTTACCACTGTGTGAGAGATCGCGGGCCAGAGCGAGCTTGATGTCGTCGAAGGCAAGAAGTATGGTGTGTGACTAACCCAACGCACACTCCTACACTGCCTCTGCACCTGTACTTCACAGCCTGCAAAACAGCTCTGCCCCAAGTGCCTTTATAACTGTACCAAATCCGGACATACATTCGCGACCAAATTAGTTTGAAAGAAAATGTGGCAACATCTTTGAAATAGCCTCACAAATTACCAAATATTAAGCTTGTCTGAGTTATGCAGTGATGTAGTTATCAGAAAAGTAAACGGAACATCTTAACCATACAGTATGGTTTCCTTACGCAGAAATAGAGCTACTAAAATATGACAGACATTGAAAAGAAAATCGTGTGTGTTCACACAGCACTTTGTATTTTTGTACTCTCAAGTGGGGTTTGAGAGTAAAAACTTAAACTTTTTGTGACCGATGATTATACATTTTGTTCTTATGTATGTTAAAGGGGAATTCCGGTATTTTTAAACCTGGGCTCTATGTATATAAATTTGCACTTTATACTGCAAAATAGGTACAAAAAGTTTTGGATTTGCTCCGGTAGATCGCCCCAGTCGACAGTTGCAAAACGCACTGCTATGGCTGCAACGTAATCTGTTGGGACAAGTGCGTCGATCAAAGTACGTCCACTAAAAATGTTTGTTTTTGCCACTGACAGGCTCAGATTGTTATTCCTGTGTCTGACAAGTGTCTGATAACATTACGGAAATGATCGCTACAGAGATAGACCTTTTTTTAACCAGAAACCTTTGTTTAACCTCTTCATGCAACAACTCACCTCATCTTTCAGATTCTCCTCGAGTCAGACTTCTGTTTCTGGTGTAAAAAAAAAAAGGTCTTTCTCTGTAGCGATCCTTTCCGTATATATGGTCTGAAAAATCTATCGAGAAGTCTGGAAAATTTTGAAATGGAAAATGTATAGGAACCCTGAGAGGAATACTGTATGTGCATGTGTTTGGGAAGACCTAATGGGAAGGCTGCAATGGCATATTTGCAGTGTCCTTATTTATAACAATACAAGATTATCAAACTTGTAATGGGTTGATCACATGGACTGAATGCCTTACAAATATACTCTTACCATCTGATTAATTTGATCTATGTCCAACTCTAATGCCGCCTGGTCACCTTACACTGAGGTCTCTCCAATTATGGAACCGATTGTCTGTTCCATGTTGGATAGGGCCACAGTGCGCTGCCGTCCTCCCGTGGCTGATAAATATGTGCCTACTTTTGGTTATTCTTTTTTTGCAATCTAATTTCATGTTGAACCATTTCTTTTTTACCTCAGCAATGCTGCGTGTTTCTGCTGAAACAGCATTAATAATTTCTTGCTATGCTTTACTATTATCAGTTCTTGTGACTCTGCTGCTTATGCCTCTGAAATTTTTTATTTTTTTCTCATGTACACATGAGGACAAAACTTAAATTTCAGACTGCAAAGTTTTGCAAATTTATTTTTTATCCTCCAAACATAGTGTCTTGTCAAAAAGCTAAATTTGTGTATCATATGACCACAGAACATTGTTCCAGTAGCTTTGTGGAACAGCTAGATGGTCTTTGGCAAACTTGAGATCGGCAGCAATGGGTTTTTTTTTGTGGAGAGCAGTGGTTTCTTCCTTGGTATCCTCCCATGAACACCACCCTTGTCGAGTGTTTTCCTTATTGTGGACTTTTGGACACAGATGATGTATGAAAGTTCAAGAGATGCCTGCAGATCCTTAGCTGTTACCTCAGGGTTCTTTGTCATCTCCTTGACCATTATGCAGCGTGCTCTTGCTGTGGTCTCTGCAGGACTCCTACTCTTAGAGAGTAGCAATTTCCTCAATTTTTATACAATCTGTCTGATTGTAGACTGATGGAGTCCCAAGTCTTTGGAAATGCTTTTGTAGCTCTTTACAGGCTTAGGAGCTTCAACAACTCTTCTCTGGAGGTCCTGTGAAATTTATCTTGACTGAGCTTGGCTGGACTGAGCTTGGCTGGCTGCAAGTATGCAAATAACATCTTGATACAACAGTGATGTGAAGAAGGGCATCTCATCTCAGAACCGCAACTGGTCCACCCCTGAAGTGGATGGGCTACAGCAGCAGACCATGCTGGCTTCCGCTCCTGTCTGCTAACAGCAAGAAGATGAAGCTCGAGTGGGTACATAATTGCCAAAACTGGATGACTGAAGAACGGAACAACATTGCCTGGTCTGAATAATGCTGGTTTCTGTTTTAACATGCTGATGGCAGGTTTACTGCGTGAATCAATGGATCCACCCTGACTGGTGTCAACAGTACAGGCAGGTGGTGGTGTAATCGTGTGAGGAATGTTTTCTTGGCTCACATTAGGCCCCATAGTAACAATGGAGCATCATCTGAATGCCACAGCAAACCTAAACATTGTTGCTGACCAGCTACATCCGCCACAGTCTACCCTTTTTTCCAAATGGATACATGGAGTATCATAATGTTGTCATGTTGCAAAGCATACATCTTCTCAAAATGGTTCCAGGAAGATGTCAGTGACTTTACTCCAATGGCCTGACACTCCCCACATCTTAGCTTAATTGAGCGCCTTTGGAAAGAGGTAAAACAGGATGTTGGCAGCATGAATGTGCCACCAAAAAGAAATTGTATGACGTCAACATGAACCAATATCCCTGTGGACTGGTTCCAGACCCTTTTCAATCCATATCTTAAAGAATACACACTGTTCTGGAGACAAAACCTGTGTCCTACCTGGCGACTGGTAACTGTAACTATGTTTGGATAAAAACAGTATTTCCACGTGCTTAGGCCAGCAATGTAATACAGCCATAATAATAATAATAATCTGTTAAACACAGTGCTCGATTAATTTATGTTTATGTTTGTCGTGCACTTTTACATGATGAGCCGCCGTTAGTAGAGAGTTAGGGTAAAATGTATTCTTTCAATTGGCAGTGAGATCGGTGCTCAGCAGACCACACTGTTACAAAATCGGGAATAAAATTGGCCTCCAAAAACGGTGCATCCCTCGTAATAGTAAGCACTGCTCGCTGCCATGTTTTTTTTGTTGTTGACATCATTATGTACCCATTTATGCTCTGCGTGCCTAAAGTGAAAGGAATCAAGATGTTTCCATGCCACAGTAATCCGTTTGATTATGAGAAACCCAGTTAAGATGCCTGGCTTATACCCATATTAGAGTATGAGCTTACCCAGGTTATTCTAACCTGGTTATGACATTTAAATGCATCCATCCAAAACCAGGTTTCTTGAGTAATCAGGTTAAGAACAGAATTCTCTCTGCATAGAAAGATAGCCAGACACTTATTCTTCAGATCAAATTCCCCTTCCTAGTGCTCACTCACTTCAGCTATTTCTTGGGTATTAATCATTTGTCCTGTGTTCTCTAAATATAGAATATAGAGTGACTTCACTTTTAAACCTGCATTGGCTTTACCTCTTCTTGTCTCTTCTTAGGGTGAACGCCCGAAATGGAAAGAAAAGCAGCACCCAGAGAAAAAAATCCCAGAAATGTTCGTCTTCTGAGGATGAGGACAACAACTACAAGAAGTCTCTGTCAGCAGGGCCACGGCGGCAGGCCACCGTCAATGTCAGTTACAAGGAGGACGAGGAGCTAAAGACAGACTCTGATGACCTGGTGGAGGTCCTGGGCGAGGATGTTCCCCAGCCTGAGGAAGATGAGTTTGAAACCCTGGAGAAAGTGATGGAGAGCAGAACGGGAAGGAGAGGAGGTGAGGAACATGCTGCTGAGATTGATGTTGTCATCGATTCTATATAAGGGGAGCTGTTAACAAGATTCCAACTGGTCGTGGAATTTCTGGAATATCATGGAATTTTGAGAGGTGTATTCCAGATTCCAAATTGGGGAATTTAGTAATTTCTTCGGGGGAATATCGGAGAATTTTACAAAATCATTTTTCATACATTGTATGGCCACTTCTCTACAGCAAGACCAACTGTAGTGGAAACCAGACTGTTTTAGAATTTTCATGAGCTGAAAAACAACATAAACAAACCAGTAATGATTAACATTTTAGGTCATGGAAGCCCTGTGACATAGTTGTGGAAAGGCATGGAAAAGCCATGGAATTTTACATGTAAAACGTGAATTGAGATGTGAATTGAGCACCTTACCCTAAAACATACGATACAAATTAAAGTTTTTGCATGCTTATCTTGATGATGGAAATAATCTTGTACAATCCACAGCCATCTCTGTATTCATATGTTGCCCCTTCTATTTTGAAGCCATTGGATGGGGTTTACCAGAGTGCCTTGTGTTTTTTATTACAGGAGATACATTTTATGCTTACCATTTTGATTTATATCAAAATGTTCTCTGGTCATCTTCAACAATGACTAGGAGAAATGCATTGCATTATAGTTATCTTGAAGCTCCACCATTGAAGCTTCCCCAGTACTTCACATCTCTGGTATTTGTTTTCTGGCACTATGCACCTTATAATGGGAACAGACTGCAAAGGACTTTGAAAATATTATAAATTGTTTCATTTTCTATGATGTTTGCAATGTTTGCTGACTGGTTGACCGATATGTTTTAAAACCCTTTAACACCGAGTGTGTCGTCGGCGACACGTTGCGCAAGCGTACTTTGGATTACCATAATTACGTCACGGTTTGCGCTATCGGAAAGATTCCAACGGTTTCTGAAAGCTGAGACGTTGCGCTTTACAGCCAATATGGTGTCATTAGTAATTTCACTCGCGCCTCTCCCGGAAGTCCGCGAACTGTTATTACACTCTTATAACTTGCAGTAAATTGTAAATAACTGCCAGATAATGAAAGTTCCAAGTTTTCTGGAAAAATGGGAAAAAGCACTTACTCACAGGACATTTTCTGACCCTTTTATAGTCAAGATAAGCAAAAAAGTCCAGGCGGACATTTTGAGTCTTAGGTGTTAAAGGGTTAATAAATTAAAATTAAATGAGAAAGAAATGAATATGTAGCACACTTATATTCATATATTCACACACTTATATGCAATATTCCTCTCACAGTAACAGGAGCCACCACCACAGTATATGCTGTTGAAGCGGATGGGGACCCCAATGGTACCTTTAACCCCAACAAAGAGGCTGGTGAAACCCAATACCTGATTAAGTGGAAGAACTGGTCCCACATCCACAACACCTGGGAGACAGAGGACACCCTCAAACTCCAGAATGTCAAGGGGATGAAGAAACTGGACAACTTCAAGAAGAAGGATCAAGAGAAAAAGAAATGGTGAGATGTGGAATTGTAGCAGAAAAGATTGTTACTTTCTTTTGCAAATGCACCCAGTGAATATTGACCGAGCTCTATGCTCCTTTGCTGTAACACCCTGCCTCATATTCATAAAGTTCCACACATTCACAGTGAGAGTTGCACTGTGCAACCACAGTCTACTGTCGGTCTCTGTTGCAGTTGGGGGTTCAGTTCGTTGCTCACGGGTACCTTGTCTGTAGTTGTTGAGGGAGGGAAGAGTGTTACTAATTCACTTTCCCTGCCAGTAATTCCCAGTCCGGGGCTTTGAACTGGACCTTCTAGTGAACAAGCCTGCTTCTCTAACTTCTAGGCTGCTGCCACTACATAACGTCATGTTACGTTTAATTGTTGAAAACCACTAATTTACTAATCTATTAGATTCGTTTTATTTTATTTATGTATCATTAGGTAGCTTCTGTGAAGATGTTTATTTGGCCCAGAATGGAAAAGGAATATGGGTTCTCACTCACTTGAATACTTTTCTTTTCTCACCAGGTTGAAGGCAGCATCGCCAGAGGATATAGAGTATTACAACTGTCAAGAAGAGCTGATGGATGACCTACACTCTCAGTATCAACTTGTAGAGAGAATCATAGGTGCGCTTTCTGATATGTGACTTATTATTTGGTGTTTGTATAAAGCAGTGTACACTGAGTTTATGGTATACCATTGCATTGATATAACAAAATCCCTTTGAGCAGGGCATTCAAACCAGAGGTCCGCAGCTGGCTACCCAGACTACCTATGCAAGTGGCAGGGACTGTCATATTCAGAGTGTAGCTGGGAGGATGGTGCCTTGATCGCCAGGAAGTTCCAGAAATGCATAGATGATTACATGAGCAGAAACCAGTCCAAGACCATTCCCTCTAGAGACTGCAAGGTAACTCACTGTGTCCACTTCATTTTTGGCTTGGTTATGTTGCTGTCTGACTAACAGGGGAAAGATTGAGAACGTTGTGGTCCACTCAGGACTGGCCCTGAACAGAATCACTCCTATATCTTATAGGGCTGTGTATTGGCAAGAATCCGGCAATACAATATATTCTGATTGAAGATATTGCAATATTTCACGACACTATTAATACTGTGGTATATTGTGATTTTTTTTTTTTTTTTTACTTTGCTTTCTTGTGCAATCTGAATGGTCGGATCAGTATTTGTATTTATCAGTCAGAAATCAGAGGATACTTTAAGTATACATAAATAAAAGCAAGTCAGTAAATTAACTTCCTGCAGTAAGGATCACATAGTATGTGTCGGTTCCCTTACAGTAGTCAGTAAGAGAATGCCAAGTCCCTTTTAAAGAACAACATATTTTTTTACATACTTTCAGAAAGTAATTTGTGTGAGTAAGATACTGACTAGAATCACGTAGAGCAGTGGTTTTCAATCCAGTATAATGAAAACCTGAAGCCTCTAACTGACGTGGAGGAAAGATATAGCCCACGGCTTGAACTTAGGATAAGGGCATTTTCTGTCCAGGCAAAGAATGGCTAGACTGATAATAGAGAGCTTTTTCTTCCCAGTGGAAACGTGGTAATATGTTTTCAAATGCCATTCTAATGAAAATACTCAGCTGGGCCACATCTGAAACAACTGTTCACTTGTCAGAGTCTTCCTCAGAGGTTTTGACATAATTTTTCAGTTGCAAGAAGTACTTGCTGATTGAAGAAGTACTTTTAACTCTGTGGGTAAACAATTAAATTACTGGTGTCCTTTTCATATATTGTCCATTTATAGTTTCAAAACTTGGTCTACACTGGTGTGATCTCTTCTATATCACTTCTGTACAATGTGAAGTAAACTGATGTGTAGGGTTTGTTTAGAAACAAGGATGGCACTAACTGCAGTCTTTCCTCCTAGGTGCTGAAGCAGCGACCCAGATTTATGCCCATGAAGAAGCAACCGTCCTACATAGGAGGTGATGGACTGGAGCTCCGAGACTACCAGTTGGACAGTTTGAACTGGATGGCCCACTCCTGGTGCAAGTATGGGTCAAACAATTATGAAATTGGGGCAACACAAGTACTACATCAAAGGCATTCATGGGTTTTGTTTTGTTTTTTTTGGAGAAATTGTGCATGTAGTAAAATATAAATAGTTTTAATGGGAATCAGTGAAGGTGCAAAAATATGTGAACCTCCTTTTGCATGGGTTAAACCAAGTAGGTGGGTAAATAATTGGGTATGTTAACGAATTGAAAGTCAGATCTTTAGAGAGGAGTTTGTGTGGCACTCTCATAAATACAGGTGAGAAACCTGGGCCCACAATCCAGGATAATTTGACACTGAAGAAGTTTAGTGTTTTGGATTGGTGTTTTTGAAGTCAAAGTCCTCACCTAAATCCAATTGAGATGCTGTGGCATATCCGAAGGCTGTTCATGCGAGACAGCCACTGAGTTGGCAGAGTTCTGTAAGGAACACCTGGTTAAATAATCCAGGTGTTCTGATACTGTTGTGTTGGCAGGTCTGAAATCCCAACCTTGCTATCTGTTTCGTCCCCTGTCCCCATCCACAGAGGCAACAGTTGCATCCTTGCTGATGAGATGGGCTTGGGGAAGACCATCCAGACTATCTGCTTCCTTAACTACCTGTTTCATGACCACCAACTGTATGGGCCCTTCTTGCTGGTGGTGCCTCTCTCCACGCTGACCTCCTGGCAGAGAGAGATCCAGCTCTGGGCTCCTCTGATGAACATTGTGGTCTACCTGGGAGACATCAGCAGCAGGAACATGGTTTGTTAAATCATTAAAAAAATATTTTTTTCCATTTCTCGGTCGGTCTGTCTGTCTGTCTGTCTGTCTGTCTGTCTGTCTGTCTGTCTGTGTGTGGCCAATTTTTCTGCTGTCAGAAAAGAGGGTATGGCATTGAGCAGAGAGGTGGATGAACATCAAAGCATTGGCGCTCTCTTTTGGTAGAACAACAGAATACAGGTTCATTGCACTGTGAAGTCAAGGCCAGTGGTTCTCAACCATGGTCCATGGATGTCCATGAGTCTACAGGTTTTCATTCCAAACTAGTCTTGTTTGCCCAGACAGCGTTGCGACAGGAGAAAGGTCTGGCAGGACCCATTATCACTGTGGGATAAGAGGGCAAAAATATTCTTTGTTTGTACCTTCTAAACCAATTGCACTCATTGGTGGCTTAATTCACGGTGCCATAATGGTGCCTTCTCAAAATTATGTTGGGGGAATTTGTTTTGGTGTGGAACATAAGTACGTGATTGGCGAGTGCTCCCACTGATTTCACTAATTAGCACCTTCTACCAGAGAGTGGGAACTAACCAGTGAAATCAGCTGCTGTTGTAATCGGTTTGAATAAAAACCTGTAGACTCTTGGAGTTCATGGACCATGGGTGAAAAGCACTGGTATAGGCTATCGTTGTCATATATACTGTTATTTGTTAGGCTACTGCTAATATATATGTATGCTACATTTTGAATGAAGTTAGCTGTAGAGAATTTGAAGTTGGTATTTAAATAGACGTAATGGGTTAAATAAAAAGTAGATTTGTAAGCCTCATTCTGGTTTGTTGATAACAGCATTAATTATTTAACGCTTTATCAATTTGTGATTTCCTCCCTTATGGTTTTCTTGAGTTGTTTTTTTCCCTGACTGTTACACAAAGTATGACTGCAAGTAATGCAAAGTGCACTTTCTGAAATGTATTAAAGTATTTGTTGTTTTCCTTCTTCCCTTCCTTTTTAGATCCGAACACATGAGTGGATGCACGTCCAGAACAAGAGACTTAAATTTAATATCCTGCTCACAACATATGAAATCCTCCTCAAAGACAAGGTCAGCAGCTGTTGTTTGAGGTCCTCTGTTTTTTTTTGCTTGCCTTGTTTTAGTTGGTTTACCTCTCATCTCTTATTGCCTCTCATCTCTTGTGATGGTCACTAAAAACTTCTCATTTCTCAACAAAATGCTGGTATGTGTGTCTCCAGTCATTCCTGGGCAATGTTAACTGGGCCTGCATTGGTGTGGATGAGGCCCACCGGCTGAAGAATGATGACTCGCTCCTCTACAAGACGATGATGGACTTCAAGTCCAATCACAGGCTTCTCATTACGGGAACTCCACTGCAGAACTCCCTCAAAGAGCTCTGGTCCTTGCTGCACTTCATTATGCCCGAGAAGTAGGCCATATCACTGTGATGCTTGCATATGTTAGAGTGGATGCGTATGCTTGGCACAATGCCTCTGGATGTGTGTGTCAAAGCAGAGAAATCAAATCGCATATTAAAGGCCATCTTGGAAAGAAAGTGACCGTGCTGTCAGCTTGTCAGAACAAATATAACTAAGATTAGATGAAACATTAAACTCAACTGACAATTTCAACACATGCAAAATAGAATGCACGAGCAGGACGTATGGGGGGCGGAGGTATGGAACAGCAGTAGGACTTACTAAGACAAAGAAGAAATGGTTTACATAAATAGTCTAATTTTGTGTCAAGTGACAAGTTTGCAACTATAACATTAGTGGTATTGACAGATTCTTTACATTCGGTGATATTTAGTTGAAGCAGATTGGAAAGTAAGTCAAACTAAATAAGGTAATTACGAAAAAAGATGGCTTGGACTTGGACTGGCAGTAGTGTTGGTTTTATTTTCTAATGTTTTATTACAATAATTAAACCTCCAGTTGGTCATATTAAGTTTGACCCACATGCGTGTCCACTTTTAGATTAGTACAGGACAAGGTTAATATGATAAACATAGTGGACTTCATTTCCTGTTGTCCTTCTTATACTGCCCTGGCTCAGGAGGTTGAGCGGGTCGTCCGCTAATCAGAAGATCAGCGGTTTGATCCCAGGCTCCTCCAGTCCGCATGTCGAAGTGTGCTTGGGCAAGACACTGAACCCCAAGTTGCCCCCGAAGCTGCGCCTTCGGTGTGTGAATGTGTATGAATGGTTAGATTCCCCTGATGTGCAGGTTGGCACCTTACATGGTAGCGCCCTGTCATCAGTGTATGAATGTGTGTGAATGGGGTGAATGTGAATGTAGTGTAAAGTACAGACCATTTACCATAAGTTATGAAATCTGTCATTGGCTATGTTCAAGTAGTCTGGTTTTTCCAGGTAGCATGAAAAAAAGTCTTTAAAAGATGTTCGTGTCTTGTGCGTCCAGGTTTCATTCGTGGGAGCTATTTGAGGAGGACCACGGTAAAGGCAGGGACTCAGGCTACACTAGTCTGCACAAGGAGCTGGAGCCTTTTCTGCTGCGCCGCGTCAAGAAAGACGTTGAGAAATCTCTTCCTGCTAAAGTGGAGCAGATCCTACGAGTGGAGATGAGCGCTATCCAGAAGCAGTACTACAAGTAAGAGCAGGACAATACCTTTCATTGATATCATTAACTACGAATGGGTTGTAAAAACTGCATTTTGCATTTTGTCTGTTAACATTTTTAAACTATTGTGACATGCCAGTAAATTAATTTTAACAATGAACCAACTGTAGAGCTGTAACGGCTGAGTAAGAGCTAAGGCTAAGTATTTGGTATTTATATTGTGTCCAAATCAATCTGCTGTCCAAGTGGACACCCATGTACTACTAGGACTCTATTACGGATGATGATTATAATCAAGGGGTCCTTGTCCTGTCAGATGTCCTCCACCATCTAGGATGGTGGACATCCTCCTGTCAACCAATCGTCATCACATATATTGCCAATACCGAATGTATTTGTCCAATCATCCAACCCTACCACCAGCTCTCATTTGTGAAGGAGAGCTGCTGGTGGTTCAGCAACAATACACCAAACTTTTCTTATTTCTTTGTAACAATCCTGTTTGTGCGTGTGTGTGATCAGGTGGATTCTGACCAGGAACTACAAGGCTTTGAGTAAAGGCACCAAGGGCAGCACCTCCGGCTTCCTTAACATCATGATGGAGCTGAAGAAGTGTTGTAACCACTGCTACCTTATTAAGCCACCAGAGGACAACGAGTTCTACAACAGAGCTGAAGCCTTACAGGTCTGTCGGCCTGTTTTTGTGCGGTGATAGAGAAATAGGAAATTCATTTCCAGGGGGATATGTGTGTGTATTTAATTACTACATGCTGCTAGTGACAAAGTTAGCAAAGATCTAAATCTTTTGGCTGTCAATCAAATGAGGGAAATTTTTAATATAGCTTATTGGAATGGTGGTCTCTAAATTGTCCAAGTCATAACAACCAGTCGTATTCGATATAAAACATAATACAGTCTTAAATTCAGTCCCAGGTAGCATTAAAAAGGTCTTAAATAATCTTCAGTTTGGAAAACGGTACTGGCCGCAACAGTCTGAGTGAACATGGATAGAAATTTATGGAACACCTTTAATGGCCTGAGGCTCCTCAAGAAGAATACCCTGCTCTGTCCTTTCCTAGGTTAAGTATTTGGTATTCATATTGTGTCCAAATCAATCTGCCGTCCAAGTGGACACCCATGTACTACTAGGACTCCATTATGGATGATGACTATAATCAAGGCGTCCTTGTCCTGTCAGATGTCCTCCACCAGCTAGGATGGTGGACATCCTCCTGTCAACCAATCGTCATCATATATATTGCCAAAACCGAATGTATTTGTCCAATCATCCAACCCTACCACCAGCTCTCATTTGTGAAGGAGAGCTGCTGGTGGTTCACCAACAATACATTTGTACAATCCTTTTAGAATGTTGCTTGTTATAAAATTGGGTTTTCTATGCAAACCTTGTGATGAAATGATTTGACTATATCGTAGTGCTAATGGTGATTTTTCAGATAAGTTTCATGAATACAATAATTACCACATTTGTTTTGGTCATAATAGACATAATGAAAATGTTATACTGACCCAGGTCTAGTAGGAATGCAGGCTACTTGACAACACAAAATTTAGAGCAAGATGAACAGAATTCCGCTCAATTGCATACATACTCATTCACTATGTTTTCGTGAAATGAGTTTCCAGACTAATAGCTCCTGTTTTCCTGGAACAGCACTTGATCCGAAGCAGTGGGAAGCTGGTTCTGTTGGACAAGCTTCTAGTGCGTCTGAAGGAGCGTGGCCACAGAGTCCTGATCTTCTCCCAGATGGTCCGGATGCTGGACATTCTGGCTGATTACTTGAGGAGCCGACAGTTCCTTTTTCAGGTATTTATACAGTGATCACATTATCATTAGTGCCATGCTGCTAAAATTAATGTCAGTGCCTTCATTATCAGACACTTGGACAGTTTATGCTCCTAAACACAATTCCTTCTATTGCACATTTCCTAAGCTTTGTATTAGTGGGGAAAAGCTCTAGCTCAGATTGGCATTTTGTCAATAGTTGGGCAAGAAAAGGGAAGTGATACCATTGTACAAGACATTGCTGTACAGGACTGGAAAATGACAAGACAATAACGGGCATTAAGCAATAGCTGTGATTGTTCTTAATGCTAGTGATAACTTTTAATTTTGACTTTGTGTAGAGATTAGATGGCTCCATCAAGGGAGAGATGAGGAAGCAGGCCCTTGACCATTTTAATGCAGAGGGCTCGGAGGTAAGTGCTACACACAGAATACACTATAAGTAATTTGTGTCCTCATTTGAATGAATGCATTCTGCCAGGTTTGTTATAAATACCACTACTTCTGTACCCAGGATTTCTGCTTCCTATTATCAACACGTGCGGGTGGTCTGGGTATCAACCTGGCGTCGGCTGACACAGTAGTCATCTTTGACTCAGACTGGAACCCCCAGAATGACTTGCAGGCCCAGGCCAGAGCCCATAGGATTGGACAAAAGAGACAGGTACATTTAAAACTTTAAGAAAAAAAGAAATTTTAAAGCCTTGCATATCTGCATTGTCACTGGACTATCAATTACAGGTGCCTTGACAGTAGAGATGTGTAAAAGTGTTTTCTTTCATGGTCAGCTAGTGTGTGGGTGGTCTGACCAACAATTCGACTAGTCGGTGTATACAAAATGCCAAAATTCAACGTAAGGTTATTGTGCTATGGGCCAAATATTAACCATAAAAAAAACAAGCATAAACTGTGCATTTTGACAAACTAAAATAATGTTACACATGGCACATCAGAGACAACCACCACCTCTATAATGTAACCTGTGAAGAGGAGGGTCTTCAGTGCTATACCTGAAGGCAATAATTAACAGATAATCATGATATAATATTTTGAAAGGTGGAAAAATATTAGTACAAGACTATCAAAGATATTCTTCAACATGTATACATCCAAAAGCTAGTAATGGCCTAGAAATAGGCCAAAGAAAGAAACAAATGGTGAAATGCGTAACAATTTAAAAATTAGGCCTAAATTCAATTTTAGTTTAAATTTAGATGTGAAAACTGGAGTTTGTAATGCAAAAAACAGAAACTGCGCTAAAACATAATGTCACCAACCTACTGTAGTTATTAATTCAATTGCCCAGACAAGTCAAGATTTGTCTGCAAAGGCTACATTTTTAAACATTTTACTGAATATGATACATGATAATGATCAAATCACTATAACGTCCTGGAATGTCAGGAGTCTAATGTCCTCATCCATAAGATGGGAAGCTTTTAAAGTTTACATTAGAGGACAGATAATTAGTTATTCTAGCAATAAATCAAGTAAGGATACAGTTAAAAGAAATAGAGTATTAAAGAACTAGAAAATGAAATTTTGAATGATACCCCAGAAATAAGAAATACACTAACAATCCAGAGAGCACAATTTAACAAATTATCAGCCAGTCTTACTATGACCAAGGGAGAAAGCAGGGAACTCCTAGCATGGCACATCAAAGGTCTATAAAGTGAGAGGACAATTAATGAAATAGAGCTTCTCGATACTACAGACAGAGTTATATGTCTCTTGAAATGTTTTATACTGTTGTAAACCCACTGTCATTTCATATCTTGTGATATTTGTTGTGAATAATAACCTTCAGCTATTGAGTGATATGGTTCTCTCACTATCAGTATTGGTCATGTTGATATTAGACTAAACTTTTCAAATAGCCAGTAAATCAAGGTCTGGAAAAGGTTTGGAGTTGTAGAATGAAAAGTAGGAGCCGTGTACAGACACTATTGGTGAATCTTGTAGTAATATCTGTAATAAGATGCAAATTGCTCAACTTACCTTAACAGATACCTCACTTTATAAGCAACTGACTTAGTTTGCTTGTGGTTTGTCAGGTGAACATCTACCGTCTGGTGACAAAGAGCTCAGTGGAGGAAGACATTATTGAGAGGGCCAAGAAGAAGATGGTGCTGGACCACCTGGTCATTCAAAGGATGGACACCACAGGGAAGACTGTACTCCACACCGGTGCTGCTCCTTCAAGGCAAGCAACAGATACTAATATTGTTTTCCTTGCTTGATTCAAAAACAACCACTTAAGTTTAAGGAAAGTGTAGACATTTTTCCTAGGTCTGTCCTTAACTAAAAAAATACTTGACTTAGTTCAAAGTTGTAATGTGTAGATAGTGGAGATTAATGATAAAACAAGGGCTGTAACGGACAATAATTTTGGTAATTGACTAATCTATCAACTTTTTTTGTTTTGTTTAATCAACAGATGTAAAGATTATATTTCTAGTTTAGAAATAGTTTTTTAATTAAGATTGAATTCATTTTTAATTAACAAAACATTTTTCAACATTTTCTGTCTAGTTCCTCTCCATTGTAAAGAGAAATTAAACTAAATTTTAATAATTTAAACTAAAGTATATAATACATCTTACACACATAATAATCATAATAATAATGGCATCTCTTGATAGTGCCATGATATACATCGATCAGCAACAACATTAAAACCACTGACGGGTGAAGTGAATAACATTGATTATCTCGTTACAATGGCACCTGTCAAGGGGTGGGATATATTGGGAACCAAGTGAGCAGTCACTTCTTGAAGTCGATGTGTTGGAAGCAGGAAAAATGGGCAAGCGTAAGGATCTGAGCGACTTTGACAAGGGCCAAATTGTGATGGCTAGACGACTGGGTCAGAGCATCTCCAAAATGGCAGGTCTTGTGAGGTGTTCCCGGTATGCCGTGGTTAGTACCTACCAAAACTGAACTGGCAACTACCAGAACTGGCAACACTGTCATGGGTGCCCAAGGCTCATTGATGTGCGTGGGCAGTGAAGGCTAGCCCGTCTGGTCCGATCCCACAGAAGAGCTGCTGTAGCACAAATTGCTGAAAATGTTACTGCTGGCTATGATAGAAAGGTGTCAGAATACATAGTGCATCGCAGCTTGCTGCGCATGGGGCTGCGTAGCCGCAGACTGGAGTGCCCATGCTCTGACCCGTCCATTGCCGAAAGCACCTACAATGGTCACGTGAGCGTCAGAACTAGACCATGGAGCAACGGGCTGGTCAGAGCTGTTTTGGCGGCACAAGGGGGACCTACACAATATTAGGCAGGTGGTTTTAATGTTATGGCTGATCAGTGTAAGTTATAATATAATAGTTGTCACAGCTAATTATAAGGTTCTAGGGCTCCCTTAATCTACAGCCAGAGATGTGTTGGCCAAATGGAAAATCTTTCTGGACAGTATTGAATCTTCCTAGGAGTGGTAGTCCTTGCATGGTCTCTCTAAAAGCAAAGTGTAATTTTATTCAGTGAAGAACAGCCAGGGATCTGCAGGCCTCTCTTGCCTCAGCTACAGTCAGTGTTCATGACTCCTCCACCTATAATGCATTGAGGTAAATGGGATTGATGACAAACTACCATGGCAGAAACCACAACTCACTAAGAAAAACATGAATGCTCTACCAAACCTGAGTGATCCTCAGGAGCTCTGGAACAATATTCTATGGACAGATGAGTCAAAACTGGAATTTCTGGCCAACATGGACCTCAATCAAAAACCAAACAGATGCAACAAGCAGATCATTGCAGCTGTGCTTGACCCAGAGCTTTGAAAACTGAAATTCTTGGCATCAGAGGAAAGCTTCAGAGTACAAAATGAAGAATAAGGTCTACATTTTAGATTGCAATCCAAGGAGGGTATGTGAGCCAGCTACAAAGATGCTACAATGTTGGATGCAAGTGGAACTAAAGAGAGTAGGACAGTTTCAGCCCTTTACACTGTTTGGTTCAGACTGACATCTGGGAACTGACACCGGTGACAGAACCGGTGACCGGTGACGGTGAACTCTGAGACACCCCCCCCTGCCTGTCTACCTGTCTTGGTAGAAAATGAACAAGGCAAGGTTTCCAACTCTTGCATCATAAGCTAAATCATATTTATGTATTTTTGCTGGTGCAACTATTTTCCTCCTCACCAAAATCTTGTCCACAAATATCAGACAGAAGAATTTCAACTGTATTGTGCACAGTATTCCCTAATATTCCAGCTAGGCGTGTCTTGATATCTTACTTGTTTCTTTGCTTTTTGTTACATGCAGTTCAGCTCCATTCAACAAGGAGGAATTGTCTGCTATCTTGAAGTTTGGGGCCGAGGAGCTTTTCAAAGAGCCGGAGGGCGAGGAGCAGGAACCTCAGGTATGCATTATATATCATTGTTATGAACACACTTTTGTTATGAAATACATTGCAGTAAAATCTCATGACTTAATGCTCTGTAGGAAATGGACATCGATGAGATCCTCAAAAGAGCTGAGACCAGGGAGAACGACCCTGGACCTTCCACAGTGGGAGAAGAGCTGCTGTCTCAGTTCAAGGTAAATACAGTGGGATCAATGTCACTGAACAACAATTATGGTTGAGCGATAATATACAGGAAATCATTGCTGTCCTCTATTCTTCACTCACTTGCTAACTTACAAATGTTATTTTTTCAGTTCATTCCAAATTACATTAATTCATGGACATTCCCTTTTATCACTTAAACTTTTTGTTTGGCTTACCCAATGGATTTGGTCCTTTTACGCATACAGGTGGCCAACTTCTCCATGTTGGACGATGAGGAAATTGATATAGACTCTGAGCGTAGCCACCGGAGTTGGGACGACATCATCCCCGAGGAGCAAAGGCGAAGGATGGAAGAGGAGGAAAGGCAAAAAGAGCTGGAAGAGATCTACTTGCTGCCACGCATGAGGAACTGTGCCAAACAGGTACAGAAGCTGTCACACCTTAAATGATCTGTGAATATCAGAAGAACTGTACATGGAGATGTACAGGAGGTGGACAAAATCACAGAAACATCTACAAATGTATGAATATAATAAGGAGTAGGGCCACCTTCAGAAAAGCTCCAATACCCCTTGCCTTGAACTGTTTGTAGTGGGATACTGGATTTCTTCAAGAAGGAAAGCCTGTTGTTTGAAGGATGAAGGAGGTGGATATCTATTTCCAGTAAAGGATGCAATAAATACCAGCTTTGTGAAGCTCAGTACAGTTTTTATTGAGACTGTCACAGAGGTGTTAGCTCAATTCAGTGGTAATTTTTTTAATATGTACTTTTGTGGTGTGTACCAAATATCCTTTTAAGTGTCCATCTATCTCTGTTGGTGAGCCACCACTGTTAATCTTTGCTGAAATTCAGGCATTGACTATTTGCCCACTTTGGAACTTATGTGCTTGTACGTTGCTTTTAAAGCCCAGATATGATTTTGGTCGATTTGTGTCAACAGATCAGCTTTAATGGTAATGATAGCCGGCGAAGCAGGAGCAGGAGGTACTCCGGCTCTGACAGCGACTCCACCTCAGACCGCAAGAGGCCGAAGAAACGAGGACGGCCTCGGACTATTCCACGAGAAAACATCAAGGGCTTCAGCGATGCTGAGATCCGGAGGTGATTATAAAGACAAATGGGAGATTTCTCTATATTGTGTGATAAGTTGCACATAACTTATTTACTTCACCTCTTTATCCCACATTTTCTAACATTTCCCTGTTTTTCAACTACTTACAGATTTGTCAAAAGCTACAAAAAGTTTGGAGGACCACTTGAACGGTGAGTTGCAACACACTTTTCTGATCAGATTCAACAACAACATGCTATGTAGTCGATGTATACCAAGTTGCTAACAAATGTCTTTCTTTTTATTCAGGTTGGATGCTATTGCTCGTGATGCCGAGCTCGTAGATAAGTCTGAACATGACCTGAAGCGCTTGGCAGAGACTGTTCACAATGGCTGTGTGAGAACACTTCGGGAAAACCCCTGTGGACCAGAGAAGACCTCAGGTAATAAAACATCTCTTTCCCCTCACAACTTTTGCAACCTCCATCTATTCCCCTGTGTGTCAATCCATTGATCTAGTCCGTGGTGCATGTCCACACTTAAATTAAGTGTTTTTAGAACTATATGCATCCTATCTGCTTTACTAAATACTTCCTTTCCCATAACCATTAATTTCTTAGTGTCCTTTTTCTTATTCTGCCCATTTATAGTTTCACACCTTATCTTTATTTTGGTTGTTAAATTGATTTTAAAGCCCATTCCAAGTAGCATTAAAAACACTTAAATTTGGCCTCCTGACCTACAGATAAGCTCTTTTAACACCTTTGTTTCACCATCAGGAGGCAGAAGAGGAAAGGTGAAAGGCCCCACATTCAGGATTTCTGGTGTCCAGGTGAACGCCAAGCTAGTCATCTCACATGAGGAAGAGCTGGCTCCACTCCACAAGGCCATTCCTGCTGACCCTGAGGAGAGAAAGAAGTAAGGCCAGGGACACACTAGTTGACTTTTAAGCTGATTATAGCCATGATTTGGCATCACAACTGATTTTTAATGATCGGAGCAAGTCGGTGCTTGTTTGTGGGAGTCAAAAGTGCTCCATTTTAAGTTGTTTCAGTTGTGTGCTGTAGTAGAGCAAGATGTTGTGTTCTTGGGAGGATTGCTGTGATGCCGCCCCATCAGATCTGGATGTCCCACCAATATAAACTTTCATATATTGTGTATACGCTGTTTGCCCAAACTCGGCATCTATTGCACGCCCAACCGTCCTGGTTGGGGGATCCCTCTCTGAGTAGCCCCTCCCAAGGTTTCTCCCAATTTTTCCAATAAGGTTTTGTGGGAGTTTTTCCTTGTCCTCTGTGAGGGTCTAAGGCTGGGAGATGTCGTGTACTAATCATTTATTAATTTCACATGTTGGGCACTCTGAAGCCCTTAGAGACTATAACAGTGATTAAGGGCTATACAAATAAATGTGATTTGATTTGGAAGATTGAGTGGTCTTGGCACTCTTTGGTGTTAGGACAAGTTAAAGATTACCTTGTCACCAGGTGTGTGTTCCCCTGTGATACAAGATGAAGAACATCTGTGAATTGCAGCGATGTCGTCCATAACACTTGCAGTCTATTCACTTCACAGTATCGTAAAGCCGAAATATATTCCTATATATTGAAAATAATTCACTATATTTCAATAGGTATATGATTCCCTGCCACTCAAAGGCAGCGCACTTTGATATTGAGTGGGGTAAGGAGGATGACTCCAGTCTCCTCATAGGAATCTATGAGTATGGGTATGGCAGCTGGGAGATGATCAAGATGGACCCAGACCTCAATCTCACACACAAGGTAAATTCAGAAGGACATTTAATCCATTATACATTTTAAGAAAAAACATAGCTTCATTTCCTGGGATTTTGCAAGAAAAACAACTTTTGTTATAGCCCTAATGTTTTTTGTGTCCATTGTCACTCAGCTCCTACCAGATGACCCCGACAAGAAACCACAGGCCAAACAGCTGCAAACAAGAGCAGACTACCTCATCAAATTACTAAGCAAGGATCTGGCCAAAAAAGAAGCACAGAGACAAGCAGGGACGGTATGTCTAACTAGGAATTTGGTTTACAACCATCTCGCTGCCATTAAGTTTGTTCACCTATGATTCCTCTGCACCACATTCATAACATTATAGAGTGTTTGGTTGTGTTTGTTTTCAGTGAATCTTTCAGAGGTGGTATGGATAGATAAGCACAGGAATGTATCTGTACCAGCCAGCTTCAGTAGTAACAGCTGTGGACCCAAATACCCCCTGTAACCACAGTGAAGAAATCTGCCCCCGCTAGACTTGGATACATAGTACTCCCCCATGTAAATTGCATCTTTTTTTTTCAAGTTAAACAAGTTGTCTGTTAAGTGCTTAAGCAGGACGCAGTGTACTGGCTGAGGTGTAGGATTGATCCATGCTCTGGAGGTATGGAGGTTTAGCGCTGGACCATGGACTAGATGTTTGTGGGGGGAAGTGCAAAGACAGGACGGAGGCGAATGCTGAGCTTTCTCTCAATCAACAATAATGCAAGGAAACTTGGAATAGATAAAATGCAACGACAAGGTGGATAGTCACATCATCGAAATGATGGGAAAAGCAGATAACATGAACACAAACTTTGTGGAGATAGACATGCTTGGAACAGCAGTGGGAAAACTGTGTTGGCCTTCCTTGATGGACAAAGATGGACTCCCTTTTCTTTGTGTGATTAGGCTGCCACTGAGGAGGTCTGAGGCCAACATATACTTCTGCTAACAAGTACAATAGCAACATGTGATTCAGCTAATAGGCTGATTTTGCAGCAGGGGAGGGTCCTGTGCTTAACAGACTATTTGTGAAGTAAGTTTTAAGCAGTTAAACAAGACAGCCTATAGAAACTGACCTTAAGCTGTTATCTGCAGTCCATTTCAGACTATGATTCATTCCCTCAAACTCAATCATCCCTCTTTGTATGGATGTAGGCCAGTTCACGGAAGAGGAAACCAAGGAGTAAGAAGAACAAAACTGTGAAGCCGACCAAGATGGACGAGGTGATGAAGAGTCCATCCTCAGATCCCCCATCAGACAAGAGGTCAGAGGACGAGGACGAGATTGAGGAGGAAAAGGTAAATTAAGTCTTCAAATTTATATTCTATTTTCACCAATTCTAAAGCATATATATGTTAGTCCAAGATATACAAATCTACTCAAGGTACAGTCACATTTTTTTTGTGTGTGGATATTTTCCGGAATTTTTCTCCTTTGTCACACTTTAAACGAATAATTTTTTTAAATTAATTTTGTAAGGAACAATCTAGATTGTTTGCAAGTTATAATAATTTAGAATGGATACATTTTAACAAAATGTTGGAACGGACCTACTCCCCATGTGGCTATGATGGACGATGCAGTCTGGTTTCCTGGGTGCAATTGTAGGGGTGTGGCTAAAATCAGGTTCATGCTGGAGACTCAAACAGTGAGCGTTATGGTAGTGACATGAATTCGAGATGACTTTTTTTTTTGTCAATTTTCAGAAAATTCACAAAATAGAACAAAATGTTTTAACTTTAATTTAAAAGATATCAAGATGTTATATTGAAATTGGCAAAAATGATTTTGGTATTGTTTTGATCAACATAAATTTAAGGCTTTGAGGTAGATACAGCCACCTTCCAATATAAAGTGGCAGAGGGTTATATATTTTAAATTTGCATTATCTCATACAAAGCCTGTCACCCAATTAGATCGATACATGATGTAGAAATCTGAAAATGTACACTTTCCTTTGGAGACTGCAAATTTGAACCATTTCTGTAGCATTGCCCATATGCCATAGCCGTAGGTATACACTGTACATGTTTAAGGTGAGGCACCACAGGGTATTGTAGTTGTGGGTGGTATACCAATAGAAACAATACACTGGTAGAAGTTTGTGCTAAGTTTTAGATTTGCCCATACCATTTTTTTCTGGAAGTGCCAGAAAGGCTGGAGGTGAACAATCTTTGGTCATTTTTTTGCCATGCGCACGTACAGTTGTGGTCAAAAGCTACACATACAAGTACACTTGCTTGCTCCAGAAGCAGCACCATAAGGCTCGATTGAAGTTTGCTGCTGATCACATGGACAAAGACGAAGCCTCTGTGACCACAAAACGAAGTTCTGTGGTCAGATGAAACAAAAATTGAGCTATTTGGCCACAATGAAATATGTTTGGAGGAGAGAAGGTGAGGCCTTTAACCCCAAGAACACCATACCTACCGTCAAGCATGGTGGTGGTAGTATTATGCTCTGGGGCTGTTTTGCTGCCAGTGGAGCTGGTGCTTTACAGAAAGTAAATGGAATAATGAAGGAGGATTACCTCCAAATTCTTCAGGAAAACCTAAAATCATCAGCCAGAAGGTTGGGTCTTGGAGGCAGTTGGGTGTTCCAACAGGAACACCCAACTGTGAACACCCAACAATGACCCCAAACAAAAGTGGTATAGGAATGGCTAAATCAGGTTAGACTTAAACCCCATCGAGCACATGTGGACTGTGCTGAAGAAACAAGTCCGTGTCAGAAAGCCAACAAATGTAGTTGAACTGCACCAATTCTGTCAAGATGAGTGGTCAAAGATTCAACCAGAAGCTTGCCACAAGCTTGTGGATGGCTACCAAAAGCGCCTAATTGAGGTGAAAATAGCCAAGGGGCATTTGACCAAATATTAGCATTGCTGTATGTATATTTTTGATTATGGTCACATTTTCAGAATGCTCCAATCATTCCATCACAAAAAACAAGTGTTGTAGATATCATTGGAAAATCAAGACTGCCATGATATGCATGTTCTTTACAACTGTATGTAAACTTTTGATCACAATTGTATATACATTGTACAGACAAGCAGTTTGTCATCAGTGTGAAAGTGCTGAAAACACATGGATGGGGCTGCTTTGCCAGTAGCATCTGTGTGTATTTTTCAGTGTAAGCTTGAAGCTTGAGGCAAGTGAAATGAGCACACCTCCTAATCTCCAACCAAACAAAAGCCTGAACAAAGATGAAGAAGAGATGGGGGTGGACAGGTCACTGAGGTCTCCTAAGATTGTGGCATAGTTTTTTCTTTTTTTTTTCTTTAACCTGCATAGGTAACACCAACCTGAGCATGTTTCTCGCCTGTATTTATGAGAGTGCCACACAAAATCCTGCCCAAAGATCTGACCTTTGATTGGTTAAATTCATACCCAATTTACCCTCCTGATCCTATTTACAACTTGATTTGACTATTGCAAGAGGAGGTTCACTTATTTTTGCACCTGCACAAATTCCCTTTAAACTATTTTATTTTTACTACATACACAATTTCCTCTAAAAAATATCTGAAATTAGTTCATATAGATGCTTTCTTACAGCTAAGGAAAGGCAAAAGAAAATGTCTATAATTTCACAAGGGGTTCGTAAACTTTCATTCATGGTTGTATATAGCATTGAGATACTATGTGCTTTCACCCTTTTAGGAGGTGGCCCCGGTGAAGCCACCGCCCAGAAGAGCCCGGGCAGAGAGGGTGGTGGTGAAGCAGGAGGAGGAGGAGCCTGACCATGAGGAGGTCCCTTCACCAGAGGAGAGAGAGGTTAAAGAAAGGGAGATCAAGAAAGAGTGTAAAAAGGAGAAGAAAGAGGAAAGTCGGGACACTAAAGAGAAAAAAGAGCCAAAGGAGAAGAAAGACACCAAGCCTCTGGATCCATTACATAAACAAGAGGAGATTTTGGAAAAGGTAAAGTTATGAGGATGCCTAAGGCTGTTGTTGTAAATAATTGAGGGGGGGAAACAAATTTTGCTCTGTGACTCATTCTCTTGTCCTTTTCAGCAGAACGAAGTGAAGGCTGAGGTACGAGAGAAGACAAAGAAAGCCTCAGACACACCGGTACATATAACAGCAAGTGGAGAGAATGTGCCAATCTCTGAGGAATCTGAGGAACTGGACCAGAAGACCTTTAGTGTGGTAGGTTTTACTGAGCTAGTAACATCAAACGGGGCTCACACTGCAAACTGGCTGCGGTTTTTGCAGCACAATCATGGCCAAACATAGCCTGGAATTATCATAGTATTTATTTAAACTTAGTGAGTAAAAGTAAAAACTGCAGTGGCTGAAGGCAGGCCATCTGTTGCCTTTGCAGTTAATCCAAATTAATTTATTCATATGTTAATACATTGAGTGCAAAGCGGTCTGACTGCTATGCTGCAGGCCACCCTGCTAACCGCTGTTATTGTGTTATTTTGTGTTTTATGTAAAGCTATCCTTGTACTTAGCCTAAATTCCTGACTTTGCCTTTTCATTCTACAATTATCTACATTGTGCCGCGTTTCTCCTTTTTCAATTGACTGGATCCCCTTCAAGGCCGCTTGCAGCTTTTCATTTCTTCTTTTTTTCTTTTTAAATCTACATTTGTACTTGTTTGTTCATTGAAGACTGTACTCCTGTTGTCTAAAGAAGTTTGAATCATCATAGTCATGACACTAGAAACTGGCTGCGGTGACATTGCCATCAGTGTTTATTACTGCAGGTCGTTACTGTGCTGCATGTCGGTCAGCTAGACATTTCAAGCTGTGCTGCCACATAGTGCTTGCCCATTGCATTATTCACCACTAATCAGACATACAGTATCTTTGATGCATCCAGCCTGAAAATGTATAAACAGGATTAGAATGAGATGTGTATTTTAGACAGGGAAAATCTCTCTCTCTGGGGGAATATCAGGGAATTTTACAAAATCCCTTTCATACATTGTATGGCCACTTCTGCAAGCCCAACTGTAGTGGAAACCAGACTGTTTGCCCCTTTTAGAACCTTTATGAGCTGAAAAACAACATTAACAAGCCAGGAAGGAATAACATTTTAGGTCATGGAAGCCCTGCCACAACCCTTTATAAATAATTTGATGTGTTGATGATCGTAATCCAAATATTTGCATAATGAGTTTGTTGCAGCAAATGTAAAAGCTTTCACAAACTGGCTTTTGGTTGAATCACTATTGTGTTGTGCCAGTTGACGATAGAGAGTAGCAAAACAGACATTTATTTATATGAAAATGATGCCAAATTTGACTTAAAACTCAACTCTAAGATATTGACTATAAATTAATTTCACTATTGGATTTGTGTGTGTCTTGGAGCAGCTTGAGACAGCCTGTTGAATGTAATGCTTTTCCTTTTCAATGTTGCAGTGTAAAGAGAGGATGCGGCCAGTGAAAGCAGCTCTGAAGCAGCTGGACAGACCGGAGAAAGGGCTGTCAGAGCGCGAGCAGCTCGAACACACAAGACAGTGCCTCATCAAGATAGGAGATCACATCACTGAGTGTCTCCAGGAGTATTCAAACCCTGACCAGATCAAACAGTGGAGAAAGTAAGTACAATTTACAAGTCTTACAATTTAGGTCTCAAATTCAGTTTTAGAAGTTTAAAAGCTTGTATTTTCCGTTTTTGAAATAACACCTTTAAGTGCTTCAGCGGCAACAAATCAGTGATCTAGGGACTCCCATAGTCTGATAGATGTTTCGACCTCAACTCACTTCACCACGATTGTCTTCTTAGAAAGGAATGGATTATCTCTTGATGTTTGTCCTGTAAACCCAATATTACTCCATTAAACTAGATTCAAGTCATCTGACAATTCGCAGTGCTAGCTAGCTGCATTACTGAATGTACCCAATTTGTATATACATTAAATTGGTGGGGTTTGTCCTTTACAGAAACCTGTGGATATTCGTTTCCAAATTCACTGAATTTGATGCAAGAAAACTGCATAAATTGTACAAGCACGCAATTAAGAAAAGGCAAGAGAATGCCCAGGTATGTAAGACCCTGTTCTGACCTCAGATCATGTTATGAAATTTGTTGTTGGACAGTTTCATGATGATGGTGTTTCCATTCCTACAGGCAGCTGACCAGAACACTAGCAGTGTAAATACTCACAGCTTTAAACACGCAGGTAAAATAATTTTCCCTCAGTTGTAACAGAAAACAAAAATAGCATCTGAGACCAATTTGTCAGTGTGTACTTAGAGCTGATTGCTAATTCTTAATATTCCGTCCTTGTCCTCAAGACATTGAGAAGCTCAAGGACAACTCTCACCAGGATGACAGCAGCAGGGACAGCTACAGCTCAGAGAGGCATCAACCTCCGAGCCGGTATCATGAGCGCAGCAGTAGTAAGGACCGACATACCTCGGACTCTCACAGAAAGAGCGGAGGAGAGTCCAGGAAAAGACCTTACTCCTCCTTTAGCAATGGCAAAGACCACCGAGACAGAGACCACTACAGGCCTGACAGCAGGGATCGAGAACGACAAGACAGGTACCCTAGGTTTACCAAATGATCTTGTGCTCTACTAGATAGAGGAAATGGTAACTTCTTCATTAACTTGTTTTGGTTACCGCTATACACAAAAATATGTTGCGATGGAACAAACTCTGTGTGTATGTTGGTTGTATGAACTTCAGTGGAGAAGTCCATTAGTTTAGTTTGTTTCTGAGCTTAGATAATGATTAATTCTGAAGTTTGCTCTTGCAATAGGACTGCCAAGCTGGTTGGATAAGCATTTCTGGTTGTATAGTGTCGTGTATAGTGCCTGGTAGCTCAGTTGGCTAAATCTGTTGGCTATATCAGCTGAATCTACAAAGTCCTGGGTTTGACTCTTGCATAGGACCTTTGTCCCATGTCATCCCTGTCTCTTTCACCTGTCAAATGTCAAAGCAAAAGTGCCAAAAATAATCTTTTAAAAGTTTATTTATATAGCCCTTAATTACAAAACATGTCTCAAAGGATTTCACAGATAAGCCTACTTAGATCTAGCTAGTCAATGATGACACAAAACAAGATTTTTACACACAGGAAACGAAGGCAGAACACACAAAAAATGAAGAACTGGAAGTTGGTATAGAATGTCTTAAACTTCTGTAGCAACTAAATGGTATTGAAATGGTTTTGTTAGTGTATAAAGTGCAGATTTCACTGCCCAGCCCAGTCATGCTGATGTGCTCTGTGTTTTCCAGATACTACAGCGACAGCAAGCACAGAAAGCTGGACGAGCTTCGCTCCAGCAGAGACCACCGGCTAGACATGAAGGATCATTCCCATTCGGACCACCGCTCTTCCTACCGCTGCCACCAAGACTGGCAGACAGACCAGCGGGCCTCGGCCAGCGGACCCCGCTCACCCAGAGACCAGCGCTCGCCCTACGACTCCCGCTCGCCCATGGGACACCGGTCGCCTTTCGAGTATTCGTCAGACCACAAGAGCACACCCGAGCAGATCTGGAGTAGCCGAAAGACATAACAGGACCTGCTCAGGGCCGGCGGTAGCCATAGACTCACAAACACAGGAAATGCCTTATGGGGACTGTGGACTAGAAACCTAAAGTTGTATTAAGCACTGTGTTATCAGTAAGCTCAGTATGGCTGTGATCTCCATTTGATCTCCATACTTCAACAGCATCATAACTTGGGAACCCGGGGGATGGAAGGCCAGGGAGTGGGGTGAAACAAGGCAGCAGATTAAAAAAAAAAAAAAAATGCATATTTTTGTATTTAAAGGAGTTTAAAGCTGCACTGTAGGCGTAACAGCACGCAGCATAGTTTCTTTTATTATTTTTATAAAGTCTGACTTTTTTAACTCTGAAAACGGACACAATTTACCTTGAGTGCTGCCTCACCTTCTCACCGACCCATGACACTGGATCCTGTATTTTGACTTTTCTGTTCCTCTCTCACTCACGCTTAATGTGGTTCTTTTTTATTTTATTTTATTATTTTTTTTAATTTAATTGTCGAATCAGTAATAAAAGTTAATAATTATGCGTTTGTCACATCATGTCAAGAGTTGATGTTAAGGGTGTCTGGTCGAAAGCAGCCTGGGCTTGGGCTCACCATCTAAAGTACCTCATTTACAGCATTTCTCTTTTTTTTTTTTTTTCCATTGTGTCCATTATTTAATTACCTGTTCTACCTGTAAAAAAAAAAAAAAAAAAAACTAAAAAAAAATAATAACCTGGATTTTTTTTGTGAGCAACTTATATCACTTTTTTCCATGAATAATACAATTGTAAATTTTTGTAATATAGTAAATCATTGGTCTTTTTCCTCTCAGGCTTTTTGGATTTGTTATTAAGACCTTTCCCCATCAACTCAGGCTTTTTTGTCAGTTATATCAATGAGTTTTCTTACAATAGTTCCTAATGATAATGCTATTCAGAATGTAACGTTTTGGTAATGGGAAATAATTCTTTAGCTGTACTCCTTGGTTTTGTTTACTAGTAGTCAGTTGTTTCTTTTTCCGTGTGTCTAAATCAATTAATTGGAAAGAACTAACGTTTTACTAAATCACAGTCTAAAAGAAACAACTGTCTTTCAAATAGAAGCACCTGCTAGATCTTGAATAAACTAGTCTTTTTACATAACTCATTTTATCTTTACCTTTTCATTTTGATTTTTCTATGTAGGCAATAATGTCGATGTTCTATGCAGCCAAGTATATTTCTGGTGAACAGCCCTATTGAGTGAAGTCGCTGTTACAGTTCACACTGTTGTACATAAATTTCCTCTATATTTCAAAATGGAATTTACACTGAAAATGCATGAATTTCTAAGAATTGTTTTATATAGTTGTTTATGAAGCCATTAAACGCAATCACTGTACTCACTTGTAAGAACTCTTCTGAAGAATGTGATGTTTTTGATCCTCTTATCAAGAAAATTGAGAACACCAATCAGATTACACTGCCTAATCTTGATTTGAATGTTCTCCAACAATTAAACTGAGCAAATATCAGCAGCAACACCTGAGATTGCAATGCCCATGTCCTCTAGATGTAACACTGACGGGACTAAAAGGTGGCATGGTAACTATATATCATAACCACAAACTCCATTTCTTTGCTGTTCCGCTTAGAAGTAAATCTTTAAAGATATTGAGTATTTCTCAGGTTAATACTGCCAAAACAATTGAATTTGTTTCAGCATACCTTTTTAATACACAATGGAATGAAAGAAGCTGCATGTCGTTAAGTACATTTTTTATTTGGTTCATAAAGCATATCGGGCAACATACTCAATTACTCACAGCCTCAAGATATGCAAAGTTAAATATTTAAATTGTCTTGGGGAAATGGCTTTATAGGTTTACAATTACCATCTACTACAGCTTTTATGGATGAGGACCAAAGTTACTAAACTCCAAGATAATTTATACAATAAAAACAATTTCAAGGCAACATTTCAACTGTAATACAGTCAACTTGAGCGATTGCGCTGCGGAAAGGGGAGCATCCTCCTTAGGAACTCTTCTTCTCCTCGAACATGATGTTTGCTGTGGCTTTCTTGGCTGTGGACAGGTGAGACAAATGTGTATGAGTTTTCTCTTCACATATTCAAATAAGATATATACACCGATCAGCCACAACATTAAAACCACTGAGGTGAAGTAAGTAACAACGATTATCTTGTTACAATGGCACCTGTCAAGGGGTGGGATATATTGGGAACCAAGTGATCAGTCAGTTCTTCAGGTGTGTTGGAAGCAGGAAAAATGAGCAAAGGTGACAAGGGCCAAATTGTGATGGCTAGAGGACTGGGTCAGAGCATCTCCAAAATGGCAGGTCTTGTGAGGTGTTCCCAGTATGCAGCGGTTAGTACCTACCAAAAGTGGTCCAAGGAAGGACAACCGCTGAACCGGCAACAGGGTCATGGGCACCCAAGGCTCATTGATGTGCGTGGGGGGCGAAGGCTAGCCTGTCTGGTACGATCTCACAGAAGAGCTACTGTAGCACAAACTGCTGAAAAAGTTACTGCTGGCTATGATAGAAAGGTGTCAGAACACAGTGCATCGCAGCTTGCTGCGTATGGGGCTGCGTAGCCACAGACCGGTCAGAGTGACCATGCTGACCCGTCCACCGGCAAAAGTGCCTACAACGGGCACGTGAGCGCTAGAACTGGACCACGTAGCAATAGAAGAAGGTGGCCTGGGCTGATTAACCCCGTTTTCTTTTACATCATGTGAACGGCCAGGTGTGTGGTACCAGGATGCACTATGGGAAGAAGGCAACCTGGCGGAGGCAGTGTGATGCTCTGGACAATGTTCTGCTGGGTAACCTTGGGTCCTGGCATTCATGTGGATGTTACTTTGACATTGTGTACACCCCTTCATGGCAACGGTATTCCCTGATGGCAGAGGATAATGTGCCCTGCAAAAAGTTCCGGAATGGTTTGAGGAACATGACAAAGAGTTCAAGGTGTTGACTCGGCCTCCAAATTCCCCAGATCTCAATCCGATCGAGTATGTGTGGGATGTGCTGGAAAAACAAGTCCGATCCATGGAGGCCCCACCTCACAACTTACAGGACTTAAAGGATCTGCGGTCAGAGCTGTTTTGGCGGCACGAGGGGGACCTACACAATATTAGGCAGGTGGTTTTAATGTTATGGCTGATCGGTGTATATACATGACTGATTCAAGTTATTAGTTCTCTGCTATTATCCCTTACTGTATGTGGATAGATAGACAGACATATGCACATACATACAGGATGAATGAATGCTGTTTGGCTTTGGGAAATAATTGTTCATGTTCACAAATATTCAACAGGAATAATATTGCTTCTTTAAGCATACAGACTATGCTTTGTTTTTCAATGGCTAAAATTTGTGTTGGTTGCAGTCAGATGAGGCGAGGCGCCGCCACAGACGATTATCAGATGATCTACAAGTGACACAGTGCTGCTACGAGCTTACATAAGGCATAGATCTTGGGAGGGGCAGGTAAATAAATATGGGCAGGGGTTACGCAAGATAGTTGAGGGCACATTGCCAAATGAGTCATGGCAGAAAATGATTTAACAGTATTTGAAGAGGTGGCAGTGAAAAAAACAACAACTGATGAAACATAATTGTAGTCAAATTTTTATCAATAAAAGAGCTTCTTGTGCAGCACCTTGACTTTATTAAGAGATATCAGTCAAAATGCTAATATTCAATGACAGGAAGAGAGGAGAACTATAATTTTGGGCTGTTTTGAGTGCAAAGTCAGGCATATTTTAAAAATATATTTTTACCGCTTCGTTTAAATTTTTATGCATCTTAAAAAGATGAATTGTGTGTGTGCTCGCGGCTTGGCAACAACAGGAAGTTACCATTTCCTTGAGGTTAGCTGATAAAAAAAGCCCAAATAAGATTAGTTTTTATTTGCAGTTTGTGGTGCACACATGCACCAACACACACAAGGGGGGAAGGGGCCGCCGAACACAACACACACATCCGCAGGGTGTCCGAATTGAATGACCGGGGACCAATTCCAGGTGTAGGTCCTCGTCGTGGTCAGGGACAGGACAGGACGTTGCATGTTTTTAGATGGGGTTCTTTTTTTATAGGAGGAGACCCATGTGAGCACGGGGAGAACATGCAAACTCCACACAGAAAGGCCCAGGCGATAACCCACCTGGGCACCGCAGACTCAACAGTGCCCCAGGCGGGACCCGAACCCAGGACCTTCTTGCTGTGAGGCAGCAGTGCAAGCACAGCGCCACCGTGCCACACAAATAATATTTAACTCACTGTTTATGTATGCAACTCGCAACTTGCTTACCCTCATCTTTGATCTTGTCGGCAGCTTCTGACGCCTTGTCCTTGAGGTCCTTCATCACATTGTCAATCTTGGCTTCGTTCTTGAGGAAAAAGGGCCGAATGATCCGGTTGTAGATCTGGACTGATCCATTGGAGGCAGTAGGAGCCATGCACCACACCAAGAAAGCACACTGGGAAGAACAAATAAAAAAGATCTTTCTCACCTTCCAAGAACCTGGTTAGGTAGACTTAAAGCCATATTAAGGGCTCTACTGAACAGTTTTCCAAACTCCCTCTTCCTTCACAGTGGAATAGGTTGAAGTAAAGCTTCCCTCAAGAGAAATATGGTTTTGTTTACTAAGGTTACTTAGAAAACAATCACATGACTGCAAAACACACCATTGATTATGATGTTAACAAAAATGTGTATGTTATGTGAATTAAAGTGAAGGAATGCTGACTGTGTCTAATGGACTAACTACCTGCCAGAAACTAGTCTGCAAATGATAAAATGAAAAAATGAAATTCCCTGCTTTAATTTTATAGCCACATTTTATAATTGTAAAGTTTAATTGCATGTAGTGGAACTATGTTTTTGGATACAACCATTGAGGTCACTTGACATTTCTGGATACAGAAAATAACACAATATTAAAACCAAATTCTATCAAGGAAGATGATTCGTGTGTGCATTATTTGAAAATTATTTGAAATAATTTAATTAACTTAAATGCCTGTTTGATGTTGATGCAGTTAATTCAAGAGCCATTTATTGTAGGACAGTGGTGCAAGTAATTAGGCCAGATGCATTGTACATTTAATCTAGTCCAAAGTGAGCTTCGGTGATTGATAAAAGAGGAGGAGATGAAAAAAACAAAAGACACTGACCAAAGACAAATATAGAAACAATAATAAAACAACAGATGTCAGCTGCATTACCTTTCCTATATAATAGAATGGGAACCAGGAGAGGAAGATGTCAGCAAAGAACTCAGCCACACTGAAGACGCCATACACCACCCAGTAGGTCAGCCATTTTGTGTCATCCTCTTTTGTTGCACTTTCGATGGCCTTGATCCTGGAGTTAAAGAATAAGACCATTTAAGAGATTGGATAGTATATGCCAAGATTAGACTCATTTATGAATTGGATATATGGTGCAAATATTGTCATTTCATTAAAAGTGGGTGTAGTTAGTGATATGATGGATATTATGATTGATATGATGAAAAAGTTTTCCTTAGACAAAAACAATGAAACGACTGCAAAGTGATGAAAACAAATGCAAAGTGATCACGATGGGTAACATGAGGGTAAAATGGAACAGTGGCCACCATACTATAGATAGTAATGACACTGCTGCTAATTACTATTACTGTAAAGGTCACTACTGACCATTCATGAACATAGCTGTTATTTTCATAAGGATTTCTTTGCTGTATGTGGGATCTGCTGACTCTTCAATATGTACAGTATTTGTAGAAATTTTCCACTTAAAGAAATCATGTTTTAACCTACAGTATACCTATGGTTGAGGAGAATAGGAAAGCAGGAGGAGGAGAATAACAATAAAGATATAGAGGATAAAGATATATAGCATTAAGATATAGAGCATGAAGAGATAGAGGATAAATATAAAGTAGTTAAAGATATTAAGAATAAATACATAGATGTTGAAGAATGTTGAAATACAGAGGATAAAGATATAGTGGATAAAAAAAAGAAGATATAGAAGGCAGAGGATAAAGATATAGATGATATAGCAGGATAAAAATATAGAGGATGAAGAAGAATAAAGAAGATATACAAGGCAAAGAGGATAAAGATATAGATGATATAGAGGATAAAAATATAGAGGATGAAGAAGAATAAAGAATATATACAAGGCAAAGAGGATAAACATATAGAGGACACAGAACATATAGAGGACACAGATAGAGGATGAGAATAAATACGTAGATGTTAAAGCTATAGAGTATGAAGATATAGAAGATAAAGAAGAAAGAAGATACAGAAAGCAAAGAGGATAAAGACATAGAGGATATAGAGGCACAAATATAGAGGATAAAGACAAAAGCTATAGAGGATAAAGGAGAAGAAAGAAGATATAGAAGGCCAAGAGGATAAATATACAGAGAATGAATATATATAGAGCATGAAGAGATAGAGGATGAAGATAAAAAAAATATAGAGGATAAAGAAGATATAGAAAGCAAAGAGGATAAAGATATAGCTGAAGGCAAAATGAAATGCAGCATTATTTCTGAGTTGTCTGACAATAGGTGAGGATGTCTGGTATTCTCATAAATACTCCTAACTGCGATGGGCCTAAAAATCAACTTATGCTTTGCTTGGCTCTTCTGTCAGTCGTCTGCCAAAACATGCTGATCATAAATACGTATCAAGCAGGGTCCGCTTCCTCATACCAGGTGCCCCAGGATTCTGTGGTAAAAAAAATCTCATTCTGTTTTTCTGTTCTTTGAAGCAAGCTAAAAATGTAGTCTAACTTGTTACCTGGGCAACAGCTCCTTGAGCTCAACCTTGCAAAATCAAAGGCTTAGTCAGAGTTAGCTGGGTAATAACCATGCCTTTTTAAAGCTTACTCCATCCATTAATGGATGCGCCTTTCCTTAGAGAGGCACTATTCAAATTGGATTGAGAGCTCACCAAGACGCTTGGATAGCTTGGATATTTGAAAGATTCAAGATATCAAGATACGATTATTTGTCCCAGCCAGTGCCACTGGCTCTGAAAATGGAAGTTAAATGAAATCCATGGGCTCATTGCATGCAAGAAAAATCATATCCTGCTATTTTCCATATTTTACACAATGGAAAGAGAATTTGGCAGTGTTGCATTTCATAGTTATATTATGTTTCTGTTAGGGCTAGCTATTGTATTTAATAAGTCGTTTAGATGCAGCCCATGAGCAATTCATGAATTCTCTAGCTTTGAAGTGCCTAATGCCGATTTATTGCCTGAATTCTCTGAATTTTTATCTGCTTTATTGTGCTGCATCATGACAAAAATAACTATTGCTGGTGATTTTAACATCTACATTGATGATTCAGCATATGGCCTTGCTAATGAATTTTCAAATATTTAAAATCAGCATGTGTCTGACCCAACCCATAACCAAAGACCTTTGTGCCTCAGATCATTTAAGATGTCAAGAAATACCAGTGTGTAGCTCTTGTGTACTGTTCGCTCTCGCATCTTTAAAATTATCCTATCTATTTGCAAATTCTGTTGTTTCAATCATCTTTGTTCTTCATCCTTAGATGCTGTTGCTCCACTAAAAACTAGATCCAAATCTGTCAGTATTTGGCCTTTGATTAATGACAGCATCCACTGCCTAAAAATGAATTGTAGAAGAGCTGAGCGGAAGTGGAAAAGCACTAAGCTCCTGGTCCGTTACAAGTACATGAAGGAGTTATTATCTTATAATAAAACATTAAAGATGCAAGAGCAAGCTATTTCTGTGAACTAATCTCTCTGTTTTCTCAAATACTGACTGTGATACATTTTTAACCTGCTTTTTAGAGATTGAGGACATCAAGTCTAGTCTTCATCAAATCTTCCTGCCCCATTTTCTGTACTTCCTCACCTAGCTACTCTAAATCAGTTTAGGCCAATCTCTCGTAAGGAACTAAGGGACACTATTTCACACATGAGACCATCTTCCAGGCACTTTGACATTACTTTTTTTTTTAAATGACACTGGATTTGGCCAAGGGCTACTGGCAAATTCCTGTGCCTCTAGAGTCCAAGGAAAAAACAGCCTTCGACACTCCATACGGGTTGTACTAATTTGTCAATTTGCTTCCTTTTGGGTTGTTTAAGGCCTCAGCTACACTTTAACGCCTCATGGAGTTGCTTACTTGGATCACGTCATCATCTAGGGTGACAACTGGGAGCAGCACATACAACAGGTGGGGGGCTATTCTCGAGCCAACCCAAAGAATTGTGAGGTTGGGCGGAGGTACGGTATCTGGAGTACCACTTGGGCGGCGGGCAGGTGCATCCCCAGGTAGACAAGATTGCAGTGGTTGCGGCCTGCATAATGCGGCTTTAAAAACACAACCAAGTGGCTTGATCCATTAAGCTGATAGCCTGGTTCACTTTGGCTGCCAACAAATGACCACTAAGAGCATTAGACCTAACCTCGCTTTACTCACTGACAAACTGCAAGATCAGCTTACCCTCTCTCATATACTGACAGCAAGCATTTCCATACATAAATTGATATTCATTGTTTAAAACTAAAGCATGACTATTCCTGGTGTAATGAATTGGTTATAATTTTGAATTCATGATCAGTTTATTTGAATGTGATCTCAGCTCTTTGGTTGGTTGCTCCCTAACCAATGCGAGGTAAATTTCAGAAAAGTTTGTCACATCCAGTCCAGACAATCTTGTAAAACAGGCAATTTGCCAAGGTCACTGGGCCTAAAGGAGAGGTAAACCTGTGTATCGTCCACATAGCAATGATATGAGATACACGTGAAACGACAAATTGTATGTCCCAGGGGAAGCATATACATAGAAAACAGAAAAGGCCCAAGAATTGATCCCTGTGGCACTCCACAGGTCAGAAAGACAGACGACGAGTTGTTCTAAGGGCAATTTAATATTCTGGTGGTTATTGGTAGTTTTTTTGTTGCGCCTACTTAAGGCCTATTGTCGCTGGAGGTACAGTATGGGAGATGGGGTTGTATGTAGCAGCTCTACCTATGTAAAGCACCTTCACATGCACTAAAGATCGAAATCAAACTTCCCCATTGCTACACCCAGACATGCCACTACAGATACAGGTGTCTTACAGGTTGCAAGGCTGACCGCAGCTGTTACTGTCAAGCACGGGTGCCGAAGAAGCTTGTTTGCATGTACAGCGGTAGCCAGAAGGGAGATGCAGAATATTGGTTTTGCTTTTTCAGCTTTAAGGTCATTATTTTGTGAGTACTTCATTGTGACATGAGACAAGGAAGCCACAAACCATGATCTAGTTACAGTTACTCAACCTGTTTCATACTTGCTATACTTCCTTCTAAAGACCTAATGTACTAGTTTCAAAAATGTTCATTACATCACAGCCATGTGGACGAAATACAACTAAAACCTAAGCTGATGGGCATGTGTAATCTCCAGTGTTCCAACCTTCTTGCATATTGCAAAATTGGCCACAGAAATAGATTTAAGTATGCAATTTTATCTTTTATTTTTGGGGTGGAATTGGAAGATCCTCAGTATATCTGGACATAAATAACATACATTAAATACAATGTGACTATACTCTGTTTTAAAACAAATTCATTTTTATCTCAATTTCAGAAATATTGTGATAATACCATTTAGTGGGATTATACTCAATCATACTCCAAAAACATGGCCATGCCTGATAATATACTGCCTGCCTAAAGGGGGTTCTTTCACTGTTGACTTACTATAGAGTAAATTGTAAGTATTTCCATATGTCAATGTTTTGAATGTCAAATGAGGGAGTGAAGCTTTCTCCTCTGATCTTCCAACAGGCAGGCACAGTCAGCTGCCTATCCACACTTGCGAAACGGCATCTAAACAAATTTTGAATTTCAGATCGCCATTTCAAACAACTTTGAATTCAGCTGTTTGTGTAATTTAATCCAGAAACGACGTGCTCACTGCAGCGGGGACTGGGGGGTGCACTAAAATAGGTCTTCAGTGGCTAGGCATGGAGATTTCCCCCTCTTGCCACAGACTCACCCAGTGATCATCTTCCTCTAAAAGCACTGCTCTGTCTACTCCCTCCAATCTTGATGTACATGGGAAAATCCCTTAAATCATTAGACAACAAACATGTCAGTTGATATCATCCACTGATGATATGTGCTGCTTGAGATCATCACACCAGTAGAAAAAAGGAAGAAACAAAAAAACATGATTACCATTGAATGAAACATTTTCTCCTGTTTTTCATTTGTACAACGTAAGAATAATGAGAGGAGGCAGAATGTTGTCAGGGGCTGTTGGGCAACTGTGTCAACAACCTGGAAATGCCCACACTGTCTTCCTCTTGACATCAATATGGCGAAACCGTCATTACACTTGGCCACCGTATTGCCACATCATGCCTGTAGCTCAAGCAACATAAGGATAGGCTACACATGAACTTCATTGAGAATATAAGGCTAAATAAGTCGTAGCAGACGCCATAGAGTGTGCTGATCACTACTCTGTGTAGCTGGATGGTTTAAATTAATTCCGAATCTTGTATGCGTGTGTGTGTGTGTGTGTGTGTGTGTGTGTGTGTGTGTGTGTGTGTATACCTACTTGATATAGCTGAAGAAAGAATAAACTTACGATATGTAGGCTGGATAAAGAAATCCGATGAGGTTGCACAATAGGGAGGCTCCGTACCCGATAACCAAGTAAACGGCGATAAAACCTATGACAGCTGGAACAAATGATGGAAGAGTGTTATAGCAAGGTTTCCGAAATTATTTACACAATAAAAGGCCTATAGCGGCATGGCTGTTAGAACAAATAGCTACCGATAACCGATTAAACATAAAAGCAATCCTTATTTTTAAGACTATCACTATAGGTGAATGAATCTATCTCTGCTACGGCTGGAGCTAGTCCTCTGGTTTTACATCAGCCATCATTTTCTTTACAATACAGTCGTTTTGCTTTTCCTCTTTTCACCCCTGACAAGACATACCGATGGCGATGTAGGATCTGCTTACTCCAGTTTTTGCCTCGACCTTTGCCAAAATATCTGTCATGAGATTCTTTTCAAGTAGAAACTTTTCAAATCTTTCTTTTATCCCCTGTGCCATGGCTGCGCTGTCGTCTTTAATAATGCTGCTGGTTTGTGAAGTTGTCTATAAAACTGCGACACCCCTGCAACAACCTAACGCAGCGGTTCGCACTAGTGTCAAGTGAGCCAGAGATAGACTAAAGCTTCCGGTTACAGCCACAACTTTCAAAATAAAGGCATCTTTGACCAACGCGTTTCAACTTTTTTTTGGAGTAATACGAATTATAGAATTGAAAATAAAACAAATAAATGCATCGAGGAAGGAATCTGGCGTAATTACAAAAATACAAATTATAATATATAAAAAATACAATTGCTGTTTTTTTTTTATTATATCAGTGTATGTTTTCTAAGCATATAATGACAGTAATATGAGCCAATGCAATTTGACACCCTGCTATAGATGTATTCTGTACACCCCATTACTAAATTATGTTATTTTTCCCAGGTGACGAGTTATTTTTTATTTTGAAGGACTTTCCGTATCCGGTGTTGTTCGATCTAACACTAGTAAGAATGCTATTGGTTCGGCTAGTAGCATCGAGTCTCCTGCCGAACGTCGCTTTTAAATGTCTGCAGCCACACCCTTCCTTGCTTTGATGACATTGCAAAATATATTACTTAGCATCAAGTTTATTTCTTGAAAACATCTTAGAATATAACCAACAGCTGCCTGATAGTCACCGTTTGTTTCTCTGTTGGACACCCTTACCAAACCGCGAAACAAAGACACTCACTGTCATGAATGAGGGAGGCCAGTTCTGATTGCGGTCACTAAATTATTTCATGCGTTTTAATAATAGCCATGTGACACATTATGTTTATTATTTAGGGCCTGTTGGGTTTCTCATACTCAATAGCCTCGTTATGCTATGGTCCATTGTCATCTGAACATTAGACCTGTATATCGGCATATAATATAGTTACACTTCCACCCAGAACTGTAAAACTTTGTCATATGATTTATTGCTACAATGATGAGAGGTTAGCTACAGAAATATTATATAACGGTCATATAGATGCTGTCACCGCCTGGCTATCTTAGCACATCCTTAAGGTTGTGATGTTAGTGATAAGTTGTCTCAACCGAACTTGCTAACTTGCTGTAGGCAGAAGAAAATTGACAGACATAAGGGTTACCCAATAGTCTTTCGTTATGTTAATTTGGTCCGCCTTACAGAGCGTTTGATTGGATGAATAACTTCCGTAAATTGAACGCTACCACACACAACTCCGATACGACTACGCGACGGTTTTTACTTACCCAAGGCGCCTTCTTACATTTAGCTACTTATTGATATTAACTTTTTGAAATGTAAAGGTAGTGGTCTACTTAGTTGGCCATCACTACCTGAAATGAACTCGAAGGGTGAGCTGAGAAACGAGTAACTAGCTTGCTAGCAAAACTCTGCGCTCTTGGCTTTTCTTCCTAATTCTTCCTAATTTCGGGATGTTTTTTAACTAACATGGAAACAAAAAGAGTGGAGATCCCCTCCAGTGTATTGGACGACCTCTGCAGGTAACTGAATGCTAAGCCGACATTTACGATAGCAATGCTGTGGCACTAATATTTCTTACAAGGCACATGATAACAGTTCAGCACCTTCAGTTTTTATTCAGCGCGGACAACATTACACCTTTTGTGTTTCTCCAGTCGGTTCATCCTCCACATCCCCAGTGAGGAGAGGGACAACGCCATCCGGGTGTGCTTCCAGATCGAGCTGGCCCACTGGTTCTACCTAGACTTCTGCATGCAAAACACACCAGGCTTACCTCAGTGCGGAATAAGGGATTTCGCTAAAGCTGATATCCTTATATGATGCTTGAATGTTAATATTAAGAGTATAGATCACTTTGCCAGGCGTCATATTGCTGCGATTGCCCGTTTTTCCTCTTGCCATTTGTAGTTACTTGTTCTCCTTGATGGCTAGGAACTTTTTCATCACTGTCCGTTCCTTTTGCCCCACGGGGAGGATGTGCAGAAAGTTATAGAACAGTGGAAGGAATACAAGATGGGCGTCCCAACCTATGGTGCAATTATTCTAGACGAAGCACTAGAAAACGTGAGTAATTTATGCACAGTGATACTAAGAAGTAATATTTGATAGTTTATATAAAGTTATATATAACGATTGTACTACGAATTGAGGGATCCACCATTTTGACATAACAGGCACAACAGTATAATCATTAATTATTATTTTTATTTCAAAGTAGTAACATTTCTAATATCAAGTGTACAGCATGGGGTAAAAAACTTTATGGAAAAAAAGCCATAGTAGTTGGTGAATTTAATTGGTGTATATTACCCATGATATATAATTCCCATTTCCAGGCATTGCTTGTTCAGGGCTATCTGGCAAAGTCAGGGTGGGGGTTTCCAAAGGGAAAAGTCAATGAGGATGAAGCTCCTCATGATTGTGCAGTTCGAGAAGTGAGTACATTACCTTTTGCTATTCACTTTTGCCCATATGCAACCATTTATATCTGTCACAGCCAGTTGACGCTTTTGGTTCCTTCAAAATCTGTACCTTAGGTTTTGGAGGAGACGGGCTTTGACATCAAGGACCGCATTTGCAAAGACATGTACATCGAGCAGAAAATCACTGACCAGTTGGCCCGGCTGTACATCATAACAGGCGTGTCAAAGGATACCAAGTTCAACCCCAAAACAAGGAAAGAGATCAGGGTACAGTTAGTCCTTTTATTTACATGTGCTCCTTGTATTGATTTATAGCCAGTTGAGCTGTAATTGACACAAACGTGTTTTCATTTTCTTCTTCTGTTTTTCTTGTAGAACATTGAGTGGTTCCACATTGAGAAGTTACCATGTCACAGGAATGACATGACTCCAAAGTCTAAACTTGGACTTGCCCCCAACAGGTTTTTCATGGCCATTCCATTTGTAAAGTGAGTGTAGAGTAAGGTATCTGTCTAATATTTGGACTGCTTATTTCTTCATCTTTGTGTACAGTGTTGTTTGAAATAGAAATGGTCATTTTCACCATTGTCAAAACACAGCTTCTTTAGTAACTGTCTAGACATTTACTGTGCTTATGCTAACACCAGTAAACTAAAATACACTATTTATGCCTACTACACATTTAATACACATTCGAGTTCAACCAATAGAGGGCAGAAAACTTCTGTAAGCGGCTGTATGATGTCTGGTAATGTTGAACCCATGTACCTGAAATTGATACATTTCACCAAACAAGTATACAGCTTGAAACATGTGATTCAGGATTTAATTTCACTTTAATACTGCATTTCTATTGATAGCAAAAACTCTGCTCACCCTATACAGACCACTCCGAGAATGGATTGCCAGGCTGAAAGGGGAGTCCACAGACAGTGATGAGGATTTTACCAACAATGGCAGCACTCCGTGCAAACCTATGGAAAACGTTAGGTAATTTCCGTAGCATGGGCCTTATTAGATACTTAGATACTATTAGATTAGATATTAGATTATTAATTAGATACTAGGTACTTCTGTTCCAGCTCTCTTTTGAGCAGTAAGGCAACAGTCTTGCATTGTTATGCAGAGCTTTGAAACTACTCTGAATTTTAAAAATGATAAATATGATGCTATATAATCCACAAAAAACAGTCTCCTTGTGTTGTGTGTATTTGTCATATGTTTGTCATTTGTCATAGTGTATTATATGAGGCAACACATGAAACATGTGGTTAAGTTTGGCACAACCAATATATCAGCTATTTAAGAAAAGTTTGCAGGATTACATTTGGATTTCAATTCTACGGGTCACAATACAGTTTCATTTGTTCACACTGTATTGATATTATATACTGAAATTTGCAGTGCATTGATAGGATATAACTATAGTTAAACAGTGTCAATTATGAAACATGCATAATTTGTTTGATTGATATGGATTAGGGGACAAATTAGACCAAAATTAATTCATTTATAGGGTAAAGAACACAGGCCTGTGTGCTGTAGTGACTAAAATAACTTGTCATAACATGTTAACATACACACTAAAAATGCAGGTTTGTGTAACTTTATGTTACCGAAGTATTTTAATACTGAATGTCAAAGCTTCATGTTGCTCCTTTTTGTTTTTAAATCTGAAATCTATACAAAACATCTGTCTTGAGATTTGCTGATGTTGGTGCCCACTGTTGGACAGATACACTTTGTTCCAGTGGGGCATCTGTACTTCTGATGGCTACAGTGACAACTACAGGAGTATTTACAATAGTGAAAAATGAAACCTGCTCCTCAGTAAAACAATAAAACAACGGGGTTACAAGTATCTATAAGGATTTGCAGAATCAATTCTGAATCAGAAAGAAATAAAGTCACAATATATTGGAGGATTTTTTGGTTTTTCCTTCACCATGCCCATATTCTTTGGAAGACTATATTGCATACTACTGGAATTGCATCAACAGAAGCTAATTATTACATGATCATATTGTTATGTGTACTCAGAAGTAAAGTGTCAACAATGTCAGTGACGACATTGGTTGGCACTGCTTTGTGATTAACCCATAAGTATAATCTTAAGGCATCACTTTCTAGCAACAATAGTGGAAGGTCCTCATTGTACAATGGAAAATATTCCATATTTTATTCCACAAAAAATGTGTGTGTATATATATTTTGTTTGTTTCTGTCTTGTAGGTCAAAATATAGGCGTTGCCAGGGTATTGAAGCATCTCCAGCAGACGGATGGGGCAAACACAAACAACAGAAGTCCCTTGGACAGCTGAGCCAATACGAGCTCAATCAGGTCATAAAAGCCAAGGTTATAACTCGACAATCAACAATACAGTAGCATGAGGACTGCTGCAAATTTTCAGTTAGCAATTGAATATGCTGATATCACAATTAGGTAATTGTCATATGCATTTGCTAGACTGAGTAGTGCAATGACTGATATTTCATTGACTCACTGAATTACTTTGTTTTATCATGGATGGGAGTGTTTATGACCAGCACCTATTTTTATCTTGTTCCTTGTTAGCACTTACGAATACAGCTCTCAAGAGAAAGCAATACAGTTGAATGAATATGAACTTACGAATGTAGCTTCTACTGTATATTGTTTTGGGACTCTCTGGCCAGTAAGATGTTTTAACCCCAACTAGGTAAATTGACATGACTCACACATGTGGGATCATTGCATAATTTTGGTGTAGCACATCATTACATTACATTCATTTAGCAGACGTTTTTATCCAAAGCGACTTACAAAGGTGATAGTTGACACTGTGGGGATCAAACCCACGATCCTGAAACTGTCTCATGCTCTACTGACTGAGCTGTCCTTGAGCTGTCTTCAGCTTCACAAGTGCTGTTGGGACTGAACCTTTTGTATGCCAGTTTCCCTTTGGCAATGGAAATGCTCCTAGACTTAGCTGGCTTAACTTCCTGGTAGCGCAATTTAGGTGGTGGTGCTGTTTGCTACCACCAAAATCCCATTCAAGCCTCTCAGTCAGTGGATCTGAAGTGGTTGTCAGCCTTCCAGCCTTCCTTCCTGCTAGCGGTGATGTCACTGCTAGCCTTCCTGTTAGTGGTGACAGGAGGATCACAGGCTGCGTCAGTGCATTAGAGTCTCTGCACATTCTTGATGAATAATGCGCGGATGGTCCCGTATTGAAGCGTGGCTTCTCCCTAAACTGTTCTCTAAGGGTGTAATCGCACCTAGATTGTGAAAAGTTTACTTTTTCAGGGACCAGGAAGTTGACCATCAACTTTGTTTGAAAATTATGCTCCCCATACACATATGGTAGAATGTTAGTACTTCTGCTTCTATTACTACTAGTACTAAAAGTGTAAGTACTTTTAATACTAATAATACTACTACTGTTAATACTTTTAATATTTCTATTAGCAAGCAAGATTTTATACTTTTACTACTACTACCACCACCACCACTTAATGCTTTCTTTGTGGGCCTGCAAGCTCAGTCTGTAGTGCATGAGACTCTTAGTCTCAGGGTTGTCGGTCCGAGCCCCACATAGCTTTAGGTATCACCTTTGCAAATAGTTTTGGATGAAAGTGTCTGCTTAATGACTGTAATATACAGTCCCTCCAGGATGTTGCGATCGCAAGAATTAACACAAGTTCAACCAACTGCCGCAATACTTGCAAGAGCTTGCAATTTTGCCAAAACCCCGCAATATTCCCGCATAAAATGGCACAATGCTTCCACATTAACACTCCTACATGTTACATTAACACTCCTACATGTTACATTAACACTCCTACTTAACACTCCTACATGTTACATTAACACTCCTACATGTTACATTAACACTCCTACATGTTCGGGAGGTTGGTTATTTAAATATAGAATTTGCACCATTTGCTTTCTTGTTATCCTGAGCCTTTGATATGGTTACGGACAACTGGGACGAATCCCGGTGGGTCTTTGGGCCGGTTGGACGGGCCAGGCCGTGGTGTAGCCTAATCATTTTATAAACTGTTCAGGTTGATTTGCTGCTAACAGGCCGGTGACTACTTAGATGTGCTTCTCTGCTCCGGACCTCTCTCTCCTTTTCTCTGTGTCAAACTGGCAGCACTGACAGATTAGAGCGGGTCAACTAATGATGTGATGGTGTTACACCATTTACACAGCGACTGCATTAGTGGTGTAGAAAATGTTAATTTTATTACTTCACGGCAATATTTTGTATAGCATGCAAGTTGGCTATAAGGTAGCACCATTCCCCCACTATCGGCACAGACCAACCACTCCTACTCGCCTTCGTCTATGTCTTCCAGTAAAATTAAGTACAAACCGCTCACTCCGCCACCTACTGGCAGGTGCAATAAACCTGGAACTGACCAAATAACTACATGCCACAGTATATTATTAAACAAAACATTGAAGGGATTGGGCAGGTATTCAAAAAATATCTTTTTACAGGTGCTACAGTGGCAAACTGTAGATATGCTGCATTGCAGCCTAAAGGGAAACAAACAAACAAAAATAATGTAAAGACAACTAGGATTAAAAAGGAATGAAAGACAAAGAAAGGCACTAGAGAGGATCATGTGTAGTAAAACTATTTTTCAGCCGGCAGCCCCAGGAGGTGTTAATGTGTGATGATTACTACTTTAAAAAAAAAAACTTTAAAAAATGAGTAGGTAGTTTACAATGTTTTGGGGGGGATGGGGGGGCTCGAAATTGTCATCAATTCCTGCTGTTTTACCACAAGATAACACAAAAAATATCGCAAATTGCATCACAATTTTTGATAAAAAACTGCTCAATCATTTTGGGCCGCAATAATCAGAAAAAACCTGGTGGGACTGAATATATTACTAATACTACTACTGCTATTACTACCGCTTTATAGTTTTGCGCAAGTTAAGATTATTACATTTTTTGGGCCCTTTGGAATGATAAGATAGATAAACACAATGTGATTTAACAAATAAATATATATGTGAACCTCTAGGATAATTACTTCTCTGAAAGGGGGGTAATTGAAGTCAGTGAGGTAACAGCCAGGTGTGTGTTAAAGGTATCCTGTCATATGAAAACCTCCACCAGTCTATAGTCTACTGACGGATTGTATACAAATGGAGAAAATTCAGTGCCATTGCTACTCTCCCTAGGAGTGGGCATCCAGCAAAGATCACAGCAAGAACAGACTGTGTAATGGTCAAGGAGGTGACAAAGAACCCAAAGGTAACCACTAAGGATCTAACGTCTGTGTCCACGAGTCCACAATTAGAAAAACTCTAAACGAGTGGTGTTCATGGGAAGATACCAAGGAGGAAACCACAGCTCTCCACAAAAAACATTGCTGCCCGTCGCAAGTTTCCCAAAGACCACCTGGATGTTCCACAAGCTACTACTGGAACACTGTTCTGTGGACGGATGAGACAAAAATCATCTTTTGATTAACTTTTTGGCAAAAGGGCACAACCCTAACCTTATGTTTGGAGGAGAAAAAACACTACATACCAACAGCAAAATCTCATCCCAACCCTGAAGCATGTTGGTGGGAGCATTGTGGTTTGGGGCTGCTTTGCTGTCTCAGTCTCATAGCTTCAATCATTGAGGGAACAATGAATTCCAAATTCTATCAGGAAGTTCTATAGGAGAATATCAGGGTCACGGTCCATGATCGGAAGTTTAACAGAGGTTGGGTCATGCAGCATGACAGCATCTACTACAGAATAGCTTAAACAGAGGAAAATCCATTCAAATTTTGGAATGGCCAAGTCATAGTCCTGACCTTTAACCCTATTGAAATCGTGAGAAATCGTCATGGCCTAACCTGAAGCAAGCCGATCATGCATGATATACCAAAAATATCAATGAACTGAAACAGTTCTGTAAGGAGGAATGTCCAGAATACCTCTTAACTGTTGTGCAGGTCTGATAAGCAACTAAAGGAAACATTTGGTTGAGCTTATTGCTGCTAAAGGAGGTACCACCAGTTACTAAATCTCATGGTTCACATACTTTTTCCAATCCAAGCTGTTAACGTTTGAACAATATGTTCAATAAAGTACCATTTCTGTGTGTGTTGTGTTAAATCACATTGTGTTTATCTATTTTTAGGACTTAGATGAAGATCAGACCATTTTTAGGAGACATTTATACAGGAATGCAGGTAATTCAAAAGGGTTCACAAACATTTTCTCACAACTGTATATCAGGTCAAGCCTGCTTGGAGACCCACTAGTAAATGATTCCATATGAGCCCATTCCTTACATGGGGTATGTGTTCTTAGGAATTATCCACATCACCTATCCTGGGGAGCGAACTCACTATTCATATGGAATATGTAACTGGATAGAGACATAGACGCTCATAGAACCATGGTTACATCATAACTTATGTACTTTGCTCTGTAGAACCCAAATGTGAAAGGCAATGGGAGGAAATGTCAGGATTCTCCAAACATGAAGAAAGGGGCCAATGGCAGTGGAGTCAGCAACCAGCAGGTGAAAACCATAACAGTAAGTGATTTTTAGCTTCAGATTGTAATTCTTAGTACAGGGAGGTCAAACACAAATCTAAGGTTCTGAAAAAAGGAAAAATCAAAAGTCAAAGTATAAAATGTATCTTTTTTCCTTGTTCTCTTTGGTCTGGAATTGCCAATTCAGAGAACATTTCAGAGACCCGTTTTGCCCAATAACTTTGGCAACGTGTAACTTGGGATGACCAAATAGTTCTTGGCTAATTGCTTTAAGTGACATTTTAAATCACCAATACAAAATGGAATGAAGAGGGTGACAATAAATACCAGTTGATTAACATGTTTCTCATAAAATGTTTGGTAAAACCTGGTAATGGCAATAGTCTCGAGTCTCCAATAATGATCCTATGTCTTAAGACAAACTGCAGGTTGAAAGGACTTCTTAAGAGTCAACTAAGCATAATAGTTTGTGGCTTGTTAAATAAAACTGTAATGATGTTGAATTGTAAATGTATATATTAAACTATGTATTAGCTTTATCTACACTAATTTCATACATGTATTTGTTATATGTTATGTCAGATTGATTTAAGATGGATTTTGTTGTTGCCTCTGCATGGAATTATATTGCAAGCAGAATTTTAAGCAATGTACTCTATGCTACTCCCGCAGAAAGAGGAAAAAAGACTTCAACCCAGAAGACTGCAAGACAATTTTGATAAAGGTATGGTTGGTATAATTATTATCCCAAACAAACAAGACCATGGTTGAGATGATTGGTAGCCTCTGTCTTACACCAGTGGTATTGCTAATGCTAGTGTTTTGCAAAATTTGGACCCAGGGTTTAGGCGGGTCTTTTTTGGCAGTAGAGCAGAACTACTTTACTGCTCCAATCTGAGTCCGCTTTACCTCAACCAGAGACTGTTTAGCTAGCTGCTTTAGCGCCTCTGCCTTGCCAAATCACAGGCACAGTCCTTTCAAAAAAGTGATTTATGCCGCAATCCATTGCAAATCAGAAGTTGATAGTTCCTAGTCGGTATTCCCGACTTCCAATCTAAATATGTTCGAGTGCATCTGCTCGGGAAAACATGGACGCCCACAGCAAACTCCTGTTTGTATGGCAAGTCTCTGAATTTCACAAGCATCTAAAGAGGACCTATATCAGCTACTACAGCACCATTAGTGAAGAGAAACGGTGCAGATAAGTAGGCTAGTACTACAACCTAGTAAAGACTTCTATCTCGTAACGTTGAGCACAAATCAACCGAATTATGTTACAAATGTTAACTACAACATGTTTTTAAAAACTATGAAGTAAAAATGTATGCAAAGGGCATTGTGTTTACTGTTCATGTGCCGCTATATTGCTGTGACAGCTGTCAGGTGTGTTTACAGTGTATTCAGAAAGTATTCAGACCTTCACTTTTTTCACATTTTGTTATGTTGCAACTTTATGCTAAAATCATTTTTCCCCTCATCAATCTAAACTCAATACCCCATAATGACAAAGAGAAAACAGGTTTTTTAATACATTTTCAAAAATTTCTACAAAGAAAAACTGAAATATCACATTGACATAAGTATTCAGACCCTTTACTCAGTACTTAGTTGAAGCACCTTTGGCAGTGATTACAGCCTTGAGTCTTCTTGGGTATGATGCGACAAGCTTTGCACACCTGGATTTGGGGATTTTCTGCCATTATTCTCTGCAGATCCTCTCAAGCGCTGTCAGGTTGGATGCGGACCGTCGTCAGTGGACAGCCATTTTCAGGTCTCTCCAGAGATGACTCTTAGAATTGAGGCCAAACAGTTCAATCCTGATTTCATCAGACCAGAGAATCTTGTTTCTCACAGTCTGAGAGTCCTTTAGGTGTATTTTTGAAAACTCCAAGTGGGCTTTCCTGTGTCTTTCACTGAGGAGAGGCTTCCGTCTGGCCACTCTGCCATAAAGCCCAGATTGGTTGAGTGTTGCAGTGATGGTTGTCCTTCTGGATGTTTCTCCCATCTCCACACAAGATCTGTGGTGCTCAGCCAGAGTGACCATCTGGTTCTTGGTCACCTCTCTTGCCAAGATTTTCTCCCCCGATTTCTCAGTTTGGCTGGGCAGTCAGCTCTAGGAAGAGTCCTGGTTGTTCCAAACTTATATTATATATTAATATATTTATGGAGGCCACTGTGCTCTTGGGAACCTTCAATGCAGCAGAACTTTTTTGAAGCCTTCCCCAGATCTGTGCGTCGACATGATTGCTCTGATATGCATTGTCAGCTGTGAGACCTTATATAGACAGGTGTGTGCCTTTCCAAATCATGTCCAATCAGTTGAATTTACCACAGGTGTACTCCAGTTAAGGTGTAGAAACATCTCAAAAGATGATCAAGAGAAATGGGAGGCACCTGAGCTAAATTTAAAGTGTCATAGCAAAGGATCTGAATACTTATTTCAATGTGATATTTCAGTTTTCCCTTTTTTTTTAATTTGCAAAAATTTCTAAAATCCTGTTTTTGCTTCGTCATGATGTAGATTGATGAGGGGGAAAAATGAATTTAAACGATTTTAGCATAAGGCTGCAACGTAACAAAATGTGAAAAAATGTAAGGGGTCTGAATACTTTCTGAATGCACTGTATATCGGCAAACTCAGACCAGTTGGATTTTGCCCGAGTTTCTGACTGGAAAGTCCGACTTGAATGACTATTCTATTGCTTTTTTCCGAGTTCTGAGTATAATGGATTGCACCATTATGGTGCACCATATCTTTAGACCTACTAGGAAGATTGTTGGCTAAATTAAAGTAAAAATCTCACATTTTTCTCACATCTTTTCACAGTTACGACTCCATGCAGCACCACCATTGGGCACCAGACAGTCAACAACAGAGACAGTGAGCACCTGCTCTCTTCCAGTTCCTTCCTCAATTTCAAATTTGACAGGGAAGCAATCATGAAATGTTTTGACTCCTCTTATGGCCAATGAACTGCTGGGCCTCTTCTTTAACATAATGCTAGCTTCTCTGCCTCAGAGACTTTTTTTAACCTTTTTTATCGAGGGAAGGGTTTTGCTGAACATGCCTTTTTTTTTTTTTTTTTTTTTACATTGGCATGCTTCTCATTTATACAGTAACACATTCACACCTGGGAGCTGCCCATTACAACCACAGTCATATGCTGTTAGCCAACATCCACTCAGCTCCACTGGAGCAATCAGGAGTTAAGTGCCTTTCTCAAGTGTAACACAATGATAATATTTGAGAAGTGGAGAGCATTACTCGTTTGATTTTCCTGCCCAGATTTTAAAAGCCAATTCAGACAATGGTCCAGCTGCTCACAACCTTTAGACTAATGCCTTGTGTGTAGTGTTCATAAGTGTAAGTCCATAAGACCTAAGTCCTGACAACTTCATGGTCTTCTGTCAGAGTTGTATTTTTATTCAGTTCAGAGTAATCGATTTAATGGCACTGCATTTGTCCAAGGCTGAAGCCTAATTTTATTGCTTTGTCTTTGAATACAGTAAATGATGTGCTTGCATCTATGGGAGATTGACATGGAAAGTTAAGATTCAGTCCCTAAAGAAAGGTTTATTCAGATCAAACATCAGTCTTTTAAAGGCAAAAAGATCAAAAGCTTTGACAAATGGCATGGATTTTACCCAGTTCTCGCAATGTTTTCATGAATTGCCTCTAGTGGAAAATTGCAAATGCAATATCCTAGTAAAGATGGACCCAAAATAGTTAAGTGTTTTTTTTTTGTTGTTTTTTTCCTTATTAAGCACTTCATAGTCTCAACATTGGTAATTTTCTCCGTTCTTCCAACTGAGTTTCCAATTTGTTCAGGCAACTCATGAGACCTGAAGTGAGAGTAGGTATTCGCACTGTACAGTGTTGCTTTGTGCTTTATACATAAAATACTATAAATTCTACTCAGGAATGTAAAATGTAAAAGAACATTAACTTGAGAAAGGAACAAGCATTGGTTTATGTAGTTATAATGTCAATCTGTGAACTCCATATGTTAGTTATGTCTGATTTGTCTCCAGAAGCAGTTGTTGAATGAATGCTTTATCTGCAGACTGATCCACTTCCCATGTGCTGTTTGTCTGTGGTTTGCAGCAGAGTTGGCTCCTGCAAGGCTGTTGCTAGATGCATATTGCAGTTTCCTTTGAGAAGCTCCTGTTAGGATTCCAGGGACCAGTGGTCCTCAATCATGGTCCCTCCTGATCCACAAGTCTACCGGTTTTCATTCCAAACAAACACTACAGCAGCTCATTTCACTTATTAGCACCTTCAACCAGAGAACAAGAACTAATCAGTGAAATCAGCTGCTGTAGTCTTTGGCTGGAATGAAAACTTGTAGATTCTTGGACCTCCACAGACCATGGTGGAGAACAACTGCCTTAGACTACCCGTAACATAACAAATTGCTCTCATAAAGGGCCCATTGTCGGTATCTCTGGCCACTGCATTTGAAGAAATAAAGCAACAGTTTTGACTATTAATCTTTTTGAACACACAAAATGTAATAGATGAATCACTGGTTTTCAAGAAACTTTAGTCTAAAATCAAAATAGCCCAATCCACCCACTGTCTAGCCAAGATCTTCATTTTCTGAAGGGAATGTTGCATACATTTGTTAAAATGTAAGATGACAAAATCTTGACTTGAAATTCCTGTAAGTAACTGTGATATTTGTTATGGCCATACCTTGAAGTCAGTGGGAGTTGTATGTTATTGATTGTATAGTTGGTGATCTCAAGTTATGATTGGCCACAGTGGAGTGTTATGACTTTCAAGGTGAATGTTAATAAAGTCAGTATCTTGTTGCTTTGTTTTTTTTAATTTTTTAATTAAATTGTTTTTAATTTTTAATTTCTGAAAATAACAGATGCTTTCTAATTGGTGAGTATGTGTGGTGTCATTTCTTTACTGTCAATTGATTTTCAACTTTGAGTAGGCTTATATTAGGCTTGGTGTAGACTTTGGTTGGACTTTGTTGGAATGAAAACCTGCAGACTCTTGGCCATCCACCTGCCACATGGTTGCCTGTCCCTAATTTAGAGTCTCCAATCCACTTGCATGGAAGAAACCCCGGTGAACACTGGGAAAACATGCAAACACAGAAATGAATGGGAATCAACCCCACAACCTGGCTGCAAGCCCAAACACCTAGATGCCATGATATTCCTGTCATTTTCTGTCAAAATTCACATTCACATTAAATATAACCTTAATTTTGGGAAGCCCCCCATTAAAGCATCATTATAGTTCATGCAATGCATTCTGACAATATATAACTTTGAAAAATGCCATGTGAGCAAACCCATGTCATGGCATTTTCAATCTAGTGGGTTTTGAGACATCGATTCCCTACTTCGAAGATTTACACTTCAAATAGGCACAAGGAGACAAGAATACCAACCATTAGGAATTAGGCTTTCTGTCCCTTTTGTAAAAGAATGAAGATATTCTCTGCATCATGACCTGGGGATATGGAATGGTATTGACCTGTAATATTGGTACTATAAGCTGCACTGACACAATTCACATAGCTGTATTTTATAAATGGGGTTCGTATGTATCTACAAATTCCGGTGCCCAGAGGTTGAAGTTATCATCAGAGGTAAGAATATTCCTTGATAATAGCATATGGAGATGGCCAAGTTTGTGTGTGTGAACACTTGCAACTAAAACACTTCACATAAGAGGGTAGGGTATGACATGGTTTCAAAAAAGAGAAAACTCCACAGTATGCAAAGCTACAGGATCCCCAGGCAATCCCGTGGCAAGAGATGATGATGCAGGAATGATAATGGCCACCAAGGAGAATTATGTGCAAATGCGTCAAATGTGTGCATCGCATAGGAAACAACTGATTTTTTTGGCCAGCAAGAGGGGGAACAGGGGAAATTGTATAGTAGAACTAACTTCTTTATAATATCTTATATATTTTATTAATATCTGGCACAAACAAGAAATTTAAAGCCTCCCACAACTAGGCTGTGTACTGAGCCAAAAGTATTTGCCTACTTCATGAGCACCCAGAAATGCCTGAAATTCCAGCTTTTGGCACAGTTGTATCAATTACCTTATTCTTTTCTAAATAACTAAATAGCCTATGTGCCAGAACGCTATAGAATCACCATTCACCATTAAGTAAGCTAATAGGTGTAAACTGATTAATAATTTCTTTCTCTTTCTCGAGTCTTTCTCTTTGGGAATGGAAATTCTCCCCGCTCTACACCATGCATTAGGAATAGGCTTCTTCTGGGCTAACTTAAGTTCATTATGACAAAAATGTCAGCATATCCAGTGCACTTTTTTACAATTAATTGGGGACTCCATTAGGCCCCGGGGCTGAAGAAGCCCTTGCACGCCTCATTACATCTTGTACCTCTTTCCACTTTGGTGGGCTAATGTCAAACAGAAATTCTGTCTCTCCAATTGGTGGAATTTTGGGGGAGTGCTTTCTCATTACAGACATTATTACAGTATAGTAAGATGCCGAATGTTAAGGTAGGGTTGTCTTCTGGACCCAAATTGCAAACACAGACAAGGGGAGTAAGGAAAAGTGGATTTAATGAGGAATAAGGTGATGGGATTGCAGGAGGTGAAGAGGTTAGGCAGGTTAGAGCTGGGGCAGGCAGGCAGATGAGGGGGAAGCAGGCAGGCAGGGTGGTAGCGGTGTGGACAAGACGAGGAGACACACTGGGAGATGGGTTCAGGGAATCCTGGGCACAGGAGAACACTGTTAGCATAAGCAAGAGACAACACAGGGAGCTACTCAGGTAAGTGACCACACTAGAGCGCGGCTGCCACAGAGTAGGGGAGAACAATCTGGCAACGAGTGGGTGAATAACCGGGGTTTATATGCTGCTGGGTTGATGAGTTGATGGGAGACAGGTGTGGAGGAGAGGCAGGAGCCAGGAGAGGGAGCCACACACACACACAGTCTGACAGTGAGAGACAGACAGGGGAGGTGGAGATACAGAAGGGAGGCAGGCTGCTTGCGGTGCTGTTCTCCAAATTGACACAGCTTAATACTGATTGGTCTGCACATATATACACTCTGCGATGCATTGCTCACGGCGTAACCACAACAACGCTCTCCAGCGCACTCACTACTGCTGCATTGTGTCTGTGGACACATTAATCCCTGACAAAAAACAAATTGCTCAAATTGGCTTGTGCTTGCGGATTCCAATTCAAACCAACAGCAACGGGATTATATCCAAAACTACCACTCCCAGAACCAGAACATAATTCAGATGACCTTATGGCATGGGCAGCAGTGTATAGGATAGCAGCTGCCTCCACAAAATCAGCCACCGCCTCCTCAAAATCAGCCACTGCCCCCACCAAATCAGCCACCAGCACAGCCTCTGCCTAACGTACAATTGGAACTCCCCTGCCAAATGAGAGGGCAGATGAGGCTGCAGCACCAGCCTCTAATTCCTCATCATTGTCCAGAATAAGAAAAAGACAGATAAAGCCTCAGTAAACCAGCATCCAAGTCGTAGCAGTTATAAAACTCTGGACACCTAGTGAATTATAATAACTTTCATTTTTAGAGCGCCTTTCAAGGTACCCAAGGCACTTAACAATAGAAGAAAGATAACTAGATAAGAACAAGAATAAGAATAAGGTGAAAAACAAAAAAACAACCAGGCTAACAAGTAGGAAGACAATACGACAAACAAATGACAAAGGACAAAAAAGCAGAGGCCACAATTCAGCAGCTGGGTCCAAAGGCCTGGCCAGTGAGTTCCAGAGGGTGGGGGCAATCACTCTAAGCAAGGGTGCAAGGATGACTCCCAAAACCCGCAACAGCATTCGACAGATTTTTTCTTTCTTATACATTCTTCATACAAGCCTTCTCAAGTGGAAGCAAGTACCTGCGATATTAAAAAAAAAAGTCAGAGAATGAGTATTACTACAGGCCACACAGAACAGAGCAAGAAAAGAAAGACAAATGAGAGAAGAAGGAAAGGAAGTGTTGTGTTACTTAACAAGTCTTAAGGCAGCATGAGGCAGGCACAGCTCCCTCTTTACATTTCCTATTTTATAACAGACGATATTTGTGCATATGTTAAAAAGGAAGAATCCAAAATGCCAAACTGATTTTTAAGTGTCGCTAAAGATCTGTACGACTGTGGTAATGCCAAGCCTCTGCCAAATTTTATTACTTAACGTGCATCCTCCCACTGAGAGGATGGGGTTACACCAGATGGGACAGGATGGAAGAGCCCCTCGATGCTAAATCTCCTGTGCAGCTTCACAATGGAGCATGAAAACCTCATAACAGTGTTATCCAATAAAGGTGGAAAAAACAGTACCACAATGATGCCAAGATATGTCCTTATTTCCAGATATGATGGTCTTCTCTGGCCATTCCCAGCTGCCTACCGGAGAGTCGGATTTGTAGGCCCATGTCAATAGTTACTTTGCATTGTATGAAAGATAATACTGAAATACATCTGGGACTCCTAGACCCCCCTTGGATCTAGGTATAATTAATTTCTTGTAAGCGATTCCTTGTAAGGAAATTTAAGAGGGATAGATGCAATGATATTAGTAGTCTTGGTAAGACATTCATTTTCAATATTTCTGCTCTACCCCATAGAGACAATGGTAAGACTATCCATCTGTTGATGTCATACTTGATGGACTGAAGGATGCCAGGGCCATTAAGGCTTTTAGTAATAGGAGATATGATGTTGATTCTCAAATACTTTTTTTTTCAAAATAAAAGGGGTACCCATTAGATCAAATTTAAATGTGTGTGAGTTAAGTGGAATTGCTTCACTCTTGTTCCAATTGATCTTGTATCCTTGCTTAGGGTGAGCACAATATCATCAGCATACATATTCAATTTAAAATTGTGTCCATGAAGGTTCACACAGTGTATATCAATGCTAGAGTGGATTGCACATGCTAATGGTTTGAGGGCAACTATGAAGAGTAGGGGACTCAGTGGACAACCCTGCCTAACGCCACGATGTAGGGGGAAGGGTTTTGAGACTAATTCATTAGTTCTAACAGAGGAACTACCCAGCTAGTGAACTTGGGACCAAATCCAAATGTTTTCATCGTATAAAATAAATAGGGCCATTCTATCTGGTCAAAGGCTTTCTCAGCATCCAATGATGCTGCTCTAAGGAAATGACTGGTGTCTGTGTCTCATGGGTGTGTCTCTCCCCTCTCCACATGAGCTGCACGGGCAAGGCTGATGCCCATCAAGCCTGAGTGTGGGTGTCGGCTGGCCAATGGGGAGCCTCCAGGTTCCAGGCCCTGGAGTTTTAAAAGGGGAAAGATACAGAGACGAGAGTTTTTTTGTTTGCCGGCCGGTCAGACAAGAAATTGTACAGCGAACGCAAGTTGGAGCGAGGCAGAGGGACAACAGACGATTGTTTTAATACTGTTTGTTAATGAGTTTTTATCTGGATATGTTTTTATTTGTATCGGGTAACTATGCAGACAGCAGGTTTTAATTCATGCATGATTTACAGGAGAGCTCTGGTCAGGGGAACTATTTATAGTTTTACTAGTTTTACTCCATTGGTTTTAAGTTTAATGTGTGTTGTGTATGTTTTTACCAGTGTGTATTTGATGGTGTTTTATTTCTGCTAGAGGACATTAAATAGTTTTTTGACAAACAAAAAAGACTGACAGACTCTTGGCTAGACTGCTAAAACAACAAGATGCACATAATGAGCCTCATTCACGAAACGTGTGTATAATTAGATTTGATCATAAAGTTTCTATGAACACAGTGCCATTCATCATCATTTTTGTTCGTATCTGAATTTTTTGTTGGTACAATCAAAAGACACCGGGGCGCCAGCAAGGAGGGAGCTGCGGTAGTCCAGGCGGAAGATAACAAGAGCCTGGATGAGCATCTGTGCTGTCTCGTCAGTGAGGAAGAGATTAATCTTCCTGATGTTGTAGAGTAGGAATCTGCAGGAGCGTGTCATTGATGCGATGTTTGCCGAGAACGACGTTGGTCGCCCAGGGTCACACCCAGATTCCTTGCTTTCCAAGTTGACGTCACCACAGCATTATCAATGGTGATGCCCAGGTCTCGGTGCAGATGACCCTTCCCCAGGAGGGACACCAGCTCAGTCTTGGTTGTCCAGGTTGAGCTTCAGGTGGTGCATTGACAGGCATGCAGTAATGCGTGCCTCCACTTGTGTGTCAGAGGGGGGAAATGACATGATCAGCTGGGTGTGATCGGCATAGCAGTGGTAGAAGAAGTCATGGGAGCGGATAACAGAACCAAGAGATGTTGTGTAGAGGGGACAAAAGAGGACCCAGAACCGAACCTAGCGGAACCCCAGTATTCAGCCTGCATGGTTCTGACACAGACCCTCTCATCGTCACCTGGTAGGAGCAACCCGTCAGGTAGGATGCAAACAGGGAGAGTGCAGAGCCTGAAACACCCATCCCCTCAAGGGTGGAGAGGAGGATGTGGTGGTTCACTGTGTCAAATGCTGCAGACATGTCCAGGAGTATCAGGACAGAGGAGAGAGAGTTTGCTCTAGCGCCATGGAACGACTGTCACTGCAAGGAGGGCGACCTCGGTTGAGTGACCCACCTTGAACCTGGACTGGTGGGGGTCAAAAGACCTCAAAGAGGTCAAGTGTTGGTTTCTTCAGAAGGGGGAAGTAGTGGTCAGAGAGCTGGAGAGGAGTGACAGAGAGGTTAGCAGTGGAACAGTGTCCAGCTGGTTGCCAGCCTTGTGGGTAAGAGGAGATGAGGAGAGGGATAGGTTGAAGGAGGACAGGAAAGAAAGCAGAGAATCAAGCTTCTCGGTCTGGATGTTGAAGTCACTGAGAAGGAGTCCAGAGCCATCGTCAGGGAAGTGGGAGACTAGTGTGTCAAGCTCCTCCAGGAACTCACCAAGAGGGCCTGGCGGGTGATAAACAACCGCAATGGTGAGTTTGACTGGATAAGAAAAAGTGACAGCATGAAATTCAAAGGAGGAAGGAGGGAATTGTGAAATAGAAAAAAAGAGAGTATTTCCATCTGTAGGAAATTAGCAGGCCAGTACCATCACCTCGCCTCGCAGCTCTGGGAGTGTGAGAGAAAGAGTACTGACAGAGGTGCTGGTGTGGCAGTGTTTTCTGGAGACAAATGAACTCAGAACTCAGCTTTCGGCACAGCCGACTAGCAATTCCAAGGCCCCCCTGCCACCATTAGTGGTGTCGCGGCGCCTGGGTGTGACCCAGCGACCACCGGAAAGAGGAGTAGACAGGAATAGGAAGCAAGCAAATGGTAGTTCACAGTACAATGACAGAATTTAAATCATAATATGAAAAGAAGAAGCGCCCAATCTTTGAAGGCCGTCAATTTAAGTTGGACTTGAAAAAGTCGGCCGTGGCCTTTGTTCACTCTAGCCTTCATTTGCTTTCAAAGCAGCAGTGCATCCACTGATTGCTAATTGTCTGCCAGGAGTGCAGGCCCCTCCCAGACAATTAACAAGGCAATTGGCCTAATTTGGGTGAAACTACCTTCAATTGGGGGTATGACACAAACAGAAACTGACCAACTAGCAGCTAACATATGATAACTATTGATTAAAGCACTAGTACTGAAGCAGTCTAAGTACAGCTAATAGCAACTTGATAAGCAAGAAAAATATACTCAGCCTATTCTAGATGAGTCAGGCGGTTCAGAATCCCTCCAGAAGTTAAAATACACACATAATCTGTATCTTAATCTTAATCCTGTATCTTGGGTAATGGGTTGATCTGATGGACTGAACACCTTACAAATACAATTGTATAGTCTTACCATCTGATGAAGATGCAGCCTGGATTTGATCTGTGTCCAACTCCAATGCCTCTCCAATTATGGAACTGAACTGCTCTGATCCATGTCGGATAGCGCCACAGTGCTCTGCCGTCCTATGGCTAATAATATGCGATTACTTCTCACTTCTCATTATTCTTTTTTTGCAATCTAATTTCATGTCGAACTATTTCTTTTTTACCTCAGCAAAGGTGCGTGTTTCTGCTGAAACAGCATTGACAGCATCAGTCATTTCTTGCCATGCTTTACTTTTATCAGTTCCTGTGACTCCACTGCTTATGCTTCTGAAAATTACATTTTAAGTGCATTCTATCATAAGCTATAACTATGCAATAGCCTATGGATTCGGCAAGTTTTTATTTTATTCATCAATCAAGATTTTTAAAGATCATATCAATATCTTTACTGATCATCTTAAGAAATGTAAAGATCCTAATACAATATTTAAAGATATTTAGGGATCCTATCAAGAACTTTAAAGATTCTAAAAGGATCTTTAGGGATCCTATCAAGATATTTAAAGATCCTAAACAAGACGTTTAATGATCCTGGCAAGATCCAGCAAACAGGATCCTACAATATCCTAATCAAGATTTTAACCAGGGAATGTTACAATCCTGCATGTTCAGAAATGCTTACTTAAGATCAAAAATCAATGACTGATATTAGACAACCAATAATGATAATAACTCAATAAAAACTCAAAGAAGTTGTATTTTTACATGCAGGTAAAATTCTAGTGTCTCAATATAGCTAATTTATCTATTGAATAGACATCAAAATGCCACTTCTTCAGATATGGAAACAGATATTAACTACCGTGTCACTGGCTCAGCGTCTATTTGAATGTTATCACATAGCTCTAAACAGAACAATGGCTGATGAGAGATACAGATTATTTTATTTTTATTATCATAACAGTTAGAATTTAGCTTCTCTGCCATCCTGTTAGCTTGAAGTGATGCGTGTCCCATTTCATACAGATAGAAATGTGGAATGTGTGGAATGTGTTAAATGTGCTATATACTGTAAATACATAAGTATGACACCATAATTCAATGGAAGACAAGACAATGGTTTCTGCTCCTCAGTTACGACACTAAGGATGATATTTGTATAGGACCAGTTTCAGTATCTTTCAATTAATTTTATATGATATATTCCAGAATTTTCCTCCCTGGATCCATAAAGTATCTATCTATCTATCTATCTATCTATCTATCTATCTATCTATCTATCTATCTATCTATCAATCAATCAATCAATCAATCAGACACCTCATTTCAGATGTTGCTTTTGATTCATTATTATTATTTAATAGCATTATATCATATTATAATAATAATGTATCTATTTTTATTATACTTCACATGCGGATTAAGGTGGCGTAGTGTAATAGTATACTTTAAGTGTAATCTGTAGTGCAAATGATAGGATATCTCCCCATTTATGATAAATCCACTTTTTGTGTCAATGTTGCCTTTAGTCCTGTTCTGTGATATTATTGCAGTGGAAGTGGACTTTGTACACAGAGGGAGTGAGGAAGAAAAAAAAAAAGAGCCAGCAAGATACAAGCAGTCTCCTCTAATGCAGTAGTGTGTGTGTGTGTGTGTGTGTGTGTGTGTGTGTGTGTGTGTGTGTGTGTGTGTGTGTGTGTGTGTGTGTGTGTGTGTCCAAGCACCTTAAGCAGCTTCCAGGGCCATGATTGGAGACTGATGCCTTTATAAAGCCCTGCCCAAGTGACCAACCTGCTGGAGCACTCAGCTGCCTTGACAAACTCACAACACTATTAGAGGGAGTGATAGATTAAGAATTCAAGATTGTTGGATTTGAAGACTCAATTGCATTGTGATACCTTCTCTATTGCTCCCTTGAACTTGATTGCTGGCAATTCTTTCACTGAGGATATCCAAGACAGAAATTGATCACAAAGTACTACATTATCTTACCACAGACAACAGTCAATTCAAGAGTCACCTACCAGACCACGCTACTGTGATAATGCTGAAAATCTTCACCCTCCTCTTTCTCCATGATGTGTTGCTGAGTGTCTCTTCCTCATCATCCTCTTCCTCGTCGTCAGAGGAGAGTGGGGAGCAGGACAGTGGGGAGACCCATCCGAAGAGTGAGTTATGATTAGCAGATAATATGTTAGCTCTGTATTTATTATAAGTTGCTAATGTTATTTAAAGTCAATTCATGATGCCTCAAACTGGAGAAACTCAAATTTCGTGCAGGGAAAAATAACTTCAGTATATTGACTAGTATTAGTATCCCTCTGGCCACAAACCCAGCAGCAAGAAATGCAACTAAGAAGACATTAGACTTAAGAGAAATCATATTATTTAATATCAAATTAATCAATAACCACTTTGCCAAGACAGCCACTCATCAGAAACATTTTTAAGCCTATTGAAAGAGCCTGAACTTTAAGCATGTGTTTAAGTCAGTAAGACATTATTAAAACAAAAGGAAAACACATTCAATCACCAATCACACACTGAGATTTAAATAGCCAAAATCATTTAAATTTTCTGATTAGTCATCTTATTATGGCATTAGGAGTAATAACTATTTAGATGAAAGACTTACTTGCACAGTTGTATCTATTGGCAATAAGGTTTTAAACTAAACATCCACTTTTCTCGCAGTAATTTATTCATTATATTTTGGCTGCATATAAAATCGTTGGTTAATAAACTGGCATGGATGGCAGCAGTAATACAAATCCCACAATGACAACATGTGATAAGCTCTTTATAGGCATTTCACTTTGAAAATCTGAAATAACTTGACTTCAAGGACAGGAGCTGAGCTGGGGAGTTCAGTAGAAAAAAAAACTACTGTTGAGGCAGATTTTTTGACAATGTCTTGACAATGCAGGAGTTTAGTTTGGTATGAAGCAGCTGCATGAAACATGTTGAGTACTGTAATGTCCAAAGCAATTAAGTGTGATTTTGGACAGTAATGAAACAAACTCAAATGATAATTTGTAATTTGTTTGTTTGAACTAAACAAATGTTTGTTTTTTAATTTACTTTTACAAAGAAATTGTTATGTGAGGGTCCTGTGATTGGGTGGTTGTTTTGTAACAAAGAAACCTCACATTTAGCTGAGATGAAGTAGATTACTTTCATTCTTGTTCACTTCATCATGATTTTACACATGTTGAAACAGTTTGTCAAAATGTTTTACAATTCATTCATTTGTGCCTTGATACTCTGTTTTCAAAAGGTGCCCTTGTTGGTACATCATGTGGATCAGTGATTCAAAATGTGTAGCTTAATTATTTCTGGCCATGTATGTTGCAAGGAATCAGAAAATATACCAAACATTTTAGCTAATTGTTCATCTAAAACATCAGCAGTAAACATTCGGTTTTGGTGTCACTCCCTCAGAATCAAAGAGCAATGGCTCCTTTCTAGACCCGCTATTTTGCACCAAAGTTCAACAATGATAGAGAGAAATCCATTGTGGCTTCTGAATGCATGACTTTTTAAACTCAAAAGGTTGGGCTTCATGAGAATGACAACTATGAGAAAATACTTTCTGCACTTATTGATGCTAGGAAACACAGGAAATCACTAACTGAAGTAGAAGGTTGAGGGAAAGTGGGTACACCAAGAAAGTAAATTACAAAACTTCATCACAAAATAACTTGCATTGAACATCGCAATTTCATTATTTGCAAGAGTAGGGAGAGTATCTTCTGAATTATAACTGGAATTCCAGATCAGATGGGAAAATCTGAAGGGGAGAAAGTGAATGACCACTACTCTCTCCTCCCTCAATATTTGTATTACGTATCGTACTAATCGTCAAGGTGCCCTTGAGCAAGACACTGAAACCCCAACTACTCCAGTTTAACTATTATTATCAAGCAGAGCATAGATGAAAAATTGTATGGACAGTGAGGAAACCTTACCTCAAATAAATAAATAAAAATATATCACAAGGGAGAGTTCCCAATTTGTCTACAGTCTTTTATCACTACCAGTTAATTCCTTTGTTAGTGTTGTCTTTTAGTAAAAAGTGCTTACCACCTAACTGCAAGTAAGCTTAACCTCTGAGGAAACAACTGTGGGAAGGAAGCTTTGGCCAGCTGAGCTCTTTGAACCCTTAGATAATCATTGCTCAATTTAATTTTTTTCCTGATTCTAGTGATCTGGGTGATGAAAATGCAAGATAGTGGTGAAACTGACCTAAAATTCAGCTCTATTCAGACACTGTTCTCCCTGTTGCCTCGCAGTCCGAGGCGAATGGCAGCTTAGGACCCAATGAATAACTTCCACTGTAAATCCCAGTGAAAGCTGCCTTGTAAGAACACAATAAGCCATGGTCTGGCTCTTAAGACCTTTGTGTGCCTTCGATACCTGGCCCATTCCACCTGAGCCCCTTGGCAGTATAATGGGTACATTCACACAGTGGCATACAGTTTGGGGGTGTGACTGGGCCAATAGGGTAATAATAGATACTGATGAAGAATCTTGAGTGATACACACCACTTGACTTTGCAAATATCTGTTGCTTTCAGAATACTGTAGCTTTCTGTTGCCAACATGCAATTCACTGCCATCCAAAATACTTTACAAACTGGTGGATGGTGGATTCTGGGGTATGATTCCACATACGTCCAAGTCTGCCTGTTGAAAAATCTATGGTCAGATTTTATCTTTCATATTTGACTCTGGTAGGACAGACCTGATGATTCCCATCACAATTGTAACAGGAATGTTAGAAATGTTATTGAATGTGTTATTGAATTTTTATTCATTTTTTTCAATCATTCTGTGTAATGATGTTTATTATTGATAACAAATCATAAATGGTACATTGGCCTGATACTTTTGTTATATATTTGCATTCAAATTATCTGTCATTTTTATAGAAGATGTATCAATTATCTCTCTGTTTGTCAATCGTAGGTGCATCTAATGAGCACTGGGGATACAAAGGTAATTATGGTACCATAATAACTGATACTAAACTGATAATAAATGATACTTCATATCTTTTCTTTGACATTGTCCACATAGCCTACAGTTCTTGTTATAGTATTGGTGTGACATTTTATGTCTAAGGTGATTTTGTTGCCACAGATAACCTACTGTGATGATTAATTTGCTGTTCTCTTAAAATAGACACTGCAGATAAGCATCTGTGTAATTTCTTCGCTGTTATATGCATAAAGAAGAACACATTCCTACCACCTTAACTGGTGGCAAATGGTCTGATGGCAGTTCCCTTTACCATGTGTTGGCAATTTCACTGGTATTGTCAAACTCATACAACTGAACTCATGCAAGTTGAATTAATTTTAAAATGTGCTGTATGACTGAGGGAGTGCATGTATTTTATGATTTACCCAGTCACTCTGTATAGGGTTATCATTGTGATGTTCACATGAACAGATCAGGAGGCCTGGTCCACAGCATTCCAGCACTGCAGTGGAAAATCCCAGTCACCAATCAACATTGACACTAAGGCAGCCATCTATGACCACAGGCTGCCTCTTATGACACTGGATGGTTATGATCTGACTGATGGCCCTGGACTCACCTTGTTGAACAATGGACATACCTGTAAGTGGTCAGGTCAATGGAGTTAGCTGTAGTTAATAATCATAAAAATGGTATCTTTAAAGTAAGATGCTGAAGTTTTTCTAGATGGTTGTGATGACAGGTGAGGTAGTTTGCATGTTACATGTTAAAAAACCCACGTAAAAATCCTTGCAACAAATCAATGCTGCTAAAATTCTAAGTTTGTATTTCAGTGTCATCTTATGTTTCTTTCCAGTGCAGCTAATCCTACCTAGCACCATGCGCATTGTCACTGGGTTCGGGAGAATTTACCATGCTGCTCAACTGCATTTCCACTGGGGGACTGTTGAGGTTCCAGGGTCAGAACACACCATAGACAACATCCATTTCCCTGCAGAGGTCAGTGAAAAGGGTTAAAAGGCCTGGTCCATAGCATCAAGATCATATACTGTATGTTGTCCCTATAAAACCTTTAGTACAAGCTAAAATGTTGCAGAAATCAAGGACCTTTTTTCTTTCCAGATCCACATGGTTCATTACAACTCTAAATATAAAAGCCTTTCAGAGGCAGCCAGCCAGCCAGATGGACTAGTTGTACTTGGAGGTTTCATTGAAGTAAGTTTCAGAATAATTCAAAATAGAATTTTTATTTAACTGTCTTGATAGACTGATGAGGCTGATATATAATCAATGTTAATTGACTATTTGCCATCTTTCATGATGTGATTAGCTGTTTCTGAACACATGAATTTTTCAATTCACAAGGTTGGGCTTCATGAGAATGACAACTATGAGAAAATCCTGTCTGCACTTATGGATGTTAGTATTGAAGGTAAGCCATAGATAAGTTATTGGTTCAGCTCTTATCTCTCCTCCCGGGGCCCCATTCTAGTTCCCATCTTAATCTCTTTATACATATTTGCTCTCTTTCGGTCATATTTTCCCAGAAGCATAATGTGTTCTTTGAGTGCTAGGCAGTCTGCCTTTTAGATATTAAGAGCTGGATACTAGAGCTGGTCTGAAAATGTTCTTTACAGTCTTTTTGACTTTGAGAATATGATCGACAGAAAACTGGACACACACACACGCACACACACCTCAACAGGAATGTGCAAAGGGCAACAACAGTACACAGTATTTACACTAAAAAATATATAAAAAGCACAATATTTATAGTAAGAGCACTATTTACAATGGTAAAGAAATATAAATAAAAACAGTAAAATATGAAAAATGTGTATATATGTAATATAAATTATGTGTAGTCACTACCTAAATGTGTGCGTGTGTGCATAAGAGGGGCAGTGTGTGGGTCTTGGTGAGGTCAGAGTTCACAGTCCTGATGGCCTAAGCAAAGAAACCCCTGTCTCAGTCTCTGTTTTTGCAGCGTGACTGCGGAGGCACTTGCCTGACCGCAGCAGCTGAAACAGTCCGTTGTTGGGGTGGTGAGGATCCTTCATGATCCTACAGGCTCTGGTTCTGCACCTCCTGGTGTATAAGTCCTGCAGGGTGGGGAGTGTAGTTCCAATAGTTCCAACTCTTTTAGCTTCAAATGTGAAACCTGTAGCTAAGAACCTAGGGCTGGTCTTTGACTCAAGTTTTGATGAGCAGATTAAAAGGTTTGTGTAGTTGTGCTTTCTGCAGCTGAGAACTATTTCAGAGAACCACTACCATCCCCAACTGATTTAGGAGGTAAGGAGGTAAGTCCCCTTAGGGACTGTAACAGTGATTAAGGGCTATACAAATAAATGTGATTTGATTTGATTTTAAATGTGATTTGATTCACACATTTATTTCTTCTTGCCTTGATTATTGTTAATTCCTTTACTCCTGCCTCAACACTGGAATTGTGGAAGGAATTTGTTGTAGTTCCAGTGGCAAAAAATAAAATACCTGCTTCATCATTCATGCTTTATTCCACTTGCTTGGAAGTGGAATAAACCTGTCTTATTTTTCACACAGCACAGTCAGTCATTCAGTCAGACTGATGGATACTTGACCCCTAACGGCACTCTTACCTATATTTTAGGTATAATTAGGTTAAACTAGCAAAGCAGTTTTTAGCAACAGGTGTGGAATTTATTTCTTTGGTCAATGCTAATGAAACATTTTGGCTATAATACTACCAGAGTGTAATAATGTAGTAGACATTTGGTGATTGATTTGGTTACCTGGATTATTCCAGGACTGTTGTAACTTCAACTACAGTAACAGTTGATTGTGTACACCTAGGTAGGGTAGGACTGTACAGCATCTGTAATTGTTTGCGTATGAACAAGCAGTGCAAATCAGACTGAGGCAGTTCTCATTCTGTTTCAGTTGAGGCTGTAAATCAATCCTGCACAATTCACAGGAAATTGTACACAGGGATACATAGAATCAACACAGACAGCAACACAGAGAATATACTAGTTCTGCCTAATTTTTTTGAAGCTACTATATTATGCAATCAAACAATTTGACAATTACGTTTATGTTACAGCTTTAAAGTTAAGTGATTTATCTGGAGGGAACACTATCAGCTAACTAAACCAAAACAAAGTTGACACTTTGAACACACCCCCTCCACCTCCCCTTGCCTAGGCTGAAAAAAGAAACACACACCTACCAGCATACGGTGGCTAGCTAGGACCAGAAGGCATGAAGGCCGTTTATGCAAGATGTCAAGTGATGGGACAGCATTTTAAGCAAGATAATGTATAACATTATCTATTTTTGTGGGCATTATTAGTTTACATGTTTTGTAGTGTAGTAGTATTCAATCTGCTAAGTAACATTAGCAAGTTTACTACCATCTGAAATATTGAGTGACCTGAATCTATATCACTTAGCAGTTTTCTAGCAAGCCCACTAGCTAGCTTTTTTTGATGCCCTGATGCATCAGTGCCAGCATGCTATGCCTCCATCTGCAGCAATGTGACATGCAAAACACTCACCTTTAATGATTAACTGAAATACAACTTATACTTACCTTCAGTAATCAAAAGGTTTAAGACTCTCCCAATCAGCCTCCCTGGCTGATTGGTAACGCCCTTCAGGTGTGGCAAGATGGCTGACAGGCTGGTTTTAAGTTTATTGTGGCAGATAGCCCAGTCTGCCACACACCCTCCCCCTCAGCTCAGACTTGCAGGGAGAGCTGAGTGGCCAATACTATTCCCCTGACTGGACCACCCAGGTGAGGCATTTGTGTACATAATTCAGCCAATGCTTGCCGAGGATGACATCCAGAAGAGCCTTGTGAGCCCAACCAAGGAGGAAGCTGGAGGAAACGCTGATCAGTCAGGCTCACTCTGATGCTCTGACACACACACATGCACTGTGGACGTGAATACTCTCCATTGCATGTCTGAGTGAAGCCATACTCCAAATACTTTTCATCATGTTCCCTACTTTTGGCTTTTTTCCCTTTCGATTCTTTCTGTGCTGTGCGTTTGTTAGCTGACACATCTTGTGGTGTCTTGCTTCTGCCGATTATAAACCGCTCCATTTTTTCTTTCCACAACACTGCACATTCACATCGTGATATCAGCTTCCAGCACGCAGCACGGTTGATACGTAGTGATTGAGGTCAAGGTTAAAAATATTTCTGTGTGCTATTACAATAGAGATAGGTAGATATTATTTATTGTCCTCCTTAGAGGAAATATGTTTCGAGTACACACACAGGAAAAAAATAAAAAAATAAATATATTGACAAAAAAATACTTATTTTAGCACCCTTCCCGTGACCCCCAAGTTAAGAACCCCTGCCCTAGACAAAGTAAAAAGGGTTGTGCACTCAACTCTCTCCATCCAGGTCGTCAATCTGTTGGTCTAAGGCCGTGGTTACACCTGTCTTTTCAATGCGATCTCGGTCATCCGATCACGCCAGGCTGCATGAAGTGACAGGTGTAGACGCACAGAGGTTGCTTTGTGCTCGCATTGTGTTCGGCCAGCTCACGTCGCGAGGTGGCCTGGCTGAACAAAGGAAAACAAAACAATTGTATACGAGGCCATACTTAGCTATGTTCATGGAATCCACACTTATTCTGAGTTGTTGTATTTGTTTGTTTATTATTAGGAACTCTTTTAGCCCAACAGCTACTCTTCCAAGAGTCCTACATAATAAATAAAAACAAACTTTAATCAATTCATTCTAAAAACAGTGTAAAAATTGTTAACACAATTACATAGATATTTGTCTATTACACTACAGCAATAGCAATGAAATATCATTCATCAATACACAGGATAAGATGTTACTATCCTATGTGCCATACTTCAGTGCAAACACTCATGGAAGCCCAATTCAGATGTTATAAGAATTATACGAAAACCACCAAATGAACACCACAGCAGACATCAGACAACATCAAACCCTGTTTAAGGTAAGGCACGGGGGTGGGGGTGGGGTTAACCCCGACTGTTTACGGTCCCTGGTTCGGCAAAGGTCTGTGTGTGCATGTTTGTTTGTGTGAAACAATGCCTATGCTTGACTGATGGCTTGACGAATGACTTACCTAGCTAGCAGTATAACCTCTCTCTCTCTTTCACTGTCCATCAGTTCAGTTTAGTGTCCTGCAGTGCCATAAGGTTCCAAAAAAAGAAAACGCACTTCACCCCAGACTACAACGCAGACTAAAACGCACTTCACCCCAGCTTGAAAATTGCGGGACAAGTTATGCGCCAACTGCGTTTTTAAAACTCGTGTTTATCTGCGATAACTCGTGAATCATGCAAATTTCTGTCACCGTTACTAATTTCCACACCCCGTCACTTAATTCAGCACATTTCGATACCTGAACCACATATGTAGCACAAGTGGATTTTGCGCTACAGGTGAGCAAAAAACAAAAAAGGGATCAATGCAAAAGGCGCACGGAAGAATAACTAGAAATGCATTTCCCGCAGAAAATGCGTGGGATTGCTGTACGGGCAAACCGCGAAGTATATATTATTCTGTTGTACTGGGTGGGCAGGGTTAGGGTGTATGAAGTTGAATGCAGTTGCATTACAAATACATTGATGTCTATGTGATTTCTAATGTGTTCTAGCTGGATCCAAAGTGGCCGCCTGGATCCAAAATGGCGGCATCTGTAGTAGTACGAGTCATAGTACTTCAAAGTTGTATGAAGTTGAATGCAGTTGCATTACAAATACATTGATGTCTATGTGATTTCTAATGTGCTCTAGCTGGATCCAAAGTGGCCGCCTGGATCCAAAATGGCGGCATCTGTAGTAGTACGAGTCATAGTACTTCAAAGTTGTATGAAGTTGAATGCAGTTGCATTAGAAATACATTGATGTCTATGTGATTTCTAATGTGTTCTAGCTGGATCCAAAATGGCTGCCTGGATCCAAAATGGCGGCATCTGTAGTAGTACTAGTTGTAGTACTTGAAAGTTGTATGATGTTGAATGCGGTTGCATTACAAATACATTGAAGTCTATGGAGAGTTCAAAATACATGGAAGTCTATGGGGAGTACAAAGTACTTCATAATTCCTAAAGTACAACTAGTATTGCTTATAAAAGTCATAGCACACCTCCCCCAATAAGTCCGGACAGTTTGACATATGACACGTGCATGTAGCTCGAAAATTGCGGGAGGAGCTACACTTCAATCGCGTTTTTAAACGCGTGAATCGTGCAAATTTCTGCCACCGTTACTAATTTGCACACCCCATCGCATAATTCGGCACATTTCGATACCTGAACCACATATGTGGCACAAGCGGAGTTCACGCTACAGGTGAGCAAAAAAAACACCATAGGAATCAATGCAATAGCGCACGGAAGAATAATAATAAACACAAGAGATTACAATAGTGGGTTTGCTGTGTAACAGCAATCCCACTAACAATAAGCCTGCAAGATAACAATAGTGGGTTTGCTGTGTAACAGCCGTTGCTAGGGTGTCCAAGGCCATTGCTAGGGTGTTGCTATGGTGTCCTGGACCATTGCTAGGGTGTCCTAGGCCATTGCTAGGGTGTTGCTATGGTGTCCTGGACCATTGCTAGGGTGTCCTAGGCCATTGCTAGGTTGTCCTAGACCGTTGCTAGGGTGTTGCTAAGGTGTCCTAGGTTGTTGCTAGGGTGTTCTAGACCGTTGCTAGGGTGTCGTAGGCGGTTGCTAGGGTGTCATAGTTGGTTGCTAGGGTGTCCTAGGTGGATCCTATGTTGTTTATAAGTTGTTGCTAGGGTCTAATATGTAATAGCTAACGTGTAAAATCGCATTTTTCTGCGATAACTCGTGAATCGTGCACATTTCTTCAAATGTTACAAATTTCCATAATGCTCCACAAAATTACCCACATTTCGATACCTGAACCACATATGTGGCACAATCATTTTTCTGGCTACAGGTGAGCAAATAAACGCACGGAAGAATCATAATAAGTAGGTTGGATTACAATAGTGGGTTTGCTGTTGCACAGCATCTTATGCTTTTATTTCTTTTAGGGACCTCAACATATTAGGGAGGCTAAACACAGGGAAGGCTGCTCAAATATTTCACAGTTCTTTTCAGCAGAAAACTAAAGTCTGACAGTGAAGGTCACTAGAGCTGAGGTGTACTTTACATCTTTCATCATTGAGTATAACCTGCCATTCCAGGTGTGTAAGCACACAGGCAAGCTATTCAGGAAAATGATTCAGAAATAGCAAAAAACTATGCCTGCTCATCAACCAAGACAGCAGCTATTGTGGACATGGCACTGGAACGTTCAGAGGATCTGAACATTCAGGAAGTTCTTCTGGACAGAAAAAAGGCCATACAGTATTTTGGTTGACGAAAGCAACGATATCATATGTGAGAGGGAATGTGTCATTTTATCCAGGTACTATAATGAAACACAGGATAAGGTAACAGTTGGAAGAACTGCTCATTGATATCTACTACTACTTTGAGAAAAGTTCCAAATGAAGAGAAGACCTAAAACAGTTGCAATGTTGCCCAGCAGAGTACAAAAGCATTGTCCTACACGCTGGCTTTCTTTAGGAAAAGGTTTAGACCATCTGCTCCACCAGTGGCCAGACTTTCTTTCATATTTTGAGTCAAACAGTGAGAATCAGAAGTCATCTCATATTCCAAAGAGGCTGAAAGACCCCCAAATGAAAATATACACATGCTTTCTCCATAATGTCACACAATGTTTTGACAAATTCAATTCGATTTTTCAAAGTGTGTACAAGAGCTCCTGCATGACATAGCAAGCCGATTTATTGAGCCAAAGGTATTGAGAGAACTGAACATTCAGGAGATAGATGTGAGCAACCCTTAAATTCACTGCCCAGGTGAAGAGCTTTTTATTGGGTACCTGGCAAGGAGGCAATAGCTATGCGAGGAAGTTCCCAATGAGAGACCAAATCTTGTCCGTGGTCAATACAGAGAGCCAAGATGAGGTGAATCCGGAGCAGATTTTTACTTTGGCAGAGAGATTTTCCAAATGTAATCAAGGCAGATGCCAGCTCCACTTGGAAGTCCTGGATTATGTCTCAACTAACCTTGAAGGACTGGTGCTAAACTACAAAAGTTTGCCAGTTGATGAGTTCTGGGGGAAGCTGTCCAAAGTAATATCTGTGAGCACAGGGCAGTTGAAATTCAAAGTTGATGCCAGTTGATGAAGTTGCTTTTGATGCTGCCAAATTCCAATTGTGAAAGGGCATTGCGTCACATTAAGACAGAATTCAGAAGTCGGCTGTCTCACAAAACACTTGTGAATCTGATGTCTTGCAAAATTAACAAATTCATTGACACAGACTGCTATGAGGTTGAGACTGCAAAATGCTCAAATCTGCTAAGCAAGCCACATCACAGTACAAGGAAAGTTTGCAGAAGAAATAGAAAAGCTATTTGCATTAGCATTTAGCTATTAGCATTGAGACTGTCAACAAAAGATTAAAAAATATAATATAATATATAAAATATTAGCATTGAGACTGCCAACAAAATACTCAACAAGGAATATATATGTGTGTGTAAATAGTTTCAATATGTGATCAAATAAATTGTTGTGTTCTTTCATAATCAAATATCCTGTATTCATACACCCTTGGAGGTCAACTGGGGGTGGTGGTGCTACCTCCCTGAAATGAGTTTTTGCAGGGTGAGATGTCTGGTCCTTGACAACTCGCCTAACAGTGCAAAAACAGACTTTGCTATGAACCCATGACAACAAACTTCCACAGGCCGTATCCGAGCCTTCCAACTTCACTGTTATGCCTCTGCTGCCTAGGGCTGGGTGATATGGCTTATAAATCATATCTCAATATTTTTAGGCTATGTCGCGATATACAATATATATCTCGATATTTTCCCATTTTCTCTAAAACAACATAACTGTTTGATTTAGCCCTTTGATGCATACAATCATACCAGTGTGATCATTCTAGTAGTCACTGCAGTGTACGATAACACGTGTGATTAGAACTTATGTGTGAAAGGGTAAAAACCACAACCGAGTCTTTATTTATTCAAACAAGACAACTGCACACATCATATCTATTATTAACAGCTGTTAAATCTAAATACATAATAGCAAATTGACATCGATTAAAATATTTCTCAAGTACTTTAAATATTTTCAGTACTTTTAATGATTTAAATGCACTGTTAATTAGTTTGTTTGTATATTTTCTAAATATTCTTTTGGTAAACTTATGATTTTTAAATCCACTATAGTCAATTAGTTTGCATACAATGTTTTACATTTTATTTTGATAAACACACACACACGCAGTACGTTTTTAATTAATCGAAAGACGTTGACAAAGTCTGTTTTTGATTGCATTTTCAATTCAACACAAGAAGAGGCTAGCCTACTCACCGATCGCCAGGTGAAGCCGGTGGGCAAAACACAGCCTCGTCCACTTATTCAAGCTCACTGCTTTGATCACGTTACTCCCGTTATCTGTGGTAATGCAGACTTGTTGGTCTTCATTTAATTTCCAAGATGCATCTTGCAAGCCTTGTGCGATGATCTCGCCTGTATGATCATGTGGGAAGTAACTTGTTTGGAGACACGAACACAAGCAATGTAGTTTGCTTACGGACAGTGGGTGACCTTTTAGCAGCAGTGGAGGAAGTTTTATGCATCCTTCGTTCTGCACTGGGTGGTGTTTCGGGTGATGGAATAGATTCGTGGTACTGCTACCTTTTAGTAGCAATAGTTTTGTGACATATTTTGCAGAGGATAGTAGTTTGTTCCACATTTGCCCTCCTGAAACCGAACCACCTCCAGATGGCCGACCCGCTGGACTTAATTCTTCTGTGCTTGGCTCCCCTCTTTCGCAATCTTTCTCCATTTTGAATTGACGTTAACCCAGTCAGAACAATGATTGACAGTTAAACTGATGGGCGTGGTTAGTTTGGGGTGTCTGTGACTGTATGTGTGTGAGAGAGGGAGAGCGAATCGGCAAATGCGGCTTGCTTTTAATACATAAATACTAAAATGCGCAACGAATATCTCGATATAACGATATGGTCATCTGCCATATTGCACATAAAATGATATTCGAATACATCGGATATATTCGATACATCGCACACCCCTACTGCTGCCAGTTCCGCAATATCTAAATATCTTCCGCTCGTTTGCTTCGTCAACAAGTCTTCCCAAGGAAGAGTGCGCTCAATAATATAAACAATTTTCCACACCTCTGACCACAACAGCAAGTTTGGTCTTAAGCTAGTGCTTACTATTTTTGTTGGCATAGTTAACTGTTCAAACAAATCTACCTTCAGTCTCCAATCTCCGTATACTCCTAGCTGCCCTGCATCAAGTGAACGCGGCTTTCTTCTAACCTTTTCTCCCTCACGTACAAAGCTGCACACATGCATACAGATACATTCACACATATAGCACATTAAACCAATATACTAAGATAAGATAATATTGCTCTTTATTGTCCCCGAGGGAAAATTGCAGTTATGCAGCAGCGGATGTACAAAGTGGCAAGAAAAAAGCACACAGCAATACAGACTATAAAATACAGTATCAAGAATATAAGAAATATACTATCTACATGAATAAAACTATGTCTATAATGGAGCTCCCACTATTTCCACGAGGATGCCCAAAACGGATATCCTGAATACGAAGCCCTACATCAGACAGAGACAAAGGCAGGAGGGCAGAGTTAACGGGCCAGCAGGCCGCTTTATTTGCACACAGCAACACAATGACCTGATCCTGACAGCCGCTTTTCAACTCTGTCTCTCTCGTCCGGCCACCTCCCTTGTCCCGGCAGGTCAGCCGCAGAGCACCAAAGCTGCCAGTCTGCCAGGCCTTCAGGAGCATCCCAGCTTCAACCCCTGACTGGGCAGTTCTTCCAGGCTGCATCCTCCACGGGCCTGGGCGGTTGCCGCTGCTGGTCCCGCTCGCTCTCTCCACTCCGTAGTCAGCCGTGACAGTCACAGACTCTCACTCAGATGCTCTCCCATTCACACATGCACACACAGGTTAAAAGGGCCCGGCTGCAATCAGCTGTAATTGGCCGCAGCCGGTTCTGGATCCAGGGAGATTCAGTCCACTGACTCAACTCTGGATCCAGCCTATGCCTCACCTGCACCCTCCCCCCAGTCTGCCACACTGCTTTACCAATAAAGTTTATTACTATTATTAGTAACAGTATTAGTATAGATACATTCTTCATGACACATCAGGGAGACCAGAAACACCGGAAGGGTTATTTGTAATTTGCTTACAGATTCAGACATTTGCGCAAAGAAAACTTTTAAGAGAAACACCCAAATACATTTCCCCCCTTTTTTTTCAGAGTCCAACACTGAGATCCCAGGCTTCAACATCCGCCATCTGCTGCCCAAAAACTTGGATAAGTTCTACAGATATACTGGCTCTTTGACCACCCCACCCTGTTACCAAACAGTCAACTGGACCATGTTCAATGACACCATCAATGTGTCCAGGAAACAGGTCAGCCACAATTACCTTTTAAATTGGATTACATAGTTAATACAGTGTATACCTTGCTTTGAGCTCTATGTAATCCATGTCAGTATGCCCTTCTTAGTCTGTGAGATAAATGTCAAATTTTGTCTTACATTTATTGAGACTGTTCACATCTTGTGCTGTTTTTCTTTATGGAAGCCTATTTCTGCCAATGCGATAAAAAAAAAAAAGATCCTGTAAGTTATTATATTGAGAAACTTTCTCTAATGACTTAGTATCTCAAAATAATGAGACATTTTCTCAAAATGACATGGTAACTCAAAATAATGAGTTAGTATCTCAAAATAATGAATTGGTATCTGAAAAAAATGACTTAGTATTTCAATATAATGAGAAACTTTCTCAAAAATAATGACAGTAATAATGCCATTTTTACATTTCAATCACAATGTTAAAATAAACCAAAAACACTTACATTTTAGCTAATTTTCCAACTCCACTGACTGTCCAGACGTGTCCTCTGGAAACACTTCCATTGTCAGTTGGCGTAATTGCAGCGCGTTTCTGTAATGTGTTGTGTTGTCTGTAATTTGTTGCGTGTGTTGTCAAATTGATGAAGATGTTTTCTTAATTTGTTGCGTGTGTTGTCAAATTGATGAAGATGTTTTCTTAATTTGTTGCGCGTGTTCTGTCCTCGTTACAACGCTTTGTGCAATCTGACAGGCAGTTTAACTCCTTCCCTAAATCACCACGCTGGACGAAGATGACCGTTCAACTTCTTTATGATACTAGAGATAGGGTAAAACTGAGACAAAAGATATGAGTATGTGAAAGAAGACGATGAACCTAGACGCAACTACAACTGAAAGCATGTCCTTCTTACTGTGTTTACTTGGAAGCATTCTGATGACCTCATCCAAGGCTGACAATCACAGTTCGGCTAAGTGCAACACCACAGTTCCCCACAGAACCACAGGGGGAGACAAACTCAGGTGCAAGGAATGCGCCATCCAATAGGTAACAGCACAGCGTGTGTTGTCAAATTGCTCAAGCTCTCTTCCACTGAATACCCTCAAAGAACAGAATACTGTTGACAATGGAACATAATTTATCTAATTCACATTTCCTAGTAACTGTTAGAATTCCATAGCAATTCCAACCAAAACTGATAGAAAAGAGCTTTTATTTTTGTAAAGGATATCTTATTATTCCATATAAAAAGGCAAACCCAAAAGTTATTTTAAGAAGTTAATTTTATCTGTAACAAACAACTTTGTAAACTGTTATAGTTGTAAAAGAAGTCACGAAAAACATACCATTGCACACGTGCATTTTGCTTTCTCAGATTCCCGTTATTAATCTTCCGTTGTGCATACTTCCTTCTTCCGTCATGCCAGGGACGCTTCCATCATGCCACAAGCGTTGTCACGCCAGGAACCCTTTCTCTGGGGCTGCAGCTGGACCCTACTCCAGAGACCAGTGTCTCAGTTTGTGGTTTACTGATGGATGAATGAATAGAAAACACAAAGCTGAACATGAAATATGTCTACAAATATGATTTGATGGATACAATTACTATTACTAACAGCCACCAGAGAGAGACTGTCAAATGTGACCCTGGCTTTCACAATGTCCACAGACCAGCGAATGATTGATACTAGTGATTATTTTGAGAAAGTTTCTCATTATTTTGAGATACTAACTCATTATTTTGAGATATTAGTCATTATTTTGAGAACGTTTCTCATTATAATGACTTACAGGATCTTTTCTTTTCATCAAATTGACAGAAGTGGGCTTCCATACTTTCTTGTCTCCTGCCCATGTTACTTTCTGTGTGGATTTCAAAAAACATTTCCTGTGGATATGGTTTGTAAACATATCAGCATATTACAATTAACAGCAACATAAAAAATGAATAGTCCACACAGCATCTGGAAGTAAAGAATCCAAAGGCTAATAAAGTAGCTCATTACAATCCTTCATTATGAAATGAAACACTCGAGAAAACACACTCAAGACTAATAGTACATTCCCACCGAGCATATTCAGAGCAGTTTATTTGAACTCTGGAGCATGTACTTGTTTAGTTTTGTTTGTTTGGCCAGGTGAGAACTATGAAAATCGAACTCAGGTAATCCCTTGGATTACATTACTAATTACAGTTTTGATCAGGAAACTAGTAACTGTAATGAAATACATTTTTTTTAACCTACCCACCCCTTGGTTGTCAATGACAGAACTGTTTTCATCTTGAGTGTGTTTGGTGATTTACAGTTGGCAGCTCTTGAGGAAACTCTGAAAGTGGGCCAGAGTCAGCACCTCAACAAAAACTTCAGAGCCCCACAGCTCCTCCACGGGAGGAGGGTCCTCACCTCTTTTACTGCATCGCCCATAGTAGGAGGTAAATATGTCTTCTTAATCACCCAATGTCCCATTGTAGACAATCTGCCTTTTTACTCATTATCTTTGACTTGACCTGGGAAATATGTGGCTCCACCATCAGTGTGGAAGAGTCAATCTCGGTAAATTGACCCCACTAAACAACCAGTTCAAGATTAGGTTTAAGATCCAGGTCAAATTCTGCTCCATTGTGAAAGTTAAATATTTAACACTAGAAAGACTAAGCAATTTTGGGTGTCTAAGAGAAGGCAACAAGCCGTCAGCTGAAGGGGGTGAATATGATTATAACTACTATTTGCTGTACAGAAAGTACAAAACCAGAGTTTGAAATTCAAAACAGCGGCCAATTGCCAATGACTTGGCATTTCTAGTGTTGTGACATTTTTAGCAAATCCAAAAGCACAAACTTCAAATGTCATATGGGCTTGTACATGTGCCCTTGTCAAGGGTCTTATCTTAGGTAAACTAAGCCATGCTTAATGGCATGATAACGTTCAACTTTTGGAACCAGTCCAACAGAAATAACTACATGAGGTATCTCCATACTATTCACACAGCATGTTAGTTAGATATCAAACTGCATTTCGTTGTGTCACAGTACTTTTACTCTGTGCAATGACAATAAAGTTGAATCTAATCTAATCTAGTGGTTCAAAGGTGTAAATGTGACCTTCAGCTCATAATAATGCTTCTTATACCATTTAATCCACTCTATGTTACAAAGACCTACACATACAATGTAGTTAAAGAAAAAAGTTGGATGCATTTCCACATTTCATGTTTTACAGGTGGCTCTGTATCCCACGTAGTGGAGGAGGACTTTTCAAAGAATCACCTCTCATCCAATGGAGGGCAAGGTAAAACTGAATGCTTAACCCTGACATTCCACCCTCCAAATCATTATAACAGACATGACTGCTGTTACATCAAAGATCGCAACAGAAATACATCAGTGACTTTGTGTCATTCTTGACAATTTTATTTCATGTGTTTTACCTTATAATTATATAATAATTATGAATAAGTTAACCCCAGATATCTATTTTGATAAGGCCTGGTACCACATGACAGCACTCCTTATCGCAATAATTCCATTTTATGTGTTCTCAGCACTGTTTATACATAGTTAATTGAAGTTGTGTGCATTTGACGTAATGACTTAAGAATACTCAGCTCGAGTGCCAGCCCTTTGATTTCATCCTTTTATCAGTAGCCAGCGGAGCACTCTTGTGTTGGTCGAACATATCACACATTAAACAAGAGCCTGTGTTTTATCTCTCTGCCACTGGCCGACTGTGGAATAGTACAGAGAATGGCAAGGTAGGAATTGGCAAGCTGGGGAGACGGGCTGGTGCAGGAGTGGGGTGAACGGAGCTGGGAGACAGGCAGACAGGACGACAGGCAGGGAACCAGGAAGACAGACAGGCAAGCAGGGTAGACAGGCGGTGGTAGGTCGGCAGGCGGGGAGTCAGGGAAGGAGACTGGGTCTGGATACAGGACAGCAGGGTTAGTAAAAAGCGTAGGAGAAACTGAGATAAATCTGCAAAGCGGCCGAGAAGCAAGACTGACGGGGCCGTACAAACAACGATCTGGCGATGAGTGGTTGGAAAGCCGGGGTTTTTATACAGGAGGAGATGACTTGATGGATTGCAGGTGTGCGGGGTAGCGCAGGTGAGTGGGAGGTGGTGATGAGCCAGGGAGGAGCCGGAGTCTGGAGCCACGCCCGCCAACACATACACACACAGAGAGAGACAAACAGGTAGAGAGACTGCTAGGAGGCAGAAGTGGAGGGCGTGACACAGATTGTACGGGTCTTACTAACTAACATGTCTCTCTCTCCTTGTTTTTTATGCACCACAGGAAGTTTATCAAAAGGTAGGCCTCTGCCGCCGTTAAACTCATAAACCTACATTTATTTTTTGGAATGAATACACAAATTTTATATTTTGTAATACATGGAATTTTGAAATGGTGGCAAACTGATAAACCCATACAATTTAAAATATGTAAAACTAGCATTCATCAATACATAGGATAAGATGTTACTATCCCTCATAGAAGCCCAATTCAGATTTTATAAGAATGATACTAAAACCCACCAAATGAACACCATAGCAGACATCAGGTCACACCGTCTACATTGTCATTTGTCAGGTGGCACCATTTGCTAGCTACCTACTCTAGCACTACTAGAAACTTAGGTTTGTACTGAAATAATCTCAGCCAAAACTTTCTAACCAATTACATATTTGATTGACAGGTGATATCTTGGCTATAGCTTTTGGAGCTCTCTTGGCTGCCACCTTGCTTTTTTTTGCTATCTATGGCTACCAACAAAGGACAAAGTACTCCAGGTATGTCACAGACACATCTCTTCTTGCTACCGGTTACATTGTCTACTTCTATTTCCAAAAATGGGGAGAGTATTTTGTTAGACATTCGAACCATAAAAGCAACTGTCCATTACCTGGATACTTTTGGCTATAGGGGTTATTCCTCTGTGGAATAATTTGGAGAGATAGATGTTTTTAACTCAAGAACAAATTTGTAATGAATTGGTTGGAGAAGAATGAAGTGATATGGCTCTTTTGTCGTGCCAGCACAACTGCAGCGCAGTCAGTATTCACTGGCACATTGGCAATTTCAGGAGGCGCAATGGTAACTTTTCCCCGCCGTTGTCAGTTTGGTAATTTGGTGAATAGAAGTGCGCCGCGAGGGCACAACAGGGGGTGTGTCAATAAAAAACAGCTGGCGCAGTGGAATTTTGATGTCAGTTTTGGGGTGAAGTTACGGCTACACCTTCCACCGATGAAGATCACGTCTAAAATGCAAGTCAATCACGCAGTGCTATTTTCATGGCTTTGCACACGTGAACATAGACCTAAAATCCCACAAACCGTCAGGCTATATTGTACCCATTACATACATTACTGTACAGTCATTTAGCAGACGCTTTTATCCAAAGCGACTTACAATAAGTGTATTCAACGTAGGTAGGCACGAGAACTACTAGTCACCAGAAATCCTAAGTGCATTTCCTTCCTAAACAAGCATCTAAGAGCATAACCAGTGCTATGGTAAAAGTGCAATAAGTTAGCTACTTACTTTTTATTTTACTTACCCCACACTGAGGTATATCCTTCACCCTTGGACTAATTGAAGGCAACCTTTTAATATGTTAAGCACAACTGTTTAAGCTCCACACCTGTGGTAACTGAATTGTGTCAGTTTTAGGCAGTCAAGCTGCATCATTATGCACGGGAAATATGGTGACGGTGTTGCATCTCAATAAGACATGGAGAAGAAACACAAACTCAGTAATCAAATCAAATCACATTTCATTTTTATAGCTGTCAGGATTGAGGTTACATCTGGACCCAAGATGCAGACCACGACTAGGGAGTATGAGAAAGAGGATTTATTGAGGAAGCAGGTGATGGGGAAAGTGGGGGGTGCAGTGGCTGGGCTGGATGGAGCTGGGGCAAGCAGATGAGGCAGGAGCGAGGGGAGCAGACAGGGGCTGGAGCAAGCAGGTGAGGCAGGAACGAGGGAGACCGGCAGGCTGGTGGGTTTCGGTGGGGAGACACGAGGAAGGAGGCACACAAGGGATCACTGAAGACAAGAACAAACAATTAGGACAACCCGAAGGCACACAAGGACGATAAACTCTGATAATGAGCAAGAGCGGCCGAGAGAGTGACTACCACTGTAGTTGGCGGAACAATCTGGCGAAGAGTGGTTGAAGAGCCGGGGTTTAAGTACTGCAGGGCTGATGGCTTGATAGAAGGCAGGTGTGGAGGAGAGGCAGGGCCGGGAGAGGAAGCCACACCCACGCCACACACAACCACACAGAGACTGACATAGAGACAGACAGGGGAGGTAAAAACATAACGGAACCCTGGGGTCGGGGCTGGAGCCGTGACAATAGCCCTTAAAGGGTAATTCCGGGATTTTTCAATCTGGCCTCTATATCCACAAAATCGCCTATCATACCGCTAAGTAGATCTCAAAAGTCCCGCTCTGAAATGTTGTAAATATGACAAAGGCAGTCTATGGCGAGAGGCTTCACTTGTTGCAGGAAGAGGACGGTTGTTTACATCGTCCTCTTTTTGCAACAAGTCAACCCTCTTGCTTTCATAGACCACCTTTGTCATATTTACAACAACTCTCAACTCTCAACTCTGACAAAGGTGGTCTATGAAACTTGTTGACTTGTTGCAAGAAGAGGATCGTGTAAACAACCGTCCTCTTCCTGCAACAAGTGAATCCTCTCTCCATAGACTACCTTTGTCCACTGTCCATTTCAGAGCGGGACTTCTCCTTGAACTAGACTTTAGTTTTCTGGTCAAAAAAGGTCTATTTCTGTAGCGATCTTTTCAGTAATGTTGTCAGACACTTGTCAGACACACGAATAACAATCTGAGCCTGTCAGTGGCAAAATCAAGCACTTTTAGTGGACGTACTTTGACCGCATTGATATGCCCTGGATTACATTGCAGCCATTGAGCCCCCGTTTCGTGACTGCCAGCTGAGCCGATCTACCGGAGCAACTTTTGGGATCTACTTAGCGGTATGATAGGCGATTTTGTGGATATAGAGGCCAGGTTGAAAAATCCTGGAATTACCCTTTAAATCACTGTTACAGTCTCAAAGGCCCAAAGTGTGAAAACAATCAATGGTTAGTACACAACACTTCCCAGTCTTGGACCCTCACCGAGGACAAGGAAAAACTCCCACAATACCTTTTAGGAAAAAATGGAAGAAACCTTGGGAGGGACTACTCAGACTGTACTATACTGGTAAACCAACCTGTAACATAATTCTCTTTTTTTAAATTATCATCTTGGATGGTTTCTTCTTTGTTACGTCCAAACCTTTGTTTTCTGCATTAGTGGTTTACACTACTGCTGTTTATAGTACATTTTTTGATATTTAGAAACTTTTCATTTCATTATTTTTGAAAGCTTCTTCACTTTACATTTTCTTTGCACAGTACTGTAAATGTCAAATAATCAAATTTGACATTGAAATAATTCACATATTTCCAACCTCTTCCCAGTACCGGTTGCCATTGTGCCAGCACACTTTTTAAAGCAAATGAAATTAGCTGATTTTTAATTGGGCAGAATTGAAGTCAACACTCACCACACCTACTGATAATGTATTCCTCTTAATCCAACCTCTTTGAACAGTGCGTGGTAGTTGTGCCTTGCACCTCTTGTCACAAAAATATCAAAATAGACTGGACATGCCCACTTGCACCATATGCCAGACCTGCACCTTGTGTTGCGCCTTGATTCGAGAAGGGTCCAACTGCAGACTTCCACACTCGACCCTAGTTCTGTGAGCCAATGGATTTTGAGCATGACCTCCATCCTCAGGATCCAGTTCTGTGAGCCAATGGGGGTTGAGCATGAGTAGTGGGGTTCTGTTGTATGAAGTACGTAAACTTTCATTTATTTCACCTTAGCAGTCCACCAAAATCTGTTTCTGAACAAATTTGAGGCGAGAAATAAGATATCCAGTTGCTGAATCTTCACTCATATTAGATGTACAAGGCCTAATTTAAAAGTTTGTTCCGACTTTCGAATGTCAATGGCACTACTGCACTGCCGGTTGCCACCACTTTCTTGGCTGTGCTTCAAGCTAGTGGGAAACACCGAAGCGAAGCAACAAAGCCCCAAATGACTACACATGTAAGTAACGTAGTCTAATACTACTTTTATTTCATCAAATATTGCAATAACGCTGATAATGTTTTCACATTTGTATTCAGAATAAACGCTTTGTTGTTGAAAATGCATTTATGGATCCGACTGCTAGCCTATTAGCTTACTACTATCATTTCCCATAGAGGTTAGCGAGTTAGCTAGCATAAACTTGCGATTTACAATGGGGTTATGGTGCATTCCCTTGTACTTGGAACTCGGGTATGAGTACATGACCTCCGACACGGAAAAGTGCAATGGACACAATAGTAGTCACAATTCCCTTTGCATCAATTTTGTTGTTTTTGTTATTAAAACATGTTGAAACAACTTTGTAGTTTACATTTGTAACATAATTTGGTTGATTTGTGCTCAACATTACGAGATAGAAGTCTTTACTAGTGCGTGGTACTAGCCTACTAACGTTAACGTTACTAGTTCACTGCCGTTTCTCTTCACTAATGGTGCTGCAGTAGTTGTTGATGTAGGTCTCTAGATGCTTGTGAAATTCGGAGACTTGCCATACAAACATGAGTTTGCTGCTAGCGTCCATGTTTTCCTGAGCAGATGCACTGGAACACATTTAGATTGGAAATCGGGAATACCGACACGGAATTATCGACTTCCGAGTACAATGGAATGCACCATTAGTAGTAGGAGCCTGACGAATAAAGTATGTCACTGTCAATGTCAATGTTTCTCTTCACGAGTACAGTATTACTCTGTCTCTAGCACTTTCTATGAAAACTACAGTTGACCATACGTTTTTCCATAGCTAAAAGGTTGCATGAGAATGTTGTAATCAAGAAAAAAAAACATGTTGGTGAACATAGAACTGTTTCTATGGATCACTGTAAGAGGACTTGAAACTGTTTTTGTCTTGTAGACCATGGCAAGAGCGCACTCCTGGGAGCTGAGTAGGTAAAAATACAACCTCCACCAGCTGAAAGGAAAAGTACACTTCAAAAGGAAGTCGAAGAAAAACTTCAGGCACACAACGAAGACCATGAGTAATTGATGGAGAATTTTTTGTTTGTGTTCGATTATCAAGATGATGACATTTGGTTCATGTCTGAAGTCAGAAACACTCTTTTGAAATTCCTGTGTGCGCAAGTTTCAAGAAACCTCTAGAAATGGTGGAATAAAATAATTACCCTGCCTACTGTGTTGTGAATGTTTTCTCTTTTTCAAGGTGTGCTTGGACCCTTCAATCACCGCCTGCAGCTACACTGGAATTTGTAATTGTTTAATCTGATAGGTTTTATATAACTGGAGTGACAATTATCAATTTAATATTTGTAATATATATCACAGTATATATAGTCTTCATATATTTATATACTTCTGAAAGAAAATACAATACTAATATTGATGTAGTTTAATATTTGTAATATATATTGCAGTATATATAGTCTTCATATATTTATAGACTTCTGAAAGAAAATACAATACAGTATATATAGTGAGGGTCCTGAGCCCGGAGGTGGGCGGTGCTCTGAGGGTTCTGAGCCCGGAGGTGGGCGGAGCTCTGGGAGGTCTGCAGTTGGACCCTTTTGCTTGATTCGCGAACAATAGTATGGGGCGCCAAATGTAACCCACCCGATTTTGTCCAAAAAATCCATTTTGTGCCATGAAATTCATTTTCATCACACGAAATCCAAAAACACCTTGTTTGATTTCGCCCACGAAATGCATATGGGCGTCTAGTGGATTTCGTCCACAAAATCGGTTTTGTGCCACAAAATCCATTCCATGATACACGGCATGCATTTCGTCCGGCACCAAATCCATTTCGTCAATTTCGTCCGGCACCAAATCCATTTTGTCAAATTTCGTCCGGTACCAAATAAATTTCGTCTGCATTTTGTCCATTTCATGCGGCACGAAAATCACGAAACGACTTGGCGTGAAACACGGTACGCATTTCATGGACGGAAATGCATTCTGTGTACTTCAAAGGTATCCTTATGCATATGCTGTCACTGGCCTATTTTCACTGCCCATTTTCACCCACTTGATGGTGCATAGGTGATGCAGAAAGCTCGGCACACTAAAGTGTTTGGCATATTATGGCACTAAATTCATTTAATACTTATTTACTTATTACCAATAATTAAGGTTTGAAACCATGGAACAAAGCAAACTTTCTCCAGCAGCAACAACAGCAACAGAGCATAGCCTACCATGAATAAAAGTCATTAGCCTATTTCTTTTAGAGAGGGAATCGCTTTTAGACCAGTGTTACAGCTGATGTTGGCATCCACAACAATCTAATAACCTTGTGTGCAAAGGAAATAATGCTGTAAAAAAGTTTCTTTGGAATAACCAAATTTAACAATATATCCGGGGGGGAAGTGTAACCACTAATTTATTGTGTAATTTATTGTGTAACATGGACAAGCACCTCACGGGGGTCCATGCATGAAGTATAATTCATCTGCAGTTGTTCACGTTATATAATGAAAAATGCCAGTTCAGGGGGTATATGTATGTTGAAGTGTGTGAGCTCGTTCTTCAATAGCCGATGCTGCCTAAACGCTGTTAAAGGGCAATTCTGGGATTTTACAACCTGGCCTCTATATCCACAAAATCGCCTATCATACAAAGTAGATCCCAAAAGTTTTGGAGTTGCTCCGGTAGATCAGCTCAGCCGGCAGTCCTGAAACGGGGGCTCAATGGCTGCAACGTAATCTGAACGGGCATAGAGGCGCGGTCAATGTACGTCCACTAAAAGTGCTTGATTTTGCCACTGACAGGCTCAGATTGTTATTCGTGTGCCTGACGTTTATTCAACCCGACTGTTCTGAACCCCCAACTCATTTGAACTAGGTTTTCTAATATTTCTGAATGTTTATTTTCACTCAGATTTTTGTGGATGCTTAATTAGACACTAAACTTTGATATCATATATTCATTTTTACTATTTCAAACCAAGTTTCCTGGGGCTTTAATATCACAGCACAAGAGATTTACATTATCTGTAAATAACTTATCAAGGTATTCAGTGGACATAACTCATATATTTTTTTCATCGACCACTTCATAGAGCATAAAACTTTATTTCAGACTGATTTGTCATTTATTAAGTAGTACTAATAATCATTATTATTGGTGCTTCTTTGTTAAATTACATTTAATTGATTCAGTGTAGACTACACAGATACACTGCACACATGAAAAGAAAAATGAAGTTGTGCAATAATTTTATGAGAGCAAAATTAGATCTGCTGGCTCTATGACCTCAGTATTTGCCCCCAAATGCATGTGCTCACCCAAAAGCCCTAGCAATTTATATTATTGAAATATAAAGCATGAGAGAGGTGTGGTCTGGCATGAAAACCATCACAGGCTACAATGTGGCCAGCCAGCCGATGGATGGGAGCCGAGCCAGGGCCAACGAGTTTAACCTGTTTTTCATCATGTTTGACTCAAAGACCCCTGCTCAACCATCCCCCGTTGTAGGTTTTTGTTTTAGTTAGCCACTACAACAATCACACCTTCTCTCCCCCCTGCTTCCCCACCTCCACACTCCCTTGTGGCTCCGCCATCCCCTAGCCCCACTCCCCTCTCTTTCCCTCCCCCCTGGATTCTCAACCCCAACACAACCACACATCATCATTACAGCCGACCAAGTGAAGAGGCAGCTGATGAGGCTCCATGCAGGCAAGGCAGCAGGCCCTGATGGGATCAAACCAGGACTCCTCAAGGCATGTGCTGACAAGCTATGTGGAGTCCTCCAGCACATCTTCAACCTGAACCTGGAAAGGGTCCAACTATTGTGGAAGACTTCCTGCCTGGTCCCTGTGCCTAAGAAAAGGTGTCCCAGTGTCTTGAACGATTACAGACCTGTGTCGTTGACTTCTCACATCATGAAGACCCTTGAAAGGCTCGTGCTGGCTCACCTCAGACCCCTGGTGAAGGAAGGACTGGACCCCCTACAGTTTGCCTACCAGGCTAACATTGGAGTAGAGGATGCCATCATGTACCTGCTTCATCGAGTCCACTCCTATCTGTACAGGGCGGGCAGCACTGTGAGGATCATGTTTTTTTTTTATTTCTCCAGTGCTTTTAACACCATTCAGCCCACACTCCTGGGAGATAACCTACGGACAATGCAGGTGGATGGTCCCTTGGTGACCTGGATTATAGACTACCTGACAGGGCTGTGTATCAGATCTGGTGGTCAGTAGTACAGGGGCCCCCCAGCAGACCATCTGGCTCCTTTCCTGTTCACTCTCTACACATCTGGCTTTAGGTACAACAGAGTCATGCCACATGATAGACTGAGGAAGGCAGAGTCTATCCTGGGGGCCAGCCTGGACCCAGTGAGGTGGTGGCTGTGAGGAGAAAGTTGGTCAAACTGCTGGCCATCATGGACAACATCTCTCACCCACTTCACAACACTCTGGCCAGGCAGAGGAGACGTTCAGCAGCAGACTCATGCCTCGGTTTACCATGACTTTTATTAATCGTAGGCTATGCGCTGTGACAGCACTGTTGCTGTTGTTGCTGCTGGAGAAAGTTCGCTTTGTTCCATGGTTTCAACCCTAAATTATTAAGTATTAAATTAATTTAGTGCTGTAATATGCCAAACACTTTAGTGTGCCGAGGTTTCTGCATCACCTATGCGCCATCTAGTGGGTGAAAATGGGCAGTGAAAATAGGCCAGTGAAAGTAGGCCAGTGACAGCATATGCATAAGGATACCTTTGAAGTCCACCGAATGCATTTCCGTCCACAAAATGCGTGCCGTGTTTCATGATCGTGATTTTGGTGCCGGACGATATGCATGCCGTGTATCAGGGAATGGATTTCGTGGCACAAAATGGATTTTGTGGACGAAATCCACTAGACGCCCATATGCATTTCGTGGACGAAATCAAACAAGGTGTTTTTGGATTTTGTGTGACGAAAATGAATTTCGTGGCACACATATTCATATTGCTGACTTTTATTATACTGTATGTCTCTTTCCTCTCTCCAGTGTGTCCAGGCAGAATGTGATCTATATGCAAGCAAACAAAGAGGAAATATAAGTGTTTCTGTGATGGTCATATTCACCATTATTTTTTTGCCATGAAAGCACGAATATCAATAGGCACCTCAACAACAACTTGAAGTGTCATAAAAACAAATGTAATATGTTATCCTTAACATGAACTTGAAAGGGACCAAGTATCAAAACAGCAGAATTTCAGTTGCAGGTGAAAATGTGCTCTCTGATTCCATGCAGATAGTATTTTCTATGAGTAGCCTATTGTACATTTATATTTTCATTTGCTATTGATGTTGTATTTCATGAAGTTGGTGTATTCCTGCCATTATCGTGAATCATCTGTTTAGTAGTTACCTCTCATCTGTAGTAATAATATATTACGAAAGACAATTTGACCTTGAAATATTTCCTATGTGTAATGTTATGAAGCCTACTTGCTTCTTATAGTCATATTGAATCTGGAGCTGTCCTGCAAACTTGACTTGACATGAAAATTAACCATTAAAGATGTAACATCCAAGCATTTTGGATGCAAAGTTTCATTTGAATACCCTTTTGCAATACATTACATTTTACATTTTAGGAACTTAGCTGACACGGTGGTCTTATCAATAGAGATAGCGAGATCTTGTAGAACTCAGGATTTTCCAGGGGAAAAACAGCAGCTCAGTCATATTGATACTGATTCTGAGGTGGCAGGCCGACATCCAAGTGGAAGTGTCAGTAAGGCAAGAACAGATGTAAGCCTCAACCTGTGTGTCAGATGATGATAAAGAAAGGTAGAGTTGAGCGTCATCAGCATAGCTATAGGAGGAGAAGCTGATGATAGGTCAAAATGATTAGGGGAAAAATTAGATGTCAAGATTCAAGATTAGACTTTAATTGCAACTTCGCACACAACACAACCAACCTGCCAACACAGCACCAACCTGCTCTGTCATTCTGTCAGATTTACCAAAAGCTTACTGTATAAGCCTGCCCAACACAAAAGCAAAGAGTGGGATACAGTTAGCAATACAAGAAATATCGTAATGATAAAAAAAAAATAAGCAGTATGTTTGGCTTGCAAAATAATTTTATGAGAATAAGGATAACATTCAATTAGCTATCTCAATGCTTTACTATGTTCCCTGTGTTACCAACATACCCCTAACTAGGTTCCTCCAAATTTCGCAGACTATGTCATCGGTGGACAGAAGAGAATAAGGCGAACTCGTCTTCTTATGGTACAGTCTCCAAAATATGCAAAGAATTTGCTTCGCTTCCATTAATTGCCATTGAAAACCAACCAAAGGCGAATAAAAAACATAATTTCCAAGTACAAAGCAATTTGTCCCCTTTTCGTTCGACTTTGACCTGTGAATCTGCCCAGCCAGCCAATAGAAATGCTGCTTTGGGCATGTTGACCTCTGAAAGAAAATCCAACATGGAGGAGTCTCTCGTGGCTTGCATCTCTTGTGGCAGTGTCACATCTTCAAATTTTAACACAGTACAAAAATAAAGAGAGATCAGTATGCCTTATAATTCGTTGTGAGGCAGGAGGAAACATTTATGTGCATAATGATTTGATAGATGTTTTTAAGTTGATAGTGATGCTAGCTAACTATTATGCTAGTATCATGCCAGCAGCCAATAGCTAACTAGCAAGGTCGGCCTCAAGCATAGCATTACAGCTGAGTGGCAGCTAGTTAGCTATTAACTATTAGCTATGATAATGCTAGCCAGCCAGTGAGCACTTGTATAAAGTATTGTAACCCTCCTCTCAGTCAACATCCCCTGACGCAAGAAATCGTACAGGCAAGCATATAAAGTTCAACATTTACAGTGGTGGCCAAAATTATTAGAACACTTGGCATATTGAAGAGGTTTCAGTTGTTTTTGTTCAATTGGCCATTAAAATACCCATAAAACGAATGAAATATATACAGTCATCATTATGCTCTATAAACCATAGAATATAGCCATCATAAGGAGATTTACGTAATTTTCCTTACAAAAAACAAGCTAGGCCTATTTCACTGTCAATGTCACACAATCATGTTCCTTCACAGAAGAAGCCAAATTACTTGTGTAGTCATTGTCAGGTGTGATCGTGGTTAAATTGATGGTGATGCAAGAGTCTTAGGACACAGCTGTGTGATTCTTAATAATATAATATTAAAGTTAAAAGTGGATAAAAACAGTAGGACTCACTTCATCTGATATTTGTTGTGCTCAGAGCAACCATCTGCATGTTTCATGAACATTATGAAATGAAATCATGTTTTGGAGGCAAGAAAAGGTCAATATTTTCAGATCTGTCAGGTGTTCTAATAATTTTGGCCACCACTGTATATTTCTGCTTTTCAAGCATGATGCTAAGTCAACTCACTTCCAAGATAGCTGCTAAGTAGAAGACCCCAAATGCCCACAAATGCTGTCCTGTCACACAACATTATGTCCTTTTTCATTGTGAAGAGCAAAAATAAATTGTTGGACAAAATCAGAAGTGACCGTGCCTTTACATTCTGATTTTCTAATCTCCGCCCCTACAGGCCGTGGATATACAAACTCCACAATTCACCACAAAACACTTGCTTGTTCACTTTGCTCAGCTTGACAAAATTAGCAATTGAAATGGCATCCCAAAATTACACTGTGGCAAAACATCCAAGCATGTCTATACAAGCCACAGTACACAGTGGAAGAAATATGGCAACAGGAGGACGCCCAGGCTAGTGGAGAACAAACAGCAGCAGGCCGGAAAGACAGTGACTCTGACAGACAGCGACTCTGAAACATGGGAGTCAGAGGGCAGATGACCATGGAGTAAGTATTCTGTTCAACCTAATGTTAATTAATTTTATTACTAAATATATATTTTTTATTATTGTGACATAGATGCAGATAGAATGACACCTGTTTGCCATAGTTATATAGTTATAGTTATGCTGCCATTGTAGATGTCATACGTAGTTGTCATGGAAACTGAGCATTGTCAATCAAAATTCCATGGCAGCCATGTAAGGTGTAAAAAGTTGTATTTCACAATACAAATGTCTGCCATTGAGATTGGATAATTTATTGCTTATTATTGTTTCAACTGCACCAAGAATGTTTTGTCAAAAGATGCCTTTTGTTTTGGAAACATGGTCTGTACGTCTGAGCACAAGCTGCAATGTGAGACTTCTGCACCAAATCCTAATTTTTTATGGCAAAAATTCTGAAATTCTATCACAGAATTCTAGCTATAACCAGCCGAATGACATTTTACATAACAGTTATTAGTAAGCTTATGCACAATGACTAATGCATGCAAAATAGCCTTGATTTTTATTTCTGCAAAGGTAATTCACAGGGCACTAACCTTCAGTAAAAATAATAACCTATTTTCCTAAACAGGACAAAGTGAAAGTGCCTTGCTAGGCCAATATTCCTACAGGATGAAAATCACTTTTACAATCAATTTCTTGACGTAAGTTATCAGCAAGCACTGGCACACCCAATTTCGTCCTGCTGTGGAAACAAGACAATTGTATATACCCTTGGGCAAGCACCATATAAATGTTAATAGACAAGGATATAAAAAAAATGTATCAACTACAACTAATTTAAAATGTTTTTGGTTCATGTGCAACCTGTGTAAATAAACAATGCAATCCTATGCTTTTCTCAGTTAAGATGAATAATCAAGTCTTTTGTATGAAATCAACTGCCTAGTAAGACCTTTGCACCAGATGTAATACTGGATGGTAACCACCTAATAACACTCTAGCAACTGCTAGTAATCACCTAGGAACACTAGCAAACTAGTAAGCACCTAGCAGCATCTAGTAACATCCAAGAAACCACTTATGTAACCACCTAGAAAAAACCTTGAAAACACTGCTAATCACCCTAGCAACACATTTGTAATTGAGATCATTTTGATGAGTTATTGCACTCAGAATCAACTTTCAACTGTTGAATTTCAGAGACTTCAGCATTGTTTTAAAACACTTACCCTCGTGTTTATTTTATTTCAAACAGAAAAACAATTTAAAATATTCCACATGAATTCAACTTTTTACCGTTTCAAACTGAAGCAAGCGCACAAATCTTCAGAAAATATAACCTTTTCTAGTTCAATAGTACAAATGAACAAATGCATCACTGCCTTGACTTGACAGACATGAAACAATAATTAGTAAGCAAACATTTAAATGAAAATAAGGCAAAACATATAAAACAGTGTGATTAACTGAGGGAGACTTTGCAATTTACCAAAAGGATAATCAGATAATCTTACAAAATAATCCTATCCAAAAATCTAAAAAATTTAAAATTACACATTTTTCAGTTTTGTATAGCTTTGACTTTGTTAAAATAAGCTAGCATTATCAAGAATATCAATGATTTGCACTTGTCAATCATGTCACCAATGCCACAAATCCATTCCATATGACCTCCTTTGAGAAACCCATCCATGTGTGAAAACTCTCTCCCTCTCTCTGCAGTTCTAACACAAGTGCTATTGTAATACTTCTATGTGTCCTCACTGCCAGTTCATCTTGGTCTGCCTCCTCGCAGCAATGTACTGCCTCCTCTTGCTGATATACTAAGGATTTGTCTCTCTTTACTGCGTGTGAAACCATGTGTCCCTTCATAGCGATGTCTCATTGGTGGGTGGACGGGTGTTCTCTTCCTCCAGCAGAGCGATGCGCTGTTTGAGCATACGGACCTGGGTATCGTGGCGCTCCACCACAGCCATCATCTGGCCTTCCAGCTTCTTCAGCTTGCTCTGGTGCTTCTTCTTGGCCTTCTCGTAAGCTGCTACCAAGTTACTGCATGGGAAGAGATAAGTGAAACATGGCACAAATCAGGGTTTCCTGCTGCACTTATAGTCAAGGTAGACCATCTTAACAAAAGAACACTCCTGCCTTGACTTGAAAATGTTGAAAGATCCTAAACCTGATTATTTATGGATAGCATGGATAGCATAGTGGAGTTATTTCTGGCAGACATACTCGAGTCAGGGGAGCGTATGCATAGCCACTGCAATTGTGCGGTCTATTTAAACCATCAATCTCACTGCTCATTCTCTACTGCTGCCACTGCCTCTGCACACTCACCCCACCACCACCCCAGCATCCACCTGTGGGCTCTGTTCTTAGTACCCCTAGGGCTACATCAACTGCATTTGTCCAAGGGCCAGAATCCTTCTAAGCAGACACTGTGGGGGCCGGACTTTCAAATAAATAAAAAAATAAATGTATTTAGGCCTAATTAGCATATTATTGTTTAATTTTCACTTTCTTACAAAATTTGTTTTATTTTTATTAGCCCATATCAGTGTGAACAGACTCCTAACACCTATACTGCAGCCAGCCACCAGGGGGCGATTGAGATATTTGGGCTGTCATGTTGTCCATCAATGGCAAGCAAAAATGTCACTCTCAAAGAGCCTAAAGCGGAAAGTTGACGTGGAAAACCACAGCTTTTATGAAGAATGGACTGATAAGTATGCATTCAACCAACTTTCAGTAATGCTAAACCTGTATGCCTCATTTGCAATGAAACGATCGCTGTTGCAAAAGAATACAATCTTAGGTGTCACCATTACACAAGGCATGCAACTTTCAAAGAGTCATGCCCTGAGCAGTCAGAGGCCCATCGCAGAAAAATTGACAGCTTGAAAGCTGGATATTCCCATGCCAGCGGAATTATATTATATATATTTATATATTATATATATAATTACAAGTGCATCTCTTCAGGCTGTCTGGGTTCTCTCCAAACATAAACCATTTACCAATGGTGAGGTTTTTAAAGAAGAGCATGTGAAAAAATAAAAAATAAAACAAAATGTTGAATGACAGCTATGAGTTTGTCCCCATTCTTGCATGAAGATACGACACAAGCTGCATTCCATTCATAAAAGACAAGAATTTGTTTCAGCTTCACCTATCCTAGGCTACTGCTATTCAGTGCACAACCGGCAAAGCAAGCACAGTTTTGTGAGTGAGATAGGCCTGACTCCTGCATCGGGTTGTGTAGGCTACTCGTTAATAATAAGCTGACAGATGTTTTTATAACGTCTCTAGAACCCGCCGGTCGAACACACATATTTGGGGTCGGTAAAACATTACTAATAAAATTATTTCCATCTCAATCGTTTTTGGGGTTTCTTCAATGAAGACAAAAAATGCTAGATATTCTAAATACCAGAACACATTTTTGTCCTCCTCACATTTTCTGAATTCATTAATATTCTGCGGGCTGGATTTGGACCGTGGGCCGCCAGTTGACAATCCATGCCCTAGGGGATTACTGCCGATTGCTCCCTGAGTTGGCAGACAGAAATATGTTTATTTTCATTGAGGCCAAAGCAATGTTGAATGCAGCATATAATCTAATCTGCAGCCAAAAGCAACCTTTTGAGCAATGAGGAGCATATCATTTTGGGAGCATCAGGTCATGTGAGTGCCTTTTCTCCCTTGCAAACAAAACCAATTGTATTCCCGTCAGCTGATGAGTTGATTTCTACTCGCGTTCTCTCAATAGGTGCACTTGTCGCCAGGTGTATCATCCTTGGGACAGAATCATTTTGCATCCTCCAATAATACAGCCAGTCACTTGAATTATATTACAATCATATTTCTCAATAATGAGTAGTGATTAGTAGTGAATTGCTATTTCAAATTAGTTTAAAATCAAAACAATCAGTCGCTACTTTTGTTTTCACCCTCTAAATATGAAGTTGAATTATCCAAAAACTATTTTCCATCCCCATCCCTCGATTCCTTTTCCTTTTTTAGTTTAGATGAGAAATTGCAGAAATATTAACTTTCTCTGGGTGTTAAGTATTCCCACTACTTTGATGAGAAATGGTAGAAAAGTTGAAACATTCCCACTATTTTGATTTTAGCCAGTAAAAACAATGACATTGGCCATCAACACTAGTTAGTTTCCTGCTGTTCTTGTCATCCCAATCGCATGCCAGTTAGTTACATGGTTTACCTGTTGGCCCGCTTGAGGTCATTGACAAACTCGGTGCTCTGCTGGTTTCGTACGTCGTTGCTCTTTGTCAGGCGGTCCAATGCCGCTGCCAGCTCCTGGACACGAGACTTGAGTTTTTTTTCCCTAAGACACACACAAACAAACAAAAGCCTATTATATACTAATAATAGTAAATATAGCCGCAAGCGGCGATTCACGGGTTTAAACTATTTTGTTTCTGCCAACTGCATGCAGACTAACAGAACAAGATGAATTCCAAAAAAATATATATGCAGTTAATTGTATGTTTAAGTGGCCTTGCTTACTTAAAGTTCAGTTTAAACATAAAAGCCCCAGAAAAAAACTATACTGTAAGCCCATATGGAAACGATTTGTGGTGCCCCCTATTGGCCATTTTTAAACTTGGTTCAACATAAATATCTACCAAGTTTTGTGATGATTGGGCAAACTCATTGATTTATGGCACAATTTGCACCAGGCCCATGCCCTTGATCAACAACAGTCACCCCTATTGATCAATTTCGAAAACATTTTGGGGATATGTTTCAACAGCTTAATTAAAAATGTCCACCAAGTTTGGTGATGTTTGGATAAACTGTCACTGATTTAAGGACAAATTTGGCCTTTTGAAGTTCATTGGTCAATATCTTCAAAACTAAATAAGGTTTATATAACTCTTGATAAGCTTGGTCCAATAATGATCCACAGAAAATTTGGTAGCAATCGGACCTATGGTTTAGGAGGAGATGTCAAAAATGCTGTTTGCTGTTACACAGCAATCCCACTAATAAACCGATAGGAAAACAATAGGGTTCTACCCTCTGGGGTTTGAACCCTAATAACTAGAAATGCATTTCCCGCGGAAAATGCGTGGGATTGCTGTACGGGCAAACCGCAAAGCACATATTACTCTGTTGTACTGGGTGATCACTAAGGTGTCCTGGGCCATTGCTAGGGTCTCCTAGACCGTTGCTAGGGTGTCCTGGGCCGTTGCTAGGGTATCCTGGCTGTTGCTAGGGTGTGCTAGTGTGTCCTGGGCCATTGCTAGGGTGTTGCTAGGTTGTCCTAGGCCATTGCTAGGGTGTTGCTAAGGTGTTCTAGGCCATTGCTAGGGTGTTGCTAGGTTGTCCTAGGCCATTGCTAGGGTGTTGCTAAGGTGTTCTAGGCCATTGCTAGGGTGTTGCTAGGGCTGTTGCTAGGGTGTCCTGGGCTGTTGCTAGGGTGTCCTGGGTCGTTGCTAGGGTGTCCTGGGCCATTGCTAGGGTGTCCTGGGCCATTGCTAGGGTGTTGCTAGGGTGTGCTGGGCCGTTGCTAGGGTGTCGTAGGCAGTTGCTAGGGTGTCCTAGGTGGATCCAATGTTGTTTATAAGCTACCCACGAGTCTGAGAGCTGAACACACGTGCCAGTGTGAGAATCTACTGTACACACGTCTGATGACTGCTGAATACATCACTGTCAGTGTGGTAGGAGTGTTGTGGATCTGAAAACAGAATTGAACTACAGAACAAAGAACTAGAACTGAGTTTGAAAAGAACTGAAAAGAATATACCACTTTGATACTACATTACATTTATTTCAAGAATTTCCAATGTTATGTTGTTGTGATGATGTAATGTTCATTTGATGTTTAGATCGAAGAAAGGTGAATTTTATTGTATCTTACCTGTCGGGGAAGAAAGGAAAAGAGTTAAACCCAAAAGGTTATATCTCTGATTTACCTGTCATGGATTTTAAGGTTTACTTACTTGTTTACCTGTGAAGGAATAAAATAAGACATAACCTACTAAACTAAAGTTATGTTAGAAACCTGACTAAACTGACTAATCTAACTAAACTGACTTAAACTGACGAGACTAACTAATCTACAGGAAACTTAAAGGAGAAACAAAAAAGGTTTGGTTATACTTTACCTATGATTTAGGCCTATAAGTGGACCGACTTATTGTATGAGAAGTGTTATTTTTGTTTGTTTGTTACCTTTCCAATCACTAAATTGCCGGCGATTATATTTAATGCTCTGTCTCTGGTCTGATTTATTATATTATCATCACCACTCCCACGAACCTAGAACTAGTCCAGTCGTATACTTACGCTGTGGATACAGTGACACAAGTGCTACATGGGCTTACAGTATAGTATTTGTCTGGGGCTTTTATGTTTAAACTGGGCTTTGTTGTTTGAGAATGGAAGCCTCTGTCCTAGTGGCCTTGCTTACTTAAGGATTGTTAACTGCATATATTTTTGTTGTGGAATTTATCTTCTTCTGTCACACTGCATGCAGTTTGCAGTAACAAAATGGTATGAACCCGCGAATCACCGCTTGCGGCTATATTTTGTTGTCTTATGCCGCGTCGCAAATTGCCGTGAGCTGGAATGAGCTAAAACCTTGAAACTTGGCCCAACAACTGGAAATGATGTGCAAATGCTTCCCAAGAAATATGAGCCCAGATGGTGGCGCTGTAATTAAGGCCCAAAAGCGCAGAGACCACGCCCCTCACACCGTGACTCCAACTGACTTGAAATTTGACACACAAGTCCAGCTCAACGTGCTCTACAAAAAAGCCTCAAGGACCACTCCAGTCTGCCTGACTAGATTTTCCGCCATTTTGAATTTTTTGAAAAACAAATTTCTTAACCGTAAGTCTGATTGCTACCAAATTTTCTGTGGATCATTATTGGACCGAGCATATCAAAACTTACACATAAGTACCTGAAACATACCCTCAAAGTTTCACTGAAATCGACCACTAGGGGGCGCTACAAATGCCACAAAATGGATTGTAGCATAACACAAATCAGACTATAAATTAGAAATTGTTTGTCCAATCATTACAAAACTCGCAGGACATGTCCACATAAGTACCCAAAACATACCCTGAAAGTTTCATTAAAATCAACCACTAGGGGGTGCTACAAATGCCACAACATGGGCGTGGCATAAAACAAATCAGACTATAAATCAGAAATTGTTTGTCCAATCATTACAAAACTTGCAAGATATGTTTGATACCAATTTTGAACTACGTGTGTAAAATTATTTTGAAATCGCTCAATAGAGGGCGCCACCAGTTCCAAACATGTGCTGGTCGTGGTGCAAATTTGGCCTTAAATCAATGACAGTTTGTTCAAACAACACCAAACTTGGTAGATATTTATGTTGAACTAAGTTTGTAAAATTATCTTTAAAATGGCCAATAGGGATGCCACAAATCTTTTCCATATGGGCTTACAGTATAGTTTTTCTCTGGGGCTTTTATGTTTAAACTGAACTTTGTTGCTGGAATGGAATGGAATAATGGAAGCCTCTGTCCCAGTGGCCTTGCTTATTTAAACATAGTTAACTGCATATATTCTTTTGTGGAATTTATCTTCTTCTGTCTCTCTGCATGCAGTTTACAGAAACAAAATAGTTTGAACCTGCGAATCGCTAATGGCTACAAACAAACAATAAATATTTATTAAATTTAAGTTTATTATCCAGTTAAATTTGCATGACCCAATGCATCTCAAGTGAAGGTGGGATGGAGTCAAAATACAAAGACGATTGGACCTGCCATCACAATTTTCTTGAAGATAGGAGCATGTTTTAAAATTAGACAGGCAGGATGACAAAAATTTTAAAATGTCAGCTGAACTAATGACCTCATGTAGGCGCCAGTGCACCCAAATACACACATGCACGTGCATGCGTCCTACCGTCTGCGTCCGTTGGCGAGTTCTGTGGTGAGGTTGCTGTCGTCATTTGCGGTCCTAAGGTCTGACAGGCTGACAGCTCTGGAGTCCCCGAACTCCTGATCCACAACACAACACAACATCCAGATCAGCCATCACACGTCTGACAAGGAAAAGCAACACCGTCCACCTATACAGGTATATAATTAAGCAGTAAGCCGGGAAGGAGGCTGGAATTCTGCTAGACATTTTAATGTGGCTGTGAATGAGCGTGAATATAACCAGGCCTATCTATGCAATTAAAGGATCATTTCAACTAGATATTCCTATGGAAGCTGAGAGCGGCCATGGTTGCACAATTTTTTTAAATCCTATTTTCTTGTAATCACGACACACAATCACAACTTGCTTGTCCCATTGCTGTTGCCTTCATGAGAGGAAAGCGGTAGTGCAGCCAAAGTGTAGGTGGACTTAAGTGGAACTGACAATGTCTTCAATTAATGACAATTAGTTTTCCTCAGTTAAGAAGAAGACTAGCCAGGCAAGTTGTGATCTTGAGAAATCAATTTGATTTGTGCATTGATTGAAACAACTGTTAAAACAATGTGATTGGCAGTCAGGTCCCGTCCCCTCCTCTGACCTTGTCTTTGCTTGGTCCTTGCTGCTCCTCCACCTCAGCCTTCAGGTGCTCGATGTGCACCAGGTAGGCATGCTCCCGTGCCTCCCGTGCACTCAGGCGCACCTCCACTGCCTTCTTCTCCTTCTCCAGGAGGTACAGCTGGGCCTTAAGTTCTGCCATCTCCTCCTTATTGAAGATGATAATAATAATAATAATAATAATAAAAACTAGAAAGTACATTTCCTGTAGAAAATGTGAACTGGGCTAGCTTCGTGCAGCCGGAAGTATTGCCTACGCAGCTCTGTAGTTACTAAGGATAGGGTGGCTAGGGTCCCCAACCACCGGGCCACCTATTGCCAGGCCGTGCAAACCCCAGAGCAGAAGTAGAGCGTATTGCGATCGCAACATCCTGGAGGGACTGTATAGTGGCAACGAAATGAATCTGTTTATTAATTTCATTCAAACGGAAAAGGCTAACGCCTTCATGCCGTCAGACGCACGCCTGTCTACAAACCAATCAATGTCAAGTATAGGGAGACACAGCCCACGTAGGTGATGACGACAGGACGTAGGTATGTCATGCAAAGTTCTTTAGTGCGCTCGCAAAATTGCAATGTGAAAGCAAAACCAACTGGATCAAATGTACTGTATACAGTGTAACAAAACATGAACCTTGGTGTGAAAACGCCCTCACTCTCTCAGCCTCCCCCCTCACAGACACGCACACACAGGCCAAAAGGACCCAGCTTCAATCGGCCTTAATTGGCCGCAGCCGGTGCTGGACACAGGTAGAATCAGACCAGTTCAGTTGGGAGAACTCTCAGCGAATTGACCAATACATTTTTGTTATGCAAATAGCACCTCAACTCTCCTCTCTGATCGGCTCTTATGTATTCCTACCTACTGAGAGTTCTCCCAATGCATTGCCTATGGACAAAAGATGTAGGTGATCAAAGCTAAATTTTACAAAAACTATAAATGGCATTGCTTAGATATTTACATGTGAGCAAAAGCATAAACAAACATTTTGATATTTAATATAGCTTTAAAACTGTAGGAGTAGCGACAAGTTAGAAAACAACTACAAAATTTGAAATTTCCAACTGCTGCTAGAGTGGAGATGTGAACATTCTACAATATGTGTGTATGTGGAGCATGATGCTGAAACAAACTTGAATATTTCAAAAACTATAACTCATAGGACTAAGATAAGACTAAGATATACTAACATTTAAAATGTCCAACTGTTGCTAGAGTGAGAACATTCTACAATGTATTTCAATGACAAAAAATCTATGAACAAAACTATAAATATTTCAAAAACTATTAAAACTAAAAAATACTGACATTACATTTTGATGTAAGTATGAAGTTTCTAGCACAAAATGACAAACTAGTTACACTTTAAAAAAACAAAAAAGCGTCAGAATAATAATAAAGAAATAGTGGGAATAACAGTAGTGTGCTAGCTTGCTAAGCTAGCCCACTAATAACTAAATTGGTTATGTGACAGTCAGTATAGGTGCAAGTATAGCTACATATGTTTTATACTATTCTATTCCATGATTAGCCTGTCTAACACAGTTGCCTGTGTTTTGGTAGACCCTATATTATCCTTAAGAAAATAAAGTCTTCTCCAAGAGACTCTAAACTAAACAGTGCAGGGAGAAGCAGCCCACTAGCTTGATTCTCTCCTGCATCCAGCCCACGCCTCAACCATGCACCCATTTTTACACCTTCGCAATATTGTAAAAATCCAACCTACGTTAACACCGGCAGTGGGAAAGGCATTGGTGATGAGTGTGAAGAAATTAAATTTTACAGACTGAAGTTGAAGTAATGGTTGGAGACCTTCTATTAATCTATCTATTATTTGGAGACCTTAGCTTTGGCATTACAAAAAAGATAAAATATAACTGCAGCAGTAAATCTTAGTTCAGAGCCCCAGACCCTGGGCATGGTTAGGAGAAAGTAGTGTGACTTCAAGCACTGCTAAGGTGCAGGCTTACTCTTACTTCCCAATAATGTATACGTTTGGTGACAAACCTACTTACTGAAAATTGAGGCTTGTCAAAAAAAGGGCTATTAACTACTAATTGCCAAAAACAACCACAGACAACCATAGACAAGAAGGGGCTCACCCAAGATCTGCTGGATATATTTTAGTAAGGTGATTGGTGGATTAATGGTACCTTTTCCTGTCCTACCTTCATAGCCATAAGTTCCTGCATAAGGACAGCATTTTCGAGGTCCAGCCTGTGTACGTCGCCCCGGGGCTTCACATCCACACTCAGAGGGTCCACATGCACGCTCTCTAATTCCAGCACAGTTAGTCTGACGGCGGCACGGTCATTCTTCAGCTGCCGGGCATAATCCCTCAGCCGCTGTTCATCCTCCTTGGTGAAGTCCATATCGCATGAGCTTGCCGTGGAGCTTGTGGTGCTATAATCAATGAAAATATGAAGGCACGGAAAAATAAAAAGAATAAAGACTTCTGCAATATATAAATTAATTCAATTCAGTTTATTCATGCTGCCCTTAAGTCTACTATCTTGGTACTCACTTCTTCATGTTCCACAAAAAGGGGAAATAGACAGGGGTGCCCATTATCACCACTCATGTCTGCTCAAGTTAGGGAACCAATAGCAGAAACTATATGATCAAATACCAAAAGAGGTATCCAGTCAAGACATTGCTTGGGTTGATTTCCTATGTCCGTGTGAGTAAATGTACCCTGCACAGGGCTAGCTACATGGTTGGTTTCCCAAAAGCTTGTTGGTACAGAGTTGAAACATGAATACATGTGGTTATATCAGTTCATGTACATATAACAGCAGTGGAAATGTGTAAGTTTTGAATGCTCAAAGAACGTAACTGTGTAAGAAAGGCTTACTTTGCGACCATTTTTAACAGTGGTTAATTTTAGTGACACAAGTGCCAGAGAACATAAGGTGCTAGCCAGCTCTTGCTAGAAAATGAACTAAAACACAGTATTGCTTCCATAGCTAGCCTTCATGAATCATGTTGATTATTTAACTAGTGCTTTACCACTATAGGACAAATTAGTTCCTCTGCAAGACTGAACTCCATTGTCACTATGGTCTTAGATTATTCAATTAGTGGTTGCTGTATTGACTGATATCGTTATTGCACCGCTCACTGCATGTTCACTACTTTGTACTTTCACTACATGTTGCTGATATCTTGATGTTGGTTTTGGTCTTAAGTGTTTGATGTTGAAAGATTAATATGTTCTTCATGTTGAAATTGTTAGTTGTGTTATGTTTAATAGCCTTTTCCTCCAAAAAGTGAATCATGTGGCTGCAACTCAATATATAAAGCTTGCAGACATGGTGAAGTTGTTTAGTTTTTTGTTCGACCAAACATTAGAATGGGCAAAATGCGTGACAAACAATAAACATCCAGTGAGCGGCAGTTCTGTGGCCAAAAACACCTTGTTAATGAGAGGTCCGAGGAGAATGGGCAGACTTGTTCAAGCAAACAGAAAAGCCACAAATGCTCCATAATAACAGTTCATTAAAACAGTGGTGTGGAGACCTTGTTGAATCCATGCGGCGAAGAATTCAGGCTGTTCTGGGGGCAAAAGGGTGTCCTACCTAGCTAGATAGGTGTACCTAATAAAGTGAGTGTATTCTAATTTTCCATTCTCTAACATGATTACAACGGAAGTGGAAAGAAAACATCTTTGTAGCTTGATTGTGTGTGTGCAGCTATTGTGTTAGCCCTTTTTGGTTGGTTGGGGCCACCACAGAGCCACAGTTTTGTTTTGCCTTTTGAAAAGGTAGGAAGTGAAATTCACCCTCTCTTCAATCTTTCCTAAATCAATGTTTTAAAATAGTCATCCATGTAGTTTGTTTCCAAAATATGAATGTTGGGATGTTGATACCTACAGTTGAGGCCAAAATTATTAGCCCCCCAGGAATTATGGAATATTTTCCTAAAATTCTGCCCAATGTTTGCATCATTGATAAAACCTGATATAATCAAACATTCACCAGTGCTATTTAGTAGCTTTTGGTACATTTTGGAATGTAAAATACATTTTTTAGGCTGGCTTTATATCAAATATAGTGAAAAAGGGGTGGTCAAAAATATTAGCCCCCATGTGAATTTTTGCTTTTAAAACACACCTAATCACCCAATGAGCTTTCAAACCACACATGTGCAGTCAATTGGCTTCCTAGCAACCCCTGAGCATTCAATCAGCATTGAAAAAAACAGCTTTACTTAAGGGACTCCAAGGAACAGGGCACTTGAACACATTATTGAGAGGGACTACTCTTACTCATCATGCCAAAGACAAAGGAAATAAGTCTTGAGCTCAGAAAGAAGATAGTGGAGGCTCATAATAAGGGGGAAGGCTATACTGCCATTTCCAAGCGTTTTACAGTGTCTAGAACAGCTGTACGTTGCATCATTGCTAAGTACAAGGAAACAAATTCTGTAAGAAACAAACCTGGGCGTGATCGAAAGCGCAAGATTTCAAGAACTCTGGAAAGGAAAATAGTCAGAGATGTCAGCAAGAAGCCCCGGACATCTGCCAAGATGATTGTTGCTGACCTGGCCTCTTCTGGAGTTGATGTTTCAAGGAACACAGTTGTGAGGGCTCTTCATCGTGGTGGGCTTCAGGGCCATTGTCCCAGAAGAACCCCTTTACTCAAAGAGCGGCACATCAGAGCCAGACTGAGGTTTGCCCGTGAACATTTGAAAGGTAAAGATGAGATTTGGAAGTCTGTCCTTTGGTCTTATGAGACTAAACTGCAACTGTTTGGGCACATGGATGTTGCTTATGTTTGGCGAAGAAAGGGAGAGGCCTTCAACCCTAAGAACACAGTTCCCACAGTTAAACATGGTGGTGGGAGCATCATGCTGTGGGGCTGTTTTGCAGCCTCAGGCACAGGGAGCCTTATTCGGGTGCATGGCATCATGAAAAAAGAAAATTATGTTGACATTTTGAGGGATAATTTGATGAAATCTGCTCGTAGTCTAGGCTTAGGTCGTCGCTGGGTCTTCCAACAAGACAATGACCCAAAGCATACGTCAAAATTGGTCCAACAGTTCGTAAAGGACACCAAAACCAAGGTCCTGGAGTGGCCCGCACAGCCCAGATCTCAATCCTATTGAGAATCTGTGGCGGGTGCTCAAAGTGAATGTCCATGCTTGGAAACCACGCAATTTCGACCAGCTGGAACAATTTGCAATGGAAGAATGGGCCAAAATCCCTCAAGAGACATGTGCCAACTTTGTAAAGAACTACTCTAAGAGTTTGTTGTCAGTTGTGGCTCAGAAAGGGTACACTATTGACTATTAATGGCCAGGGGGCTAATAATTTTGGCCGTGTCATTTTTGCCTTTTCTTGTTTCAACTCAGTGCATCAATAAAATATTCTAATCTAATTTGGTGGACATTTTGTCTTTGTTATTTTGGAAACAAATTAACTACAAACACTTGTTGTTAATGGTCATTTCCATGGAGAAATCAAGGGTTTTGTCTGATTTCACAAGGGGGGCTAATAATTTTGGCCTCAACTGTATGTGCAAGTATATTTTGGGTTAACAAATGTTTGTGTTTTTTTGATATTGGATGCTGAACAGAACGCAGTTTAATTTTCTTGGAAAAAATACCTCACTTCCTTTTTGTTTCTTTGCTGTGTTTTTGTTTATGTGCTTTGCATTGGAGAAACAGCAAAAGTATTGTTTTTAACACAGTTTTGTTTTGCCTTTTGAAAAGACTACAACGAGAGTCAATGTGTGCTGCTGGCTGTCCTGTTTTGGTGAGAGGATCCAGTAAAGTATGCTTTAACTGCATCCAGAAGCCTCCTGTCCCACTTACTCCCACCCAAACCCCAATCACACAACACAACGGAGAGACTAGTCGGGAGCTCGAGATATAGGGACACCAGAGAGAGGGTTACACAAACAATTTCCTTTCTTAGAAACATACATCATGTTATGATAACAATCTGACTACAACAGAGTGCCATCTATCTCTCCTGTAAGCAATGGCAGGGAGGGGGCTGCAAATGAGATTTGAAAATATGCATGCAACATATCATCAAATTTGGGATATAATTCTGTCGCAAACCCCAAGTCCTCTTCCCTCTCACCTGGTGTGGCTGTTAGAAGAAAGGCTCTCCCACGGCTGGATGCTACAACCACTGACAGCTATAGCAGCTCCACAGCTACCGTCCAGTCGCGTGAGTAGGTCTTTGGCTGCATTCTCAGCAGTCTTTCTGCTGTCGTGGGCCCGCTTCAGGATCTGGGTGATGCACTCCTCACTGTACTGGTCCCCTGGGTACATGGAAGGCAATCATAATTTTAAAATGACCATGCCACATAAGTGTGATAAAGGTTTTTATTTGGTGTGTGAAACCTGCTCCTACTGGTGTTCTTTATCCTTCTTCATTTTTTGTTGAGAATACTGATGGCATAAAAAAACAACAACACTCCTCCTGATTCCCTTGTTCATTTCCTGTCTTTCATTCAGGACTTTATCACTATTTTCAGTAAATATGTATCACAAATTCTCACATCCAAAACTGTTGAGGCAGGCCTGTAGTTCCCACACTACGTCCTGGTTCCACCATTTGACTGTTGACTGACAGTTTTGGCCTTTAGGTCTTTAGGTAGGTGGTGATCATCTGAATCATTGTGCGATTGGAGCATTCTGAGTGCATTTGATGGCACAGTAAAATTAACTGGATCTGCCCAAATCAGTTTGTGAACATAGTTTCTCAGCATTTCCATGGGAGCACAGTGTGGCACTAAACAAATTGTTGCCGACAAAGGCAGCCCTGGCCCTCTGGATGAAGTACTGTCCCTACTCAATATGCCAACCTGTATACAATAAACACTTCCTATGAGCCTGTAGAGTGTGTGTGTGTGTGTGTGTGTGTGTGTGTGTGTGTGTGTGTGTGTGTGTGTATGTGTACTAGAGATATGACAGATGAGACAGAGAAAGAAGGGAGAAGATATTATGGAGAAGAACAAGATGGACAAAGTCTGCACTTCAGTTAATCTAAAACCTAAGTCAGTGTGAGCGTATGAGTGCACATGCGATGTGTGGACATACTGTATATCCAGATCCTATGAAAAAGCATCATTTAGTGTCCACCTTACCTACAGTGCCAACTCCGGCAGTCCTGAACTGTTCCAGGACCAGAATTTGTTCACTCTCAGCCAGGGCCAACAGCAGTTCGTATGCCTCAATACACTGCTCACTGGAGGAGGAGAGGAAACACACACACATTCTAAGTACTAACAGGCTCAGTGTTCATCATCAATAAAGATACCACAAATAAACAAACAATATACCAATACAATGTCCAATGCCTGCCCGTTGTATTTCAGTATATGTATGCTTAGACATATACTGTCAGGGAGTAAAGTTAATCTCTCCCAAGGGCGATACACTTGGTGACTGTAGGAGCCAATAACCTTTTTTGTGAGTCTTTTAGTGCGCCATCTACAGGCCTGGAGAAAACGTGCCCAAGGGGGATAAAGGCCTGACCAGCTGAGGGCTGGGTGTGGCTGATTGGAGGCAACAGCTTCTTACGTCCTCCTTGCTGTGCTGTGCCTGCTAGTTATTTTGTTTATAGCCTTTATTTTATACATTCATTTTTTGTAATCCTGCTTGGAAATAAACTTCCAATTTTTGAGTTCACACTACCTCAACCTCTGGACATTCCTTCTTTCTTTTTGTTACTGCATGGCAAGGATGGTCAGTCAAAGGAAATGTACTCTCAGTCAGTCACCATGGAAGAGACAAAAGGTCACTACAGTGACAAATTATTGAAATGTTTGGTAGCAGCAGTTGAGGAAAAACACCTAGAAGTCAATTATTTAGCTGAGAATGGGCATAAAGAACAAATTGCTTGTTTTTATTCATCATAGAACTTGATGAGCATCTGCTGCTCCATGGCCATTAATGGGATCCATGCTTAACAGCTTGGGTCACCGTTTTACAGTCATAAACATGCATTTCTCTTGATCGTTCACACAAGGTTTGAATTAACCTGATTACGTTAGCTAGAAGTGGGTTTTGTGGTACTGCTTAATCCCAGATTGATTTAATTAGGTTAACTCGAGTCAGGCTTCTCACTTTAAACCCTGCTTTTCTTTGTGGAATGAGCCCCTTTTCAATACAATGTTATTTGTTTGCAATGAGTGTCATTGAAACCATTCCTTCACTAACATCTCCTGCATCACAACCATAAGCAATCTTAACAGTAACTTAACTTATTAGTTTACTTTGCAAATCAACAACGAAGGCCAATCCTAGCAGAGAAAAACAAACATGGAGACCGTCGTGCCACAAACCAAAACACAGCTGCTCCATCTGGCTTCAAAAACTTTGTTCACTTCCCTTCATTTAAGAAGGGAAAGAACATAATGTAAGAAGAAAACGTACGAGTAGTGGAATCGTATCAGGTGTATTTTGACTGCATGTATGTGGTTTTGGATACTAGTGTTCATTTGATATTGGCTAAATTCTTTTAAAAGACCTTATTTAGGTTTCTTGTCCGTCATCACTAGCTGCAGCTTCTTAAATATCTTGTATTGTAATAGAGGTAGAGGAAGGATTTTAAATCCAGTAATCTGCTTCAAACAAATCATTGACTTTGGTTTTGATTAGCAATGCTGTACTACCACCTGAGATATATTTAGAGCAGAACAACAAAAATACACCACATTACTGTTGTAAACCAATACTTCGCAAAAATGTAGCCTCACGCAGCCTTCTCAACCACTTTAGGATTAGTAATGCCTTATAACACACAGTTATGAGGCATATATAACTGTATAATGAACATATATAACATAACACAATAACTTATTTCTGTAAGCGTAACTTGAAGAATTATAAGAGCATAAAGTCCCGGCCCTCGGCTCTGATTGGTTTATGCCATTTATCTCCTATGATATCACTGTAAAAATTGTATCCTTAGTTTTGCTGTGATATTTGTACAGTATAATTATAGGATTATGTGGCGGACTGGGGAGGGAGGGGGGTAGGCTTCGGCTGGACTCAGCAGCTGCGGCCAATTAAAGCTGATTGCAGCCGGGCCTTTTTAACCTGTGCGAGTGGATGTGTGCGAGGGTGCGCCAGTGTGAGAGGCTGGCGGAGAGAATGGAGCCGACAGGGATGGAGGATCCGGTCGGCTGTGTGCGGAGCAGGGAGAGTGAGCCAGCAGCAGTGTCTGAGTGGGGTCCGCGGCTGGAGTGCCGGGACAGAGGCGAGGGCGCGAGCTGGACGACGGAGTGGAGAGCGTGTGTCTCCCTCCGCGGCGACGACCTACGGAGGTCCCCAGGGGTGCAGTTGGGAGCCGCCTGCAAGAGCTGGTGACAGTCGGGGTTGGGGCGGGATCTTTTCTTCCAACATTGATTTTAGAAGAGGTGCAGTGCCAAGTGGAGTCTCATGGTTTATTAAGTGTATATGTGTGTTTGCATGTGAGCAAGCATGAGCATGTACCTGTACTGCAGTGCCAGGCGGAGTGCTGTGGCATTGGACTCGTACTTGCCAACCAACATACTCATCCTCTCAGCGTTGCCTTTGCACTCCCCCAGAGTGATTGTTAGAAGGTCATTCTGAGACTTCAGGTGTTCAATGCGGCTGGAGAATGTAAGCACACAAAGACAAAGACAAAGACAAAGACACACACACACACACACACACACACACACACACACACACACACACACACACACACACACACACACACACACACACACACACACACACACACACACACACACACACACACACACACACACACACACACTCATTACCCTGAGCTTTAAAAAACATTCATGTAGTTGAGATGATAGATAATCAACCCACTATGATTTCAGTCATTTCACTCTGAACTGTTTGCAATTTCCACCAGTATGCTGATGACACCAAACTTTATTTATCATTGGCACCAGGAGATCTGAATCTTTTAATCTATTGTACATACACTTATGGATGTCCCAAAACTTTTTATAACTCAACAGAGACTGATTAGCACACCTTCAACCGGAGAGGGTGGACTAATCAGTGAAATCACCTGGTGTAGTCTTTGGTTGGAGTGAAAATCTACTTCACTCTCTCGGTCTACTCACGGTCTCACTCTACTTCAAAATCTCTCGGCCCTCGATTGCCTCTAAATTTAAATCTCACATTTGCAATGTCTCTAAAATAGCTTTTTAACATTTAAGAAATATTTGAAAAGTGAGGGATTTTATTTCACAGAATGACTTGGACAAACTTGTACATGCTTTTATTACAAGCAGGTTACATTATTGCAATGCACTCCTTTCTGGTCTCTCTAAAAAGACAGTGGCCAACTACTACTTCCAGAGGTTTAAGACCAGTAAAAACCAGAAATGTAAAAAACAATCTGCGACTAATTTAGCAAATTTAGTACAACGCTCACCTGTTCAACCTCTCAGTCTCAACCTCAAATTCGCGAATCTTGTTCTCGGAGACTGCCGAACCATGGGAGTACAAAGTCTGGAAGATCTCCTGGATGTTGGACGAGTCCTGGAGTGAATGGGCCAGATGCTCAGCCACATTACCCGATACCTGGCAATACACCGCAATAGAAAGCTTTCAGGTGACATAATGTGCCCTTTGGTCATCATGTTGGAAGGTCCACAGATTTTGGGCAATATCAAGTGAGAACCACTGATTTGCATTGACATGGTTAATTTGTAATGCTGTTTTTGACTGAGGATTGATCATCTCATGACTGAACACCTGCTTTATAGCTTCTAGCTGCTAGTGGCTAGTAGTTTGATGTTAATATTAACTTTGGTTGCTTTTCTAAGCAACAAATCTTGCTACTTTTTTAAAATGACTGAAAACATTTGAATTCAGAGCATCAAACTTAAACTGTCTTCATGAAATAAACTCAATACTTTGACAGAAGCTTTTCAGGAAAAACAGCCACTTTGCTTAAATTTATTTTTTATAGCTTCAATTTCAATCAATTACCTCAAAACTTTTTGCAAAGGTTCCAATAGGGAATAGTCATGAATTGTACTGGGGCACTCCCATATGCATACTATACATATACACGGACACAAACACACACAAATACAGCACATACAGCCTTACCCCTATGCTGGTGATCTCAGAGCCCAGTACTGGCCTCTCGGAGATGATGGATTCACTGCGTGTTTTGGACAGCTTCACTCGCTCTGCCACCTGGCGATTACAACACAACACTCAGCATATCTCAAACTCAAAAACTCAAAAATTACACAATCAAAGAGATGGGGGGGGGGGGCGGGGAGAGAGAGACCTCAGTCATGACTAAGTGCACACATTATGCAGGCAACATACTTTTTTAGAAAACATGTCCTGAAAATCTTGAAATCTTGAAAAAGTTCTGAGACTCTGACGACCCTAAAGTCTCTGGGGCAGGGGTAGCAGTCAAGACCGGCAGGAAGTGGAGAGCGGAGGTTGCAGTGGAGCAGGCAGAGTCACGGCTACACCATGGAGTCCTCGTGGGGTAGGAATTGTCGCCAGCCCCCGTTTCGACAAGGCTCCGGGAAAGGAGCGGCAGAAACTAGTCCAGAATGAGGTGAGAACAGCTGTTGAGGAGGAGAGGTCCAGCAGAGCAGTGGGAATGAGACAGCAAGGTGCCTGGACTAGATGGGAGCAAGTTGTGGAGAGGAAGATCTTGTGGACTGACCTCTGGCGGTCAGAGCAACACCGCATCAAGTTCTTGGTCCAGGCTGTCTATGATGTCCTTCCCAGCCCGTCCAACCTGCACTGCTGGGGCTTGGTCGATACACCAGCGTGCCCCCTTTGCCAGAGAAGGGGGATGCTTGAGCACATCTTGAGCTGCTGTCCAAAGGCTCTGGGGGGAGGCCGATACCTGCTGGCGGCATGATCAGGTGCTCAAGACCATCGCAGAGGTAATCTGCAGTGCCATCACCAGCTGCCGGAGGTCAAAACCCATGAAGGAAACCATCAGCTTCATCAGAGCTGGAGAGAATCCAAGAACAACACCGAAAGCAACAACAGGCCTTCTCAACACTGCACAAGACTGGCAGCTGACAGTGGACTTGGGCAGGCAACTCAAGTTCCGCATGTCGCCAAGACCACCCTTAGACCTGACATTGTGCTGGTGTGAGATGCAACGAAGAACGTCGTCATGCTGGAGCTTACAGTGCCATGGGAAGACTGCATGGAGGAGGCCTTTGAGCGGAAGAGGGAGAAGTACGAGAGCCTAGTCAGCGACTGCCACAGACAAGGCTGGAAGGCAAGGTGCTTGCCTGTGGAGGTAGGGTGCAAAGGCTTTGCAGGATAGTCCCTCTGTAGGGCTTATACTGCACTCGGCATCACAGGCGAGAGGAGAAGGAAGGCCATCTATAACAACACAGATGCTGCAGAGAAAGCCTCCAGGTGGCTCTGGATCAAGAGAGCGGATCCGTGGGAGAATGTTGCTAGGGCACAAGCTAAGACTTGATAACCTTAGCTGGGTCGCCTGAATGAGGGTGTCTGATGTTGAAAGACCCGAAAGACCCGAGGACCTCAGGTTACATCACATGATGTGCCCTAGCTTAGCATCAGAAGATGTTTCATTACAACAGCATACTGAACATATAAAATATCTTTAATACAGAAAAATATGAAGATGAGTGTGAAAAATAAATGAAAATTTAAGAAAAAGTGTGTGTGAGTGTTTCCCTTTCTACCTTGGCTACAGGGACGTCGTTGCTGCTTCCACTGGTGCTGAGCTCTCCGGTGCTAGGGTTGATGGGACGGGATATGGAGGTCAGACGCCCTGGACTGGATGCTCCGCCTACCAGGGACATCTGGACACTGGTTTGCAGCTCGCGCACCTGACACACACACACACACACACACACACACACACACACACACACACACACACACACACACACACACACACACACACACACACACACACACACACACACACACACACACACACACACACACACACACACACACACACACACAGTTCCTCAGTAAATGAACAAGAATGAATGTTAACAGGCCTGCGCAACACATTTTTGCAAATAACTGCTAGAAAGTTGTATATAATTTGTATTATTTCTATTCAGTATGAAATAAATATTTGCTACAATGTAGATTGTAAACCTTACACATTAACTATACAGTATATTTAAGACAATCTGAGAATCTGTCTCTCTAAAAGCGGAGCAAGAGGAATGTATGCCGATAGGACACTGCCTAGTATGTGCATAGCAGATCTTTTTACGGAGACATGAGTTGAGAAAGCAACACAATTTGTTTTTGAGCAGAGCAGAGAACAGGGGGAAACTCCACAACTGTTTTCTCCTAATGCATCTGGGACCTAATTGCATTAGAGCCCTAACCAGTTTCAGCAGCCCCATAGATTTGATTATGTATCCTAAAATGCTGTGTAGTTTCAGCCTTTCCAGCTCCTGGTCATGTAACTCAAAGGGCTTCTTTCCTCACTATGTTAATATATCAAATGTGTCTGGAAAAGACTGTGACAGGTTCTATTTGAAGAGTCCTCGAATAAATGTCCCTGGTAATGTGAATTCCAGTAATGGTTGAAGTGGTGTGTGCATCTGTCTGTCATTGGCCTGCCAGAGCAAATGTCTATATTTGAACTGCCGAGCTCCCCACAATCCTTTGACTCTAGCTGGCAAGCGAGAGTGTAGTTACATTCTCTGCAACACTGCTTTGAGGCCAGAACAGCTTTATGTATACATATTGAGGGTTTGGTTAAGACTTCAATTAAACCATCATCAAAACTGCTCAGCTCACATTTCCATATAGGCATTTAGCTGGTGCTCTTATCCAGATTGACAGCAAATAAGCTTCAATTCCTAGATCACCAAGAAAAAAGCAGCATTTAACAGGGGCCAGGAAACAGAACACACACACACTCACACGCATATATACATTACTGCATACATGGACACAGTACAATGCACACATGCATACAAGTTCTGACAAAAAGATATCCATGCAAAGACATACAAATACAAAGCTCACATGCACATACAAGCACTTGAACATGCATGCAGACATCCATGCATGCCTGCATGCACAAGACATTTGCATGGGACTGGACCTGTGTGCAGAATTTTGAATTTTGTGCTTATTTATTGATGAGAGGGCAGTTTTGGTAAAGATAACAAGAAAGAATATTAAATCAATTGCAAACATATGCTGTTCCAATATTTCCAACTTGGAAGGACTACATGGCAGTGTATATTACAAGTATATTACAGAATGATGCCTGGTTGTCTACTCTACATTCAGAACCTTATGATTTGCATTTTAGCATTGTTACCTACTGACCTACAACTTTACAATTGACATTTTAATACCATCTGCTCAACAGTTCTTGGTGAAATTGCATCTGTGAAGCTTAAAAAGCCAGCAAACTTTCAGTGCCCTGGATGCATGAAAACATTCATGCCTTAAAGAGTATTGCAAAGGCTGAGTGGAGATGGAAGGCATTCAAACTTAACATTCACCTGAACAGTTTAAAAGATTTAATGAAGACTTGAACACAGAGGTTAAGAATGTCAGTGTGCAGTTTCTCTGACCTCAATGACCTCAATCAGAGTAGTTATCAGTTGTGCCACAGATGCTCTTCCTGGTGCTGGTATTAAAAATTCTCAAGAGAAATGCAATGAATTTTTAAACTTCTTCATCAGTGGAGCATCCAATATGAGAAAACAGATTATACCACCATCCAAAGATGTGACAGATGTCAGGTCCCCATGAAAACAGCTAGCTTCTTGGAAATTTTGAAAATTCTCCATATTAACTGAATACATAGCTAAAATGAAGCCCACTGCCTGTGCCCATGATTACTTCCCATCAGATTTGTCAAAGAAGCATTTTTATTAGTTTGCCCTTACATCCTAAAAAATCATCAATAGCTCATTAGCTACTGGTATTGTGTCTGCTTATTTTAAAAAAATGCTGTTATGCAAATTCTAAATTATTCTCCTAATTCTAAAGAAACAAATGATCCACAGCTGTACTTATCGATCGACCCCATCAACATAAAGCAAATTAATAAACTCAGTGACTGCCTTCAGGACCTTCAAAACTGGATGTCTCAAAACCTTTTACAATTAGATCCGGACAAATCAGTTATTCTTATACGTCCTGCCACTATAAATCAAATCGCAAGACATCTTTATCCATTGTCCACTAGTGGCAACTGTGGCTGTGGCTCACAAGTTGAGCGGGTCGGCCTCTAATCAGAAGATTGGAGGTTTGATCCCTGGCTCCTCCAGTTTACATGTCGAAGTGTCCTTGGGCAAGACACTGAACCCCAAATTGCTCCTGATGGTCAGGCCAGCACCTTGTATGGTAGCTCACTGCCATCAGTGGGTGAGTGTGTGTGTGAATGAGAGGCATATACTGTAAAGTGCTTTGGATAAAAGCGCTATATAAATGCAGTCCATTTACCATCCACTAATATTACCACAGAATTATAAAAATATTGACAGCAACTTGAGCTTAGACAAGTCAGGGATAATATTTACAAATATGGAGTAGAGAGGTTTGGCATCTTTTAGAAAAGGAAAAAGGCAGGTGTTGAGGTAGTTAAATCCAGGCGACAACAAGTGGTAGATATACTTATCCAGGAGAGAAGACAGCTTAGGAGGCGGTGGAGGAAGGCTACAGAAAGAAGGCATAAATATATTGTAGGCAGATGTGAAGAAGTGATTGGCAGCATTCAGGAGAGCAGAGAATATTAGGAAAAACAGGGAAAAGAATGTGGGTATCAAAGTGGTATAAGGAATAAGCAATAAGGTAATTAAAGTAAAGCTGGCGTTTGATTGGTTAGTGGTTACAATGGGTAAAGGGAATATGAACAGAAATTGTAGCTTATCTGTAATAGGGGTAGTTCTACAATAATGTGATTCAATTTAAATCTCCTGCACCCCAGACATTTAAAATCAATGTTCTAGGTCAGGGGTATTGAACCATGTGTGATGGAGGGCCGAGAGTATGCAGGTTTTCAACTCGCATTTTCATCATCTTCGTCAATTCAGGGGTAAATTCTAGGCCCTATCCCGTTATATGTTACCCCTGGGGAACATAATCCGTCAGTTTAGTTGAGTCTTTTACCACTGTTATGCAGATGATACTCAGCTATATGTCTTGGGCATGGATGTGTGTCCAGTGGTCTCCAATGGTGAATAAGAGCAAAATGCAGGTCTTTGCACTGCACTCACTTTCTAAGACTGTGTTAGGCAGTTTGACACTACCTACTTTTTACAAACACTGTTACTAACACATGCACATTTGGGAATGCACATGCACATGCACTTGTAGGAATATGGTATGTAGCCTATTTTCTATTTTATTACTTTTGGATTGTTACACAATGGTCCGTGCATAATTTGATCACACAAATAAAAAAATGCAATGGACACATTTGTTCCTGTAATTGTTTCATATCAGGCCAGTGGTTAGCAGCCAATGAATGACTGTAAATTGAGTAGTACTCATTATCGGTACTCAGATTGACCAATCCACTTAAAGTACTCACTACTCGCATCGTTTCTGAAAAATTGGTATCGGTGCATCTCTAGTTAAATCTGTGGAAATGTAAAGAATTGTAAAGAATCTTCCATCGCAGGTGAACAAGGGTAAGCCAAGAGTAACACAAGTTCACTCACCCGTCGTCGCAACCGGTCACGCTCTTCCCTGATGACATTCATGGAGATCTTAGTGCGGTTGAGGTCCTCTTCTTTACTGCACAGCATTGCCGTAAGACTCTCATTCTCTTCCCTGAGGCCGGCTAGCTCTTTCTCCCAGCGAACCCTCTCCTCAGATAGGCTGGGATAAAAGTCCCTGCCCAAGGCACCCTCAATCTCCTCTACAGTCTAGGCAACAAGTTGGGCAGACAGGAAAAGAATGTAATAAGCTGAATAGTGGCCAAACCTGAACCTGGTTTTCAGTGATATCATACATATTTTAGAAGCTAAATATCAAATTCCATATTCTATATGAAATTTATATACAGATATATACATATGTTGTGGAGCCCCAGAGCAGAGAGACAGCTACAATGGAGTTCAGCACCAGCGATAGCACCTGTTCCCACACCGAGGCAGAGTGTGGGAGGGACAACATTTCCCCACCCTTGTCTAGCAAAGGTGGATATAACGCAGCTGGAGCTCAGGTAAACAGCCAGCCTCCTAGATAAGCTCGCTCCAAATGATCAGAAGACAAAGAGGAAGGTGGTTGCAGCAGGTGAGCAAACTGAATCTCTGGTACGGTAAGGAACAAGTGATTTGTGAAAAGATCTTCATGTGTTGTGCTATAGACACTGGAACCCGTCTGAGTGGATGACCGGCAACAATGACCGGGAACGAACACACAAAAGGCTGAATGGACATTGAAGTGGAAATCCCTGTCTTACCCTCCTTGCACTCCCTGCCCTGTGTGTGTTTTCACAGGTCGATATAACACACAGAACCCCCGGTCTTGGAAGAATCTTAGTTGTTTTCCCCCTCAAAGTTTGAGTTGAACCTTAATACTGCAGACCTGCAAACTTATTTTAATACATAATGTTTTAATATTCCGATGATGAATTTCACTGAAAGGCGACGAGTTTGCAGGTCTGATACTGTCTCTCTGTGATTTAAAGTGCAACATATTGTGGAGAATGGGGACCCTGTGATCAGCATGCTGACTAGGAGACAAAAGCAAATGGGACTCCCCGACATGGAAGAAGACACTGAGTCAGACCGATCTTTAAACTATCCTCCTAACCCTGTATCAACCCATGACACCAAGAGAGGAGATAGGTTGAGGCCCCAGGGAACTACTTACCAAACTGTTGGAATACAACATTGAGGCCTATCTAGAGGTCTTCGAGGCTAGACGGGAGACCCGGGTTCAGCCTCCTGGCAAGAGCCCAGAATTTCCACGCATGGAGATACAACCCTACGCAACCAGTGCGAGCACAGGTAGCTGCACTAACCCACCTAACCAGGAACTGGCTGGATGCAGGTAAGGAACCCCCTGCAGTAGAGAGAATTGTATTGGACCGGTGCATCCCAGCACCCTGGGACTGACCAAATGCTCTGGCAGGTATCTCTCACCAACCAGGCAAAGGAGAAAACTTTTTAAACACCTTTTTCGACCCCAGAGGGCCTGTACCAATACAGGCCATTCGGCAGGTTTTCAATGAACGAAGTCCCTGCCTTACCCTCCTTCCCTGAATCCCTGCCCTGGCCCTGCAGCACTGACACATAATACAGAATCCCCGGTCAGTTGAACCTTAACACTGTCTCTGTGTATTAAAGAGCCACAATATACTGTAAACAGATATATAGACATCTAAAAAGGGTGTGTTATATCACCTGAAAACCCTCTATATTTTCTGAGATGCAAGATCCCACCTTAATAGCCAGGTCACAGTGCTCGCTGGCAGTGGTCAGTTGCTCGATGTGGCGATCAACCTCGGCTACCGACAGGCCGCATGCACTTTTCTTCCTGCCACACAGCACGCTCTCAAGCCCTGTCAGCACCCGCTGCAGTTCAGAGTTCAGGTCACTGCAGTTATCTATGAAGAAAAATTAAGAGGGAGGGAGAGAGGTTATGAATATGATAGCTTGACTAGTTTATGGTCCGTTGCCCACTCTACTAGGTATAACCAATTGTCTGTTGGTATATGACCATTTGAAGGTTCTTCCCGTTTTAATTTATATTCGATAAAGCTTTAATGATCCCTGTGGAGAAACGGCGGCATTACAGCAGCAGATAATGATACAGCAAAAAAAGCAATAAGAATAGAGCAAATAGGGGGTATTAAACATAACCCAACACACAAGTTCAATACTATTAACCTATTAAGAAAAGAGCATGTAAAAAAAAACAAGGTGTACAAGGTGATTGCTAGGGTGTACTAGGTGGTTGCTAGGTGTTTACTAGGGTGTATGAGATGGTTGCTATGGTGTTACCAGGTGAGTACTAGGGTGTACTAGGTGGTGGCAAGGGTGTACGAAATGGTTGCAAGTGGTTGTCAATGTGGATGTTAGGGTATACCAGGTAGTTGCTATGGTGTCCTAGGTGGTTGCCCTGTGACAATCATTCCAAAGTAATCAACAGCCTATCAATAAATGCGGTGATGCCCAGAGGCCTTGCCCTTTTACAGTCAGCCCCCTACTGAGTGGAATGACTGCCAACTCTCTATGACAAACCATTCAAAGGTTAAGTAGGATAAAACAATGGCCAATTAAAAAAAGGACGAGGGACTTAGGGGCACAGCCAATCAATAGATGGCCCTCTCCTAAGGCACAAGCAGACCTCAATGTCTCTATGACTATAACTTCATAAAGGTATAAAAAAAAAAAATCATAGAACAGGTAACCAGGAAAGAGGGAATTTCTAAATGAATTAAGTTGAATGAAGGAAATTGCCACAATTTAATGACACAACTTTGAACACCTCTTCTTTATCATGTAATAAACCCCTGTGTCAGGTTTGGTGCAAATCGAAAAATGTGTTTGTGGCAGACTGGGGGGTGTGGTTGGGCAGTTGGTTGGAGGCGGAGTCGGGCCGGCAGGCGGGTTCGCCCTGCCCCGATACCAGCTGCAGCCCATCGGGACTGAGTGGGATCTGATATCTGTTGTGCGTGTGTGTGTCTCCCCGACAATGAGCAGGAACACGGAGGAGGTGCGTCTCGCGGTGAGCGAGCGAGCGCATGTGAGAGAGAGAGAGAGAGAGAGGACGGTGCCTGCAGCGATCGGAGGAGGGCGAGAGAGTCCGTTCATACTGTGTATTGTGTATTGTGACTGTGTCTGTGGTGCTGCCTGCAATAAATGGCGTTGCTGTCATGCCAGACCGCCTCCAAGTCTCTGCCCGTGGTAGCATCTTGGCTACAGTGGGGGCTTGTCCGGGATCATGGCAGAGCCGTTCACCCTTGGAGAACTTGGTGGGCTGTCTGGTGGCCATGCAGGAGGCGCAGGCGGCGGTCCTGCAGCAGCAGACCCAGATGCTCCTCGCTGTGGCGCAGGTGGCGTCAGAGGGGTGCGGTGCAGGAGCTGCTGCGGGACCTGAGGGGCACCGCCAGCGGTTCCGGAGTCTGGCATACGGGGGGACCGATTGGCCCTTTGCCTACGCCCAGCAGCTGCTGGATGCGGCCAGAAGGTGGCTGCTGCCAGAGGCCTCCACGAGGGAAGACATGCTGGACACAGTGGTCCTGGAGCAGTTCCAGGGGGGGCTCCCGTCCCGCACGGCCGCCTGGGTCCGCTGCCACCGGCCAGGCAGCCTGGTCGCCGCCATCACCCTGGCGGAGGACCACCTCGCCACCCATACCGGAGACCCGGGGGGAGCTCCTCCCCGTCCGGCCCCAGGGCCAGCGCGGGATGTGGCAGGACCGCCCTGCCCCAGCTCCTCAGAGGAGGCCCTTCATCCCGGCTCTGGTTCCCCGGACCAACTCCCTCCTTGCTGGTGCCCCGGTGTCTGCCATCAGACCTCTGGAGCTTGTTCAGAAAGCTGCAGTTCTCCCATACAACTACCCTTCTCCGTTCTCTACATTGGCTCCCTGTAGCAGCTCGCATCCAGTTCAAGACCCTGGTGCTAGCCTATAGGGCAGTGAAAGGAACAGCTCCTTCTTATCTCCAGGCTATGGTCAAGCCTTACACCCCCGGCCGACCACTTTGCTCTGCTGCCTCGAGGCGACTGGTTGCCCCGTCGCTCAGAGGCCCCTGCGGCTGATTTACACGGTCGCAGCTTTTCTCTGTTCTGGCCCCGCAGTGGTGGAATGAATTCCCCACTGATGTCAGGACAGCAGAGTCGCTACCCATTTTTCACCGCAGGCTGAAAACCCAACTCTTCAAGAAACACTACCCTGACCCTTCCTCTTAGCACTTGCCTATTTGTCTTCAATTATTTGTCTGAGCTCTTGTTTATTAGCTCTTGTTTATTTGATTCACTTATTTGTCTTAGCTCTTGCTTATTTGATTTTCTTATTTGTCTCATTTGTTTAAGAAAAAGTAGGTAGCTACTTATTGCACTTTTACTGTAATGACTGTAATGTAATGTAATCTAATGAATCCATACCATACCACAGCAGACAAGAAAAAACAGAAAGCAATTTCACAGAAAAACGAAAAGCACCATGGAAAGCACCATAAATTCATCAAAGATCAAAACCCTAAATAACTTCATAAATAACTCTGCAATGAGAACAAATAAAATAAATATATGTATTTTAAATATTTAAATATATTTAAATATTTAAATATGTACATAAATATATGTACATTTGTTACATAAATATATGTAACAAATGTATTTGGCTCCTGGCACCAGTTTGTCAATCAGTTTAGACTGACTGGGATACGGGTTTAAGACATGGTGGTCTGTTTGCCACTATTGTCATGTTTTCAGCAGTTCGACTGTGTTCGACTTCTAACCTAAAATGAGGGACAGTCAAAATCAATCACCTTTTAGAGGCTGAAGTGAGGGACAGTCTGTGGGCTCTGTGGTCTGTAGGACAGAAGGTCTGTGATGTAGTTAAGGGCCAGACCAAGTTGAGCTTTAAACATGATAAGTAAAATCTTAAAATCAATTCTCTATCTAAATAGCAACCAGCGGAGGGATGCTAAAATTGGGGATATATGGTCTCTGTTTGATACCAAATTTGAGTTCTAATTTTAGATGCTGCATTATGAATGAGCTGGAGACATGAGAGTGACTTTTGACTAAGGCAGGAATAGACAATAGAGTTGCAGTAGTCTAAATGAACTGCAATAAAAGCATGAATGACCTCTAAATCGGTGAAGGAAGAAACAACCTTTACTTGCCAAAATCACTCCAAAGTTTCTGCCTATCCTACTATAGAGGTTGCTCCTTACCCATATCGGCAGTGACCAGTGTGGAGTGGTTTTCCGGCAGGAAAAATGGCGCCCTCTCCAGGTCCACACTCTGCATGTCCACACTCTGCGTGTCCTCGCTAGCCTCCTGCTGGTTTTGGCTGACCTCTGAAAAGTCATCCTCCTCCCTAATGGTCGAGGGTGGGAGAGGGTACACACCAGTCAAGTAGCGGACCCATATTTGAGAAAGGTAGTCCTTTTGAGAGGAATTGAGTGTTGTTTAATCTTACGCCCTCATTTGTAACCAGAGAATAATCATAGCGACAGATAGGTTAGGCTACAAGCCAACCGTAGTAATGAAGCAACATTTTTCCTTCCTGTATATGTTTTGTAAATTCTCAATGTTTTTCAGATTCATATTTTTTTCACTTATATTTTCATACTGCATATGCTCTCACACACTCTCACACTAGTGGACATAATGAACATAATGTTTATACCTTATTAACTCCTAAGTCCATTCTTGGGTTCAAATATACATAAGCAAACTGCACATATCAGAAAAATAGAAATAGAAAAACCATTTGACCAGATTGAAAACCAGATTTGGTGAACATAGCCAAACTATTTCAAACAGTCACAAATAGGGTATAGTGATGAAATCATAAAAGTGTTGCAATTGTTTTAGTTGCCCAGCCTTAACCGTAAACCTAAAACAGTAAACAGTGATAGGTTATGTGTATAGTATGAATCAAGGGTTCTTTTTTCATATTATACCTATGACCATTGCTGTGACAACACATCTTATTTTTTATGTTCTTTGCTGTATCCTGTATTTGCTGTATATTATTAATTTCTGCTGCAACAACCCAGTTTCCCCACAGGGATCATTTAAATTACATCCAATGTGATGTGATGTAATCTGTTTTTTTAAGATTCTTTTTTCAGAATTCTTGTCTTTATTGGACAGTTAGACCACTGAGCCACCAGGACTATATGGATGTGTCCCCTTATACCTGATGGTGTTATTCTGAAGCAGCTCAATCTTCTTGTTGAGCTCAGCGATGACGCCGTGGAGCTCAGTTATGCGCTCCTCATAGTGCATGGCGGTCAGCTCCTGCGCCTCTTCCTGCTCCTGCATGAGATGAGACTGTTCACTCTGTGTGTACAAACACAAAAACAAACACACAAAAGTATAGAAGGCTAAACATAAGAAACACAAGATAAAAAAATGTGCAAAATCAAAAACAATTTCATAACAGGATGCACAAGAGCAAACATCAAGACTGCGTCCACAAGGGCTGTAATGAGTGTGTTGCCTCTACAAATTTGGAAATCTATGAAAA